>CM067556.1:26690000-27940000 GCA_034509755.1 Anisodus tanguticus
CTGAGACTGTCCCTAAAATCTTCAAAAATGACCGAGAAAAGACCCTTTGTAAAGATGTCGGCAATTTGATATCTTGATGGGACATGGCAGACGCGTACCTGACCACGAGCAACCTTTTCGCGGACAAAGTGAATGCTCATCTCGATATGTTTAGTGCGCTGGTGCTGAACCGGATTACCAGAGAGGTAGAAGGCACTAATATTATCGCAATAAACCAAGGTTGCTTTCTGAATAGGTGAATGACGCTCCATTAGCAAATTACGTAACCAACATGATTACGGCACTGGATCAGGATAATATCGACTGACGTTTTGCAGACCATGAGACCAGGTTATTGCCAAGAAACATACAATAGCCAGACGTAGACCGTCTGGTGTCTGGACAGCTACCCCAATAGCCACCCATAGTCAAGTGTATACCGAATGATGCATTTGAGTGCATTCATGTGATCAACTCTTGGATCATGTATGAACAAACACATCTGCTGAACAACATACGTAATATCTGGTCTGGTAAATGTAAGATACTGAAGGGCCCCTGCAAGACTGCGATAGCGGGTCGAATCCTCGTATGGTATGCCGGCCGCGACACTAAGCTTGGGCTTAGTATCAACTGGAGTGAAAGTGGACTTACAAGATGATATCCCAACCCTCTCGATGATCTCAGATACATACTTCCTTTGAGATAAGAACAACCCATCTGAATGACGAGTGACAGTAATCCCCAAAAAGTAACTCAAGTGCCCCAAGTCTTTCATAGCAAACTCAGAGCTGAGCATGGTCATGATAGACTGGCGTAAGACATCGGAAGAGGCAGTCAAAGTAATATCATCCACATATAACAGAATATAGGCCAAGGAAGAACCACGATGGTAGTTGAACAAGAAATTATCCGACCTGCTGTGAGTGAACCCAATAGTCGAAACATAGTCTGCAAACCTCGTATACCAGGCCCGGGGAGACTGCTTAAGCCCATATAAGGACTTCTTCAATAAACAGACATGATGAGGATGTTTGGGATCCCTGAATCCCAAAGGCTGATGCATATAGACTGTTTCCTTGAGATCCCCATGTAGGAAAGCATTTTTTACAACTGATGAATAGGCTAGGCCTTAGAAAGAGCCAACTAAGCACATTGCTAATGGTAGCTGGCTTGACCACCGGACTAAATGTCTCACCATAATCTACACTAACCTACTGAGTCTTACCATCACCCACAAGTCGCGCCTTATGTCGAGCAAATGAACCATCTGAACAAAAATCCACATAGACCTGATAATATTAATACCAGATGGACGGCGCACCAACTCCCACGTCTTATTATTAATAAGAGCATTGTATTCATCGGTCATAGCAATTTTCTAATTCGGCGGGTAAGGGGGATTTAGGGATATTAGAATGTAAATAAAAATGTCTTTTCGATTTAAAAATACCCCGTTGACTACGAGTGATCGGGCGGATTTTGGGAATTTGCTGGGCTTGGGACGGATCGGCTGCCAGGCGGGCGGTGGGCCGCTGCCCAACTAGATAAACGAAGCAGAATCGACCGGTTCCCGAATGGGCTGGATTGGCCCAATCGCTGGAACTGGCCCAGTGGCGGTACTGGGACTGGTAGTGGGTGACGGACCAGTGGGGCCAGTGGGAAGTGGGCCCGCTGGAGAATTTTGGGTGCGGGAGACGTCCGAAAAATGCTGAATAATATACGAGGATATACTATCATTCAAAAAATTATATGCACTAGGCACGGGAGTATTAACTTTAGCAAATGGAAATTGGGATTCATAAAAAATGGCATGGCGATTAATGATGATTTTATTAGAGGATAAATCAAAGCATTTGTAGCCACGATGATTAGACGGAAAACCAAAAAAAACAAACGGAGTAGACCGGGCCTGAAGTTTGTTAATTGTGGTGGATGGGCATAACGGATAACACAAACACTCAAAAACCCGAATATGTGAATATGAAGGAATTTTATTATATAAAATTTGAAGGGGGAAGAATATGTCAAACATTTGGAAGGAATTATGTTAAGGAGATAGGTAGCCATTTGGAGAGCATGATGCCAAAAAGAGGGGAGGTACGATAGCATGAATTAATAAAGTTCGGAAAATGTTATTTATGGAACGAATTTTGCGTTCGGCTTTCCCATTTTGTAAAGACGTATGAGGACAAGAAAAATAAAAATGGATCCCATTATTAGCACAGAATTCCCGAAACACCCCATTGTTATATTCTTTGCTATTATCACACTGAATATTTTTTATTCTCATTCGAATTGGGTTCTAATGAATGCTCTAAATTTTAAGAAGACAAAAAAAACTTGAGATTTTTTCGCTATTGGAAACGTCCATAAAAACTTAGAATAATCATACAAAAAGAGAACATAATACCGATGACCTACAGAACTAAGAACAGGAGGCGTTCATAAGTCGCTATGAATAATATCAAATGACATTAAAGTATGAGAATTTGAGTCTACAAATGGCAACATAACAATTTTTCCTAAAGAACAAGACTGACAATTTGGAGTACTACTCGTACCCTTACATGAAATAAAACTATTTTTATCTAATAATGACAAAACAGATTATCTCGGGTGACCAAGACGAGCATGCCACAAGGAAGGAGAAATGACTACAAAGGCGGATGACAGGCTTGACTCGATGGACCGGAACTGGGTGTGATAGGATAAAAATCTTCCCCACTATCACACCTCATGAGAGGACTCCCCGTCTTGAAATCCTTTACAGAGAAACCAAATGAATCAAATTCAATAGAAACAGAATTGTCAATAGTGAATTTACGGACAGAGACTAAGTTTTATATCAATTTGGGGGCGTGTAGGGTGTTTTTCAAGATAAGAGGTGGATGAGGGGGAGATAAAGCTTTATGACCATAACCACGAATTGGAATAGAATTACAATTACCAACAATTATACCACGAGGGTTGCTGAAATTGGAATAAGACGAGAGCGTACCTGAATCGGATGTCATGTTGGTAGTGGCACCGGTGTCCATATACCAATTTGGGTCCGGAGGATTTAAACCAAGTGTGTGCATTGCGGCTTCGATGTCTGTAGACGTGGGTGCCGCTGCGTGATGGGCCTGCGGGGGCCGAGGCCCAAGTACCCCTGCTTGCTGCCTCGGCCCAGTCGATTGGTTGTATGTGGTCCAGGCAGAATTGGGCCTGGATTGATGTTGGGCAGCCCACTGCCAATGGGGCGAAATTGGACTGGGCCCAAACTGCGGCTGTGGGGCCCACTGCCACTGCATAGGGGGCCACTATGGGGCCCAAAACTGCTGATGCTGCTGCTGACCACCACGAAGGCCCACACCGCCACCACCATTCTGCCGGCTGCCGCCGCGGTTTTTGCCATTATTTTTCTTATTTCCACCCTTTTTGCCGCCACTGTTTTTGCGATTTTGTCCCGAGTTGTTGGAACCGGTAGGATAAAACGTGGACTTGGTCATCATGACTACGAAACTAGCACCGGTAGCCGCTCGTTTTTCCATGCCTGCTTCTTCGAGTGTAAGCATAGAATGAGCCTGATAAAATTGCGGAACCGGATTGCTTTGCCGAAGAAGTGTTCCAACACCATTTTAGACCTCGGAGAGGCCGGAAACCATTTGGAGGACCAAACGATCATTCGAAACTGGCGCACCAACGTTGCAAAGTTGGTCCGCCAATTATTTTAATCTTTTGCAATAAGCCGAAACGTTAGGGAAGTCTTCCATATTGATGTGACAGAACTCCTGCTCAAGAGTAACGGCTCTAGAATTTTGATTATCTTGGAATATATCACGCAATCTATCCCAAGTTGCATGTGCCGTAGCGTTAGGCTCAATAATTATTTGCAAAAGGTCGGTAGAAATTGTGGAATATATCCACTGGAGGACTGTGGCATCAAGAGTCGTCCACAACTTAGGATCATCCTCGCGTTTTGGTACCTCCGTATCCTTAGGAACCGCGGGGATTATGTGATGAATGACTTGATGCGAGAGTGCGTGAATTTTGAACAGTTCGGCCTACGTCGCATATTGGACGTTTTCTATTTTAAGAACAAGAGGGATGTTATTCTTGATGTTAGAAACTGTAAGGGCTGGATGAAACGTGTTCCGTGATGTAGAAATATTGATATAACAATATGTGATTGAGGGATTTGGGAGAAAAAAAATTGGGAAGAGGGAGGCTCTCGTCGGCACAAAAACCGAGAGCAAGGGTCTCAGAATTTCAAGGAGGTCGACGGAAATTGGAGGAAGCTAGAGAGAGGATTTTAAGACCTAGAATTCTGATACCATGAAATAAATAATCCCTTGATTATTTTCATTGATTGAAAGACTATATATACCAGATACATATTTCCATAATAGGAGAATCATATTCCTATTTTACTCCTAAAACCTTATTCTACTTGGATACTAAATATACAATTATGGTAATACAAATATTATGGTAAGTGTATAATACTAATTACACCACAATATTACCTAAACTAGGAGACTACAATATTACCTAAATATGTACACCATATACGGTTTAGCTATGGAATCCGAGAGCAACAATATACATAATATACACATGTATATCGTGTGTATATTATGTATATTTAACATTACCTAAACTAGGAGACTACAATATTACCTAAATATGTACACCATATATGGTTTAGCTATGGAA
The DNA here is from genome assembly GCA_034509755.1 of Anisodus tanguticus. Classification (NCBI taxonomy): domain Eukaryota; kingdom Viridiplantae; phylum Streptophyta; class Magnoliopsida; order Solanales; family Solanaceae; genus Anisodus; species Anisodus tanguticus. Next base: position 26,694,681 of record CM067556.1, read on the forward strand.
TCCGAGAGCAACAATATACATAATATACACATGTATATCGTGTGTATATTATGTATATTTAACATTACCTAAATTAAGAGATTACAATATTATCTAAATATGTACACCATATACGGTTTAGCTATGGAATCCGAGAGCAACAATTTATATAATATACACATGTATATCGTATGTATATTTAACCGAAAGGAAGTTTGTAAACAAATGTTTGCATGGTCCTTTTTCCTATTCATTGTCTGCTCCAACAGACAGATTATCCAAGTTTGCGTGTTTCCGAAACTTTAAACCTTTATGTTAATTGATCAATCACCAATGTATTACCTCATTAGTTAAAACGAATTAAAATGACAACGTCTGGCTTTCTGTTCACAAACTTATATACAAGTCCTATTCCCAAGCAATTATTTTTCTTATCCCTATGCAATTGGTTTTTCAATAGTGATGCTTTTGGTTATTCTAGTTTTTCAAGAGATAGGTTTTGATATCTTATGACAATTTTCAATATTTTTATGACTCCTGTCTGGCACAAGACGCTAAAGAACAAGAATACAGTATGGTGCCCGTCCCCATATTTGTACAGATTAGACCTTTTTCTAACCAAACAGCTTGAGTATGCTTTGGTTAGGGAGGACCAATGGTTAAAGTAGAGAAAATGACAAAAGTGGTCCCTTTATTTTTGGTAGCAGATTCTAAATAGTCTTTCAAGTATCACATCAATAATTTTGGTCCTTTAAATTTATCAAATATGAATATTTTTAATCTCCGTCAGATATTTATCGAACACTGATATTAAATTCAGAATTCTTAAAAAAGGATTTAACTGGAAACACTCGAAATTTCTGTCAAAAGCTTAGAAGCCGCAATGTAAAAAGTTGCACCAAACACAAAAAAAATAGATAAAAAATAATGTAAATTATATCTCAAAAAGTTGCAACATACTTTAGAAATATTAATATAACCGGCAAAAGTTGTACTTCCAAATGTGAGTTTCATATGTTCTATTTTCACGGTTTCGTTAAATTTAGGGGTAATAGTTAAATACACACTTGAAGTATCATTTTTTACGAGTTTTCTACCTGAACTGTCAGATGTTTGTGTTTTCTACATGAACTATCACTAACTAGTTATTAAAATATATCTCAGAGCTGACTAGACCAAGTGTGAACACAAGCGCCAAAAGACGCGTGACAACTTAATTTTCTCATAACATTTTGTTCACATGGCAGCTGACTTAATAATTTCAAGGTGTTTTTGGATAAATATTTGGTAATAAGGAAACACAAACACCTGATAGTTCATATAGAAAACTCGTAAAGAAGTGATACTTCAGACGTGTTTTTTATCATTATCACTTACTTTTATTTTTGAAAAAAGTTCCAATTATTTTCTTTGATTATTCGCGTGGAGTGTCATTTAACACCATTTTCAAACAAAAAAATGAGAGTGTACACCATACACCATCAGATACTAGTTGAGGTGTGTTTTGATAAATAATTGGTGATAGTTCAGGTATGCTTCAAACACCTGATAGTTCAGATAGAAAACTCGCAAAAAAAGTGATACTTCAAATGTGTTTTTAACCATTATCTCTTAAATTTAACAATCAAAATTTGATAAATATCCTAGGAAGACAAAAGTTCTCACTTTTTTGCAAACTTAAAACGATAAAATTGCTCATGTGATATTTAATGGACTATTTTGAACCTACTAAAGATACGGAATCATTATTGTCATTTTCTCGATTAAAGTACATATTTTTCAAGAAAAAACTCGAGCTGTAATCTTCTAGATATCGATCGTTCATTTCCTTCAGATTGTTATTGAAGGACAACTTTTAGCTAGCTAGCTGTTATCACGACTAGTCTTGACTTTCAAAATTGATTCAAATCCTTGATTCATGTTCTTTTTGTATGGCATTATACAAATTTGGAATTTAAAAGAGTATCTACAAATTTGAATTATTGATAACTTACGGATTTGAAAATATCGATCAATAACTTGAACTCAAACTTTATATTTATATGAAAAATTCATTTGATATATATATATATATATATATATAATATTCTATTTAGAGCCCAATAAGTACACAAATTATGATTCATAACCCATAATAAACTAAAACTCTTAACTCCAATCCCCTCCGATTGATAAATATTTTGAAAGTTTCACTTAATATAAACATGCAGAGAAAGAACATGTTAATTAAGTCACCATAACATGTTATTCAAGTAATTCAAACTACTAGTTGAAATATCAAATCAAATTGACGTGCAACCACTCAACTTAATTTTGTATTTTTTCAGTAAAGCCACATAATTATGTTTTTAACAAAAAAAATCACAAAATTTTAACCCTATATATTTGAAAGAAATAATTCCCTTGATTAATTTCATTAATTGAAAGAGTATATATACAATTTACATATTTCCATAATAGGAGAATCTTATTCCTATTCTACTCCTAAAACCTTATTCTACTTGAACACTAACTATACAATTATGGTAATACAATTATGGTAAGTGTACAATACTAATTACACCACAACATTACCTAAACTATTGCCTAATCACGGTACAAAACCGTGGACCATAATCCGAGACCTAATATGTACAAAACACGTGATATACATTAAGTGTATATCACGTGTATACAACATATATTTAACACACACCCGCAGTCATAGCGGGCGGTCTTGAATGCTGAGACTGTCCCTAAAATATTCAAAAAGGACCGAGGGAAGACCCTTCGTAAAGATGTCGGCAATTTGATACCTAAACGGGACATGACAGACGCGTACCTGACCACGAGCAACCTTTTCTCGAACAAAATGAATGTCCATCTCGATATGTTTAGTGCGCTAGTGCTGAACCGGATTACCCGACAGATAGACGACACTAATATTATCACAATAAACCAAGATCGCTTTCTGGATAGGACAATGAAGCTCTAACAGCAAATTACGTAACCAACATGATTCAGAGACCACATTAGATACCCCTCGATACTCAGCCTCGACACTAGATCGGGATAAAGTGGACTGACGTTTCGCAGACCAAGAGACCAAATTATTGCCAAGAAACATACAATAGCCAGACGTAGACCGTTTGGTATCCGGACAGTCACCCCAATCAGCATCTGTATACGAGACAAGTGTGGACGTCGTTGAAAGATATAAATGCAAGCCATAGTCAAGTGTACCCTGAATATACCGAATGATGTGTTTGAGCGCATTCATGTGCTCAACCCTGGGATCATGCATAAACAAACACACCTGTTGGACGTCATACGTAATATATGGTCTCGTAAATGTGAGATACTGAAGGGCCCATGCAAGACTGCGATAGCGGGTCGGATTCTCGTACGGTGCGCTAGCCGCAGCCCCAAGTTTGGGCTTAGTATTAACTGGAGTGGAAGTGGACTTACAGGATGACATCCCAGCCCCTCAATGATCTCAGTTGCATACTTCCGCTGGGATAAGAACAACCCACCTACATGACGAGTGACAGCAATCCCCAAAAAATAACTCAAGGGCCCCAAGTCTTTCATAGCAAACTCAGAGCTGAGTATTGTCATGATAGAATGGCCTAAGGCATCAGAAGAGGCAGTCAAAATAATATCATCCACATATAACAGTATATAGGCCAAGGACGAACCACGATGATAGATGAACAAGGAATTATCCGACCTGCTGTGTGTGAACCCAATAGTCGAAACATAGTCGGCAAACCTCTTATACCAGGCCCGAGGAGACTACTTAAGCCCATATAAGGACTTCTTTAACAGACAGACATGATGAGGATGTTTGGGATCCCTAAACCCCAAAGGTTGATGCATATAGACTGTTTCCTTTAGATCACCGTGTAAGAAAGCATTCTTCACATCTAACTGATGAATGGACCATGATTTCAAAAGAGCCAAGCTGAGCACAGTGCGAATGGTAGTCAGCTTGACCACCAGACTAAACGTCTCACCATAGTCCACACCAACCTGCTGAGTCTTACCATCACCCACAAGGCGAGCCTTATGCCTTGCAAATGATCCGTCTGAATTGTCCTTATGAGCAAAAATCCGTATAGACCTAATAATATTAACACCAAATGGACGGGGCACCAACTCCCACGTCTTATTATCAATAAGAGCATTATATTCATCGGTCATAACAATTTTTCAATTCGAGTCATTTAATGCAGACACATGATTACGGGGTAAGGGTGATTTAAGAGCATTAGAATATAAATTAAAATGCCTTTTATGTTTAAAAATACCCCGTTGACTACGAGTAACTGGTCTATGACTCGGGGGAGAATTGGGCGGAATTTGGGAAGTTTCTGGACTCGGTATGGACTGGCCATCAGGCAGTGGGACTGCTAGCCCATTACGGGAAGCAGAAACAGTGGGGGATACAGGAACTGGACCAGTTCCGTATTGGGCTGGACTGGCCCAATTGCTAAAACTGGCCCAGTGACAAAACTGGGCAGAGAGGGCTGTGACAGACCAGTGGGACCAGCAGCAATGGGCCTACCGGAGAATTTTGGGTGCGGGACATGTCTGAAAATGGTGAATAATATACAGGGATATACCATTATCCAAAAAAGTATACAAACTAGGCACGAAATTACTCACTTTAGCAAACGAAAATTGGGATTCATCAAAAATGACATGGCGACTAATGATAATTTTATTAGAGGATAAATCAAAGCATTTGTAACCACGATCATTAGACGGAAAACCCAAAAACACACATAGAGTAGACCGGGCCTGAAGTTTGTTAATTGTGGTGGACGGAAATAGCGGATAACACAATCACCCAAAGACCCTAAGATGTGAATACGAAAGGGTTTTATTATATAGAATGTGACGGGGGAAAGAATATGTCAAACCTTTGGAAGGAATTATGTTAAGGAGATATGTAGTAATTTGTAGAGCATGATGCCAAAAAAATGGGGTACAGAAGCATGAATCAATAAAGTTCGGACAATGTTATTAATGGTATGAATTTTGCGTTCGGCTTTCCCATTTTGTGAAGAAGTATGAGGACAAGAAAAATAAAAATTGATTCCATTATTAGCACAGAATTATCGAAACACCCCATTGTCATACTCTTTGCCATTATCTCATTGAATATTTTTTATTTTCCTTTTGAATTGGGTTCTAATGAATGCCTAAATGTTAAGAAGATGGAAAAGACTTGGGATTTTTTCGCTATCGGAAAAGTCCATAAAAACAAAGAATAATCATCCAAAAAGAGAACATAATACCGATGACCCAAAGAACTAAGAGCAGGAGACGTCCATAAATCACTATGAATAATATCAAATGGCATTAAAGTATGAGAATTGGAGTCTACAAATGACAACTTAACTATTTTTCCTAAAGAACAAGATTGACAATTTAGACTACTACGCACACTCTTACAAGAAATAAAATTGTTTTTATCTAAGGAATACAAAATAGATGATCCTGGATGACCTAGACGAGCATGCCACAAGGAAGGGTCCAGAGCGGCAAAAGTGGATGGCATTGCGTGACTCGAGAAACTGGAACGTGGCGTGATAGGATAAATATCACCCCTACTATCACACCTCATGAGAGGACTCCCTGTTTTGAAATTCTTCACCGAAAAACCAAATGGATCAAATTCTATGGACACATAATTATCAGTGGTGAATTTTCGGACAGACACCAAATTTTTAATCAATTTTGGAGCATGCAGGGTATTTTTCAAAATAAAGGGTGGATGGGAGGGGGGGAGACATTGTTTTCTGACCATAACCACGAATTGGAATTGAATTACCATTACCAACAATTATACCACGATTGTTGCTCAAATTGGAATAAGACGAGAGAGTACATGAGTCGGACGTCATGTGAGTAGTGGCGCCGGTGTCCATGCACCAATTTAGGTCAGAAGGATTTATTCCAAGCGTGTACATCGCAGCTTCAATGTCGGAAGGAGTGGGGCCCGCTGCATGATAGGCCTGAGGGGGCTAGGGCCCAAGTACACTAGGTTGTTGTCCCAGCCAGAACTGGGGCGAAAACCACTGGGCCAAACTGAATTGGGCCTGAAAAAACGCTGTTGGGCAGTCTAGTGGCCAGAATGCGAAACTACTGGGCCGTAGGGACTGTTGGGCCACTGCCCACTGGCCCTGGCCCACGACCAGGGGGCCCAAGGCTAGGACCAGTTGGGTTTTGGCCCACTGCCGGTATTTCGAGACCTACTGCGATCGTGACCATCTCCGGAACCACCGCGTTTGCCCCCACAATTTTTGGCATTATTTTTCTGACTATTTTTGCCGCCACCATTAGTATGGTTTTGGCCGGAATTATCAACACCACCCGGAGGTTTTGTAGAGGACGTCATCATGACTACAGGACTAGCACCGGTAGCCTCCTTTTTGGTCAAGCCGGCTTCTTCGAGGGTAAGCATAGAACGAGCCTGATAAAATTGTGGAAGAGGGCTGCTCTGACGAAGAAGCGTGCCAACACCACTATATGCCTTTGAAAGGCCTGGAACCATTTGTAGGACCAAACGATCATTCGAAACAGGCGCACCAACGTTGCGGAGTTGGTCCGCCAATTCCTTTAACCTTTTGCAATATGCTGAAACGTTTGGGAATTTTTCCATATAGATGTGGGAAAATTCCTGCTCAAGGGTAACAACACGATAATTCTGATTATGTTGGAATATATCACGTACTCTATTCCATGCCTCCATCGCCGTAGCGTCGGGTTCGATAATCGTTTGCAAGAGGTCGCTAGAAATAGTGGAGTAAATCCACTGAAGAACAGTAGCATCAAGGGTCGTCCATAACGTAGGATCATCCTCTGGTTTGGGCACCTCCATATCTGTAGGAGCCGCGGGGATAATATGATGGAGAATTTGATGCGAGCGTGCATGTATTTTGAACAGTTCGGCCCACGTTGCGTATTGGACGTTTTCTATTTCAAGAATGATAGGGATGTGATTCTTGATATTAGAAATAGTAAGGGCATGGTGAAACATGTTCCTATCCATAATAGCAACGCAAGACGTGACGTGGGGATTGGGGAGAAAAAAAATGGGGAAGAGAAAAATAATTTTCGGGCACGGAAACCGAGGAATGGGCTTGGATTCGGTGGTTGGATGGAAATAGCAGGGATAAAATATTAATCTAGACTCTTGATACCATGAAAGAAATAATTCACTTGATTATTTTCATTAATTGAAAGAGTATATATACAATTTGCATATTTACATAATAGGAGAATCTTATTCCTATTTTATTCCTAAGACCTTATTCTACTTGGACACTAACTATACAATTATGGTAAGTGTACAATACTAATTACACCACAACATTACCTAAATTATTGCCTAATCACGGTACAAAACCATGGACCATAATCCGAGACCTAATATGTACAAAACATGTGATATACATCAAGTGTATATCATGTGTATACACCCTATATTTAACAATATTTGTATTTATTATTAAAATATAAAAGGGTTAAAATTTAGAGTAAACAATTCTCATTTGACTGTTGATTTTTCAATAATTGTGACTTTTGTGTTAGTAGGATAAAATTTTAATAGTATTCTTTTTGTCAGAAATATAATTAATTATATGATTTTGATAAAAGAAATCATATTTACACGACTATATAAAATTTGCCCGCCAAAGTCTCTTGAATATATGGGTACTGAGTACTTCGGTTCGTATAAAGATTCTTAAAGCTGTAAATATGCATCTCTCTCCGTCTCTATATATGCCAGTTTTTCAGCCATACTATTGTACGATGGAGACACACTCAACAACTTAAAAAAAAAAAGTCTCATATACTAAGTTTCTGTTACGCACGAAATTTGAAAAAGGGCTGGACATCACACACCCAACAACTACACTCCAACAAAACAATTCAGAGATAAGTGATGACTGCTGAGTGGTCTTTTCGTTCATAATTTCAACTTGATAACTTATATTAAAAAAGATAGTTATAGAACATTCTGGGTTAACGGAGTATGATAATGAATTGACAACTTATATTAAAAAAGGTAGCTACAAAATATTTTGCATTAGCAGAGTACGAGAACAACTTGACAACTTATAATAAAAAAAGATAATTATAAAACATGTTGCGTTAGTAGAGTACGATAAGGACTTGACAACTTATATATAAAAAAGGACAACTACAAAGCATCCCGCCTTAGCTGAGTAAAGTAGGATGACTTGACAACTTCTCCATATAAAAGAAAGAGGGTGCCTCAAACATTCAAAATCCCCTAAACGTCCCTCCAATATTTCTTTCTATGAACAGTAGCTCATAACAGTAACTCTGTTTTATCCATTGCTACTATGGACTCCTCTGTAAATCTTCTACTTCTTCTCCTTATATTCTCTACCTTTTTCAGGCAATCAATTTCTATTAAACAGTCAGTAATTCTTCCCCTCAGAGCCAAGAAAATATCATCTGTGTCCATCCCAAAACCTCCTAACAGAGTTGCTTTCCACCATAATGTTTCCCTTACTGTCTCTCTATCTGTTGGTTCACCTCCACAACAAGTTACTATGGTCCTCGATACAGGCAGTGAGCTTTCTTGGCTTCATCGCAAGAAAACTCCAACCACACCCTCCACTTTCAACCCACTAGTTTCTTCTTCCTACTCTGCTATCTCTTGTTCTTCCACTACATGCCGGACAAAAACCCGAGATTTCTCGGTACCCGTTTCTTGTGACCCAAAAAAACTCTGCCACGCTACGCTATCATATGCCGATGCTTCTTTCGTTGAAGGTAACGAAGGAGAATATTTTATTTATAAACTCAATAATCTTTGAAAGCTCACAATTCAGCGTGCTATGAAAATAGCGAGCAACATTCCTAGTTATAATAGTACTAAACTTACTTTGACAAAAAACTAAAAAAATTTATTTCTATATAATTCTGACTGTAAATTCTAATTAGACATGAATTAAATTAACAAATTTAATTTTCTACAACTTAGAATTATTTTTTCCAACAGGTAATCTCGCTGCGGAGACTTTCCGTATCGACAATTTGAATTTACCCGGGATGGTGTTCGGGTGCATGGATGCGGGTTCAAGTTCAAACCCGGATGAAGATTCCAAAACTACCGGGTTGATAGGAATGAACCGTGGAGCTTTATCTTTCATTTCACAAATGGGTTACCCGAAATTCTCTTATTGCATTTCGGGTCGTGACTCTAACGGCGTTCTCCTATTTGGAGAAGCAAATTTGTCATGGCTTAAACCCCGGAAATACACTCCGTTAGTTCAAATGTCAACTCCGTTACCTTATTTTGACCGCGTCGCGTATACGGTCCAGCTGGAAGGAATTAAAGTTGCGGGGACGATTTTACCCTTGCCCAAATCCGTATTGATACCTGATCATACTGGAGCAGGTCAAACCATGGTTGACTCGGGTACCCAATTCACTTTCCTACTTGGCCCGGCTTACACCACATTAAAAAATGAGTTCATGAAGCAAACTAAAGACGTGTTACGGAACTTGAACGACCCGAATTTCGTATTCCAAGGGGCAATGGACTTGTGTTACCTAGTGGAGTCGACTCGTACGATATTACCGCAGTTACCAACAGTAACTTTAATGTTTCCAGGAGTCGAAATGAGTGTTAGTGGAGAAAAATTACTTTACAAATTAGTAGGGGTAACAAGAGGGAAAGATCAAGTGTATTGTTTTACTATGGGAAATTCAGACTTATTAGGGATAGAGGCTTATGTCATTGGACATCATCACCAGCAAAATTTCTGGATGGAATTTGATTTGCTAAACTCTAGAGTTGGATTAGCTCAAGTTAGTTGCGAATTAGCAAGTCAAAAATTAGGACTAGGCTTATAATTAATTAATCTTTCTTTCTATATGGAGTAGTTAAATTGACAATTTGTATTATTTGTAAATAAGCAAGCATGTAGGCCACTGTGTGGACATGGGTTTGATTGATGGAAGAAAGGACAACCAAAGGTGTGAAAATTGGCAAGTGTGGAAACATTTTTTCTGTTCTCAATTTGTGGGCACCATTACGTTTACAGTACCAGTACTACTATTCTGCTAACGATGCATGCAGCTGGCCTAATATGGGTCATTGAAATATTTTTGGTTCCCGGTCATATTACTTCTCTTTTCTTTAGGTGCCTATTATTCAAGTGAGAAACTGTTTTTTTGGTCTTTTACAAAAAAAAATTAGTTTTATGATATTTTTATAAGAAATTTTCATTTTTTAAACATAAAAATATTGAAAAAAATACATAAGAGATCTGAAAAGGTCATTTTTTTTCCTATTCAGATGGTAAAAGGGCAAAAACTCATATTTCCTCATTATTCAATGAGTAAACTCTAATTGACGAACTTTTTTATTTGAACAATGTGAATGTTATGCCCCGTTTACACTGCAAAGAGAGAAAAAAAGGACGAGACAAATTTATAGAGTTGTTGGAAGTTTTGACTCAGTTGGTGCGGCCCGCCATATAGAACGGCGTTTACACGAAGGTATAGTCATAGAATGGTCAACCTACTCTTTACAGATTATGTTATTATAATCATTTTTAGTGTATGTGCTGTGGGCGTATACCTATTTATTGGTTATACAATTAAATATAAAGCCGATATTATTAGATAATGCATCTGTGGTATAAAATAAAAATTAAAGAAAAATGTAAATTTATGAAGATAATTAATGTTGATCATATTTAAGTAGATGAACAAAGTAAGAAATCTTGCCAAACAGAGACTCCATACATATAATGCAAATATTAATAAAATAAATACTAAAATAAAATATTGATGAAAAACATAAATCCAAAATTTCAAACAACACATACACTTAACCCTTCAACTCTTGGCTTCTTTCTTCACATCTCATATTTGACTACCGATAGATATGAGCCGTTGTTGATTTCCATAGTTTTAGGTGGACACGATTCTAAATTTAAAGTTATTATAAGCTAAAATTTAAATATATTAAATTTTTAATTATTTACCCTGTCTATTAATACCGAGCTTTTCAAATATAGCATTTATTCATTATGATTAATGAATTATTTTTGTTATTCAAGTAAACGCTCTAGCTATAGATCTCATCCAAAATTTAAAAAATGATATCTCCATATTCAAACTGGCCTTGGACCAAACTTATCTTACCGTAGTATAATCACAAAAGTAATAATTAATTTGCAATTAAATCGTCAGAACATTTAATTAATAAAGTTTTTGTTTATTTAAATAAAAATATGAAAAAGAAAACATGAAAGACTTAAAGTCCAAAGAAATTTGCAAAAGAACAAATAACCATTAATTGTTTCTTTTTTTATAAATGAAAAAATGGTCCATCAGTGTAACAACTCAACTCACTAGTGATATTGTCCGCTTTGAGTCCAGACTTGAATGACTTTAAAACGCGTCACTATGATGTAAGACCTGCTTACTTATATATTCAACATCTCCTGTGTTTTACCAATGTGGGACACTTCTCCTAGGCTGGGTTGTCATTGTTATATGGTGTTATTATCTCCTTTGAAAATGGAGAGATTTAAACAACTTATTTTGTTTGTTAATTCATTGTTGGTTCGTCTGTTGCATTCTTGGTACTGGATTGGGTATTGTGCAGTTTGGGCTTCTGAAATTAGTTCAATTCAGTGGCCCATTTATGAAAATAAGCCCAAATCCCTTAACCCTCTAATTAAATAATCTAATTTTACCTAATTAACTAGCTATCTTATAAAGGATTCATCTCCGAACGGTTATAACGGGTTAGTAAGCAAAGAATGGGGCTCATTTTAGTCTAATGCTAATATGGGGTGACCAAAAGCATTGGGCGGCTACTTGTGGGTTTTTCCCTTAATTTTTCTATAACTTATTAATCAATTAATTTAACTAACTGATTAAATAACTAACTAATCCTAAAAAATCACATTTGAAAGTAAGAAATAATATGAAAGATGCATGAATTTAAGAAAGAGTAATAAAAATAAAACAAACAAAAGTGGATAAATTTGTATTCTTTGGGAATTAGAATGAGGAAAAAATTACGAGTTTAAAGCGAGGTAGCCAATTTGGAATTTTTACACTTCTTTTTTGCGCGGATTGACCTTCGATTCAGCTGGTCTTTTCCCTCAAATCACTGGTGTTTAATTTTGCCCCTAATTCGCATTTAATAAAAATTTGTGGATCAAAGTACTCTTTATTTGTTGGTCTACAAAATCAGAGATTCCGGTTTCGAACCTCAACAGAATAAAAAAAAATCGCAAGACAACATTTTCATAGAAACTATGTTTATGCAACTAGCCGATAAGGCATAATCTTAATTTTTTATGTAACTATGCCTTAAGGGGCATAGTTTCTACGGAAAAGACTCAAATATGTCATTGAACTATCAGAAATGACTCATTTATGCCACCCGTCAATAGTTTGACTCATTTATGCCATCACTGTTATCAAAATGACTCATCCATGACATTTTTCATTAACGTCAGGTTTACAATACCAGATATGACACGTGGCCTCCAACTAGATTATGGTTTGTGGGTGGGTCAGTTGTATGGGTCGGATTTTTTTTATTAATTTGGGACTTAAAATTGGGTTGATTTAATTAAACGGCGAGTACCTCTAATTGGAGGTCACGTGCCATAACTGGTATTGTAAAATCAGCGTTGATGAAAAATGACATGGATGAGTCATTTTGTAACGGCGATGGCATAAATGAGCCAAACTATTGACTAGTGGCATAAATGAGTCATTTATGATAGTTCGATGACATATTTGAGTATTTTTTGTACATATAAACTATGCCCCAATTACATAGAAACTGGTCGAATAGACATATATAGTTTCTATGAAATCTTGCCTTGCAATTTTTTTTACTCTGCTAGGGTTCGAACCAGAATTCCTATTTTTTTTGTTTTTTCGCTGTCAAGGATATTTTCGATCGTTTTTTATTACTTAAAGTACCGAAAGACAAAAATTAAAGACCAACTATTTGAAGGGTAAAAATTAAAGACCACCCAAAAATAGGGAAATTCCTGCGACTTGCCCCAATTTACATGCGACGTATGAGATTAGGAGGTCATGGGTTCGAGCGTGAAAACAATCTCTTGCGGAAATGGATGATAAGATTGCGTATAATAGACTCTTGTGATCCGGCTCTTCCTCGGACCCCGTGCATAGCGGGAACTTAGTGTACTTTTTTTTTCATTATGGACAGATTTTTCCTTAGGCCAAGCGCTGTCACGTGGCACCGATCCTCGGCAAATTTTACTAAATACACATACAAATATGCAATACATAATGACGCCATTTGGTCATTCTACTATTTCTATTTGTAATTTCACCATCATGGAGAGGGTTTAGCTCATAACTCCAACATGTAAGTTAGAATTCATTATGAGAAGACATAGAGAAAGGGAACTTAGTGTCTAACCTCTCCGTCAACACCAACTAAGTTAGGCAATTCTAACTTTATACAATTGCTTCTTAATAACCAAAAATAACAAGTAGTGTATACGCCATTATCTATGTGAAAACCCATAGTACCATTTGATCCTAGTGTGAGAACAACTACGTATACACAGTTAAGCTTTCAAAAAAAAATTGGGAGGACATGACCTCCCCGTTACATTTGTGCAAAAACATTTAAACAGAGTTCTCAATTTTTTCTGTCTTCTAATTCTAAAATTAGTTGTTTGACTTTGATCTATTCGGAGCTCTACTTGCTATGATCACTTTGTCTAGTTATAAATATATTTAGTGTTTTAACAAACAAAAAAGTTGACTTTTATCTGCTAGTCACATTTGATAGTGATGTTTGAACTGAGAGAGGTGAGAGAAATATGTGTTTAGTGTTTACAAATATTGAAGGAAATAAAATACAATAACTATATTTTAGTCTCAACCAAGTTAAAGCAGGTTATATGAATTTCCATTATCCATCTGGCTCCTTTCAATTTAAGCCTGTTAAACTTAAATAGGGATTGAAAAATTTGATACCTACAGATATACGAGTAGCCAACCAACTCCTTGAGGCTTGAAGAGCCAACGAGGTTACTTGTTACTCCCTTCATCTCAATTTATGTGGTATATTTCAAATTTTGAGGGTCAATTGAGTGTTTTTTTTTATTGCGGTATTTTCATATGCCTTTAAAATATTTTAAATTATCAATTATTCTGAATTATAGTACTTTTTACTTAATTTTCAAATAGTTAAATTTTATTTCAAAAAAACTTAAAGATTCCATATCTAGATTCACCGTCAAAATAAAAAAATTTATCTCTTGTAATCCAAATGATGTCACCTAAATTGGGATAAAGGGAATATTTTTGGGATTCTTTTGTGTATGTCCCTTCGGCCAAACGTAATTACTGGCAATAGCCCAAATACAAAACCTATACACTGATATGTATATTAATATATGTATAGTACATGTATAGTATATGTATTTTAATATAAATAAGCAAAATCTATATATTTTCCAGCTATTTTGTAACTTAGATCACCCAAAGGTATTGGGCATTAATTATATATCCCAATATTTTTTTTATACCAAGTGGGTCAAATGGAACCAAATGATGAACTTCAAAGTGGTATATGATCTTCATTGACTGCCTCCATGACATTGCACAGTGGCTCCTAAAGTCCTGGAGGCCTCTCCTTTATATTATCTTTGCCCCACAGAAATTGCAAAGTAATTAAAGGACAGTATAATACTTAAACAAAGAGAATTAAGTCAGCTTTGCTAGGCTGTGGTGCACGACTGATATGTTGGTAGCTCTAATGATTCTTATTTATACTTAAAAATCAGTAAAAAGGGAGGGAGACAGGATCATTTGCATGATTTGAATAAAAAAGGTAATAGAGTTTTAAATTGGTGCGTTGTGCTTCTACTTTGTAAATTATCTTAATTAATTCCTCTTTTTGCCTTTTTTCAGTTAATTTGATGGTTGATATTTGTTATTCTTGTAGTGCTTGTTCTATTATCTGAAAAGTATTCATGAGAGTTTACTTATGATTTAGCCATTTTGGGAAATGCTAACTTTGTTAACTAGTATATGAATTGGACTTGTTAAATCAGGAAAATATTACTGAGATTTTCTTCCAACATCTTCAAGTAGTTGCTTTTTACATACTTCTTACAACATAATATTTCTTTATGAAAGTCCTCTTGACAAATGTGAGGTAGAAGTAGAAATTTAGAACTAACTTTATGGTGTTATAATAAAAAAAAATATGTCGATCATAGTATGCTAATTGACCGATAGGTTGATCGATGATATTAGTTGAACAGCCAAGAAAAAGGAATCATGGTATTAATTAAGGATGAATAGATGGAAAGACACATATATGCAAACACATCACATATACGACAATAATCTCAAGTAATTGGGTCATTTATATGAATCTTCGCTATGCATATTGTGTTGAAATTTATCCTTTATGTGTACGTAATATTAACTTAATTATTTGGTTTACAAAATAGGCTAAATAAATATAATTGGTGAACATATCTTGGACCTTATGTGATTGGTTCGGTCTGAATCACTTCATACATACATTGATGTGAGTTTGTATGCATTGTTTTCTCTTCACTCCTCAACCCATAGAAACCGTCCTATTGAAGCTGTCATATGATGAAAGGGAGAAAGAAATGAAGATTTAGTAAATCCAGCATTGATTGGAACGCTTCCGCATTAATGAATAAGATGATTATCATGTACAAGTTATATCTCGCTTTATGATATTTTAAATATGTACAATGATCTTGCTTGTTATAAAATTACAAGGAAAATTAATAATTTTTCTCCATTATGTAATTTGACGGGGGCATGCCTAAGCCTTGATATTGCTCTAAGCATATTCCCATGAAATATACTCTTGTTAAGTTTTGAGACCTTCATGTGCTTTTCTGTAATGCGCATGGGCATGCGCTGCCTGCCCACATTGATGAAAGAAAGAGATCAACGGTGGGCTGAGTTTCCAATGTGGCTGTATGTGGTTACAACAAACAATGTGTAACTTCTATTTTTGGATGTATTTGATGTTGGAAATTTATTAATGTGGAATTAAGTTTATCCTATTATTTATGACTCGAACAATTGGGGTCACGCACGTCGGAAACGTCGTTTCCACACACGTGTACTCGTAGTGCCAAGTATCGTAAATTTCGTTAGTGAAAGAGATATTTGTACGTAAGTAAATGTTTGAGACATAGAATAATGGACGGTTATTGGCTAAATAACAAGTGTTCCACGTCGGTAAACGAAGGAAGGATTGTGCAAAGTGTAAGATGGTGCGGCACCGGAAAGGGTCGCTGCACCACCCGAACGGAATTCCAAAAGTTTGGCTGATTATGGAGAAGTTTTGGAGCATTAAAATGACAGTTTTTCATCCATAATCAACCATTATTTGGCTGCATTAATTGGTGAATTAAAGGGCCATTACTTGGCATTTAAATAGCCATTACTTGTGCCATTACTTGGCTGGTCATCATGGGGATTCAATGGCCATTACATGGACATATGAAAAGCCATCTTGCACACCTATAAATTGAGGGCTTTGGCTCAATTTTATAGACTTACACACAAGTTAACAATACCACAAAGAGATCAGATTTTCCTGATAGCAATCCTTTTCTTAGCAATCTTCTTTATTCATGTTCTTCGTTGGGGTCATTTGTGTAGGCTTTGCACATTTGATAATTTACTGTTTTATCTTGGGAGACTATTGCCCACACTTCTGTAAAACCTATATATGGGGGCAATCTTGTCTTAAAGACAGAGAGCCATCTCTCGACTCAGCCGGTGGTGTTGTGATTATCTAATTGATTGCTAAGTGTTTTAGATGTGAACGTGAAACTCAAAAGACTCTAACTGTTCGGATTATCAGCGGTTCTACAAGACACAAGTGTAGCAGTTCATGTTCTTGTATTTCTGAATACAAGATCCAGATTTAAAGTTCTAGTTCAAGAATAAAAGATTGACAACTTCTTGTTGTAATTTTTGTTGTTTATCCTTTCGAAGCACTTGTAATAGTTATTTACTATTCTCGTGCTACTTTATCTCCAACAAGTTTAAGACAAGATTGTATTAGTGTTCGAAAGATGTTTGCCAGCAGATATGGTCCCAAATCTAGTTGTGATTTTCTTTGTGAAAACAATTTTGTTGACAGTTCAAACATTATCTCTGTCAACAACCGTGCTTTAAAATCTAGTCCTAGTTTTGGCTCTCTTTAGTTACAAATCTGTTTCCGTCAAAGGTGGGATCTATGTCTCTGATGCTGAGCTTCAAGATACTGCTGATAGTCATGTTAGTATGGCTAAAGATCAAGGACGAGTTGCTGTAACCACTCCCAAGAGTGGTGGAAACAAGTACCCACGAGTGGCTGAGGATGTCAACTGGGACAAGAGGAGAAGGCTGGAGATGTTGTTATATCATTTAGCATAGGGCCTATGTCTGTCCCAGACGAAGGATCCGAATTATGGTAAGGTGGAAATGGACACTCAGTCCGATGAAGTGACTGAAGTGGGCCAGAATCTGAAATTGGGATGCGTAATTTTTCTTCCTTGTCAAAAATAAGATTAAATGATGTCTGATTAAAAATGGCTTAAAGTAAGGAGGAATATGGAAATGTTTTCCAGAAAAATTATATTCCTTACGCTTTCAAATCAGAAGTTTAATCTCACCTTCCTTCCCGTTTAAAGATTGGACTTTTTGTAAACAAAAACTTAAAAGATCAGTTCTTTTGGGTGTAATTATTAAAAGTGTGTAAAGTATGTTCGCACATACGAAGGAGAGAGATCCACTGACTGTGCGAAAACTGTTACCACTCTTAAGCAAGCGCCAGAAATTGTTTGGGCACCAATCTCAAGGGAAGAAGACTAAAGGATAATGACTTATCTTAAGACGTTGAACCTGCCACACTATCTGACATAAGATCCTTCATTTGATAGGATGGTATTGGACACTCAGTCGTGCAAAGCCTACGGGCGACTAGAGTGGGCCAGAGTTTCAGGGTCTTAAATGATTTGAAGGCCAAAAGAAAGGCATAAAAGAAATTGGACACTCAGTCTGCCAAAGCAACTGGAGTGGGCCAGAGTTTCCAGATCATATATGATCTGGTTAAGCCCTAACCACGGGCAAGAGGTTGTTCACATGAAGCAACGCCACCTCTAAAGTAGAAGGGGTTGGAGAGGTTGTCCTCAAAAGGACTTCAGGGAATGGGATCACTCTAAAAAGAGGTGATACATGTCCCAAACTTATTTTCAGGGACGCTGTTGGTCAAGCTGGCTTGAGACTAGTCCAACATGTCTGTAATAACTAAGAATGGTACAGTATGTCTGTAGCCAAATGAATGATATATTTGTAATCCGTGCATCTATGCCATAATAGATTAAGACACGTTAAATAGAAAGTCATTCAAACGCTAACTAAGTTGAGCTTGTTGTCTTCTGTCGACATAAACCCTCTGAATGAATGTGAGGTGGGCGGAGGCAAAATCACCTTTCCATTCCATCAATGGAATAGCGAAAGAAGCACTACTCCTCTAGAACTTAGTCACACCTACATGGGTGAATTGAAGTTTGTACAAAATAGAAGGGAGAGACAAGTACTTTATGACCTTCATTGATGATGGTACAACGTATTTCATCCTTTGTTTGTTGAAAAACAAAGATGAAGCTGTTGAAGCGGATAAGCGCTACAAAGCAGAAGTTGAAAATCAACTAAGCCTACGGATTGAGGAATTTATCAAACGACTGCTCATTACTCACCTCAGTCTAATGGTGTTAGCCAAGCACAAAGCCGTACGCCCAAAATATGTGGGGCAAGGCGATCCTTACCGCTAATGCGATTCTCAACAGAACTCCGCATAAGGATAAGGATAACCCTCCATGTGAAACATGGAAAGGACCCCACCTACAAATGTTGTGATGTGGGGTGTCTTGGTAGAAGTTGGAATACTGAAGCAGGTGAAGTTGGACCTAAGACTGTAGATTGCATATTCACTGGATCTGCAAATAACAGTAGTGCTTATCGCCTCTTGGTGTCAAAGAATGCTGAATTCTTTGAAGATAACTTTCCTTGAGAAGGAAAAATAAGTAATTGCTCGAGGTTAACAAGAACTCGCGAGTGCCTGATTGTCCGGAACTAGACATTCCAGATATACAGGACTCGGAAGTTGCTGACTATCTGGAACTTAATGTTTCAGATCTACAGAACTCAGGGATTCTAGATGTTGAACCGAGACGGAGAAAAGAGGGGAAAAAGACTTGTTCCAGGCCTTCTAATAGATTCCATCAGATAGAACCATACTTGTGTAATGGTTGACCTTCCTCCGGAAAAAGAACCTTTGGGTTGTAAAAGTGGATACTCACATTGAGTACAAAGTAGATGGATCTACTGACGAGTATAAGGTCTCGACTACTTGGACATGTGCTCCCCTGTGAATAGCTTAACATCCAGGGCCATTGCAGTCTTGCATGACATGGATATTGAGATAGCCTTCCTAACCGGAGAGTTGGAAGGGGAGGATCAGAGTTGGTTTGTTGGACTGTTGGGCTTCTTCTGAAACTTTCTTTTTGGTCCCTAAAATGTTTACATTTCGGTCCTGGAAGTTTCAGATGAAACAGAAATAATGAATCTGACAACAGAAACATTGACTCTAAAGTTAGAAAGCCAACAGTTTGAAAGTAGAAGTCATATTGAAACAAAGTTTCGTTATGAAAGATATGGGCATCACATATGACATCTTAGGAATTGGGATTTCTAACACATCTAACGGATTGGTCTAATTCCAAACTCATTTGTGAGGTATTTGACAGTCTCGCTGAAGTCACCAATGGATACGAATCATAGAATTGATTGGAATCATGGTGCACCCGTATACTAGGAGTTATATGCGTTGGTCACTTATAGTTCAATGTAGTTTACATACTACAACCGACCTGGTATCGACTTACAAAGTAGACCAGTTGAACTAAGGTTCACTCGTGATTCTGGAAATGATCGATAGAATACGTTAAATCAGATATGACGATATTTGAAATATTCACTTATCTACGGATTATGATACTCTGGATGTCCAGCGGTTCTGGGAGAACACAGTGATGCAAACTGGACATCGGATTTGAAGAACACAAAAGCCACAAGTGGATGTGTATGGTGTGCCTATGAAAATCCTCTAATCAAACTTGCATCGGCCGATTCATGATGGAATAAGAGTTTATCGCTTTAGACAAAGAATGAAAAAAAGTTGAGTAATTTCACGACCTCTTAGAGGATGTCCCTTATTGGGAGAAACCCGTGCCTTCGTCAGTTATACACTATGACTAGCCAGTCGGCTTCAGAGAGGGCACGGATGACGACGTTTGGACATATTAGTCAGAGACATAAGACTGTTGGGCAGTTGATCATCACGGGTGTCACTTCCTTAATTACTAATCAAATGATATAGTTGACCCTTTAATTAATGGACTACCCGAAAATCAACCATATTGACTGGAGATCCCAAGAATTTGGTTCAATGGGAAAACTAAGCTGTAAAAGGTTCAGTTGAGCGCTTCGATGGAAGCAGGAGCACTTCGGATTATGATTTCTGTAAAGAAACGTAATTCCAAAGCCGTTCCCGCGATAGTCATTAAGTGCTACCTGCATGGTGGGTAAAGGTTAAGTTTCAAAACCTTTGATGATCCTCAACAGTTGAGGTTAAGGTTTTGGAAACTTTTAATGATTCCTAACGCTTGTGAAGCAGGGTATAGCAGGATATCTTATAGGAGATCACCTATTTAAGTGCGAGGATTGGCCACCTCAAATGAACGCACTTAAGAATCCAAGTGTGTCCACGGCCATAACGGATAGAACAATAAGAAGAAATGAATAAAGGGGAGGTATTGTGTTGGTACCATTGTCTTGGCTTACATTAAACACTGACGATTCAAGATATCACGTTCACCGCGCAGTAAGTAAGTCCGATGGTATTCAACTAGGGAAGGTTCAAAGCGGAAGCTACTCTCCTGATGCAATATCTTTTCGCTGAAAGATTGCTGAAAGTAGGCTTGTGTGTGCGCCAAATTCTCTTTCAAGAGGGGATTGTTGGAAATTTACTAATGTGGAATTAAGTTTATCCCATTATTTATGACTCAAACAATTGGGGCCCCGCACGTCGGAAACGTCTTTTCCACACACGTGCACTCATAGTGCCAAGTATCATAAATTTCATCAGTGAAAGAGATATTGGTACGTAAGTAAATGTTTGATACATAGAATAATGGACGGTTATTGGCTAAATAACAAGTGTTCCACGTCGGTAAACGAAGGAATGATTGTGCAAAGTGTAAGATGGTGCGACACCGGAAAGGGTCGCGATACCACCCGGACTGAATTCCAAAAGTTTGGCTGATTATGAAGAAGTTTTGGAGCATTAAAATGACAGTTTTTCCTCCATAAATTGGCCATTATTTGGCTGCATTAATTGGTGAATTAAAGAGCCATAACTTGTGACATTACTTGGTTGGTCATCATGGGGATTCAATGGCCATTACTTGGCATTGAAGGGCCATTACATGGGCATATGAAGAGCCATCTTGCACACCTATAAATTGAGGCCTTTGGCTCAATTCTATAGACTTACACACAAGTTAAAAACACCACAAAGAGATCATATTTTCCTGATAGCAATCCTTCTCTTAGCAATCTTCTTTATTCGTGTTCTTCATTGGGGTCATTTGTGTAGGCTTTTCACATTTGATAGTTTGTTGTTTTATCTTGGGAGTCTATTTCCCACACTTTTGTAAATCCTATATATGGGGGCAATCTTGTCTTAAAGACAGAGAGCCATCTCTCGACTCAGCTAGTGGTGTTGTGATTATCTAATTGGTTGCTAAGTGTTTTAGGTGTGAACTTGAAACTCAAAGGACTCTAACTATTCGGATTCTCAGCGGTTCTACAAGCCACAAGTGTAGCAGTTCATGTTCTTGTATTTCTGAATACAAGATCCAGATTTGAAGTTCTAGTTCAAGATTAAAAGATTTACAACTTCTTGTTGTAATCTTTGTTGTTTATCCTTTCGAAGCACTTGTAATAGTTATTTACTGTTCTCGTACTACTTTATCTCCAACATTTGATAGGTTAAGACAATTCACAAGGCTTATTTTATTTTGTCATGAGGTTTTGATTAGGCCGACTAATATATGCTAGCTACTTCTAGCTTCTATATTGGTCCTTCTATTTTAGTGTAATTTTAATTTGTTATTTCTATCTTTTATATTGGTCCTTTTATTGTGGTGTAGTTTTAATTTGTATCGGTACTAAATGAACATTAGAAAAAGATGTTGCAATTTGATGGAATTTGTATAAGGTGAAAATCATTTCATATTTTTGAAAATAAAGAATACAAGAATGTATCAGAAAATTTTGTGTGTATAGCCAAACCAAATTATTACTGCTACTAGTGTGGTTTCATGATTTTCCCTTTTAACTTTCCCTTTTAATCTCTCTCATCTCTTCTCTCTCCCCTCCCCCAGCTCTCACCTATAATGGTAACAAGTCATCTTCCCATCGCCATCGGTACCATCCCAGCGACCAGGTAACTCACTCCGGCCGGCGACCAGGTAACGCCACCCGACTACTACGCCGACGACTTATTCCAGCATATTCTATTCTTTTTCTCTTCATTTTTCCTCTTCTTCTTCCACTCTTCTCTGTTTCTGTCTTCTTTTACTAAGCAGATCCGGCGCCGGCAAGAACAACAACGCCGACGGTGAACAGTACTCCGACAATGAATAAGCCAGATCTCCATCCCCACCTCCTTACTCCAACGGTAACCACCCCAACGACCAAGTAACCCACTCCAGCCGATGATTAGGTAACACCGCTGGATTACTATGCCGATGACTTGTCCAACATCCTCCATTTTTACCTCTACGTCTCTTCACTTTTCCTCTTCTTCTTCTACTGCTTTCTTCGCTAAAAAGTAACCCACTCCGGCCGGCGATCAGTGTCGTCTGTACCCTAGGTTCTATCGCTCCTACTTTGCCATTTATCTGGTATTTATCATTTTTTGTAGTAATCATAGCTCCCTTGTTCGGATATCCCCAGTTACTATTAGGTTGAAATAATTTAATTTCTTTAAGTATCTGCTTTGCTAGGTCTTGCTTTGTTGTTTCCCGCTTTCATATTTGTTACCTTTTCATTTTTTATTTAGTATATTACGCTCTTACATTTACTCTTCTTGCCTTTAGTTATAACATTCTTGGCGTTCCTATTTTAGGTGAAAATTTTTGACTAGCCTATTAGTTTATATCCGCTGTAGTGGCTTTGGTGAATGATGTGGGTCATGTTCTCAGTCGGGAACGGGGGTGAGGGTTAGATGGGGTAAGTGGGATAAGGGAGATGTTAGGTTAAGAATAAGGTCTTGGAACATTGTGACTTTAATGGGGAAGTCCATAGACCTAGTTAAGATTCTTAAGAAGAGGAGGATTAATATAGCATGTGTCCAGGAGACCAAATGGGTAGGACCTAAGGCTAAGGATGTAGACGGGTATAAGTTATGGTTCTCGGGTAGGTCGAAGTATAGGAATATGTAGGTATTTGGTAGACATGGAGCTAATGGATTAGGTGTTAGAGGTGAGTAGGGTCAATGACAGGATGATGACGATGAAGTTGATAATTTGAGAGTTCACTATGAACATTATTAGTGTTTATGCACCGCAGACGGGCTTGGACGAGGAGGAGAAGAGACTCTTTTGGATGGATTTGGACAAAGTGGTGGAAAGTATACCACCCACTGAGAAGTTATTTGTAGGAGGGGATTTCAATGGACATATCGGGTCACTTCCTTTGGGTTACGACGACGTGCATAGAGACTTTGGACTCTAGGACAAGAACGGGGGAGGCGTCTCACTTTTGGAGTTCGCTAGAGCTTGTGGGATGGTGATATCCAATTCAAGGTTTCTGAAGACGGAGGAACACTTGGTGACTTTCAGTAGTTCGGTGGATAAGACTCAAATAGACTTTTTGCTCCTTAAGAAGGTTGACAAAATGTCTTTGTAAAGACTACAAGGTTATTCCGAGGGAGGATCTTATAAACCGACATAAGATTTTGGTGATGGATTTGGAGATCAAGATGGAGAAGAAGAAAAGGGTTGTGGATGACATGTTAATAATCAAATGGGGGAGTTTGACCATGGCTAGTGCAAAGAAGATGAGGGAGAGATTGATGGCCAAGGGGGCTTGGGGGAGTAGTGGGGATGCAATCGGTATGTGGGATAAGATGGCTAGTTGCATCAAGGAGGTAGCTAGAGAAGTGTTAGGGGCCTCGCGGGGTAACCATGGTGGGCACTGAGGGGACTGGTGGTGGAATGGTAAAGTTCAAGAGAAGGTGAAAGCGAAGAAAATGGCATATGCGAAATCGGTAGAAAGCAAAGATGATGTGGAGAAGTGGACGAATAGGGAACTGTATAAGATGGCGATGAAAGAGGCAAAGATAGTAGTTACGGCGGTGAAAATGACGACTTTTGAATACATGTATGCTGAATTAGAGGATAAAGGCGGGGATACGAAGTTGTACAGACTACCCAAGGCAAGAGAGAGGAGGGCTCATGCCTTGGATCACGTGAGGTGCATAAAGGACGAGGATGGTAAATTATTGGTGGAGGATGCGCATATTAGGCGGAGGTGGCAGTCTTACTTCCATAAACTCTTAAACGAAAAAAGAGATGAAAACATTGTGCTGAGAGATCTGGAGCATTCTGGTAGGCACTGAGATTTTTGGTATTGTAGACGCATTAAGGTTGAGGAGGTTAAGGGTGTTGTTCGCAGGATGTGTAGGGGAAGTGCGACCGGGCTTAATGATATCCTAGTCAAATTTTGGAAGAGCGCAAGCTGGGCAGGTTTGGAGTGGTTAACAGTGTTATTTTGGAAGAGCGCATGCTGGGCAGGTTTGGAGTGGTTAACAGTGTTATTTAAGACGACAATAATGACCGAAGAATAGAGTTGGAGTACAATGATTCCCTTGTACAAAAATAAAGGTGATGTCCAGAGTTGCAACAACTATAGGGGTATCAAGCTGCTGAGCCACACTATGAAGGTTTGGGAAATGGTCGTAGAGATGAGGGTGAGGAGAGGTGTGTCTATTTCGAGAACAAATTTGGATTCATGCTTGGGCGTTCGACTACTGAAGCCATTCATCGTATTAAGAGGTTGTGGAGCAGTATAAGGAGAAGAAGAGAGACTTGCATATGGTTTTCATCGACCTCGAGAAGGCATACAAAAAAGTCCCTAGAGAGGTTCTATGGAGATGTTTGAAGGTTTGAGGTGTACCTATGACGTACACTAGGGTGATTAAGGGTATGTCTGATAGAGCCAAGACTAGGGTACGGACAGTAGGAGCAGAATCGGAGCACTTCCCATTGATGATGGGACTGCACCAGGGATCAGCTCTTAGCCTATTCCTATTTGCCTTGGTGATGGACGAATTGACATGACAAATCCAATGAGAGGTGCCACTGTGTATGTTATTCACTGACGATATAGTTCTGATTGATGAGACTCACTGTGGAGTGAACGCTAAGCTGGAGGTTTGGAGAAAGACTTTGGAGTCTAAAGGGTTCAGGTTGAGTAGGACCAAGACAGAATATTTGGAGTGCAAGTTCAGCAACGGAGTGACCATGAGACATGCGTGGAGGTGAGGCTTGGTACTCAGGTCATTCCAAAGAAAGAAAGCTTCAAGTACCTCGGGTCTATTATCCAAGGGAATAGAGAGATTGATGATGATGTCTCACATTGTATTGGGGCAGGGTGGATGAAATGGAGACTCGCATCTAGAGTCTTGTGCGATAAAAATGTGCCACGAAAACTTAAAGGCAAGTTTTATAGGGTGGTGGTTAGACTGACTATGTTGTATGGGGCGGAGTGTTGGCTAGTCAATACTTCATACATTTAAAAGATGAAAGTTACGGAGATGAGGATGCTGAGATGGATGTGTGGACATACAATGAGAGATAGGATTAGAAATGAAGATATCCGGGAAAAAGTGGGAGTGGCCTCAGTGGAGGATAATGTGCGGTAAGCGAGGTTGATATGGTTAGGGCATGTGCAGAGGAGAGACACATATGCCTCAGTGCGGAATTGTGAGAGGTTGGCCATGGACGGGTTCAAGAGGGGTAGAAGTAGGCCGAAGAAGTATTGGGGAGAGGTGATTAGACAGGATATGGCTTAGGTTCAACTTATTGAGGACATGACCTTAGATAGGGGTTGTGGAGGACACATATTATGGTAGAAGGGTAGTAGGTAGTCGAGCGTAGTCCTACTTACGCTTACAAAATGATAGTTGTAGTGCTATTATTGTAGGCCCGATTAGCCTATCACACTCATATGAGCGATATTGCTTTATAGTCCCCTATAGTTTGATTTCTGTTGCTATGTGTACTTTAGTGTACTTTGTTTATCTTATTTATCTGCGTTAACTATAGCTTCCTTTTGTCAGAATGTGTTACCATGGCGTATTCGATTTTGTCATCAGCATGTTCATACTGCTTTAATTTCTTGTCTGGGTCTGACCGTTTCTATTGCTTTCTTTGCTTTGGGTAAGATTATGCATTGTCTTGATCCGAGGGTCTCCCGAAAATAGCCTCTCTACCTACTAGGTAGAGGTAAGGTCTGCGTACACTCTACCCTTCCCAGACTTCACGTTGTGGGATTTCACTGGGTATGTTGTTGTTGCTATTTTTCATTAAGATCGTAACATATGGCGCTTTACGCTGTTTTCTTTAAAGGGCCTTGCAATATGGGTTTTCTTAATTGATCTTGACATTTCATATAAGGTTAATGTAGACAACTTGTTTAAGTTAAGCAATATGAAAAAGATGTTGGCGCACAGAGGTGATCCATGATTTAAACTTTTTGAGTTTCTATATCAATTTTAATATACAATAATAATTGGATTAATAATCAAATATTTATAGGTATTTAATAAATTTCTTATTATACATACATGGTATGAGCAAAAATTACTTCTCCCCCCGGCCATCCCATTTTAATTGTCCATTAGCTCAAGAAATTATTCCACACTAAAGTTGACAATTATTTTCAACTATATTCTTAATATTAAAGAAATGTTACTTTTAGTAGTATTAGTCATTTCTAAAAAAATATTAAATAAATAAGGTATCTAGGTAAACTATGCCTTATATATTTTTCTTGATATGTGGAGAAGATGCCAGAGGAATGTAGGTGGAGTACAATGGTTCCATTATACAAGAACAATGGTGATATTTGGAATTGTGATAATTATAGTGGTATCAAACTGTTAAGCCACATTATGAAAGTTAGGGAGAGGGTGGTCGAGATAAGGATGAGGAGGGATGTTTCGATATCAGAGAACCTGTTCGGATTCATGCCGGGGCGATCGACCACAGAGGCTATTCATCTTGTTAGTAGATTGATGGAGCAGTATAGGGATAAAAAGAGAGACCGATACATGGTGTTCATTGACCTAGAGAAGTCATACGATAAGTCCCTCGGAAGGTACTTTGGAGATGTTTGGAGTCTAGAGGTGTGTCGGTGGCCTACATCAGGACAATTAAGGATATGTATGAGGGTGCAAAGACCAGGGTTAGGACATAGGGAGGTGACTCTGAGCACTTTCCGATCGTGATGGGGTTGCATCAGGGATCGACCCTTAGCCTGTTTCTATTTGCCTTATTGATGGACTAATTGACTCAACATATTCAAGAGTAGGTGTCGTGGTGTATGTTATTTACAGACGATATAGTTCTGATTGACGAGACACACAACAGGGTTAACGATAGGTTGGAAGTTTGGAGAACAACCTTAGAATATAAAGGTTTCAGGTTGAACAAGACTAAGACGGAGTATATAGAGTGTATGTTCAATGACGTGATGTAGGAGATGGATGTGAAAGTGAAAATTGAGGCACAAGCTATACTAAAAAGAGGATGTTTCAAGTATCTTGGGTCCATAATACAAGGAGACGGGGAGATTGATGATGATGTTGCACACCGTATTGGAGCAGGATGGATGAAATGAATGCTCGCCTCCGGGGTGCTGTGTGATAAGAAGTTGTCGCCTAGGTTGAAAGGTAAGTTCTACAGAGTGGTGGTTAGACAAGCGTTGTTGTATGGGACAGAATGTTGGCCAATCCAGAACGTCCACGTGCAGAAGGTGAAGGTAGCGAAGATGAGGATGCTCAGATGGATGTATGGTCGTACTAAAAGAGACAGGGTTATAAATGAAGTTATACGGGACAAGGTTGGAATAGCCTCTATGGGGGACAAGATGAGAGAAGCGAGACTGAGGTGGTTCGGGCATGTGAAGATGAGGTGTGAGGATACGCCAATTATGAGGTGTGAGAGACTGGCGATAACAGAAGTTAGGAGAGGTAGAGGTAGGCCGAAGAAGAACTGGGGGGAGGTGATTAGACAAGACATGACACATCTCTAGCTGACTGAGGACATGACCCTAGATAGGAAGATTTGGAGGTCGAGGATTAGATAGAAGGTTAGTAGGTAGTTGATTTTATCGCACTGTGGGTGAGGGGTAGGAGGCTAGCCTCTCCATGTCATCTTCTCCATTTCTTTGTAGTATTATTTAAGGTTGCGTAGATCCATACTCTTGTATATGTATTCCTATGTGTTGCTTTATTTGTTTTGTGTTGTGATATCTTGCTGTCTTATTTTTCTTGAATCTGCATTGGCTATATTCTTTTGAACCGATGGTCTATCGGAAACAACCTCTCTACCCCACAAAAGTAGAGGTAAGACCCCACTGAGTATGTTATTGCTACTGTTGTTGTTTGTACGGAGAAGAATTAAAATGAAACGGAGGGAGTACTGTGTTCTGAAAACCGTAGATTCTCTTCTAGATCCGCTTAACGCTTAAGTAGCAGTAGGATATTCTACTGAGCGAGTACTAAAAGTGCTGCTTAGCATTTTATAGTTCAGCCGCAAAGTACATGGAATATTAATGTAAGATTCCCCAGGCCAGTTGGAAAGTGCGCATGCTCAACTCATTAAAGTTATAAAGGACACCAAACCAAAGAGGTACGTACATAGTCGGTGGAAGGCATACCATACAATTTAAATGTTTTGTTACCATTTCCGTTTTAATTGTACTAACATAAAGATCTTGATCAGCCCTTCTTTAAATTCTGCTAGCTTGATATCCCAACTTGTGGGCTGACAATGATGTCTTCATGCTTGTTTTTCACTGAGAAAATTTAATGAAGTTAAAAGTGCTGCAAATAAGGGATATAAATCTTGAATAACTTGATAATAACCTATTTGATCAAGCTTGTGAGAAGCTAAGTGTAAACTTGTTTATTAAAAAAAATTATGTTAGAGAATTGAGGTGTTTGGTCAAGCCTTTAATTTTTTTTAGAGTAAATAGTATGTTTGAGTAGTAGTTGAAGTTATTTTTCAGAAGTTGAAAAAAATAAATTTCCCCACAAGCACGTTTAGAACTCAACGAAGTACAAATTGCTACTCTAATATCAATAAAAGTATTGTAAAAATGGATTAGCAAACACTATTTTAATCCCTCCCCCAGAAACTCACTCTTTTGCCTCTCTTGGTGACTCGATCCTACAACCTTCAGGTTGGAGGTGGAACAGGGGCGGAGACACACCCACCTAAGGGTGGACACTCAACCTTGTCGGAAAAAATTTCCACCTATATAGGTTAAATATACACAATTTTAGATATATATTAATTGTTGAACACACTTGACAAAGAAGAGAATGATAGTCCTGTGGTTAAGGGTGTGAAAATGTTCCTTAGGGGCACGGGTTTGAACCACAACTCTTACAATTTGCTTACTCTTTTTCCCTTTTTTTCTCAACCCTTCCCTGGCCTAAAAATATGAATACTCTTGATGAAAAATTCTGGCTCCGCCACTGAGGTGAAGAATGCTTACCAAACACATTTACTGATCTCCAATTTTTTTTTTTTTTGAAAACATGTTTGAAAAAAAATAAAGTTCAAAATAAATAGATTTTTGAAGTTTGGCCAAACAAACGATAAGCAAAACAAACCTCATTAAGCAACACTCGAGTTTAACTTTTGTGCACAAACTGTCTATAATAATCTTACATCATTAAGTTAAGTTCCTACAACAATATTCATAGCTAATATAACATGATATATAAGTTCAGCAATAATAGCAACATATTCAGTGTGAATTACACTTAAGAAATAAAATAAGTTACCTACTGTAATAAATTAAAATACATTAATAACATAAAAATTATTATATTATTTGTATATTTAAGGTAAAGTTGAAGGGGAGCCTTGGATTAACTGGTAAAGTTTATGTCATGTGACCAGGAGGTCATGAGTTCAAGCCGTGGAAACAACCTCTTGCAGAAATGCAAGGTAAGGCTGCGTACAATAGACCCTTGTGGTTCGGCCCTTCTCCGGACCCCGCACATAGCGGGAGCTTAGTGCACCGAGTTGTCTATTTGTATAGTTAAGATAAATTCTTATGTATTTCACCATAGAAATCAAAGCATCTTGTAAACTCTGACCACCATCTCAATGAAGCATCCCATGGATATGCGATGCGAACATTAAGAGTCTTGCTTAACAAAAAGTATGTACAAACTGAGAGTGGAATCTATTTTGAGTTTCAAGTAGTGCTTGATGGAGGGATGAACCCGAATTTTTACTTGTCGGTACTATGCCTACTCTACTTTCCTCTTTCAAGTGGGTGAAACTCTTTCTAAGGCAAGGAACCAAGTGTGTGTGGACATGTTCGCATATGCATCTTCTTGAAATCTCAGTAAAACATGTTCTCAAAGATGATTTTTCGTTTGGGATCATTGATTTATTTGTGGACAAGACTGATAGCGAATATATTACCATATATTCGCCGAATATTATGTAATTAATATTTGTGTGTATTTGTGTAAGTTAGAAGATCCTCAATCAATGAGGATTCTACTTGTACAAACTATATATATTTGTATTAATGAGAAAGAATCCGGAAAGGGATATTAATATGATCTTACATGGTATCAAGAGCCAAATCCTAAAACACCTAAACCTAAAAATTTCTTTCTCCAAAGACCCCCCTCCTACTCGCCGGTGGCTACCCCCCTAAAACCCTAAGTTTTCTTTCTCTTCCTAACCAAAATTCAACCCCTCTAATGGCTTCCATGGCTAATCCCACGACTTCCTTGCATCCCCAGTCATCACCCACAACCTACCCACTCCCTCATCCACTTCGTCTTTCCATCCGGCTTTTGCCGTTACCAACATCAATAACTTCATCCCTTTAGTTCTTAATCAAGAAGATGGTCAATATTCTTCGTGGGTTGAACTCTTTCACATTCATGCATGTGCCTATAATGTACTTGATCATATTGATGACTCTTTCCCTCGCCCTATCGAGGTCGACGAAACGGCATGGCGCCGACTTGATGCTATCGTCAAGCAGTGGATTTATGACACCATCTCTAAGGACTTGCTTCATACGATTATGAAAACCGATGTCTCGACTCGTGAGTTATGGATACTGTTAGAGGAAATATTTCAGGACAACAAGCACACACGTGCCGTGTACTTGGAGGAACAATTCAATAATACACGTCTTGAGAATTTTGCCAACATGTCCGAGTATTGTAAACAACTGAAGTTAGTTGCCGACCAATTATCTAATATGGGGACACCAATTTCTGATACAAAGATGGTTCTACAACTAGTTGCTACCTTATCAAAGGGTGAATATGATACTCTAGCGACTATGATCTAACTAGTCAATCCACTACCTAGCTTCAACAAGGGCCGTTCGTAACTATTATTGGAGGAAACCCGACGTGAAAAATAGGACGGACATAATCAAAAGGCGCTAGCAGTGAAAACTCCAGCGATAAATGCCACCGCCGCCGGAAAACCAACAACTGTGGGGTAGCCACGGAGGTGGTAGAGGTAGTAAAGGTCGCGGGAATGGCATAGGTGGCAGAGGCCACAGACGTGGGGGACGATCAGGCCAGCCAAAGCCACTTGCCGAACCCAGGCAACTAGGCCTCGCCCCTGCCCTTTTTCCCACACCTGCCCAATATCATGGAAATTGGCAGCCTGGCATCTTGGGCTCAGCACCAGTCCCATGCCAGGCGCCCCACTCCGCCCACCAGGCGCATATTATGACGGCCCAGCAGCAGCAGCCTGCATACGGCCTGGCCCCCACCAAATTGGGTTAGGCCTTCAACTCATTAAATCTCTAGCAGTCCGACGAAATTGGTACATGGATACGGGAGCCACGTTTCATCTCACCCGTTCCTCAGGTAATCTCTCCAACTTGTTTCATTTAAAGTATCCTCAATTTATTACGGTTGATAATGGTCATCGTATTTCAATTCAAGGTTATGGTACCACTCACACAAAACCACCTCACCCACACTTCTCCTTAAATAACGTCCTCTATACTCCTAACATCATTAAAAACTTAATATCTGTTAGGAAATTTACTCATAACAATTCCATTTCTGTTCAGTTTGACCCCTTTAGTTTTGCTGTGATGGATATACTTACGGGGACACCTCTTACAAGATGCAATAGTGTGGGGGACCTTTATCCTTTCTCATCCACATTCGCTGCCAGATCCCGATCACATACCTCTCTCGCTGCTATCTCTCCGTCAACTTGACACAATAGACTTGGACACCCAGGCACTCCCGTTTTAAATTTTCTTAGAAGCAATAATTTCATTCGATGTAATAATGGGAAACTTGCTCAAAATTGTTTTTCTTTCCCTTTAGGAAAACATGTTCGCCTTCCATTTATGTCATCTTTAAGTGTTATGTTTTCTCCATTTGACATTGTTCATGCAGACTTATGGACATCTCTCATCACTAGCTCACTGGGTCATAAATACTATCTTATGTTATTAGATGATTTTTCTCACTTTCTCTGGGTTTACCCACTTAAATTCAAGTCGAAAGTTTTTGCCAAGTTTCTTGAATTTCGTATCTTTATCAAAAGAGCCATAAAAAATTTTCAATGTGATAATAGTCGTGAATTTAACAATTCCACTTTTCACAAATAATGGCATGGTATTTCGGTTTTCGTGTCCCCACACCTCCCCCCAAAATGGTAAGGCCGAATGAATTATTCGCACTATTAATAACATAGTTCGTACGCTTCTTTTTCATGCCTCCCCCCTTCCTTTTGGGTCTATGCAGTTAAAATGGCATAATACATTCTTAATATTTTCCCTACCCACACTCTTCATAATAAAACCCCTACCGAAATTCTATTATGTCGGATCCCCGCGTATGATCACCTTCGAATTTTTGGTTGCCTTTGCTAGCCAAATCTTGCCTCCACGACACCTTATAAACTAGCACCTCGCATCACTCCATGTGTCTTCTTAGGCTTTTCGTCCAATCATAGGGGATATTTATGCCATGACTTGTCTAAACGTAAGATACTCATCTCTCGCCATGTCACGTTTGATGAATCAATTTTCCCCTTTGCAAACATCCAAAAATTTTGGAACACGTATTATACCTTTATCGACGAGACTGATGCCTCCCCTATTGTCCATATTGTACTCTGTCGTGACACCGTCCCCACTGTTTCGGCACTGCCTGACACAGCCACGGCCACCTCTGCCCCGTCGACATTCCCTCCACCACCGTCGACCCAAACCGCCACTGTCGACCCAAACCGCCACTGTCTCCCCCACCCACTGACAATCCATTCTGACAACTGCTATGCCACCGCAACCCAACAACCACCATCCCACCGAAAGATTTAGTCCACTCAATGACCCGCTGCCTACCCGTCTCAGTCAACCGACACCCATCCCCATCGAAACCCCCTCCCGACATCGGTCACCGGAACCACACCACATACCCCCTAATCCCATCGAATAGTCCCTGCCATCACCCAAAAGTATCACTGCCCAGCCATCCCACTCACCGCCCTCGACCACTGACCCGATACACTACTGGACCACACCCCACCCCTCCGCCAAAATAGCCCTGTCCCCACGCACAGAATGGAGACCCGTGCTTAGCATGGGATTTTCAAACCGAAAGTCCACTTCAACCTTTCCACCCAATCTATTTCCCCAATTCCTAAAAATCCAAAATTAGTCAAACTTGACCCGAATTGGAATGCGAGAAATTTACTACTTTAACGAAACAGAACACTTGGGATTTGGTACCAAAGCTGGATGGGGTTAATTTGATTCGGTGTATGTGGCTCTTCCGTCACAAATTCAAAGATAGTAGTGACCTTGAGCGCTATAAGGCGAGACTTGTGGCTAATGGCACTGGGCAGCATGAGGGTATTGACTGTGGTGAGATATTTAGTCCGGTGGTTAAACCGGCTACCATTCACACAATTTTGAGCATAGCTATGGGTAAGAACTGACCGATTCATCAACTTGATGTGAAGAATACGTTCTTACATGGGGATTTGAAAGACACTGTTTACATGCACCAGCCGCTAGGTTTTGTTCATCCAGATGCTCCACATTATGTCTGCCGTCTTCGTAAGTCACTATATGGTTTGAAACAGGCCCCAGGGTGTGGTATGAGCGTTTTGCTACTTACATTATGCAGATTGGGTTCAGATGCAGCAAATGTGATCATTCACTTTTTATTTTTCATCGAGGTAGTAACATTGCATACTTGTTATTATATGTGGATGATATTGTTCTGACTGCCTCTTCTGATGTGTTGAAAAATGAGATCATTGCTCTGCTCAAATTCGAATTTGCTATGACAGACTTGGGGAAGTTGAGTTACTTCTTGGGGATTTCTGTGACTATATCTGCAGATACTATGTTCTTGTGCCAGCGTAAGTATGTAGAGGACATTGTGTATAGGGCTAAAATGGCAAACTACAAGATCATGCTTACTCCGGTCGACTCGAAGTCGAAACTCTGTGCTTTTGATGGTGATCCAGTGTCCGATCCCACTCTCTACAGGAGTCTCGCAGGTGCACTCCAGTAACTTACATTCACCAGGCATGATATTTCATATGTTGTTCAACATGTGTGTTTATTTATGCATGCCCCCAAGGAGCCTCATTTTACAGCTCTTAAACGTATCATTCGATACGTTAATGGCACTCTTGATTATGGATTATATCTTTATCCCTCTCCACCAACCAAACTGGTATCATATAAGGACGCCGATTGGGCAGGCTGTCCGGACACACGGTGTTCCACGTCCGGCTACAATAATCTCATCTCGTGGTCTGCCAAACAGTAAGCCACACTCTCCCGATCGAGTGCAGAAACAGAATATAGAGGCATCACAAACGTGGTTGCTGAGATCTGCTGGCTCTGAAACATCCTGTTGGAGCTTTATTTTCCCTTACGTAAGGCGTCTATGGTTTACTGTGATAACATATTTGCGGTCTACTTATCTCATAACCCGGTTCAGCATCAGAGAACCAAGCACATTGAGATGGACATACATTTTATTCATGAGAAGGTTGCTATAGGTCATGTTAATGTGTTGCATGTGCCTTTTTCGTATCAGTATGCATATATTTTCACTAAGGGTCTCCCTCGTCAGCTATTCCTAGACTTCAGATCCAGTCTCAGCGCCCGACCTCCTCTCGCTCTGACTGAGGGGGTGTGATTGCGAATATATTACCATATATTCGCCGAATATTCTGTAATTAATATTTGTGTGTATTTATGTAAATTAGAAGATCCTCAATCAATGAGGATTTTGCTTGTACATACTATATATATTTGTATTAATGAAAAATACTCCGGGAAGGGAGATTAATACGATTTTACAAAGACTATTGTGAAAGCATGCCTACTACTCTTTTCTAATGATTCGAAATTCTCATCGTCGGCTTCCTCTCACTTCATTCGTGCTAAATTACCTGTAATAAGTTAGAATACATTAATAATATATATCATTATATTGTTTGTACATTTATGGTAAATCCTTACGGCTTTCACCAGAGATTCCATTCATGTTTTGCAAACAAAAGGAAAAAAGTCAATAGCTATCGCAACTTTTTCTTACACATGTGAGAATCTCCCAACTAACGAGGACCCAATAACCCTTGTTTTGCCTTCCCCCCCCTATATATAATAACCCTTGTTTTGCCTTCCCCCCCCCCCCCCCCTATATATATACTGTATGGAAGAAACAGGTTAAGCACACAGCATCAATTTCATTTCTCAATTTCTCTCATTACCATAAATCATGTCTCAAACAACGGCCATCCTTGCTATTCTTCTCCTGTCAATGATCTTCTCCAGCATTATTCAATCTATTGAGGGAAGAAACATCAAATTTGAGAGTAGAAATGATTTTTTGAAACATAATGTTCACACATTAATGATATCAAAAAGAGAAAGTAGAAAGATGAGAGAAGATGGTGGAAACTCGCAAGCTTATAAGGCAGCATTAGACAATGAGCACGTAGATGCATCACCACCACCAGGTCATGTAGATGGTCATAGTCCTGGGATTGGTCACTCTATTCAAAACTAACTACCTAGGATTTTCTGTGCGTACTTTATTTGTGTGTGTCATCTTATCGCATGAGCCATGCTAATTTTCTCTGTATTGTTCAAAATTTATCGGATGTCTGGCCTCTAAAGGGACATTTTAAATGCATATAAATGTAAGTTTTATATCCATGTGATAGACATAAAATCGTTTATGCTCAAATTTATATCAACAGATGATCTCCTGTTCAGAACTTTATAGACAAAAAATGTTCAAAGGAGTAGTGTTTTATTTTCTCCCAAAGCGTGATTTAGTGAAGACATAACTAAGATAATAAAAGTACGTTTTTTATTAATCGGTTAAGTTTCCGCATAAGATGGTTAGACAACTCAACATGAATCTTATGCTCTTAAACAAGCTAGATAGAACGTTGGAATCCGAGAGTTACCGAATTATAGAAGAGATATTCTTTTCAACAGATTAAAAAAAGGAAGTACGACACTAAATCAAAGTGTATGCTCTACCATGCGGAACAAACTTAAACTTAATCATTAACGTTATAATCTTTGTAGTAAACTTTTAAATACTCTTTCAGAATACAATAAATATTACGAAGTAAAATGGCGCCATCTTAATTGTGCACCTATACTTTTATGTCACTTGCATGCAAGTGCGGCACTAACGAGCAAGCTCATATGAGTCGTACATATTCAAATTTTACATTAAACTTTTCTATCATTGTAAAATTAATTCTTCGCTCAAACTTCTACACAAAATGATCGAAGTAAGCCAAAGAATAAAACCCTGCTATATTGTGTAAAGAACAGATGGCGCCTTAGATGGTGCTCCTTCAGGTTAAAAAAGAATGTCTATTTTGGTTCAAAAAGAATGTTCACTTTTCAAATCAAGAAAGTATTAATCTTACTTTTTCAGATTTGTCTTATTAAATCAGTACTTATTTAATTAGGGATATTTTAGTTAAATTATCTATTTTTGGCTAGTAATTATATTTTTTAAGGGGTGTGCAAATGACTAAGTGAACACTCTTTTTAAAACGGAGGGAATATTAACTTATTATAGTAAATTATCACTCTGTTTTCCACATTATCATACCAAGCCTGATATGAAAAGTTATCCATTATTATAGCTTTATATGTCAACTTCACATAATGGATAAAACTTAAAAGTTAACAAAACATTAACTCATAGGAGAATGGACAAACTGTGAAGTAATCTCTTCTCCTCAGTTGACTTCATTTAATAAAAAAACTAACTTGGTCATCAATAATTAAGTTGGGCCATGCCCATGATCCGCTGGGACTTGGATGGGCTTTTCAAAATACCACACCATGGGGTGAATTGCAAGAATGACTTCCATAAGGAGTATTCTTGAACTTTAGGCGCCGTTTAACAATTTCTTTTTAAATCTCTATTTCTCAATGGACATAAATTGTGGACATAAGTTAATTTTATTTATGAGTCGGGACATATCAATACAGTGAATCTGCTCAATCAACCACAACTTTTACCTCATAAGCAAAAGTTGCATGTGTTTCTTAATTGTTAACACGTCACTATCGAAACTCATGCCCAATAACTAACACATTGCACTATTTTCAGTTTTTGTAACTTCTTAAAATGTCCTGAACTTTTATCTCACATGCAAAATTAACTTATGTTCACATTACAACTTGAAGTTATACACGATTGTCAACAAAGGTCTTTTTTAAGGAATTTGTCAAGTAGGCCAAAATTTCAAGACCACCCCTTAATTATGATGTCATTTTTTCCTGCAATTTCGTGCACATTATGCCTCAAAATTTAGGGAGAAATAGGCAAAAATTACTTTTTACACTGCTAATAATAAATTAGCCACCATCTAAAAACTAATCATCATTTAGCCACCCTTTAATACGGAAAAAAATATCTGGACAAACTCCTACCTAAAACACGAAAAAACTTTAGCATAGTGTAGCGAAGCTTTGATAATTGAAACCCCAACACACTATGTTGGAATTCAAACCCAATTCTCGAAACAATAAATGGTATCTTTTTTCATTTTTTCGTTTTGTTGTATTTATCTGTTAATAATTATCCTCATCACATCCAAATTATCTTCCATCATAATTTGTTATGGCTATAATCCATAATTATCCTCATCGAAATCAAATATTATGATTAGCATAGTCTTAGTCTAGATTGATTTATGTAATTAGGATGATTAGCATATTATTAGCCTAGATTGATCTTGTATATATATTGTAATCTTGGAATGAAATGGATCATGGAATTAACTTCTTTCATGATATCAAGAGCCACAAATTAACCTCCCATTTTTTTGCCCTAACTAACTACTCATCGGTGGACCTCACCCAACCCTACCCGAAAACCACCTTTTGGCCAACTAAACCCTAGCCGAAAACCATTTTTTCGGACTCCAAAACCTAACCCTAACTAGGGTTTCACAAAAACCAATCCTAGCCGAAATACTACCTCCCTACCCTATTTTTTTCGGCACCTTCTAACCAAACCCTAATTAGGGTTCTTCATCTCCCTCACTCTAAACACCAAAATATCTTTTCTCTTCCCATTTCTTGTATTTTCTTGGGTAACAATGGAGGACAAACAAAAATTTCATCCCTCTCTTTCCGTAAATAACGTCAAGAACTTTATTCCTATTACCCCTGAGATGGAAAAAAGGGCAATACTCTTCTTGGCTGGAGTTGTTTAAAACCCATTGCCGAGCATACGAAGTCATAGACCATATTATTCCTCCCAAGTCTTCATCGGAGACCACTGTTGTTGACACCAATTTATGGTCTCGTTTAGATTCTATATTCCTTCAATGGATTTACGGCACCATCTCAAATGACATTTTGCACACCACTTTGGAACCGGACTCTACGGCTCAACAAGCTTGGGAGCGTTTACAAAATATTTTTCAAGATAATAAAATTTCTCGGGCGGTATATCTTGAAAACCAATTCACCAATGTAAAATTGGATAATTTTTCAAACGTCTCCGCATATTGTCAACAATTGAAAATGCTTGCCGATCAACTTTCAAATGTTGGTGCGACGGTGACAAATCAAAGGTTAGTTCTTCAATTGATTGCGGGATTGAATGAACAATTTGATGGTGTGGCTACGTTCATTCAACAAAGCAATCCCTTACTACCATTCTATAAGGCTCATTCGAGATTAATTTTTGAAGAAACTCGAAAGCAAAAATAGGCGACGGGGGCGGAAACTAATGTCGATACCGCTCTTATTTCCACAAACACTTATAATGATGATTTTGACACTCAAAATTCTGGTTATGGTAGTGGTTCCAACCGACAAAATAATGGGTCAAAAAGGGATCAAAATTGTAACAATAACAAAGGGGAATATAATGGTGGAAAGAGACAGGGTCGAGGTGGCGGACAGGCCGCCAGCGGCGACAATAGTCGCTGCCAGCAGGGCCAAAATAGACCCCACTAGCAGCAGCCCAACCAGCCGACCGACGGGCAGTGGGGGCAGTACCCACCGTGGGGCTGACAGCCGCAACAGTGGTCCGCCCCTCCCTGCCCGTACCCCATGGCTCAGTGGGCCCGACCTCCTCCCGCTTCTAGATAGCCCAGGGTTCTTGGGTCTCGTCCGCAACAAGATTTTACAGCCCATGCACCATCTTCCGCAGGTTATGCCCCCACGGATATTGAACAGGCCATGACCAACATGAATCTAAGTGTTCCCGATGATTCGTGGTACATGGACACGGGGTCAACGTCACACATGATGACATCTCAAGGTAATCTCTCATCTTATTTTAATATGAGCGGTAATAAAAATATTATTATTGACAGTGGGTAGGAAATTCCAATTCGTGGTATTAGCCAATTAAATCTCCCCCCCCACCCACCCACCTTTACATTTGAAAAATGTCTTACATGCATCCAAACTAATTAAAAACTTGATATATGTACGTCATTTTACAACTGACAACAATGTTTCTGTTAATTTTGATCCTTTTGGATTTTCTGCGAAGGGTTTTCAAATGGGGATGCCACTAATGAGATGTAATAGCACTGGGGATTTGTATTCCATCACCGTCACTACCAACAACCAGTCACCAATCCATCAACCTTTGCAGCTATTTCTCCCATTTTATGGCATAACCGGTTGGGACACCCGGGAGCACCGGTGTTCAATTTTCTTTAAAATAATAAATTTGTTGATTATAACAAACTCATTGACTCTCATGTTTGCCAAGCTTGTGTTTTTGGAAAGCATGTTAAACTTCCTTTTACATTATCTTCTTGTAATACTTTTATGCCATTTGATCTCATGTATAGTGATTTGTGTACATCTCCGATTTTAAGTTCGACAGGTCATAAGTATTATATACTTATTTTGGATGATTATTCAATTTTTTTGTGGACATTTCCCATAGGACAGAAATCGCAGGTCTTCACCGTTTTAAAAATAATTTAGTGTTTTTATCAAAACCCAATTTGAGAAATCCATTAAATATTTTCAATGTGACAATGGGAGGGAATTCACAAATGACCAATTTAAGGAATTTTGTCACCAAAATGGAATGTCCTTGCGTCTTTCATGTCCACATATTTCTCCTGAAAATGGAAAAACCGAAAGAAAAATCCGAACAATCAACAACCTAATTCGCACGCTTCTTGTGCATTTGTCCACACCACCGTCTTTTTGGCATCATGCTCTTCAAATGGCCACATATCTTTTAAACATTCTTCCTAGCAAACTACTCTCAAACCTATCACCCACAGAAATATTATACCATCGTATTCCTTCCTATACACATTTGAGGGTTTTCGGGTGTTTTGTTATCCCTTGTTTCCACCCACAACCATTAACAAACATCAAGCCCGTTCCACTCCTTGTGTTTTTTTGGGATACCCACAAAATCATAGGGGATATAAGTGTTATAATATGTCTAATGGGGAAATTATCATCTCTCGTCACGTTATTTTTTATGAGTCTACATTTCTGTTTGCTAAATCTTACGTGGTGTCCCCATATTTATACGAATTTTTGGACGTTGGAATACATACAATTTTGAATCACCATCTACATGACCGACCTGTTAATGCCTCGGCTGGACCAACCCAACATGCACCGGCCCAACAACAAAATGGGACTAGGCGAGTCCGAGCCGAGGAGCACACGACTTCCTCTTCTTTGGCCTCGGCCCAGTCC
Source organism: Anisodus tanguticus (assembly GCA_034509755.1). Taxonomy (NCBI): domain Eukaryota; kingdom Viridiplantae; phylum Streptophyta; class Magnoliopsida; order Solanales; family Solanaceae; genus Anisodus; species Anisodus tanguticus. Next base: position 26,736,342 of record CM067556.1, read on the forward strand.
ATTTCCAGTGACCAGTAGGCCCAAATGAGGGAGCCCATTGCTCCCTCATCCAATTCCCCAACCAGGCCACCTAGCCCAGCTCCACCATCCCAAAATAGAACCTCCCCTAGATCGATTTCACAAACACAAAACCCACTGCCCCAGCCATCTGTCTCGGTCCCATCTCGGACTGTTGAAACTCGTGTCATGCACGGGATTTTTTGACACAAGCATCAATTTAACCTAACCTCTTTGGTCCAACCATCACCACTACCAAAAATTCCCAAAGCAACCCTATCAGACCCGAATTGGAATGCTATCATGTTAGACGAAATTGATGCTATTATTAAAAATAAGACGTGGGAATTAGTGCCCCGTCCATCTAATTTGAACATCATACGTTCTATGTGGGTTTTCTATCATAAAAAGAATTCTGATGGCTCTTTTGCGAGATAAAAAACTCATCTTGTTGGTGATGGCAGGTCTCAACAGGTTGGCGTGGATTGCGGTGAAACATTCAGTCCAGTAGTTAAACCGGGAACTATTAGGACTGTTCTTAGTCTGGCTCTGTCCAAATCATGGTCCATTCATCAGCTGGACTTCACGAATATTTTTTTACATGGTCACCTACAGTAAACAGTGTACATGCACCAACCTTTGTGCTTCCGAGATCTACTCATCTGGATTATGTTTGCTTGTTGAAAAAATTATTATATGGTTTGAAACAAGCCCCTGAGGCATGGTATAACAGGTTTGCAGGGTTCATATCCACACTGGGGTTCTCACACAGCAAGTCCGATCAGTCTTTGTTTATTTACAAGAAGGGAAATGATATGGAATATATTATTCTCTATGTGGATGACATTATTTTCACAGCATCATCTGAGTCACTTCGCCAGTCTATTATGACCTTCCTTGCTTCGGAATTTGCTATGAAGGATTTGTGCCCTTTAAATTATTTTTTAGGCATTGTTGTAACTCAATATGCAGGTGGTCTATTTCTCTGTCAAAAGAAATACGCTGAGGAGTCATTTTGCAAAGCTGGCATGTCCTCGTGCAAACCGTCACATACGCCGGTGGATACAAAGGTAAAATTGAGTAACTCTACAAGTACTCCATAAAGTGCCACAACACATTACCGCAGCTTAGCAGGGGCATTGCAGTATCTTACCTTCACAAGACCTGATATCTCCTATGGAGTTCAACAGGTTTGTCTACATAGACATGATCCGGAAGAAGAGAATATGGGGGCTCTTAAACGAATTCTGTTGTATGTTAAGGGTACTCTTGATTTTGGGTTGCATCTGTATAAGTCCACCACTTATAGCCTCACATCTTATGCAAATGCTAATTGGGGTGGCTTCCCGGACACACGGCGTTCCACCTCTGGTTATTGTGTGTTTTTAGGAGACAACCTCATTTCATAGTCGTCGAAACATCATCCGACATTATCTCGGTCGAGTGCTGAAGCAAAATACCGAGGGGTAGCTAATGTGGTATCTGAATCATGTGGGCTCTGTAATCTTCTTTTAGAACTTCATTGTCCGATCAAAAAAGCAATTGTGGTTTATTGTGATAATGTGAGTGCGATATACTTATCAGGTAACCCTGCCCAACATCAACGCACAAAACACATAGAAATTGATATCTTGTTTGTCCGTGAAAAGGTTGCACGTGGACAAGTCTGTGTTGTCCATGTACCGTCCCATTTTTTAGATTGCAGATATTTTCACGAAAGGTCTTCCGCGCGTACTGTTTGACAATTTCAGGGACAGTCTCAACACACGAGAACCTCCCGCTAAGACTGCGGGATGGATATAATCCATAATTATCCTCGTCACATCCAAATTATCTTCATCATAATTTGTAATGGATATAATCCATAATTACCCTCATCTCATCCAAATTATCTTCATCATAATTGTAATCAAATCAAATATTATGATTAGCATAGTCTTAGCCTAGATTGATTTATGTAAGTAGGATGATTAGCGTATTCTTAGCCTAGATTGATCTTGTATATATATTGTAATCTTGGAATGAAATGGATCATGGAATTAACTTCTTTCATTATCATTGAACTGTTTGAATGTATTCACATTTACAGTAGAGTGCCTGAAAACATTTGAGATCTGAAAAGCTGATACAATTTGTTTTGCACAATTACTGATGTTATATAACTTGATAGAGCATCGATTTTATGGCAAAGTCAGTCAGATCTGATTCTTGTCGATCTTAGGTTTGCTTAGTAGGCATTTCTAATTGCATATCAGTTGTCCTTGAAAATACAGACTTTTTCTTTAAGAAAGTTAGAAACTTAAGAGGAACTATATCATAATGTACTAGAATTTTACTTGTAAAAGTTTTAAACTCCCATACACTATGTTGGAGTCCACATGTGAGTTTTCAAACTCAAGGACAGAGTCATGGAGTTCATTAATTCTACAACTAAGAACTCAATGATTTTGTTTTTGTGTCAGCTCCCAAATTCAATAACGAACAGTTACAGTTCTAACTAACCAGTGGACAATCGGTTATAACATAAAAGGGACTAAAGTGTACTTACAAAAACTAGGCCCTCCTTCTTTGTATTTAAGTAATCCTTTGGCGCCCTATTAATTCAAACAAGTACCACCATCCTTAACAATATACTCTTGCCACATACATAAAACGTACTACCATCCTTCAAGCCGGCTAAAAGTCACACGGAAGACAAAGTGCAACATATAAAGAGTTGGAAGCAAAGTCATCAAAGTGCAAAATTGCCAAAATGATAAAGAAAAAGAAAAGGAAAAAAAATATGATATAGTGCAACTATCCGCAATGCGTAAGGCAGCAACCTAAACTTAGTCAAGTGTTCATGGTAAATATAGTAAATACCTATCAAGGGATAGGTAAAATTTTAGTATCTATAACTTACCTGAACCTTTAAATTATCAAGGACGTGAATCAGTTTCAAGAAGTAAGATGTTAAAATCTTAAATTTCACTCAAATGCTAAAACCTCAAATCATACATTTTGAATGATAATTTAGGTAAAAGTTTTACATCTGTTTTCTTGTTCTCAATTTCCTTCCACTACCCAGCTACAACCAGAACCCTTTACCAACCCTTTAGTCTCCATTAGTTTTCGCACTGCAAGCGCATCACTTATTCTTCCAGCTTTAGTATACAAACTTGACAGTGTTACATAGTGTCCTGGATTTTCAGGCTCCAATTCAACTAAATTCTCCGAAGCAAGAACTCCAATGCTCACTTTTTGAAGTGCTAAAGCAGCAGCAAGTATAGAATTATATGCTTGTTCGGCGTAAGACACATTTTCTGTATAAAATCTATGGCGTCTTCAAGCCGACCAGCCCGTGTTAGTAAATCAACAACACAAGTAAAATGTTCCATTCTGGGGTTCAATACAAATTCCTCCACCATTCTGTGGAAAATATCTAATCCTTCATCAACATGTCCTGAATGACTGCATGCTGAAAGCACTGAAGTGAATGTCAAAGCGTTTGGTTGAATGCCCGAATGACTCATTTTTTCCAGGAGATGCAGGGCAGCTTGGCCGAAACCATGCATTCCCAATCCACCAATTATTGTATTCCACGACACTATATCTTTATAAGCTACATGAGAAAATGCAGATAAAGCATTTCCAATGCACCCACATTTCGAATACATGAAAATAAGTGCATTCCAAATGGAAGTGACACCATCCCACGAACTGCTCCGTGATATATATATGCATGAATCTGTTTCCCGTATTTGAGGTCACAAACTGGCAAAACAATTGAAAGTGTGGTCTCGTTAATCTTGATTCCTATAGTCAGCATTTCCTTGAAATACTCCAAAGCCGATTCTTTCATCCCAAGTTCAGTAAAACCATGAATCATGGAATTCCAAGCAACAACGTCCGTTCTATCCATCAGCTCAAAAACATGCCTTGCATCTTGAATCCTCCCACATTTAACATATAAAGTCAGTAACGCAGGTCCAGAAGATCTGTGAAAAGTAAAAGGTGATTCGAGTTTAATCCCGTGAGCATGAATCTCCTTGGCGCTCCTTAAATCCCCGATAAGCTGGCACGATGCAAGTACACTAGAGAGACAATCTAGGTCAGGACAAACTTCTCTTCTATTTATCATCTCCCTAAAAGTTGTTGAAAATTTGCCTTTGGCAGAAGTTGCGTCCGACCAACTTTAACGGCTTAAACACTAGTGTTCCGCATGTTGGAGAATCCGGTTCTTCACACGTGCATAATCTACTAAGTAAGTAGATAACCGTAGGGCCAAGGATCGTCAAATTTTATTGAGAAATGAAAGAGATATTGGTCCACGAAGTGAGGTGTTTGAAGCATGGAAAAGTGTGGCAGTGGGATCAATTCTCCCTCATCGGTGGGGGAAGAAATAATTGTTTTGTTTATAAGTCTCAAAGTTGGCTTGAGGTTTGGGACCCCAAGGGGTATCCCATGTGTTTAAAGGAGGGAGGACCTAGATGTGCTTCGGTTCGAGGAAAGCCCACACGCACGCCGCCGTCCCGTCCGGTGTGGGTCGTGGGTTGTGCTTCTTCTGATATTATCTTTTGGACCAGAATTGATTCTTATGTACAGTTTGGTCCCTGAAGTTTCCAGAAAGTCAAATTCGGCAGAGAACTTTGTGGTTTCTGGAACGTCAACCAGCACTCAATTCAACCATTTATTTTGGCTGAATTAATCTTCCTAAATGGCAATCCGTTGCACACACATCAATTCACCATTTATTTTGGTGAATTACTACCTCTATAATTGACATTACTTGGCCGGTAATGACACTTATGTGGGCAGTTGGTAAACCTCTCCTTCAACTATATAAAGAACCCTTTGGCCAGATTGTTGAGACACACATACCACACAAAATAGAAACGAAATCAGTTCTTCCTACTATCTTCCAGCATCATTTCATTACTCAAAATTCTTCACGGTAGCACTTGAGTTTTCTTTGCTCATTTGTTCACTTGCTGTTTTATCTTGGGAGACAACTGTCCAGGACGTAGAAACGATACATACGGGGCAATATTGTCTTAAAGACAGAGTGCAAACACTCGACTCAGCATACCAAAACTGATCCAGTTTATTGTTCAAGTTAATTGTAATTTCAGTTGCTTGTAATACTTAGCAGTTATATATTTCCGTTTCCTGCAACCTTGTATCCAACAAATTTAAGACAATATTTGCTTACTGTAACTGCTGCAACATGGCTGGAAATATGACTGATTCTGTTGCTGCTGCTGCTGCCACCTTCCCTGCTACTACCGCTACTGTCCAAGGCAGCAACTCTGCTGCCTTCACTCCTGCTACCGCTACTGTCCAAGGTAGCAACTCTGCTGCCTTCCCCGCTACTGCCTAAGGATGTCTGCTGCTTTTATTGCTCCATCCTCCGCATTCCATCATGATCGCCCTGAAAAATTCATGGGGTCAAACTTTAAGAGATGGCAGCAAAAAATGCTGTTCTACTTAACTGTTATGGGCATGGCCAAGTTCCTAACGGAAGATCCTCCACAAGCTGGAGATGAAATGGACCCTTCGCCTTCTGAAACGCGTGAATGGGGCCTTGGTATCCATGTCATTAATGGCATGAAGATGGTTCTTGATGCATGGAATCATAACGATTTCATGTGTAAGAATTACATACTGAATTGCTTGGCAGACCCTCTCTACACAGTCTATTGCACCGTTGGCACTGCCAAAGACCTGTGGGAAAAACTGCAAAAGAAGTACAACGCACAAGATGCAGGTACTAAAAAGTTCATCGTTGGGAAGTTTCTAAAATTCCAAATGGTAGATAGTAAGACAGTGATGTCCCAAGTCCAGGAATTCCAAATGATTTTACATCACTTGGATTTGGAAGGAATTAAACCAAATGAGCAGTTTTTAGTTGCATCGCTGATTGAGAAGTTACCTCCTTCGTGGAATGAGTTACTTAAAACTTAAGACAAAAGAGATGATCTTTGAAGAGCTTATTATCAAACTCCAAATTCAGGAAGATAATAAGAAGGCCTTGCCTAAGGGTAAGCAACCTGCTGAGGCAAAGGCAAAGGCAAATCTGGCTGAGGCCAAGGGGACCCAAGCAAGAAGCGGAAGTTCCAGAAAGACGGCAAGGCCCACGCAGCGGAGATGTTCAGAGGCAACTATCACCACTGTGGGAAACCTGGTCATAAGATCAAGGAATGCCGCAAGCTCAAGATTGAGCAACATCAGAAAGCCAAGGCTAAAGGCAAGGCGCATGCTAACGTCATCAAGGACACGCTCCTGGATGACATGATTGAGGAGTTCTCGACAGTGGTGCTAAAAGCAAACCTGCTCGAGAATCCGAGGCAGTGATAGGTGGACACAGGTGCTACCAGACACATCTGTTCCAACAGAGATGCCTTCTCCACGTATACTCCGGTCACCGATAAAAAGTTGTTCATGGGCAACAACGCTTCGTCTGACGTGCTGGGGGTAGTAAAGGTGGTCCTGAAGATAACTTCAGGAAAGGAGCTCACTCTGAAGGAAGTGATGCACGTCCTAGAAATTAGAAGAAATTTAATTTCAGGACCTTTATTGGTTAATGCTGGTTGTAGGCTAGTGTTTGAATCCAATAAGTTTGTACTCACTAAGAATGACACTTTTGTGGGGAGAGGCTTCGTCTGTGAAGGCCTCTTCAAAGTGAATGCCATTTCTGTAATGCGTCCAAGTAATAAAGTTGAACCTTCTTCTTATTTGCTTGAGTCTTCTAATTTATGGCATCATAGATTAGGACACATTAACTACAAGTCTATTCAAAGGCTGGTAAAGATGGAGTTGTTGCCGTCTATCAACGTAAACCCTCAACATAAGTGTGAGGTGTGCGTAGAGGCAAAACTCACCAAGCTTCCTTTTCGATCCATGGAAAGGAATACCGCTCCTCTAGAACTTATTCACACAGATTTGAAGCGTTCCGACGTTACAAAGCAGAAGTTGAGAACCAACTAAGCCTGCGGATTAAATCCATTCGTAGCGATAGAGGGGGAGAATATGTAGCGCCATTTGAGGAATACTGTGCCTAAGAAGGCATTGTTCATCAAACGACGGCTCCATACTCACCTCAATAGAACGGTGTGGTGGAACGTAAGAACCGCACATTGAAGGAAATGATGAATGCCTTGCTCATCAATTCTGGTCTTCCCCAAAACATGTGGGGAGAAGCCGTCCTTACAGCTAATACGATTCTTAACAGAGTCTCACATAAGAGTAAGGATGAAACTCCATATGAATCATAAAAGGGAAAGAAACCCACCTACAAATATTTTAAGGTGTGGGGTTGTTTGGCAAAGGTTGAAGTACCCAAGCCAAAGTAGGTCAAGATTGGGCCTAAGACTGTAGATTGCATATTCACCGGATATGCAAATAACAGTAGTGCTTATCGCTTCTTAGTGCATAAGTCAAATATTCCAGATATCCACGGGGGTACAATCATGGAATCAAGGAATGCTCAATTCTTTGAAGGTACCTTTCCTAGAAAGGAAAAAGACATAACCTCTCGCAAACGAAGTTATGAACAAAGCTCTCAAGAACCGGGAGTAATTGACGGCCCGGATCTAGATGGTTCAGATCTAGCGGATCTCCGTGTGGTCGAACATCCGAATCTAGTGTTCCGATTCTCGAACTTGGAGACTCCAGAGATGGAACTAAGGCGAAGCAAAAGGGCCAGGAAGGATAAATCCTTCGGTCCTGACTTTGTAGCTTATATGGTTAATGACGAACCAAGGACAATTGCTAAGGCGTTGTCAACTCCAGAAGCACCGCTCTGGAAAGAAGCTATTGAGAGTGAAATAGGCTCCATTCTGCATAACCATACTTGGGAGTTGGTTGATCTTCCTCCGGGAAATAAACCGTTGGGTTGTAAATGGATACTCAAACGGAAATATAAAGTAGATGGGTCTATAGACAAGTACAAGGCCAAGTTGGTAGTCAAGGGCTAACGGCAGACAGAAGGTCTTGACTACTTTGACACATACTCCCCGGTATCTCGGATGACATCCATAAGGGTATTCATTGCGATCGCAGCTTTGCGTGACCTTGAAATACATCAAATGGATGTCAAGACAGCCTTCCTAAATGGTGATTTGAAAGAAGAAATTTATATGGACCAACCCGAGGGGTATGTGGTTCAAGTGCAAGAGAAGAAAGTCTGTCGGCTTGTCAAATCTCTGTATGGGCTGAAACAAGCCCCGAAGCAATGGCACGAAAAATTTGATAGTACTCTACTATCGAAGAGTTTCGCCATTAATGAGTGTGATAAATGTGTCTACACGAAAGGTAACTCTAACTCATTCAGCATGATATGCCTATACGTAGATGACATGTTAATCACAAGAAGCAGTCCTAGGGTAATCCTAGAGACTAAGAACATGTTGAAACAATGCTTCGACATGAAGGATAAGGGTATCGCAGATGTTATCTTAGGGATAAAAATCTCTAAGACGTCTGACGGACTGATCTTATCTTAGTCTCACTACATCGAGGATGTTTTGAGAAAGTTCGAGATGTTAGACAGTTCACAGATAAAGTCACCAATGGATACAAATCAGAAGCTTGATAAAAATCTTAGTGCACCCGTATACCAGGAGCGATATGCACAGGTGATCGGTAGTTTGATATATCTAACAAACTGCACCCGACCTGATATTGCTTATGCAGTCAATAAGTTGGCTAGGTTTACCCGTAATCCGAGTGATGATCACTGGAAGGCGTTGAATCGGGTATTACAATACCTGAAATATACGTTAACTTTCGGATTACACTATTCGAGATATCCAGCTGTACTAGAGGGGTACAGTGATGCAAACTGGATATCTGATATAGAGAACACCAAGTCCACCAGTAGGTATGTATTTACAATTGGTGGTGGGGCTGTGTCTTGGAAATCCTCTAAACAAACTTGCATCGCCTGATCCACAAAGGAATCGGAGTTTATCGCTTTAGACAAAGCAAGAGAAGAAGCTGAGTGGCTTCATGACTTCTTAGAGGATGTTCTGTGTTGGAACAAACCCGTACCTTCAGTAATGATCCACAATGATAGCCAGTCGGCTCTAGGAAGGGCACAGAATGCTATGTACAATGGTAAGTCTCGTCATATTCGACGGAGGCATAAGACCGTTAGGCAGCTGATCACCACGGGTATAATATCTATTGATTACATTAAGTCAAAGGATAATATAGCAGACCCGCTAACAAAGGGCTTACCCAAGGATCAGATAGTCGGCCTGTCTAGGGGAATGGGCTTAAAACCCAAAGAATAAGGACCAATACGGTGGTAACCCAACCTTACTAACTGGAGATCCCAGTAATTTGGTTCAATGGGAAAACTAAGCTGTAAAGGTTCAGTTGATCGCTTCAGTAGAAGCATGAACACTTCGGATAGTGATTTCTGTAAAGAAACATCAAATCCAAAGCCGTTCCCGCGATAGACGTTAAGTGCTATCTGCAGTATGGGTAAATGTTATGTTTTCAAAACCTTTAATGATCCTCAACAGTTGAGGTTAGGTTTGGATAAACTTTTAATGGTTTCTAACACTTGTGAAGTGGGGTATAGCAGGATACCTTGTAGGAGACCACCTATTTAAGTGTGAGGACGGGCCGCCTCAAATGAACGCACTTAAGAATTCAAGAAGTTGTCCATGGCCACAATGGACAAAACATTACGAAGAAGTGAGTAAGGGAATTTGTTGTGTTGGTACTATTGACTTGGCTTAGACTAAACACTGACGGTTCAAGACATCACGTTCACCGCGCAGTAAGTAAGTCCGATGGTATTTAACTATGGAAGGTTCAAAGCTGAAGCTACCTCTCCTTATGCAACATCGGTCCGCTGAAATATTGCTGGAAATGAAAAGGCACCATGTGAGTGCGCCAAAATCTCTTTCAAGAGGGGATTGTTGGAAATTTGCCTTTGGCGGGAGTTGCGTCCGACCAACTTTAATGGCTTAAACACTAGTGTTCCGCATGTTGGAGAATCCGGTTCTTCACACGTGCATAATCTACTAAGTAAGTAAATAACCGTAGGGCCAAGGATCGTCAAATTTCATTGAGAAATGAAAGAGATATTGGTCCACGAAGTGAGGTATTTGAAGCATGAAAATGTGTGGTATTGGGATCAATTCTCCCTCATCGGTGGGGGAAGAAAGAATTGTTTTGTTTATAAGTCTCAAAGTTGGCTTGGGGTTTGGGACCCCAAGGGGTATCCCATGTGTTTAAAGGAGGGAGGACCTAGATGTGCTTCGGTTCGAGGAAAGCCCACACGCGCGCCGCCGCCGTCCTGTCCGGTCTGGGTCACGGGTTGTGGGTCGTGGGCTGTGCTTCCAGCACTCAATTCAGCCATTTATTTTGGCTGAATTAATCTTCCTAAATGTCAATCCGTTGCACACATCAATTCACCATTTATTTTCCAAGCCTCACACATCGACCCATTCGACAATACGCGTCCATTACCGTGTTCAACGTGACTATATCTGGCTGACAACCTTCCATACTCATACGTCCAAACGTCTCAACAGCCAAATCAAGTAACTCATTAGATACATATCCCGAAATAATCAAATTCCACAAAAGCAAATCGTTTTCTTGCATTGCATCAAATACCCGTGTAGCACTCTGAATATCACCACATTTTTAGTACATATCAATTAAAGAATGGTTAACTTTGAGATTCCATTCTACACCACACATAATTATGTGTCTGTGTATTTGTACCCCAATATCGAACCTCGAAAACTTATCACAAACCCTCAGTATTAAAGGAAACACATACCCATCAGGTAATATTCCATCTAGTTTCATCTCCTTATAAGTGTTTAGACATTCTTTAATTTGGAAGTTACGTGAAAAATATGATATTATGGCTGTTCAGGCAAACACATTTCTTTGAGGCAATTCGACAAACATATTGTGGGCAGATTTAATGTCGTCACGTTCGGCGTACAATTGTATTAATTTGGTGATGATGAATGGGTTGTGGCTTTGACCATGTACGATGATTTGTTGATGGGTTTGTTTGCTTTGGTCTATTGCTTTGGAATTGCTGCAGATTTGAAGTAAATGGTTTATTTCGAATGTCAATAATGGTCTCACATTTGTTGCTGGCACGGACGAAAAATTCTTGTAGAAGCTCCATACTTTCATCTATTTTGCAATACAGACCTCGAAGAGCTACTGGATTCCAAAATAGTATACACTAATATGTTACTGGAGTTTTAGGCTAGCTAAGCCCATCAGCCGTGATGTTCTTTCCTTTTTTGTTTTTTACAGAATGAGAACTTTTATATTCTCAAAAGATTTAAAATGTCTCGGAATTCATCCCATTGAAGCAAAAGATAAACAATTAAAGAATGTTTATAATTTCTATAGTTGATAACTTGATACTAACTAGAGAAGATTTGGAGAAAGGTCACTTCAAATCCCCTCCCTCCTCTCTCTCACTCCTTGTCACTTTTTAAAATTTGAATTCTCTCAAACTCCCGATCCACTCTTTCTCTCCTCCGAGCTTGGATATTATTCAGTCGTCTTTCCTAGGTATTTTCTTTAATTTTGCAACTCTTTCAAAGCATTTTAAATTTCATATTGCCCTAAAACTTCTTTTTTTCGATTCATGATGTTCATAAAGTTCCGATTTTTATTCAAAATTTTAAAAGTTTAGCCTTTTTTTTGTTTGTTTCGATCTTTGTTTTTCTGTGTTTGCTTATATTTTTTTATACTTATTTTGCTTGTTTTGATCTTCCTTTTTCTGTTTTTTGTTTTTTGAAAATACATTATGGTCTATTAGTAGACTAGGGGTGGCCAGTGGGCCGGGATGGCCCGACCCCGACCCGACCCCGTCCCGAGCCCGCCCCGGTCCCGCGAAAAAAAAAAAAAAAACGGTGGCGGGACTCGAACTTGGGACGGGACAATGTCTCGTCCCGCCAGACCCGAGCCCGCCCCAGGCCCGCCTGACCCGAGCCCGCCCCGACCCCAACCCCGACCGCGCTCGATTTCTCTCCCTTTGCAAATATAACCGTTGTACCAACGGTCATTTTAGATTTTGGCCGTTGGGCAACGGCCATTTTAGGCCTCCCCCAACCCCCCTACCCCTTCATATTTATTTTTAACCCATAAGTTATTATATTTACACTTTAACCCAATTTTCCAACGATAAATAACTCATTTTCTCTTCATCTTTCTCACAAATCTTCGTACAATCTCTCAATATATCTCTCTACAAGTCTACATTGTTTGCTAAATATTCAATTTTATTTATTCATTTGGGAATTGGGAGTGAAGTTGGCAACTAGCTTGAGGATCTTCCATCGAGCAAAGTTTCAATTTTCAACCTCTCGATTACACGTCGACGTTACGTCGGCGTTTGGTACATTCGTTCCTTCATTAAATTATTATTGTCTGTTTATTTTATCTAGCGCACTTAATTTCATTTACTTTAATTATTTGTTAGCATATAATTAAAATGGAAGGAATTAGAGGTATGTTTAAGGGTAAGGGTAAGACTTCTTCTAGTAGAGGCAACCAGGGCAAGGGTACTTCTTCTAGTCATCTTATTCCTACACATGATAATTTTGTTGATACTCAACATTTTCCTACAATACCATTAGATTTAGACGAGGAACTATTTTCTGGAACTCAAGAAGACTTTAATTTAGACGATGATCTAGATGATACATCCACCAATGTTGATGACAACACACCCACTAGTGCACCTTCAACTGAAATGCCTCCTATTCCCCCAAGTATGAGACGAGGTCCAGCAAAATGACCATTAAAATCAGATGCATGGACATTTTTTGATAGGGACGTAGAGAATCAAGTAGCTATATGTAAAATTTGTAAAAATGTTTAAAAATTTAAAACTGGAAAAGGTCACGGTGGGACGGGGTGTTTAATTAGACACGTAGTAAGTGCTCATCCAGCTAGGTATGCCCAATACCAGGCTTCAAAACCGGGTGCGCAAACGCCCGCTCCATCGGGACAAGGTTCACATACGATATCGTTCCGATCAAGTACGGGGTCAAATTAACCCTATGACGGGGGGAATTGTAGGCTCTAAATACAATAAACATAGAGATAGGGAAGCAATATCAAAATTAGTTGCTGTGGAGGGTTTGCCCTTTTCATTTCCTTCATCTCCCAGTTTTATTCATTACATTAGAGATATATACTCCTGCTTTTAACGGTTTTCCTAGATCAACTGTTAAGAGAGATGTATTTAAATTCGCGCATGAATATCAACAATATTTACGTTTTTCATTATATCATTTTAATGGCAAAGTATCTATCACGTCTGATATAGGTCGTAGTACTAACGGCTATGATTATTTAACTGTAACTTGTCATTGGATAGATTATAAATGGTCTATGCAAAAACGTATTTTAGCGTATAGATATATAGATGATAGGCACACTGGTACTTTTATTGCATATAATATTTATCAAGTGTGCCATTATTACGGAATAACCGATAAAATTATGACTATTACATTAGATAACGCTTCTTCTAACAATTACGCAATTACAATTTTAAAAAATAGTTTAACTCCATATTTTCCAGATCATTTTCATATAAAATGCGTGTGCCATATATATAACTTAATTGTAAAGGATGGTCTATCACTTTTTGAAGACATTCTTAGTAAAATACAATTTGCTATAAACTTTATTTTTAAAAGTAATAAAGTACAACGTAGTAAAAGATTATAAAAAAACTTGTCACGATTGTGGACTACCTTATAGAAAAATTTCACAAGAAGTATCCACTAGGTGGAATTCTTTATACGAGCAACTACTTGTTGCTTATGACTATAGAATACCTATAACTTTATTTTTTAACTCTCATAATAAAAATCCAGCTGATATGATTTTAGATAGTGATTGGGTAAAAATTTCCGAACTTCTTGTATTTTTAGAGAAATTTTTTCAAGCAACAAAAGAATTTTCCTGTATATATTATCCTACTATTTCAACTATGTTGTTTTATATAACTCTAATATTTTATTACTTAGTGAATATATGGAAAAACCAACTTATAATGCAGCTATTAAAAAATGTTTGTCAAAATAAAAAAATATTTTATTCCTATTCCCTCTATTTATATTATTAGTTCTGTATTAAATCCTACTATTAAAATAGACGGTACTAAATCACTAATTGAAACTATTTACGATTGTATAGAAGTACTACCACCTCCAAGTCCCAAAAATCTAAATCACCCACCACCTATTGAACAAACTAAAGAAGAAGTGTTGTCTAGAGTAGAACACCAATGCAAAAAAATATATAGATTTTATCAACAAGAAAATGCTAGTAACTTACCGGCTTCCATACCATTTTCTTCATCTTCAACACAACCTCACAAAAGACATACTGTTTCTGTGGCTAGTATTGAAAGCCTCAGAAATATAATGTGCGGCCATACCTCTACTACTAACCAAATTAGCGAGTTGGATATTTTTGTTTTGCAGGGTTCTGTACCGTATCAAGAAGTTATCAATGAAGATGGACATGAAGACTTGCTGAAATACTTGAGGGGGAATGAGAAGACCTTTCCGACACTTTCATTGATGGCTCGAGATGTTTTGAACATTCAAGCGTCATCAACTGCGTCTGAAATCGCTTTTTCTGCCGACAGATATCAAATAGGAGACCGCAGACACTCATTAGCCGGAGACGAATTTTGGAAATTGCGGTATTATTCGGAGAGATTGGATACGAGCGGAGCGGAGAAGGTGCGGTCAACCGGAGATCAACGAAGAAGAAGATGAAAACTATAACGAAATCTTAACTGAAGGTAGTGGAAGCGACGTGGATCAATTTGACCAACAAATATCAATTCCAACCGAAGAACCACAGGAAATCATCAAGCAATTAGAACAGGTTTTTTTGAGAATGTAATTTTTTTAATTGCAATTTTATTATGTAATTTGCAACTTTTGGACAACACCACAAAGTTGCAATTTAGATTTTAGACAATTGTATTTGTATTACAAAAAAATCATGTCTATTAATATAAGAGGCACAAAAACAGCCTTGGGATGTTTTTATTACACAATCTTATCTTGTTTATTAAGTTTTTTTATACATATGTTATTTACAATAAAAAAAAAGAAAACCCGCCGGACCCCGCCCCGACCCCGACCCCGCCCCGATACCGACAGGATCAGGATCAGGACGGGACTGGAGCAAGTCCCGCCAGACCCGACCCCGCCAGACCCGACCCCGCCAGACTCGACCTCGACCCCTTCGCCCGTCCCGCCCCTACCCCGACCCCGCCAGACCCGAGCTCGGTCCACTGGCCAGGCCAATAGTAGACTGTTAGTCGATTATTCTTATTTTTATAACGTGGCTGATCAACGTCTATATTGTTTGTATATAGATCATAAAAAATGGCTAGATGTAGAGGTAGAGGTTTTATTTTGCTTGTTTTGATCTTCCTTTTTCTGTTTTTGTTTTTTGAAAATACATTATGGTCTATTAATATACTTTTAGTCGATTATTCTTATTTTTATATCGTGGTTGAGCAACGTCTCTATTGTTTTCATAAAGAATGCCTAGATGTAGAGGTAGAGGAGGAAAAATAATCATCCGTTCTGTTGATATGGTTCAAATCCGTTCTAATGCGACTGTTAGAGATAGAAAAAAAATGGTGAAGAAATTATTGGACGAGATGGAAAAAGAAAATGAACTCTAGACCTCATGGATGAGCATAGTGTGGATGAAGATCAAGACGATCGAGGTGATAATTATGTTTCTGAGGATGGTTCAAAGCAGTCTGATTTAAAGGAGTCTGGTTTTGATGAATAAAGTGGTCCTTTGTCCTTCCCCATATTGTGCAAAGACAATTAGCTTGGTGAAGTATGCTTTGATTACTTGGCTGGATGATTATAAACCTTTTCTAGCAAAAATTTATGTTAGGAGTAGGCTGACGTTGTTAGCTGAATTTAGACAAGTGTTGAGAAATCAAAAACTCAGGAAAATGTTCAAGCATTTATGTTTGGTCATTTAGAAAACTTTCAGAACAATTCATCAATTTCAATGACAGATGATCCACTATCTGCTTCTTCATATGTGGATGAGAAAAAGAAGTGTGAGATGTGATTCCTCATGAACGGCAAACATGTGTGTTTTGGCTTGAAGGAGTTTTCTTTGATGATTGGTTTAGATTGTGGATCCTATTCTAGTCAATCTAGAGAGGAAATGACACTTAGAAAAGAGTCAGCATTCTGCTCAAAGGTTACTCAGAAGAAGATTTCAGTAGCAAAGCTATTGTCGTATAGGCTAAACAAAGAAGAAAAGCTTAAATGATGTATTGTATGGTTTCTACATACAATTTTGTTGGCGAAAGATGTGTCCAAGGGTGTGGAACATGATATGCTTAAAATGGTTAACGATTTGGAATTCTTCGAGAGATATCCTTGGGGAAAGGAATCTTTTGAACTCACCTTGGAATACTTGAAGCAAAAGGTAAACATTTCAAGCCTCCAACAAACACACAATGATAAGAAGATTGCATCATGTGCTCTCTACGACTTTTCCTGAATATTTATGGTAAATATTATAAACTATTGGTGTAGTAGAGTATAGACTGTTATACTAACAAATATATCCTCACAAAGTTGGGCCAAAATCCTACCCAGAGTTCTTTCTACCTTTCCTAGAATTTTTGGCAAATTTAATTTCCTTCAATTCGTTTGACCTCGAAAACTTTTGGTATCCTTTTAATACTTTTTGAAAGCCTTACTAGCCTCATAGGGGTGTCATAATTTATCCGGGCTTACATTACTTCACTTACGACGCAATCGGCGTAACGAACACAAGCATGAACTGCTTAGCGACTCTTGGACTCTTGTAATATCTTGAAGGTTTAACTTGCTTAATTCTTTTATACCTCAAAAATAATCCATTCCTTGAACTTATGTCGATTAACTTCGACGAATTCAATGTACAAAAGTACGGGATGTTATTTGTATCACTACATGCATGGATATATGAAGCTTTCCCCGCACTTAGAAGAAATGCTAGCAAATCAGATGAGGTTTCTTTGCCTATTCCTAATATTCTTAGGTGGCACACAAAAAATGGAGCGATTTATTGAAGGTGATCCATTTAGACCGAGAGCTTTAGAGGTATAAATTTGGAGTCTATTATCAATGTTCTTGTAAAAATATAAATAAAATATTAATGTATTGATTATTTGTAGGTTGTGCACCCCCACATCATTCCTACAGTGCGTGAGATGGACAAGGATTACATGAAAAATCTTTTGCCATATGATGATGAGGCTAGCGATCTCATGATAGATGCCTTGAAGGATGAATTGGAAGGCGCGGTTGTGTTGATTTCACAAAATCATGGCTCGAAGGCTCCTTGTCGGTCGGAAAAGAAGCCCAAGGAGTTTTTCGATGATGTGGATACTCAGTCAGAAGATTTAGGTGGAAATTCACTCACAAAAGGTGATAGATAACATTTTGGCATTGGGACATCTAGGGTTCGTACGGCACCAAGGGACCCATCAGTGCAGGTGGAGCATGAGGGACTGCAGCAGCGCGTGGAGAAGATGGAGTTGAATATTCTTGCTACCTTTGTGGAGGAGAAAAGACTACGAATGAACGAGATGGAGAAGAAGACAAAGCTGGAGACTCTCAAAGGTGAACATTTTGATTTTTTTTTACTGTAATTATGTTGCATCCGATATGTATTTTGTTAATTTTGTCCAAAAAATATAGTGCAAGCACATGTGGTTCACCCAACTGCTGAGGTACCTAGACCAGCTGATGAAGTTAAGAAGGTTGAGGTTCTTCGACCAACTGCTGAGGTTAAGGAGGTTGATGTCCCTAGTCAAGCTGTCGATGTTGCTAAGGTTGAGCTCCCTATACCAAATGCAGATGTCCTTGTGCCAACTGCTGAAGTAGTGAAGGAAAATGATGTCCTTGCTCAAGTTATCTTTGAAGAAGTTGGATTTAAGTCTGAAAAAATCGTGTTGGGTGTTCTCGCCCAGTTGAATGGTTCTTCAAATAATTAATTTATTATTTGAGTTGTCACAAATAATTACTTTTTGCTGGATGTGTGTGATTTATGATGACATTAGTAATGTTTAATTTGACTGTTTTAACAAATAATTAATTTGACTTTTTTGTGTTTTGAATTATTTTAACTTTTCTATAAGTGTGTTGTTGCTTTGTGAGTTTGGACTTGCTTAAATATTTTGGATGTGTTCAAATATAAATATTTGAACAAGTAGTTTTCACTTCTTAATGTATTATTGCTTTGTATCTACTACACTGATGTGAAGGTTGAATAAAGCCAAGTGTATTGGATCAATTATAAATCAATTAGTTAATAAACCACCTTACGCGATGATAACTCATTGCTTAGGAAATTTATAGACCACAAAGGTCGATGATAAACCAGAGGTATAAAAGTGACTGCTAGAGTCAGAAGCATGCTGAATTTACACTAGTATAACAAAAAAAATGAAACCCCAACCACAAACCTCAAACCCTATATCCCAAACCTCAATATTTATCCAAAAAGTCATAAATAAATAAAATGAAATAAAATAAATAAAAGGACATGTTGTTATTTAAACATTATAATAACACTTTAATACATCATATGGGAATCTTCATCCATTGAACACATGATCAAAAGAGTTGTAGTACAAGTAATGGTACTTAAAAAATGAATAATTGTCTAAAAACCAATAAAAAATTAAAGGACATACCACTATTTAAAAATCATAATAACACTTTCATACATCATATGAGATTCCTCATCCGTTGAACATATGATCAAAATAGATTTAGGAATAGTAATGGTACTTAAAAGGCTAATATTTATCTAAAATCCATAAATAAATAAAATAAATAAAAGGATATACAACTATTTTTAAATCATAATAACGCTTTAATACATCATATGAGAGTCCTCGTCCATTGAACCCGTGATCAAAAGAGTTTTAGGACAAGTAATGGTACTTAAAAGGCTAATATTTGTCTAAAACTTTTATAAATAAATAAAAAAGGACATACCACTATTTTAAAATCATAATAACACTTTAATACACCATATGAGAGTCTTCAACCATTGAACACATGATCAAAAGTGTTTTAAGACAAATAATGGTAATCATAACACTACTATCCAATTAGTCTGACAACAAGTTATAATTATCAAAGCACAACCTTGTTCTAAGTACAATCATTACTTGTCCTATAACTCTTTTGATCACGTGTTCAATGGATAAGGACTCTCCTATGATGTATTAACGTGTTATTATGATTTTAAAATAGTGGTGTCCTTTTATTTATTTTATTTTATTTATGCATTTTTAGATAAATATTACCCTTTTAAGTACTATTACTTGTCCTAAAACTCTTTTGATAATGTGTTCAATGGATGAAGACTCTCATATGATATATTAAAGTGTTATAATAATGTTTAAATAGTGGTATGTCCTTTTATTTATTTTATTTTATTTATTTATGAATTTGTTAGATAAATATTGGGGTTGGTCTATATATAACATGTGGAAAATTATTCATCATGCGTAAAGTCGAGCCTAAATGTAATTGTTAGTTATTATTGACAGTCGGTTTATGATATACCCATCCACAACTCCTTGATTTGTGCAATTTGGGATTCAGGGTTTGGAGTTTCATATTTTTGGTATACTAGTGCAAATTCAACATGTTCCTCACTACAGCGGTAGCCTTTATATCTATGGTTTATCATCGACCTTTGTGGTCTATAAATTACCTAAGCAGTGAGTTATTATACACCTTTGTGGTCTATCATTTATTAACGACTTGGTTTATAATTGACCAAATACACTTGTCTTTATTTCGACTGAAAAGAAAGACAAATGCAGAAATCAAAAGAGGACAGAAGTGTGAAACATAACAGAGGCAAAGTATAGCAACAATAAATATGTATAGCAAAAGAACCCAACGTCTCATTTCATTTGATTTCATAAATCCATTCTTTTCTATGATAGACTAAGGCAAAGTTCATTATTTTTTAACCGGAAAAAGAGGCAAATATTCAAAATACAACAAAAATATATTGAAATGGAAAACAATCAAGCGGGATGCTCTCTCAAATATCGGCATGTTATTTTTTTATGGCCAATTTCCTTGCAAATCGAGCATTTGTTTCTCTTTCCTTTTCTAATTGCACTAGACTTGAAAGATTCTGCGATGCCAGGAATATGCTTCATTCTCTTTCTTTCAAGTTTGGATTTGTAAGGAGGTGGAGCAATGTACATGTTTGCATATTTCTCTGGGACATCCCTCTGCAAGGACTACATAAATAATTTCAGCAAATACAAGAATGTAAGACTAAAATTTATACATAGGTGAGGAATAATTGTAGATGTTTGAACCATAATAATCTTCGTACTTCAATCTCAAGGCTGCCATCTCGTGAGTGCACGATAATTCTACCAAGTCATACTCTCCACAAGAGCATGTTTAGTTGAGTAGATTGACTTTGGCAGTTAGGTTACTGTCGACTACGGTGAAATCATTGGAGTCCACGTTTATATTCGACAAATAAGGAATCACCCTCATTCATCTTTTTCCTTATCGTCTTTTCAGTTGAAGGCACAAATAAATTAATTGAACCGTTAATATTTGCATGCATCTGCTTGAACATTTCACCAAACCTCCTAGAAATGGAAGTGAATAAGGCAGTCACAAGGTACTCTCTTTCATACCTCAACATTGAGTTTAGTGATTTGGCAATGTTTGTGGTTAGCACATCGTACTTGTTTGCTGGAAATGTGCCATGCTTCACTTTTCAAATTCAATATCAAACTCGAGGCAATTAGCTATTTCGGGCCATTTATCCCTGAATTGAACAAAATGTTCACTGAATTTTTGATAACCATATGCCTTTGCTACATCATAGTATACATGAAGATATTCTCCATATTGAAAAAAAAATCAGAGATTATCACCAAGATGCTTCATGCAAAATCCATGATGAGCATGCTCAAAATTTCTGAAAATGTTGTTGGCTATGCTCTTGTGTCTATCAGAGATTATGCACAAATCTGGTTCATCAGATATTATATGCTTCAGCTGCTCGAAGAAGTAGGTCTGAGATTCATCGTGCTCCTTGTCCACCATGCAAAATGCAATTGGATAGATATGATTCTCAGTGTCCTATGTGACGGCGGACAATAACACACTTTCATACTTGACGTATAAATGTGTGTCGTCAATGGCAATAACCTTTCGCATATGGGTATATCCTCAAATGCAAGTTGTGTAAGCTACGAAGTAGTATTTAAACTTGTTCGCATCATCAAGGCTAATGTAAATTCTAGAACCTGGATTTAGAGTTTCAACCATGTAAGAATAATTCAGTAAGCAAACATACTCGTGCTCCAGTGTCCCCCTAACCATGTTCTTAACCATTACACCAGTTTTCCAACACTTCCATTAGCTTGGTTTACAATGAAACTCCCTGAAAACTGTCATCTGGATTTCTTTTTTCGTTGGCCCTTTGTTATCAGTATAGTCATTCATTAAAATTGATGCAAGGATAACTGGTGAGACCTGCTTATGAGTGCCCGTAAATGTTCAACCCCGCAAGTGTGATCACCAACGTACTTGTAAATGCGAAACCTATCCGAGTTGTCATCCTTATTGGCCCGCAACATCCAACCACAATTAGGAGATGTGCATTCCACCTTAAAATACTTTCTATTACTCTTGTTCGATTTAAAACAAAATGAGATTTTTATTACAGCTTTCTTCAATAAAAACTTTTAAATACTCCTTGTTATAAAATGTTTGCACATGGTAAAAACTGGTTCCATCATTGAAGTTTTGGTTGCTTTGTGAACCACTTGGCTGCCTATCACATATGTCACACTCTTCGTCATCACTATCAGTATCCATTGAATGATCATCCATATCCATTGAATGATTACCCATGTCCTCATATTGTATTGAAGCGTCATCGGCTGGCTGTTGTGGCAGTGGGGGGGGGGGGGGTCTGTGGGTGGTGCTGCTGCTGCTAATGTAGAACCAAATTGAGACCTCTCAACCACATTTATTCTTAAAATAGGCCTAGAACCATCAGCAACAACATCAAGCATGTACAATCCCACTTGCATATCATTCGTTATGAAAGAAGGATGGGTTTTTCCCTTAGTGGAAAAAGCATTAATCATATAACTAATTCGCAAGTCGCTAGGCTCACAATGTAACTTTTCACTTTCCATTACGCTCATAACCAAGTCATTATACGTACCATTGCGATGCACGACAATCGACACTATCACCTTGCTTATAGAATTCCAATTCCAATATTTTGGTGTCTCATCCCACACATGTAATCACCACCTACTATAATATATTATGTCATCGACGTCATAATTAGTCTATAATAATCTATGACTATGGTCTATGGTTGGTCGATGACTTGCTGATGACTTTGGTCTATGAATAGCCGAGGAAATGTACCAAATGCAGAACCAAAAAGAGCAGGGACAAAACTCTTACCAGTTACGAACTAAGATATTTGAATGAAGAATTGACTCCAATATCAGAATGACGCCGAAAGTTTCACCGGAAAAGTGAGCTTTTACAACAATAGGGAAAGTTCATTCTCAACGATTTCCACCACATTTTACTTACAATGGCTGAAATATAAAAGCTTTTCGTTATTGGGGAATGATTTTTCGGTGAAAAGTAAAAAATTTCTCTAGAAATGGAGCTTGAAAAGTGCAGAAATCAGGAGCTTTTGGAGCGAACAATTCGTATTTTTTAATTTTTGGTAATTAAAATATTGGGTGTGTGGGACCAAAATATATTTTTCAAAACTTTAGAGTAAGGGTTGACAACAAAAAGCGTCTGACATAATAACATCATAAATGGTGGTTGATCCTCAAATTTCCGAGACTTATGATGACCTTTTTGCAATAAAAGTCTTCGAATTGGCCTTCTAGCAAAAAGCCTCTACTAACTACCCATTTAGAAAATGACTTTAAAAGACCAAATATATAAAAAGTTTTATATTATTAAGTTATTTAAAAGTCAATTATAAACAATACTATTAATTAGTACATATAAAAGATGATAAGTGAATTTGTGAGAAGAAAGAATGAAATAAGATAAAAGAGAATGTTTTTCAAAAAGAAAGTAAAAGAAAATGAAACAAAAGAGAATAAAATGTAATATAGTAAGGAGAAATAATATATAAAATGATAAGCGACCAATATGCAACATCAATCAAAGTAAAACGATAATCACGTCATACAAGAAAGATCACAAATGTTATTTCCCTAGCCAAAATAAAATGTGTATACATGTTTTAAAAGATTTAGTCAATAGCATGGGTCTAAACGTAACCCATTTTACCATGTGGATCCCCCACTGCTTTAAGTATATTAGAGATAAGTATTGGAGAACTTTTAGTGTAAGATAATTTTTAAGTATTTTTTTTAAACCTTCAAATTGAGTCACGATTTTATAGCCACTTGAGAATAGATTTATAAAAGCGGGCTAAGCTTGACCTTTTACTACAAGGATTGAACTTGGATAACATAGTGGCTGTAAAGCTGAAAATTCAAGGTGGTTCATATGTGAGGGTGCTTGCTCTTTTCTTCTTGACTCTAAATGAATGAAATTGCCATCGGTATTTAACAGGCCCCTAATCTGTCCAGGAAGGCCTCCAAAAGTGTTATATATGATGTTTGAAATATTATGAATTCAAGAAAAATATTTATCATATTGATGGTTGATACAACCAACCGTAACTAATATTCGTATACATACATGTACATATGTACATTGTATTTGTCAAATAGCAATGACATTACTTCTGAATATGTTATTTTATAACGAAATTACGAAAACATTTCACCATTGTCCATGAAGATGAAGTAGGGCTAGGCGTATTTTGCCTTGTAATCAATGGGCTCGAATTGGAGCACAACCTAGACGTGGTTATGGATCGAATGGGCCACAGTTGTCGCGCCCTATTTTCGACCCGCTCCGAGGTCAAAAGCGGAGCACGGACGTATTCCAGTGATTCCTGGGTAAATGATTTAAGGAGTCGCCACCTAATTATTTTTTATGGTGAATTAGGACACCTAGATATTTAAACTAAATGCTGCAATGTAACTCCAATATTAAGGTCTACGAAACTAGCGAGATTCTAGATAAGGGTTCTTTATTATCCTAAAGGGAAGGGATTAGGCATCCTTTAAGATCCGCTAACTTGCGGTTATCCGGTCAAACTCAGGTTAATTATTACTAGAAAAATATATGTTTTTACAAGTATAACAGATTTAAAGATGTTTGCAAATAATTAGTAAATGATGCATTTTAAAAAGAAAGATACATGTAGAGATTTTTAAAATATGCATTTGTATGGTATTTAAAGAGAAATACATGTAGAGCTGAAAGATATGTATTTGACAATTGATAGTAAAACAAATTATTTATAATGCCAAAGAAGTAAAATTTGGGGAATCAATGAATTGTAAATTGACAAAAGATAAACTTTATTCGGTATGATTTAATAAAGCAAATAAAAGATGACAAAAGTTGTTTTGAAAATCTTGAATACGCGTGACGAGCCTAAAATAAATAAACTAGCGAAGGAATTCTAAGTTTGAATTTAACCGAGCCTACAAATAAATAAGCTAGCGACGGGTTTTAAATCTTAAACTACCCTATGAATTAATCCTAAGTTTGCCTATTCTAAGCATTTCAATAGTTACATAAGTGCGATGAATAATATTACAATACAAAGCGGGATAAAAGTGAATTAAAGAAAGTAAATGAAATAATAACTCCGCGGAACATTTGCCTTTATTTACTTTAATCCCCGCAAGCAAGTCAAAGAACAAACGGTTAGAAACAATTAAATACAAATAACTTCATATCCGTATTCAAAACAAAGTGAATGTTTTGATCACGGAGGGCTCGACTTAAATTTTGAAAAGAACATTCCAATCACGTCGTGGCGCAAACATATGACTAATGTGGTTTATTTTGATTGCCTCGCCTACTAAACGTGTTGGTCTCTCGGGTGAAATAGAAAAGATCACTATAATCACATCGTGGTCGCGAATATATAATTCACCTCGCCTACTAAACATGTTGATCTCGGATGAAATAAAAGGTTTAAGTCTTCATCATTGCCCGAAGTTATATTTCCGTCTTTTACTGCAATCGTGGGGGCCTCAAAATCGACGGATATTTTTCATCGGCCGATGTAGTATCGTGTTCAAATCAAAAAATTAAAATGAAACAATAATGAGCAGATAGCGATAGCGATGAGCGGTAGCGGTAGCGATAGCGATAGCGATAGCGGTAGCGGCGATAGCGATAGCGATAGCTTGATGGCAGCGATAGCGGTAGCGATGCAGCGAGCAGCGATGCGATAGCGATAGCGATAGCGATAGCGATGGCGATGCGATGGCGATGCGATAGCGATGCGCGATGCGATAGCATAGCGATGCGCGATGCGATAGCGAGCGCAGTGCAGAAAGCGATGAAGTAGAAAATAGTTTCCGAAATGACGCGGTGTTTTAGTTTAAAACAAGAAAACAAAAAAAAGTAGAACAAGAATTTTGAACCGAGCAAAGCGAGTCGAAATAGAAAGCAAGACCGAAAAGATGCGGTATTTATTCAAAACAAGAAAACGATGATATCCGTTGCAAGGATATTTAAAACAAGAAAACTAATAAAACAGTAAGATATCCGTCGCACGGATGATTAAAACAGTTAAACTGAAAACAGAGAATCAATGCTAAAACAGAAAACGAAAAGTGCGGCCTCGATTTCAATTTCATCGGCCTAAATGAGGTATTAATAAAACAGTAAAGCATTAAGAATAGTAAGATATCCGTTACCCGATGTTTAACCCAATGAACGTAAAACGAGAGAAACGAAAGAAATAAATAAAGGCGAGATGAAATAATGAGTTAATTCTGAAAAAACAGACCCGGAAAAGTGAACAGTGAGTTAATTCTGAAAAAAACAGACTCGGAATGAAATCAGAAGTTCAGATTTTTTAGATAACTAGCAAACAGATATGAAAAATGCCATAATATGGAAATACGCCAAAACCGGGTCGACCCGATCCGGGTCGTTTGACCCGACCCGAATCGATGCCAACCCGAATCGATTTTTTTTCATTTTTTCGGATAACCAATATACACGACATGAAATGCAAGAAATTTGGGAATTCAAATCGGTCGACACGACCCGGTCGAATCTTTTCCCGAATCATGTGTTCAACCCGAATCAACGATTTCATCAATTTCGATAACCAATAATAACAACAAGAACAATGCAAGAAATTTGGAAATTCAAACCGGTCGACCCGACCCGGTCAAGAAACCCGACCCGAATTGGAGATTCAACCCGACATCAAATAACTCCATCAATTCCAGATAACCAACATACAGAAATATAAAAATGCAAGAATTCTGAAAATATTACTCAAACGGTCGACCCGACCCGGGTCAGTGACCCGACCCGAATCAGTGGTCCAAACCCGAAATCAAATATTCACCAAATTCAGATAACCAACATACAGGAATAAAAAAATGCAAGAGTTTTGAAATGTTACCCAAACCGGGTCGACCCGACCCGGGTCAATGAAGAACAACAAAAATGCAAACAGATTTTCGGACTCAAGTTCAAGAACAAAACTCACCTCCTTTCTTTCGAATCTTGGACCTATTTCGGACTTGTATCTTGAACAACAAAGACAGCAAATGATTTAAAATCTAGAACACAACAAATATTTTATGTATATATGGAATAGTCTTCCGAAAAATCCTTCGAAAATCTGTTTTTTTATCCACGAAAAATCTCCCCTCAAAATGAAGAACAACATGGGGTATTTATAGGTGGATTTCCCCCCCCCCCCCAAGAACGAGTTTGAAATTCGAATTAAAGGTAAAGATTTCTGAATTTTGGAAGCGGATTTTAGGGGTATGGGCGTGGGCGAAGTGACGGGAGGGGTGTGGTGGTGTCAGGGTTGGTGGCAGGGAGTGGGTGGTGGCAGTGGGCGAGGTGACCGGTCGGATGGGGGGTGCGGGGTGTGCGGCGATTTGAAGGGTTAGGGGTTAGGGTTTTATTTTTTTGGGATTTTTATTTGTTTGGGGGGATTAAAAGAGGGGGAATGGGTTTGGGCTGGGGCGACGGGTCGGGTGAGTGGGTCGGCGATTGGGTTTTTGGGCTGGGGCGATGGGGAATAATAAAAAAAAGGGAGTTGGGCTGAGGGGTGAAGGGAAAAGGGAAAAGGGAATTGGGCCGCGGGTTTGGCCGACTGGGCTTCGGTTGGGGGAATTGTTTTAGGGACTTTGGGCTTGTGGGAATAAAGGGGAAGGGAATAAGGGAATTTAATTGGGGAGTTTGGTTTTGGGCTTGTTTGTTTGGGTAGAATTTGTATTGGGTTGGGAAAATGAAATGGGTTAGGAATTGAAAAATATAAAAGGGGTTTAATATATATATATATATATATATTTTTTGTAAAAGATGTGAATTATTTAAAATAACATAACGATGTGATAATAAAATAATATAATATTTGTGAAATGCTTAATGCTTAATAAAAAATGGAAATGCGATGCAATTCTTGCGAAAAAATAAAATAACATAGAATATTATGGATAAAACTATGATTATGATAAAGATGCAAATGATAGTAAAAAATGTGAATAATGATAATAATAAGATATATACACATATATGCCTATATTTAAAAAATTGTTTTAAAAGTGTCAAAAATATTAAAAATTACGAATAAAATCATAAAAGATGAGACAAAATTGGGTGTCAACAACAGTTACGGTAAAAATAGATCTTGGGTCTAATTCAACCCTAAAAGCTAGCTTATGAGGGAGGATTGTTTAAGTCCATATAAGGAGTCCAAATTTTCATTCCATTTCTGATGTGGGATTATTAACACCCCGCACGCCCAGACCCCGTTAATTGGAGCGTGGATGACATAATTTGGGGACCCAACATCGGTGAACATAGACTTGGAATGAGCCTGACTCTGATACCTTGTAAAGAATGGATCTTGGGTCTAACTCAACCCCAAAAGCTAGCTTGTAGGGTGAGGATTGTCCAAGTTCATATAAGGAGTCCAAATTCTCATTCCATTTTCGATGTGGGATTCTTAACCGTTACTAACATCTCCTACTATTGTCTTGTACACACCCATGGGAAAGTGCAAAGATATAGCCAATTGAAGGACCCCCAGCTCTTTAATATATGTTGGAAATTTACTAAATGTGGAAATAAGTATACCCAATTAATTTATGACTCGAACAACTGGGCCCGCATGTCGGAAACGTCGTTTCCACACATGTGCACACGTAGTGCCAAGTATCGCAAATTTCATTAGTGAAAGAGATATTGGTACATATGTAATACATTTGAGACAGAATTATGGACGGTTATTGGCGAAATGACAAAGTATTCCACGTTGGTAAATGAAGAAAGAAGTGTACAAAGTGTAAAATGAAACAAGTCGGAAATCGTCGCGGAGCCGTGAAGGACCGCGACGATAAATGGTTAGTCAGCTACTGGAGCCGTGGCGCTGATTCACAGCACCGCGGCGCTTCGGAGGCAGAATGCTGCGACGGGAAGTTGGAAAAATCTGACGTTTGGGCTGGTTTTGGAGTATTGATTCTCCATTACTTGCTACATGAATTCAACCATTATTTGGCTGAATGTTACCCCTCTATCAAGTGCAATTACATGGCTATTGAAGGCCATTAGTTGGCTAGTTGAGGGGTCTTCTACTTACACTATAAATTGAGGCCTTTGGCTCAATTGAAACACTACACTCAACACTTAGAGAATTCTCCAGATTTTCTAATTTCATATTCTTCCTCTCTAGCAAAGTCACTATACTCAAAGTTCTTCAAGAGTAACACTTGAGTTTCCTTTGCTCACTTGTTAAAGTTGTTGTTGTATCTTGGGAGACTATTGCTCAATACCTTAAAATGAGATATAAGGGGCTATCTTGTCTTAAAGATAGAGTGCCATCACTCGACTCAGCAAATCACACAAGCAGTTTGTAAGGTTTAGATTTCCAGTTTTATTGTAATAGTTGTTTATCCTTTCTACTATTGTAATAGTTACTTACTTCCCGTTCCCTACAATAATTGTATCCCAATAATTTTAAGACAAGATTTTGTTGTAAGTAACTAAGTTAGAAATATGACTGGTATAAATAAAACTGCTTCTAATTCTGTTGCTTCTGCTCAAGGCAATCCCTCTGCCTTCTCCCACTGCTCAAGGCACTCCTAATGCCTTTCCGGTTGCTCAAGGCTCATCCAACGCCATTGCTGCTGCTCAAGGGAATGTTGCCGCTCCTCCACCTGCTGGATTTCACCATGAACGCCTTGAAAAGTTCATGGGGTCAAACTTCAAGAGATGGCAACAAAAGATGCTCTTCTATCTGACTGATATAGGAATGACACGTTTCCTAACAGAAGATCCTCCACAAGCTGGAGATGAAATGGACCATTCGCCTTCTGAAACGGGTGAAGGGGACCTAGGTATCCATGTTATTAATGGCATGAAAATGGTTCTTGATGCATGGAGTCATAGTGATTTCATGTGTACGAATTACATATTGAACTGCTTATCAGACCCTCTCTACACGGTGTATTGCACCGTTGGCACTGCCAAAGAGTTGTGGGAGAAGCTACAAAAGAAGTACAATGCACAAGATGCAGGTACTAAGAAATTCATCGTTGGAAATTTCTGAAATTTCAAATGGTGGATAGTAAGACAGTGATGTCCCAAGTCTGGGAATTCCAAATGATTTTACATCACATGGATTTGGAAGGTATGAAGCCAAACGAGCAGTTTTTGGTTGCATCACTGATTGAAAAGTTACCTCCTTCGTGGAATGAGTTTATGAGCTACTTAAAGCAAAAGACAAAGGAGATGACCTTTAAAGAACTTATTATCAAACTCCAAATTCAGAAAGATAATAAGAAGGCCTTGCCTAGGGGTAAATAACCCGCTGAGGCAAAGGCAAATCTGGCTGAGGCCAAAAGGAACCTAAGCAAGAAGCGGAAGTTTCAGAAAGATGGCAAAACCCAAGCAGCGGAGAAGTTCAAAGGAAACTGTCACCACTGTGGGAAACTTGGTCATATGATCAAGGATTGCCGCAAGCTCAAGACTGAGCAATAAGAGGAGGCCAAGGCAAATGGCAAGGCTCAGGTTAACGTTGTCAAGGATCAGTTTCTGGATGACATGATTGAGGAGTTCTCAACGGTGGTGCTAGAAGAAAACCTTGCCGAGAATCCTATGCAATGGTGGATGGATGGACACAGGTGCTACAAGACACATCTGTTCCAACAGAGATGCCTTCTCCACTTATACACCAGTTACAAATAAGAAGTTGTTCATATGCAACAACGCTTTCTCTGACGTACTGGGGGTAGGAAAGGTAGTCCTGAATATGACTTCTGGAAAGGAGCCCACTCTGAAAGAAGTGATGCATGTTCTCGAGATTAGAAGAAATTTAATTTCAGGTCCTTTATTGGTTAATGCTGGTTTTAGGCTAGTGTTTGAGTCCAATAAATTTGTAGTCACTAAGAATGGAACGTTTGTGGGAAGCAGATTCGTCAGTGAAGTCCTCTTCAAAGTGAACACCATGTATGTATTACATAAAAGCAATAATATTGAAGCCTCTTCATCTTACTTGCTTGAGTCCTCTAATTTATGGCATCATAGATTAGGACATGTCAACTACAAGTCCATCCAAAGGTTGGTAAAGTTGGAGTTGTTGCTTTCTATCAACGTAAACCCTCAACATAAGTGTGAGGTGTACGTAGAGGCAAAACTCACAAAGCTTCCTTTTCGATCCGTCGAAAGGAATACCGCTCCTCTAGAACTTATTCACACAGATATATGTTATTTGAAGTTTGCACAAACTAGAGAGTGAAATAAGTACTTTGTGACATTCATTGATGATAGCATAAGGTATTGTTACCTTTACTAATCGAAAAGTAAGGATGAAGCCTTTGAAGCGTTCCGACATTACAAAGCAGAAGTTGAGAACCAACTAAGCATGCGGATTAAATCCATTCGTAGCAATAGAGGGGGAGAATATGTAGCGCCATTTGAGGAATATTGTGTCCAATAAGGCATTGTTCATCAAACGACGGCTCCATACTCACCTCAGTCGAACGGTGTGGCGGAACATAAGAATCACATATTGAAGGAAATGACGAATGCCTTTATCATCAATTCCGGTCTTCCCCAAAACATGTGGGGAGAAGCTGTCCTTACCGCTAATACGATTCTTAACAGAGTCCCACATAAGGGTAAGGAAAAAACTCCATATGAATCATAGAAGGGAAAGAAACCCACCTATAAATATTTAAAGGTGTGGGGTTGTCTGGCAAAGGTCGAAGTACCCAACCCAAAGTAGGTCAAGATTGGGCCTAAGACTGTAGATTGCATATTCATCGGATATGCAAATAACAATTGTGCTTATCGCTTCTTAGTGCATAAGTCAGATATTCCAGATATCCACGGGGGTACATTCATGGAATCAATGAATGCACAATTCTTTGAAGATACCTTTCCTATAAAGGAAAAAGACACAACCTCTCGCAAACGGAGTTATGAACAAAGCTCTCAGGAACCGGGAGTCGTTGACGGCCAGGATCTAAATGGTTCAGATCTAGTAGATCTCGAGGTGGCTGAATATCCAAAATCTAGTGTTCCGGATTCTAAGAACTTGGAGACTCCAGATATAGAACTAAGGCGAAGTAAAAGGGCCAGGAAGGATAAATCATTTAGTCCTGACTTTGTAGCTTATATGGTTGATGATGAACCAAGGACAATTGCTGAAGCATTGTCAACTCCAGAGGCACCGCTCTGGAAAGAAGCTATTGAGAGTGAAATAGTCTCCATTCTGCATAACCATACTTGGGAGTTGGTTGATCTTTCTCCGGGAAATAAACCGTTGGGTTGTAAATAGATACTCAAACGGAAGTATAATGCATATGGGTCTATAGATAAGTACAAGGCTAGGTTGGTAGTCAAGGGCTATCGGCAGAAAGAAGGTCTTGACTACTTTGTCACGTACTCCCCGGTATCTCAGATGACGTCCATACGGGTATTCATTGCGATCACAGCGTTGCGTGACCTTGAGATATATCAAATGGATGTAAAGACAACCTTCCTAAATTGTGATTTGGAAGAAGAAATTTATATGGACCAACCCGAGGGGTATGTGGTTCAAGGACAAGAGAAGAAAGTCTGTCGGCTTGTCAAGTCTTTGTACGGGCTGAAACAAGCCCCAAAGCAATGACACAAAAAATTTGATAGTACTCTACTATCAAAGGGTTTCACCATTAATGAGTATGACAAATATGTCTACATGAAAGGTAACTCTGACTCGTTTGTTATGATATGTCTGTATGTAGACGACATGTTGATCACATAGAGCAATCCTAGCATAATTCGAGAGACTAAGAACATGTTGAAACAATGCTTCGACATGAAGGATATGGGTATCGCAGATGTCATCTTAGGGATAAAAATCTCTAAGACATCAGACGGACTGGTCTTATCTCAGTCTCACTACATCGAGGATGTTTTGAGAAAGTTCGAGATGTTAGACAGTTCGCCTATAAAGTCACCAATGGATAGAAATCAAAAACTTGATAAAAATTGTGGTGCACATATATGCCAGGAGCAATATGCACAGGTGATCGGTAGTTTGATGTACATAACAAACTGCACCCGACCTGATATTGCTTATGCAGTCAACAAGTTGGCTAGGTTTACCCATAATCTGAGTGACGGTCACTGGAAGGTATTGAATCGGGTACTTCAATACCTGAAATACACGCTAACTTACAAGTTACATTATTTGAGATATCCAACTATACTAGAGGGGTACAGTGATGCAAACTGGATATCTGATATAGAGAACACCAAGTCCACCAGTGGGTATGTATTTACAATTTATGGTGGGGTTGTGTCTTCGAAATCCTCTAAGCAAACGTGCATCACCCGATCCACGATGGAATCAGAGTTTATCGCTTTAGATAAAGCAGGAGAAGAAGTTGAGTGGCTTCACGACTTCTTAGAGGATGTTCTGTGCTGGAACAAACCTGTATCTTCTGTAATGATCCACTGCGACAGCCAGTCGGCTCTAGGAAGGGCACGAAATGCTATGTACAACGGCAAGTCTCGTTATATTCGACGGAGACATAAGACCGTTAGGCAGCTGATCACCACGTGTATAATATCCATTAATTACATAAAATCAATGGATAACATAGCTGATCCACTGACAAAGGGCTTACCCAAGGATCAACTGTTTTGCCTGTCTAGGGGAATAGGCTTAAAACCCAAAGTATAAAGACCAATATGGTAGTAACCCAACCTTACTAACTGGAGATCCCAGGAATTAGGTTCAATGGGAAAACTAAGCTGTAAAAGTTCAGTTGATCGCTTCGGTGGAAGCATGAGCACTTCAGATAGTGATTTTTGTAGAGAAACACCAAATCCAAAGCCGTTCTCGCGATAGACTATAAGTGCTATCTGCAGTGTAAATGAAGGTTAAGTTTCCAAAACCTTTAATGATCATCACCGGTTGAGGTTAGGTTTGGAGAAATTTTTAATGGTTCCTAACACTTGTAAAGTAGGGTATAACAGGATACCTTGTAGGAGACCACCTATTTAAGTGCGAGGACATGCCGCCTCAAATGAACGCACTTAAGAATCCAAGAAGTGTCCACGGCCACAACGGATAAAACATTACGAAGAACTGAGTAGAGAAGTTATTGTGTTGGTACCATTGATTTGGCTTACACTAAATACTGACGGTTCAAGACATCACGTTCACCGCGCAGTAAGTAAGTCCGATGGTATTCAACTATGGAAGGTTCAAAGCGTATGCTACCTATCCAGATGCAACATCGGTCCGCTGAAAGATTGCTAGAAAAGGCACCATGTGTGTGCGCCAGAATCTCTTTCAAGAGGGGATTGTTGGAAATTTACTAAATGTGGAAATAAGTATATCCCATTAATTTATGACTCGAACAACTGGGCCCGCACGTCGGAGCCGCGGCGCCGGAGCACCGCGACCCAAAATAGCTAGTCAGCTACTGGAGCCGCGCGCTGATTCACAGCGCCGCAGGTGCTTCAAAGGCAGAATGTTGCGATAGGAAGTTGGAAAAATCTGACGTTTGAGCTGGTTTTGGAGCATTGATTCTCCATTACTTGCTACATGAATTCAGCCATTATTTGGCTGAATGTAACCCCTCTATCAAGTGCAATTACATGGCTATTGAAGGCCATTAGTTGGCTAGTTGAGGGGTATTCTACTTACACTATAAATTGAGGTCTTTCGCTCAATTGAAACACTACACTCAACACTTAGAGAATTCTCCAGATTTTTTGATTTCATATTCTTCCTCTCTAGCAAAGTCACTATACTCAAAGTTCTTCAAGAGTAACACTTGAGTTTCCTTTGCTCACTTGTTAAAGTTGTTGTTGTATCTTGGGAGACTATTGTTCAATACCATAAAAGGAGATATACGGGGAAATCTTGTTTTAAAGACAGAGTGCAATCACTCGACTCAGCAAATCACACAAGCAGTTTGTAAGGTTTTGATTTCCAGTTTTATTGTAATGGTTTGTTTATCCTTTCTACTATTGTAATAGTTACTTACTTCTCGTTCCCTACAACAATTGTATCCCAACAATATATACCTGAAATTTATTAATTTTTGCAAGTTTAATTGTTTCAAAATTAACTTTAGACGTGTGAGAAAACTTACATGTGCGAGTTTAAAGTTGTTAAGATAATGAATATTTATCCTTTATTCTTTCTTGTATCTAATTAGTTAGTAATAGTAAGTTAGTTTGTTAGACTTAGCATTAATGAGTTGTTGTTTAGCTGTCATTCCTAGGTCGGTTAGTTGCTTTGTATATACTGTCGCAATATGAAGAAACGGAATCAGTTCTGAGTATTCCACCGAAATATCTTCTTCTCAACTCCATTGTTGGTCATGCTCGAGCTCAACTTGTTCACATTTTCTGTTGTTTTCAAAAGTCATAAAAATTTCAGACATACGTATTTGTTAGCTTGCAAAGCCTAACTTTAGAATACAATAAAGGAACCGATGAATTAAACACCTAATGATGCGGCTTAGTAGTTAATGAAGTGGGTTGAAAGAGATTTCACGTTCAGTTCTCAGCAGAGACGAAAACACTATGTGATTTCTTTCCAGGTGTTCAAGTCTTAATATACATAAAACTATTCAAGTTGAAGTACGCGAAAATTAGCTGAACACCACGATTATAAAAAATTTAAAAGGGGGGGAGAGGAATTAGGTTGAATTTTGAAAGATTCAATCTGGATGAAGAAAAATGGTCGATAACTCAATCTATTCATGTCTTGTGGGAGTCAATAATATTACTAGTGAAAGAAAAAGAAAAGAATACAACAATGGACAAACAGAAAATAGTCGATACTAGTGATGAAAGTAAATTTGTTTTGTTGCAAAAGGATACCCAAAAAAAGGATTCAGTGTACAAGACAAAACCAGTGGGATTTGACCAACAATTTTGGGTTTTACTATAAGTTTGAATGCCTTTACTTTCACTTTTGTCTGAACAGTTCAGATTGGTAAAAACTAAAAGTAAAATTGTTTTGGGTTTGTGCTTCTTCTCATTGTCATTCTCACTCTTCCAGATGTCGTTTTGACCGCTTTACTGCCCGTCTTTATTGTTCTTAATCGTAGGATAGCCTTTGTCGTCCAGTTTACATGTTACGTTTCGCTTTTTGAGAGTTAAATTATATAAATTTTAATTAATATTTTAAGATAATTTTTTTTATCATATTAATATGAGAAGAATTGCAACTTATAGTATTTTTTGTGTAGTTGTTGAACATCTAAATTTTTATTTTAAAATAGATTAATCTAATCTAATTTAATTTAACTCTAAAGATTAGTTAAATTAACTCTAGAGAAACAAAACGTGACAAGTGAAAATGAACTAAGAAAGTAGTTAAATTCCATTTTAACAGAAATTTTGGAGTTAGAACACTGAAAATGAACACATTTTAGGTAAAGATCGATTTGCTTCCCTTAATATGTGTAATTAAAATTAGAAAAACTTTTTAATAAGTATTACTCCCTCCGTCCAAATTTTATGTTACATTGTTTGATTAGGTTCAAAATTTAAGAAATAAAATGAAGACTTTTAAAATTTATAATCTAGACAAATCTTATATTTATGGGACTATAAATCATTTCATTAAGCGTAAAAGAAAATTATAAAATTAAGTTATTTCTAATGGTACAAAGATTACATTCTATCCAAGTTAGCTTTCGTGGTCGTTATGAATTTGCTTCTCCCAATTAAATGTAGCCTGTCACAGTTGTACGCATCAATATACGAATGCAAATCATTTACAGTAGTTTATATTCTTGGTTCCCCATGCACCAACCACCGTCTTATGTACTCATAAATTAGTAAGATATTCAATTCATTCTTCACCTAAACATTTCAAAAACTTTATACTAACAGTTAATGTCTCCACGCTTAAATTTGAATTATACTAATTAAATGGACAACTTGGCGTCATGCCTTCTCTACTTGCACAACCCCATCTCGACTAGATAGTAGTTTCAAAGGTCGTGCAGAAAAGTAATATTTCCTCCGTCTCACTTTAAATATCCTAGTTTGACTTGATATGAAGTTTAAGAAATAAAAAAATATTTTTTAATCTTGTGATTTTAAATTAAAAATGGGTGTAGTGCTTTAAATCTTATGATCTTAAACTTATCATGTATAATGTTTAAATCGAAAAACTTACTAAATATAGGAATAGACTAATTTTGGAACAGATCAAAAATGAAAGTAAGACACTTAAATTGAAATGGAAGGAGTAATCGAAATTTGTGAATAAAATAATTTTGAGACGGAAAAACACATATACTGCCTCCGTTCACTTTTGATTTTACAGGTCCCTTAAGAATTACTAAATAAAGTATATATTTTATCATAATATCCATATTAATTGGTGTAGTCTCAATAGTGTTGGAAAATGATTTGAAAGAGAGTAACTAATGTTAAGGAAAAAGAAGAAAAATAAATTATCTTTCTCTTGATATGTTAAAGTGGACAAGTAAAATATAAATTTATTTTTAATATAGTGCACAAGTTAATTAAATTGAACGGAGGGAGTATAACTATCTTTAGGCAGGGTATAGAGTTGTGTTCAACAGAAACTATCAAAGATTCTTATTACATAGGGATAGGGGAAGGAGAAATGAGGAAGAGATTACAACGTAAGGATTCAAACCCTCACCAATAAGGTGAAAGTTTAGGTAACCAACCAACTGGGCTACTAAATCTTACAACTACAAAAAATTATGGAGACCTGGTGAGATGATAAATTTTCTCTTATCATTAGTTAGAGATATTGAATTTAAACGTGTGAATAGAGTTTTGGCTTCAGTAGATTCTTGTATCCCCAAAATAGGATTTTCGATATAAACTTCATAGATGAGTAAAATTAACAAGCTCATTCTTCGAATCTTGCTAACGCAAGATGTTTTGTGCACTAGATTGTCCTTTTTATGAAAAAAGGGAGAATAAAGGGGGCCTATACAATTCTGAAGCCTTGTCCCTTCTATAAGCCGCAAAGCTCCGTAGCTGTCATTTCAATTTGAAAATTTCTGATGAATAAATGCAAAACAGATGCCACATGAATATGCTGAACAGATACTATATATTGAAAATAAATTAATTAGATACATCAACTTGGTGCTCAACAATCAATGTTTTCACAAGAATACAGCAAAAATTCGTAATTACTTCTACAAAATTACCAATTGATTTCATTCGACAAGTTAAATCCAAAGCTAAGAGCACACTAATTAATCAGAATTTGAAGGATTCTCTTAAACATTAACTAAAATTAGGCCATGGTCAAACCCCGAACACCTTCAAGAATCTATTACTACAACGTTAATTAAAACAAAACTCCACATCTCTACTACTGGATCCGCCACCAGCCCCATTGTCTGGTTCCTGCAAAAATATATAAGACAAAGTCGATTGTCACACTGGAAATAACAAAGAACATAAGTGGGTTTAGTAATTAAACTCGATGTATTCAAACTAAGATTCTTAATACTCCCGCCGTGTCATTTTAAATGTGCTTTAGTTCTTTTCACGCCAATTAAGAAAAATAATAATGGCAAAATACAATTTATTTAAGTAATTCCTATTTATTGATGTGTTTTGAGAATTGAATGATACTCCTATTAAAAAGAACTACTTTTTTAATGTTAAAAGTATAGTTGAAAACAAAAGTCAATTTTAGTCTTAAATACTTAACGTGATTGGGATAATTTTTTTGAGCTAAAGCGGAAGTTAAAATGAGACCGAAGGAGTATAGAATAAATAATACTCCTTTGGAACTATAGATTCACGAGCTAATATATGTTGAAATTTAGTGATTTCTCAAACATACATATACATAAATACGTAGTATCAAGAATATTTGGTTCAGTTAAATTAATTGAATCAAACTATACCAAAGAAAGCTCTCTTCTTTTTTTTTTTTTTTCTTCTATTAGAATTTTGACATAAACATGACTTGGGTTCAGTTGAATTCATTGAATCAGACTATACCAAAGAAAGCTCTCTTTTTTTTTTCTTCTATTAGAATATTGACATAAACATGAAATAGAAATGAATATACATGATTCATGTAGTCAACCAACCTAGTTTAGAACTAGCGATTAATTAAACCGTACCTGTGAATTCTTGCTTCGATGACCCACGTTGGACCTCTCTTCTACAGACCCTTCATTGTTCTTATCAACCTTTTTGGACCCAATGTGAGATTTTTTAAGTCCTAAAAGCCCCTTCCACCTAATAGAACTTTTGGGGGGCCTTAATGAAAAATCATCATCTTTATCCTCATGGAGGAGTTCATCTCGTAGAGTTGTTGTCTTGTGAGAGCAACATTCTTTGAAGGGCAACAACCTACCATTGGAAAAAAGTTGGTCAGCACTCATCATGGAGTAATTAGACACGTTGAATTCAAAGTCAGAGGAAACAGGTGCATCCCTATATGTCCTATCATTCTTCATAATTTGATGAAGTTGAGAAGAACTAGTTGATGAATCGACAAAGTCATTAGAGAAGGAGATTCGAGGACTCATAGGAGTTCCGAAACCTTTGTGGTCGGCTGAGTTTTGGTTGTACATGATGTCTAAACATGCCATCTAGAGTGAAGTGCTCTTGGAGCTACATAAGGTTGTTGTGCTGACTGGATTTGGAACAAAATAGGAAGGGCTTAACTTTTAATATAGAGCCCGTTTGGGGAATCTCATTAAAGTAGATGTAATCATCCAAGTGCTTAAAAATACTTTTAGATGCTGAAGTTATTTTTATAAATAAGTAGTTAGGGTTTCGATAGAGGTGAACAATTCATGTGTTTGATTAAAAAATATTGATACACACTTTTTATGCTAAAATGCAGATTTTTGAATTTGTTACTTCAAGAGCAAATTTCTAAGTTCGCTACTTCAGAAGCAGATTTCTAAGTTTGCTACTTCGAGAGCAAATTTTTAAGTTACTACTTTGGGAGTAGATTTCTGAGTTTACTACTTTGAGAGTAAAGATTAGAATAGGGCAGCCCGGTGCACTAAGCTCCCGCTATGCGCGGAGTTCGGAGAAGGGCCGGACCACAGGGGTCTATTGTCCGCAGCCTTACCTCACATTTCTTCAAGAGGTTGTTTCCACGGCTTGAACCCGTGACCTCCTGGTCACATGACATCAACTTTATCAGTTACTCCAAGGCTCATCTTCTTGGAGTAAAAATTAGAATATTTAGAAATTTTTTTCCATTTTTTCTACCTCTTCTGGAGATAAGTCGTGATAACTCCACAATCAAGTGCATATTCGTATTTATACAAAATTTTATCACATTCACTTCAGAGATTGAATCTATATTTGTACAATTTATCAAAAGTTCTTATTCTTCAAGTATAGAACATAATCATCCCTTAAGCATATCAAATTATGATAGCTTAGAACCTTTTTAAAGATATTACTATTTCTGGAGCAAATTGAGGCATATATATCTTCCTTTATAATCACAATAAATTACCACTTTTGGTGCTTAACGAGTTTAATTACGTCGAGACACGTGAAATATAATATTAATAACAAGATTGCCAAAGCGTAAAAGAAACTTCAAAATTAATTAGAAGCAAACAATAATGGTTGTGTATATGCTGGTGATATACTACTTATACGGGGTCATCTTTGTTACCATTAGCGTCTGTGTTGGTTTGTATCTTGAAACAAAAGTGTTTTCCTTTTGGAAGCTAATGAGATATGTCACAATACTTTAAAAATAAAGACAAGTACTTAATAAAAAAAATCATACCTTAGCCTTTGAAGATTTTGAGACGCCATAGTCTCGTGCTGATTACGTGTTATAAAATAATAAAAAAAACAAAAATATTGTAGAGAAAGATAGAAGAGAGGAGAGTTCTTTATTTCTCTTGAAGGATGAAAATACAATGAATGAAACATCTCTATTTATAATAGAAAACTAACTTAATCTCAAAGTTACTAACCTTAGAGATAGACATTCAAAATAATAAATAATATTTATAACATTTTTGTCACTTTTTTTTTTGGGATATTTTTTTTGTTGCATGTTTGTTTTTTTGGGTCACTTACGTTCCGGACTCTTATTTTATAGAGGTGGTAATACTCCTTCTGGGGACTCTCATTTTATATATAAGATTAATTATATATATATATATATATATTTAAGAGTCCGGAACTTAAATGACCCAAAAACAGAGTTGCAACAAAAATACCCCAGAAAAAAAAAGTGACAAAAGTGTTATAAATATTATTTATTAGTTTGAAAAAGTCTATCTCTACAAGGAAAGTTACGGTTAGTAACTTTGAAACCAAGTCACTTTTCTATTATAAATAGAGATGTTTCATTCATTGTATTTTCATCATTCAAGAGAAAATAAAGAACTCTCTTTCTCTACAATATTTTTGTTCTTCTTTTATTATTTTATAACACGTTATCAGCACGAGACTGTATCGTCTCAAAAATCTTCAAAAGCTAAGGTATGATTTGTTTTATTAAGTACTTATCTTTATTTTTAAAGTATTGTGACAGATCTCTTTAGCTTTGAAAAGGAAAACACTTTTGTTTCAAGATACAAACCAATACAGACGCTAAAGATAACAAAGATAACCCCGTATAAGTGGTAAATCACCAGCATATATACAACCATTTTTGTTTGCTTCTAATTAATTTTCAAGCTTCTTTTACGCTTTGGCAATTTTGTTCTTAATATTATATTTCACGTGTCTCGACGTAATTAAATTCATTAACTATCAGAAGTGATAATTTATTGTGATTATAAGGGAAGATATGTATATTTCAATTTACTCCAGAAGTAGCAATATCTTTAAAGAGGTTCTAAGTTATCATAATTTGATATGCTTAAGGGATGATTATGTTATATACTTGAAGAATAAGAATTTTTTATAAATGGTATGAATATAGATCCAATCGCTTAAGCGAATGTGACAAAATTTGTATAAATACGAATATGCACTTGATTGTGGAGTTATCACGACTTATCTCCAGAAGAGGTAGAAAAATTGAAAAAAAATATATAATCTAAATATTCTAAACTTTACTCCCGAAGTAGTAACCTCAAAAATATGTTCTTGAAGTAGCAAAAATCAGAAATCTACTCCTGAAGTAGTAACTTAGAAATCTGCTCCCGAAGTAGCAAATTCAAAAATCTACTCCTGAAGTAGCAAACTTAGAAATCTGCTCCCGAAATAGCAAACTCAGAAATCTGCTCCTGAAGTTTAAACTCAGAAATTTGCTCTTGAAGTAATAAACTCATAAATTTGCTCCTGAAGTAGTAACATAGAAATCTGCTCCTGAAGTAGCAAACTCGAAAATCTGCTCCTGAAGTGGTAAATTTTAAACTCTACTCTGGAAATATTAGAATTTTGAAAGTAATTAGTGAATAAAAGATCATGTAACAATAGTTGTTTACGTGATTACTACTCTTTCAATTAGTATTTGATTAGTCTAGATGTAGTTATATTGTTATAGTTACTTATCAAAAAAAATTTTAATATGAATTGTCTTGATTAAATAATGATTTAATATTGGAGTTAGTTGCTTACAAGGCAGAGGGCGTTTAAATACCATTTAAATTATTATGTGTCAACCTCTTTTTATGTATTTTATACTGAGAGCGTCTGAGGTTAATATTCTAATTCTGAGTAAATGTCATGGCTATTGATCAAGAAATCACATGTGCAAGTGCAGTTAGTTGGCTAAAACAAAAACAAAAAGGGAGTTACTATTGAACATGTCACGGTAAATGTACTATATTCTTTCTAGTCTATCAAGATTTTCTTTAAGATTGCTGACCACTTTATTAATGGCTAGGAGATACCAAAGAAAACAAAGGTGGTTGAGTTGGATTAGAAGTCACCTATGTAATTAAATTTAAGGATACCACTGAAATATCTTATTAAATTAAGTAAATATCCTACATAATTATTATTTTGGATTATCATATTGAGACATTATATTGGTTTAAAGTTTCATTTGTTTGTACAACATTATTGGTCTGTATTATTTTTACTGGAAGTACTAATATTTGATAGAGTACTTATATTACTTTGTGTATGTATTTTCATTTGAAGATATGGATAACTCTCAAAGCAAATTTGGATTAAAATCAAATTATGAAGATATTTGTCTGATTGATTCCGCTACTACACACGATATTTAAAGACAAAAAATATTTTTCTCATTTACTTATGGGTAAGACAAATGTTATCACAATTTCTGATAGTACTAATCTGATTGAAGGCTTCGGAAGAGCCGTTATAATTTTGCCTAAAGTGAACAAAACTCACTATAAACAATGTCATGTTCTCTCCTGAGTCCCGAAGGAACTTATTGAGTTTGAAAGATATCCTTTAAATGGATACCATGTCATAACAATGGATGAGATGAATCTTGAATATATTGATATCACCAAAGATGTCTCTGGCCAGAAATATGTCATAAAAAAGTTTTCTGCTTTGTCTTCCGACTTATATTGGACAAAAATTGATGTAATTGAGGCACACTCATTCATAAACCAGAAATTTACTTATTCTAATATGTTTGTACTTTGACAAAATTGATTAGGACATCCTAAATCTGTAATGATGAGATGAAAAATTCAAATGGGAATTCATTAAAGAATCTGAGATTCTTTTAAATAATGAATTTTCTTGTACTTTATTATCAAGGCAAGTTAATTATAGGCCATCACCTATAAAGGTTGGGATTGAGTCCCCTACATTTTTGGAACGTATACATGGGACATTTGTGGACCTATTCACCCACCCAATGGGTCGTGTAGATATTTTATGATCCTAATATATGCTTCTTCTAAATGGTCTCATGTGTGCCTACTGTCATCTCGCAACCTGGCTTTTGCGAAATTATTGGCACAAGTAATTCAATTACGGGCACAGTTTCCCGAAAATTCGATAAAATCTATTCGCCTTGATAATGTTGGATAGTTTTCATCCCAAGCATTTAATGATTATTATCAATCAGGATAAAAATTGAACATCTTGCAGCTCATGTTCACACTCAAAATGGCCTTGAAAAGTCATTAATTAAGCGTCTACATGATAACAAGACCATTACTTATGAAAACAAGGTTGTCCACGTCTGTTTGGAGTCACTTTATTTTGCATTCAACAACACTCGTTCATCTCAGACCGACAAATTATCATAAAAATTTTCAGTTGCATTTGGTTTTGGGTCAAGAACCTAATATATTCCATCTAAGAATTTTTAAATGTGTCATATATGTGCCTGTAGAACCACAACATCACACCAAGATGGGCACCCAAAGAAGATTAGGAATATATGTTGGGCCGCCCTCCATTATTCGCTACCTTGAACCATTAACAAGAGATATGTTCACTGCTCGTTTTGCAAATTGTCAATTTGATGAGACACTTTTTTAAAAATTAGGGGGAGAAAATAGTGAAATAAAAAGAAAACTTTTGTGAAATAATTCATCATTG
The DNA here is from genome assembly GCA_034509755.1 of Anisodus tanguticus. NCBI lineage: Eukaryota > Viridiplantae > Streptophyta > Magnoliopsida > Solanales > Solanaceae > Anisodus > Anisodus tanguticus. The sequence goes on from CM067556.1 coordinate 26,780,507, forward strand.
TCTCATCTTGATCCACGTGCCTCTATTTGTGAGCAAGAGGTTCAAAAAAGTATTCACTTGCAGAAAATAGCAACTCAAATGCCAGACGCATTTACAGATTGAAAAGGATTATCAAATCACATATGCCTGCAGAGAATGTCCCAATTTGGATTGATATTTCTGTAGGACCATCTACTAGTGTCATAGCAAATGAGTTCAAAGCACGCTTGAAGTGTGGTAGACCATTGGGTTATGAGGATCAAAATCTTAGGAAAAAAAATAGCCAAGATGACACTACGAAAGAACCTCATAAATAAATTCAAGATTTGAACAATACTGTTATTCTTGAAGAAATAAATGAGTCTGAGACTCAAGAAAATGAGGAGATATCAATAAATTCAAGTGATGTTGGGATTGATTTGAATCGATTGAAAATAATGTGGATTATGTCTTTGGATATAATGTTGCAACTAGAATTATGCAAGATAGTGAGGATCTTGAACCCAGTCTGTTAAAGAATGTCGACAAAGATGTGATTGACCAAAATGGAAAGAGGAAATTTAATCAGAGTTATACACACTTATCAAACACAAAATTTTTGGACCTGTAGTCCAAACACCTAATGATATTAAACATGTTGGCTATAAATGTTTTTCTTGTGCGAAAAAGAAATGAGAAAAATGAAATACAAAGATATAAGGCACGCCTTGTTGCACAAGGATTCTCGCAAAGGCCTGGCGTCGATTATGAAGAGACATAGTCACCTGTTATGGACGCAATAACGTTACGTTATCTCATTAGTTTCACTGTCCATGAGAGACTTGAGATGCATTTGATGAATGTGGTTACAACTATCTCTATGGATCACTTGATAATGAAATATACATGAAAATTTCGGAAGAATTTAAGATTCCTGAAACATATAGTTCAAAGACTCGAGAAATGTATTTCATCATATTGCAAAGATCATTATATGATTTGAAACAATCAGGGCGCATGTGATATAACCGCCTTAATGAGTATTTATTGAAGGAATGCTATATAAATTATGTCATTTGCCCATGTATTTTTATAAAGAAAATAATATCGGAGTTTGTTATACTTGTTGTCTATGTTGATGACATAAATCTCATTGGGACTCCTGCAAAGATCAAAAAGCCAATTGATTATTTAAAGAAGGAATTTGAGATGAAGGATCTTGGAAAGACAAAACTATGCCTTGGTTTGCAAATTAAACACTTGACAAATGGTATATTTGTCCATCAATCTGCCTATACATAAAAGGTGTTGAAATGATTTTACATGGATGAAGCACATTCATTAAGTACTCCGATGATTGTTCGATCACTTGATGTGAATAACGATCCGTTTTGACCTAAAGAAAAGAATGAGAAAATTCCTGGTCCTAAAGTACTATATCTTAGTGCAATTGGTGTACTAATATATCTTTCCAATACCACAAGGCCTGGCATTACATTTTCAGTTAATTTATTAGCGAGATATGATTGTGCTCATATAAGGAGACACTAAAACGGAATTAAACACATATTGCGGTATCTAAAAGGGACTTTCGATATGAGCTTATTTTATGCTAACAATTGCAGTCTCGATCTTGTTGGTTATGTCGATTCAGGATATTTATTTGACCCACACAAAGCTAGATCCCAAACAAGCTATGTGTTTATATGTGAGGGTGCTGCCATAACTTGGCGATCTACAAAGCAGTCTATCGTTGCTACCTCATCAAATCATGCTGAGATAATACCTATTCATGAAGCAAGCCGAGAAGTTGTGTGGTTGAGGCCAATGATACATCTTATTCGAGAAAAATGTGGTTTGAAATGTGAAAAGATACCCACGATCTTATATGAAGATAATGCAGCATGCATTGCCCAACTGAAAGAAGGATTCATAAAAGGACATAGAACAAAGCACATTTCCCCAAAGTTATTCTTCACACACGAGCTCCACAAGAATGGTGATATCAACGTTCAACAGATTCGTTCGAGTGATAATATGGCTGATTTGTGCACCAAGTCTCTACCAACTACAACTTTCGAGAAGATGGTGCACAAGATTGGGATGCGAAGACTCAAGTATTTGGATTGAAGTTCACATTAGGTGAGGTTAATATGTGTTGTACTCTTTTTCCCATATAAGGTTTTAGTCCCATTGGGTTTTTCTTGTAAGGTTTTTAATGAGGCAGCCAGAATGCATATTATTAAAAATATGTACTATTTTTCCTTCACTAGAATTTTTTTCACTGGGTTTTTTCTAGTAAGGTTTTAACGAGGCACGTTATCTACCAAAACTACATTGTTTTAGTTTCCTTTATTGTATTTTCATACTTCAAGAGAAATAAAGAACTAGCCTCTCTTCTCTTTTTCTCTACAATATTCTTGTTCTTGTTCTTATTTTATTATTTTATAACAAAAAGTACCTTTCGCGCAATAAATTATTGCGCAATAGGGGGTATTATTTATTTTCCAACACTTAGTATTATTTCAAAGGATGAAATTCACATTTTTTTATACTTTGATCAAAGATTAGTCATGTCTCAAGACTCTGGAACGTCAATATTTTATATAGAACCTGATATTTCTTTATGCGAACAATAATGTAGGCTCAATACATCAAGGATACCTAAACATTCGGATCGTCATTTTAGGGGTTGTAAAGTGCCCGAAGTAAGTTTTGTTTGAAAACGTGTTATCATTAGGTTTAAGTGTTTTATTTTTTAGGATTTTGATTTAAGCATCTTATTTTTTAGTTAAGGCATAACTTTATTTCATATATGTCGAGATTTCTTTTTCATAATTAATTTAGGATGTCACACGAGTTAGTAATAAACGATAATAAAGACTAAGATAACTAATTATCATTAAGAAATTGATACACTAAATGAGATCCTGAATAGCTGGAGCTGGAGCGATGTCCTATCCGAGGTTCAAATAAACGTTAAAAAAAATAAAGTTATATTCAACTTATATTGAATAAAATTCTAAGTTATATTCAACTTATATTCAGATAAAGTTAAGTTATTTATTGTTAATTGTTTGTTCTATGTTAATTGTTAAATTAGAAAATGTTTATTAATCTCTTGTTATTTGTTAATTATGTAATTGTTAATTTATACAATTTATGTAATTGTTTATTCTATGTTAACTGTTAATGTGCTAATTTTATGTGTTAATTATTTAATTCATTATTAATTAGTTAGTTATTATAATTTTCAAAGTTAAATTAATTAGCTTGTTATTACAATAATTGTAGTTAGAAGAATAATTAGTTAGCATTGTTAATTGTGATTTAATTGTTTTATGTGTTAATTAGGATTAAACATCAATAACATAATTTTTTGATAAAGGATTAGTTAGATAATGTTTTTTTTGTTAATTTAGTTAGAATTATAAATAATTAGCAATTATTAATTAGTAATAGTTAATCCTTAGTTTAGGATTGAACACATTAATATAATTTTTAGATAAAATATTAGTTAGTTAATATAATTTCCCGATAAAAAAATAGTTAGTCTTCCCGTTAAATAGTTTAGTTATTTTATATACATTATTAGTTAAGTCAATAATTAATTAATTAATTAATTTTTAGTTATTCATAAAAATATAATACAACATAATTATTCTAATTCACAAATTTAGAATAAATGATAAACTTCAAACTTATCATAAAATGAACAACGAATGATAAATTAAACCATTAGATTATTATTAAACATCATTATTATAATTTTCCGAATAATTAGATAGTTAATATAATTTCCCGATAAAGGATTATTTAGTTAATATAATTTTTTGATAAAGTATAAGTTAGTTAATATAGTTTATCGATAAAGGATTATATAATTAATATTACAGGATAATGAATAATTTAACATTGTTTGTACAAATACGACACCTCCATGGATCCCAACGTTCACCCGGGGCCCATACGACACCTCCATGGATCCCAACCTTTATTATCGTTTATTACTAACTCGTGTGACATTCTAAAGTAATTATGAAAAAAAATCTAGACATATTCGAAATAAAGTTATGCCTTGATTAAAAAATATGACGTTTAAATCAAAATCTTAAAAAATAAAATACTTAAACGTAATGATAACAAGTTTCCAAAATAAAACTTACGTCGATCACTTTACAACTCCTAAAACGACGATACGAACGTTTAGGTATCCTTGATGTATTGAGCCTATATTATTGTACGCAGAAGACAAATATCAGATTCTATATAATATATTGACGTTCCAGAGTCTTGAAACATGACTAATCTTTGGTCAAAGTATGAAAAAAATGTGAATTTCATGATGGTTATAGATAATCTTGTTTAGAAATAATTTCTCTGCCCAAAAAGTAGAGACAATCCAAAGATATTTGTGTGGTTATAGATACTATAGTTTAAACGTAAAATGTAAAGTTTAAAATTAAATTGTTATTAAATAAGAAAATGTATCATTCTTTTTTAGACTGATTAAAAATGAATGTTATTTAATATTTGCAAATGCTGATGTCACTGTTGAAACATTACGTCATGTTAAAAGTACATATATACAGAAATTCATATAAGTCATATATTGGAGAGAGCTACTGCCAAAACTATTGTCTTATAGTAGAGAAGTACTAATGAAATATGACCAACGGAGACGCGGTACTGTGGAAAGCACGTGCTGCCATTATGTCGGAACCAAAGAGGCAGTCCTTAGTACGCTGTTTGTTTTACTCGTTTCCATTTACTTCCTTGGTTGGTCAACATGTCAAAATTTTATTGGTCAATCTTCCTTTAATGCTGACCACTTTCAAGGTTTCAACTTTCAACCATTTTCTTTCTCTATTTTACTTTCCCTTTTCATACTCCTTATCTTTCATATTATTTTGGAAAATATTTTGGGATATTGACATGTATATACAATCCCTAACTAAAATTGACATATATTATACTAAAACTAATTTCATTTGATAAATCAAGCCTTAAAGAAATGTCACTCATAGTCATCTCCTTATTATAGTGTGTTTGGGCAAACCTCTAAATTAACTTATTTCGAAAGGTATTTTTTTTATATAAAAGTGTTGTTTTAAAAAGTATTTTTGGAGAGATACATTTTGCGTTATAATCAATTTAAAAGTATTTTTAAGCAACAATTAGTGTTTGTCCAAATTTTTAAGAAGTGTTTTTAGTATATTTTCTCAAAAATATTTTTCAAGAAAGTACTTATAGGCAAAAAATATTTTTTAGCTTTCTGAAAAATGCTACTTCACAAAAACATTTATTCTCTCCTAAAATCTTGATCAAACACCTTAGTACTTTTTTTTAAAAAAATAAGCTTTTTAGAAAAAGAAAGCACTTTCGGCATCCCAAAAACTGTTGGGTTACAAGGATTTGCAGGAAACGGAAATTACAAGTAACTGCTTATGTAAGAATTGAAATTACAATTCAACTAGAAAAACTGAAAATTAGAATATAACAACAAAACCGAAATTACAATATTTGTTGAACAAGAAGACCTGAAACTGCTTTGATTTTTGCTGAGTCGAGTGTGACACTCTGTCCTTAAGACAATATTGTCTCGTATGTATCCTTTATACGTCCCGGACAATTCGTCTCCCAAGATAAAACAACAATGGAACAATTGAGCAAAGGAAACTCAAGAGCTACCGTGAAGAATATTAAATAATGAAATGATGCTTGGAAGCTATAGGAAGAACTGATTTTCTGGTTGTATATTTTCGTGTATATCAAGTGTGCCTCAACAATGGTGTAAGGGGTGTTTATATAGGTGAGGAAGAGACTGTTTGACTGCCTCCATAATAGTCATTATTGGCCAAATAATGACCATTATGGAGGTAGTAAAGCCACCAAATTAAATGGAGAGAAAATACCAACGGATGGCCATTATAGGAGGTGTAATTCAGCCAAAATAAATGGCTGAATTGAGTGCTTGACGTTTCTGTTCTCTTCTGCCGAAATTCTGACTTTCTGGAAACTTCGGGACCAAACCGTACATCTTGAAACTTCGGGGACCAAACCGTACATCCGAAAGAATTCTGGTCCAAACTGTACATCTGAAACTTCTGGGATCAAACTGTACTTCTGGCAAAGTTTTCTGGCCCAAAAAGATAATAAAAGAAGGCCCACAGCCCGTGAACCCGGAACCGGACGGGCGGCGGCGGCGCGCGTGTGGTCTTTCCTCGAACCGAAGCACATCTAGGTCCTCCCTCCTTTAAACACATGGGATACCCCTTGGGGTCCCAAACCCCAAACCAATTTCGAGTCTTATATACACAACAATTCTTTCTTCCTCTACCGATGAGGGAGGATTGATCACACACCACACTTTTCCCTGCTTTAAACACCTTACTTCATGAACCAATATCTCTTTCATTTCTCAATGAAATTTGACGATTCTTGGCCCTACGGTTATCTACGTACTTAGTAGATCATGCATGTGTGAAGAACCGGATTCTCCAACATACGTAACACTAGTGTTTAAGCCGTTAAAGTTGATCGGTCGCAACTCCCGCCAAAAGCTAATTTCCAACAAAAACTTGGCTTAACAAGCTATAAATCTCTCCATTTTCCCTCTTTCATTCCATCCACGTCTCTCAACTCCATTTTTATCACTCATTCATTCCGTCTCGTTAAATCTCACCTCCATTTGCCCTCTCTTTTGTTCCATCTCTTTAAATCCCTCTAATTAAAATTAATATTTTTTAGAAAGATATTTTATATGCTTTTATACAGTCCCGTTGATTGAATATATGATATTGAATATCAATTTCAGCTCAAAATATGTAATATACATTATTTGTACACTAGCATAATGTATCTCAAATAATTGGGTGCTATACATGCTGATATACATTAATATGTATACATATTATTTCAACTATACAGTAGATTGTATGTAACAACAACAACAATTACATACTCTAGCTCGACTCAAGTCGACAAGCAAGAGACAAGGTTGGGTGAGGGTACAAGGCATCACGTGGGATCTACGATCGAATGTGCCCGTTCTTGGAATAAAATTTCAGAAGTGGGGTCTAAAGAGGGTGGTATCTACACAACCTTACCCCTACTTTGTGAAGGCAGAAAAGTTATTTCCGATATACCCTCAGCTCGAGTAAAACATATCACACTGGTACGAAAGGAATATACAATGAAAGAATAATGAAGAAAACAATCAACAAATAATACGATAACCAAAGTAAAGTAAATAAAAGGTAATAATAATACAATAGAAGAACAAGAAAGTAGGATCATAATAATAGTAATAAAACTGGTAAGGGAAACTACAAAAGCGCACAATTACATACCCACTAACCGTCAATCCCTCTGTATCCTCCTATCTAGGATCATGTCCTCGGTGAGCTGCAGGAGTGTCATCTCATGTCTAATCACATCTTCCCAATATTTCTTCTACCTACCTCTACCTCTTTTAAGACCCACCATAGTCAGCCTCTCACACCTCCTCACTGAGACGTCTGTGCATCTCCTCTTCACATGTCCGAATCATCTGAGTCTTGCCTCCCTCATCTCGTCCACTCCCACATTATCCAAAATATTTTTGCGTTCCAAATCCTATATTTTTTTAATATGTCCACACATCTATGGATCTCAACACAGTAGACCATTATGTATACTAATAATATTCTGTACCATATGCTTCTTTCTGGTACCATCCAGATCCAATTTGTCATGGGAAAATGGAAATGGCAGCAAAAAAATAATTACATAATTTCGAAATTAATTTAGGTTGAATTCTATGCACCATAAACTCAAAAATATTCTTATTGCGTTTTTTCTATTTGTCACACTTAATTATGATAGAGAGATGTGTGAAGAAGATTTGAGATATTTAAAGAAATAAATTGAATAGAACTTTAAGAAAAGAGAGAATTTGAAAATTCAAAGCTATTTTAAAGAAAAAAAATTGGTTATGAAATGTATAAATTTTGAAGCCTAAAACATAAATATAGCTAGATTACCTGATGCCAGTTTCATAAGTGGGTTATTTTATGTTATTTAGTAAGCCAACTTGTCGTATGATGCCAAATTCTCAATTATATCATTAGATTGATCTATCCGGGGTGCTAGTCAGCCCACTAGCACATCAATTAGTCCTACGCCTAAAATCCTAATACTAGTTTATATAAATATCATTATGAGTGTTGAGAGGAGCACACCTTTTATTATAATAGAACATCCACGGTTTTGAGTAGTGAGGTTTCAATCTCTGCATCTAATTAACGGATTAAGCTATGAACAAATGAAATTTATCCGCTTTGTGAAGTGATCACAGGTAACTCAAATCGTAGTTACTGCAGATCTGCTTCCGCAAGAAAAAATTTGTAAGTCTCCCAGGGACAAGTTCATTTTCATTTCCTCGATATGGCCAGGTGTGAAGTAACTTCACGATCCAATAAATTCCCTCGAAGCTGATATTTTCGATTAAATACTACCCATCTTATACAATATTTTTTTCTTTTTGATCTATCTTAGAATGAATAATACTTTGTCATATTAAAAGATTCCTTATCTTTACCTTATTTTATGAAAATCTTGGTTCCATAATCTAAACAAGTCCTCCACCAACGTTTTTTCAGATTCTAATGAACACATTTTGTCCCCACCTGACCATAATAATACCTATCTATGAAACTCAATGCACCGTCCGCCTTATCATATATAACATCATCCTCTATACCCCACCACCCACTAAATACACTTTTATGGGCACAGCTATAAATTGCTCTCATTTGAGTGCAGCCAAAAATGTAACTATACTTGAAGTGTATGCAATCTTGTAAAAACCACATATATACCTTGACTAATGATGAGGCTCTCAAGTGGAAATTTGAAATCAATTTGCAACATAATACATTCTTCAAATCACATTCGTTTAACCAAACAGCATCTGGGATTGGGACTGCCTACTTCAAAGTGCTCTACATTGAGCAAAGTAGGAGCTCGTACCTTCAAGATCACGAGCTCGTGGAACTCGGGGTCTGGCCACTGCTCTGTAGGATACAGAGCAGTGAACGAACTCCGGGACCGGTGGATGGAATTCCTGTTGAAAATTTACTAATGTGGAGTTAAGTATATCCCATTATTTATGACTCAAACAATTGGGGCCCGTACATGGGAAACATCGTTTCCACACACGTGCACACGTAGTGCCAAGTATCGCAAATTTCATTAGTGAAAGAGATATTGGTACGTATCTAATACGTTTGAGACATAGAATGATGGACGGTTATTGGTCAAATGACAAAGTATTCCATGTTGGTAAACGAAGGAAGAAGTGTAAGATGAAACGGGTCAAAAATCGCCGCAGAGCCGCGAAGGGCCTCGGCGCAGCCCCGTCGGAGCCGAGGCGCTAATTGGGTCTTCAGTTACTAGAGCTGTGGCACTTCGGAGGTAGAATGGTGCGACGGGAAGTTGAAAAGTTCTGACCTTTGGGCTGGTTTTGGAGCATTGAATCTCCATTACTTGGCACATGAATTCAGCCATTATTTGGCTGAATGTAACCCCTCAATTAAGTTTCATTACATGGCTATTGAAGACCATTAGTTGGCTAGTTGAGGGGTTATCTCCTTACACTATAAATTGAGGCATTTGGCTCAATTGTTCACTACACTTAGAAAAATACTACAGAATTTTCTGACTTCATCTTCTTCCTCTCTAGCAAGTTTACTGTACTCAAAGTTCTTCAAGAGTAACACTTGGGTTTCCTTTGCTCAATTGTTAAGTTGTTGTTCTATCTTAGGAGACTATTGCCCGACACCGTAAAAGGAGATATACAGGGCAATCTTGTCTTAAAGACAGAGTGCCATCACTCGACTCATCAAATCACACAAGGAGTTTGTTTCATTCTTGATTTCCAGTTTTGTTGTAATCATTAGATTATCCTTTCTAGCAATTGTAATATTTACTTACTTCCCGTTCCCTGCAATTGTTGTATCCCACAAGTTTAAGACAAGATTCGTTGTAAGTACCTAGAAAGATGACTGAAAGAGAACAACTCGCTTATGATTTTGCTGATGCTGCTACCCAAGGCAACCCATCTGCCTTTCCCACTACTAAAGGCACTCCCAATGCCTTTCCGGTTGCTCAAGGCTCATCCAACGCCTTTTCTGCTGCTCAAGGCTCATCCAACGCCTTTTCTGCTGCTCAAGGGAACGCTTCAGTTCCTCCACCCGCTGGATTCCATCATGAACACCCAGAAAAGTTCATGGGCTTAAACTTCAAGAGATGGCAGCAGAAGATGCTATTTTATCTGACTATTATGGGAATGGCTCGGTTCCTAACAGAAGATCCTCCATGAGCTGGAGATGAAATGGACTCTTCACCTACTGAAACGGCTGAAGGAGGTCAAGGTATCCATGTCATTAATGGCATGAAGATGGTTCTTGATGCATGGAGTCATAGTGATTTCATGTGTAAGAACTATATTTTGAACTGCTTGTCAGACCCTCTCTACACGGTGTATTGCACCGTAGGCACTGCCAAAGAGTTGTGGGAGAAACTGCAGAAGAAGTACAATGCACAAGATGCAGGTACTAAGAAATTCATCATTGGGAAATTCCTGAAATTTCAAATGGTGGATAGCAATACAGTGATGTCCCAAGTCCAGGAATTCCAAATGATTTTACATCACCTGGATTTGGAAGGTATGAAGCCAAATGAGCAGTTTTTGGTTGCATCACTGATTGAAAAGTTACCTCATTCGTGGAATGAGTATGAGTTACTTAAAACTCAAGACAAAGGAGATGACCTTTGAGGAACTTATTATCAAACTCCAAATTCAGGAAGATAATAAGAAGGCCTTGCCTAGGGGTAAACAACCCGCTGAGACAAAGGCAAATCTGGCTGAGGCCAAAGGGAACCTAAGAAAGAAGCGCATGTTCCAAAAAGACGGCAAGACCCAAGTGGCGAAGAAGTTCAAAGGAAACTGTCTCCACTGTGGGAAACTTGGTCACATGATCAAGGACTGCCGCAAGCTCAAGACTGAGAAACAAGAGAAGGTCAAGGCCAAAGGCAAGGCTCAGGCTAACGTCGTCAAAGACATGCTTCTGGACGACATGATTGAGGAGTTCTCAGCGGTGGTGCTTGAAGCAAACCTTGTTGAGAATCCCATGCAGTGGTGGATGAACACAGGTGCTACAATACACATTTGTTCCAATAGAGATGCCTTATCCACTTATACACCAGTTACTAACAAGAAGTTGTTCATGGGTAACAACGTTTCCTCTGACGTGCTGGGGGTAGGAAAGGTAGTCCTGAATATGACTTCTGGAAAAGAGTTCACTTTGAAGGAGGTGATGCATGTTCCTGAGATTAGGAGTAATTTAATTTCAGGTCATTTATTGGTTAATGCTGGTTTTAGGCTAGTATTTGAGTCCAATAAATTTGTAATCACCAAGAATAGAACCTTTGTGGAAAGAGGCTTCGTCTGTGAAGGCCTCTTCAAGGTTAACACCATGTCTGTAATACGTGCAAGCAATAATATTGAAGTTTCTTCTTACTTGCTTGAGTCATCTAATTTATGGCACCATATATTAGGACATGTTAACTACAAGTTCATTCAAAAGTTGGTCAAGTTGGAGTTGTTGTCGTCTATCGACGTAAACCCTCAACATAAGTGTGAGGTGTGCGTAGAGGCAAAACTCACAAAGCTTCATTTTCGATCCGTCGAAAGGAATACCGCTCCTCTAGAACTTATTCACACAAATATATGTGATTTGAAGTTTGCACAAACTAGGGGAGGGAACAAGTACTTTGTGACATTCATTGATGATAGCACAAGGTATTATTACATTTACTTGTTGAAAAGTAAAGATGAAGCCTTTGAAGCATTCCGACGTTACAAAGCAGAAGTTGAGAACCAACTAAGCGTGTAGATTAAATCCATTCGTAGCAATAGAGGGGGAGAATACGTAGCGCCATTTGAGGAATATTGTGCCCAATCAGGCATTGTTCATCAAACGACGGCTCCATACTCACTTCAGTCGAACGGTGTGGCGGAACGTAAGAACCGCACATTGAAGGAAATGATGAATGCATTGCTCATCAATTTCGATCTTTCCCAAAATATGTGGGGAGAAGCCATCTTTACCACTAATATGATTCTTAACAGAGTCCACATAAGGGTAAGGACAAAACTCCATATGAATCATGGAAGGGAAAGAAACCCACCTATAAATATTTAAAGGTGTGGGGTTGTTTGACAAAGGTCAAAGTACCCAAGCCAAAGCAGGTCAAGATTGGGCCTAAGACTATAGATTGTATTTCCATCGGATATGCAAATAACGGTAGTGTTTATCGCTTCTTAGTGCATAAGTCAGATATTCCACATATCCACGGGGTACAATCATGGAATCCAGGAATGCTCAATTCTTTGAAGATACCTTTCTTAGAAAGGAAAAAGACATAACCTCTCGTAAACGAAGTTATGAAGCAACCTCTCAGGAACCGGGAGTCGTTGACTGCCCGAATTCTAGATGGTTCAGATCTAGTAGACTTCGAAGTGGCTGAATATCCGAAATCTAGTGTTCTATATTCTCATAACTTGGAGACTCCAGAGATGGAACCAAGGCGAAGTAAAAGGGCCAGGAAGGATAAATCCTTCGGTCCTGACTTTGTAGCTTATATGGTTGATGATGAACCAAGGACAATTGCTGAAACATTGTCAACTCCAGAGGCACCGCTCTGGAAAGAAGCTATTGAGAGTGAAATAGTCTCCATTCTGCATAACCATACTTGGGAGTTGGTTGATCTTCCTCCGGGAAATAAACCGTTGGGTTGTAAATAGATACTCAAACGGAAGTATAACGCATATGGGTCTATAGATAAGTACAAGTCTAGGTTGGTAGTCAAGAGCTATCGGCAGAAAGAAGGTCTTGACTACTTTGTCACGTACTCCCCGGTATCTCAGATGACGTCCATACGGGTATTCATTGCGATCACAGCGTTGCGTGACCTTGAGATACATCAAATGGATGTCAAGACAGCCTTCCTAAATGGTGATTTGGAAGAAGAAATTTATATGGAACAACCCGAGGAGTATGTGGTTCCAAGACAAGAGAAGAAAGTCTGTCGGCTTAACAAATCTCTGTACAGGCTGAAACAAGCCCCGAAGTAATGGCACGAAAAATTTAATTGTACTCTACTATCGAAGGGATTCGCCATTAATGAGTGTGACAAATATGTCTACGTGAAAGGTAACTTTGACTCGTTCGTCATGATATGCCTGTATGTAGATGACATGTTGATCACATGGAGCAGTCTTAGCTTGATCCTAGAGACTAAAAACATGTTAAAAAAATGCTTCGATATGAAGAATATGGGTATTGCAGATGTCATCTTAGGGATAAAAATCTCTAAGACGTCTGACAGACTGGTTTTATCTCAGTCTCACTATATCGAGGTTATTTTGAGAAAGTTCGAGATGTTTGACAGTTCGCCTATGAAGTCACCAATTGATAGAAATCAAAAGCTTGATAAAAATTGTGGTGCACATATATGCCAGGAGTGATATGCACAGGTGATCGGTAGTTTGATGTACATAACAAACTACACCCAACCTGATATTGCTTATGCATTCAACAAGTTGGCTAGGTTTATCCGTAATCCGAGTAATGATCATTGGAAGGCGTTGAATCGGGTACTACGATACCTAAAATACACGCTAACTTACGGGTTGCATTATTCGAGATATCCAACTGTACTAGAGAGGTACAGTGATGCAAACTGGATATATAATATAGAGAACACCAAGTCCACCAGTGGATATGTATTTACAATTGGTAGTGGGGCTATTTTTTGGAAATCCTCTAAGCAAACTTGCATCGCCCGATCCACGATGGAATCGAAGTTTATCACTTTAGACAAAGCAGGAGAAGAAGCTGAGTGGCTTCACAACTTCTTAGATGTTGTTCCTTATTGGGACAAACCCGTACCTTCTGTAATGATCCACTGCGATAGTCAATCGGCTCTAAGAAGGGCACGGAGCTCTATGTACAATGGCAAGTCTCGTCATATTCAACGGAGACATAAGACCATTAGGCAACTGATCACCACGGGTATAATATCTATTGATTACATAAAATCAAAGGATAACATAGCGGACCCACTGACAAATGGGCTTACCTAAAGATCAGATGTTTTGCATGTCTAGGGGAATGGGCTTAAAACCCAAGGTATAAGGACCAATACGGTGGTAACTCAACCTTACTGACTGGAGATCCCAGGAATTAGGTTCAATGGAAAAACTAAGTTGTAAAGGTTCAGTTTAATGCTTCGGAGGAAGCATGAGCATTTCGGATAGTGATTTCTGTAAATAAACACCAAATCCAAAGTTGTTCCCGCGATAGACTATAAGTGTTATCTTCAGTGTGGGTAAAGGTAAAGTTTCCAAAACCTTTAAATGATCCTCACCGGTTGAGGTTAGGTTTGGGGAAACTTTTAATGGTTCCTAACACTTGTAAAGTGGGGTATAGCAGGATACCTTGTAGGAGACCACCTATTTAAGTGCGAGGACAGGCCGCCTCAAATGAACGCACATAAGAATCCAAGAAGTGTCCATGGCCACAACGTACAAAACATTACGAAGAACAGAGTAAGGGAAGTTGTTGTGTTGGTACCGTTGACTTGGCTTACACTAAACACTGACGGTTTAAGACATCACGTTCACCGCGTAATAAGTAAGTCCGATGGTATTCAACTATGGAAGGTTCAAAGCAGAAGCTACATATCCAGATGCAACATCGGTCCACTGAAAGATTGTTGGAAAGACACCATGTGAGTGCGTCAAAATCTCTTTCAAGAGGGGATTATTGGAAATTTACTAATGTGGAATTAAGTATATCCCATAATTTATGACTCAAACAATTGGGGCCCCGTATGTCGGAAACGTCGTTTCCACACACGTGCACACGTACTGCCAAGTATCGCAAATTTCATTAGTGAAAGAGATATTGGTACGTATGTAATACGTTTGAGACATAGAATGATAGACGTTTATTGGCCAAATGACAAAGTATTCCACGTTGGTAAACGAAGGAAGAAGTGTACGAAGTGTAAGATGAAATGGGTCAGAAATCGTCGCGGAGCCGCGAAGGGCCGCGGCGCAGCCCCGTCGGAGCTAAGGCGCCGCGACGCTAATTGGGTCTTCAGTTACTAGAGCCGTGATGCTAATTCACAGAGTCGCGGTACTTCGGAGGCAGAATGCTGCGAAGGGAAGTTGGAAAGTTCTGACCTTTGGGCTGATTTTAGAGCATTGAATCTCCATTACTTGGCACGTGAATTCAGCCATTATTTGGCTAAATGTAACCCTCAATTAAGTACCATTACATGGCTACTGAAGGCCATTAGTTGTCTAGTTAAGGGGTCATCTCCTTATACTATAAATTGAGGCTTTTGGCTCAATTGTTCACTACACTTAGAAAAATACTACAGAATTTTCTGACTTCATCTTCTTCCTCTCTAGCAAGTTTACTAGACTCAAAGTTCTTCAAGAGTAACACTTGAGTTTCCTTTGCTCAATTGTTAAGTTGTTGTTGTATCTTGGGAGACTATTGCCCGACAACATAAAAAGAGATATTAAGCTACGGGGAATTCGTCGAAGCAGCCTATCACTGCTTCAACTTTGACATGTCATCCCCCCACGTACACCACGTGCCTTTACCCAGAGAATTCCATGTTGACAAACTGCGGACCAGACAAGAGCGGCTACAAGGTAATCAAGAACCTGTACGCCACGTGTGCAACCCAATTGCCACGGTGGACTAAGAGGTTCCCGAACCTGCCGTCCCCGTAATCCAGTTGGATCGGTTATGTGGCCGTCTGCGAAGACGAGGAAGAGATCACCATGCTTGGGCGCCATGATGTGGTGATCGCTTATCAGGGTACCGCCACCTCATCCGAATGGCTCGAGAATTTAAGCGCCACGTTGACATGCTTACCAGATAACATGGCGCCTGAAAATTATGACCAACCCATGGTACAAAGTGGATTCTTGAGCTTGTACACAACAAATACCCAATGTGACCTAAGTTTGCTAGACACAATTAGAGAAGAAATTGGCAACATTCTTGATAAATCTAATGACGAGCCTTTAAGTATAACTGTCACCGGCCATAGTCTTGGAGCTGCCCTTGCAACATTAACTACGTATGATATTACTACAAAATTTAGTCACGCACCTATAGTGACAGTTGTATCATTTGGAGGGCCAAGAGTTGGAAACAGGAGTTTCAGATGCCAATTGGAGAAAAATTGTACAAATGTTCTCTTCATTGTCAACTCTGACGATCCCGTTACAAAAGTTCCGGGATTCGTGGTCGACGACGATTTCAATGACGTGGCAGGAAAATGGACTGCCAGCATGGTGGCCGGGGCGCTGCCAAGCTGGCTACAAAAGTGCATGGAGGAGACACAATGGGTGTATGCTGAGGTGGGCAAAGAACTTAGATTAAGTAGTAAAGACTTATCTCCTCAAATTACCAAAGAGAATGTTGCCACTTGTGATGATTTGAAGACATATCTACACTTAGTGAACAATTTTGTAAGTACATCGTCTCCCCTTAGGACCAAAGAAAAAGAAGTACACAAGAAAGAGCAACCCCACGACATAAATGCTGCTCTAGTTTGAAAAGTTTTACTCGGTACAGAGATTAGGGATAGGCCCGCATAGATCTTCTTGAAAATACACACAAAAAAATGTGAGGTGAAAAAAGGATGTACAAAGCCATCTTATCATTTAAATTGCACGGACTTTTCATTTTTGTACCGCACTGAATTCTCTAAAAATACACTATTTTTGGAGAATCTGACACACTCGTTGATATTTTTGTAGAGTCCGAGCAACACAGTTTATCATTTTGAGAGAAGGCTTTCCATTATTTTCTCGAGAAGCCCTATTCTCGTTGCCTATACTTCCACAGTTTGGCAATATTTTTAATGTACACATGATGATCAGAAAATAAAAGTTAAATTGTTCTAAATCTTTCTTGAGTTATGTACATGTCACACCTTGTAAACTACGCTATAATTATTGCCCTAGTTAAGGGTGAAGACTAATAGAATTCATATCACATATAAACTATGATTAATTTTATTGTGTATAAGAAAATAAGAAATCTTACTTAATGTGGTACTTTAATGTGGACAAATACTTGAGGTCAACAAGCGAAATGGGTAAAAAGAATCACAACTAATAATGTTCCACGTCAGGTGTAAGCAAAGATTTCATTTGATGTATAAAAAAGTATGATTGATATATTTTTCAAGAAGCCCTACTCTCATTGCCTATACTCCGTAGGTTAGCAATTTTTATAATGTATACTCCATATGACAATCAAGTAATAGAAGCTATGTAGTTCTGGATCTTTTTTTGGTTAAGTAAATGTTATACCTTGTAGACTACGTACACTATATTACTTATTGTCCTCGTTGACGGTGAAGACTAATAAAATTGCATATCACATATGAATAAGGACCAATTTCATTAGTGTATAAGAAATCTTTATCTAATGAAGTACTCCCTCCGTTCATTTTTACTTGTTCACTATGGACTTTGCACATCCCTTAACAAATAATAAATGAAGTACATATTTTACCATGCAGTGCATACTCTGAATGAACTTGAAAATGATTTGAAATGAGTAATTAATGTTATGGATAAAACAGGAAAAATAAATTATTTTTCTCTTGGTATGCTAAAATTGATAAGTGAAAGTGAAAATCTATATTTAAAATAGTGAACAAATAAAAGTGAACGAAGGGAGTACATTTAATGTGGACAAATACTTATCATGCAAAATGGCGATTATATAATGAACGTTTATATGTTATACTTTGTAGACTAACTACAACTATTGTTCTAGTTGATGGTGATCAAGACTAATAGCTGGTTCCATGTCACATATAAACAAGAATTAATTTATGAATACAAAAAATCTTTACCTAATTAATGAGGCACATTTAATGTTTGACAAATACTTAAGGTCCATCAAGCTAAATGAAAAAAAATGAGTCGCCACTGAAAGAATATATGTGCCGTGTATATTGTATGTACATACAGATATTCTCTTTTCATATTATTATAACTCTTGTACATGTGTAATTATGGTAGTAGTCTTGTATTAGAAAAATGTAGATTTATTTTCCATAATTAAATATTGTATATCATGTATCTATACCTTGGACATTAATGAAAATAATCAAGGGATTATTCTCTTTCATGTTATCAGAAGTCTAGGGCAAATTTTTCCTTCTCCAAAAACAAACCTCTTCCGCCGCCCACTCGGACCGATTCTCGGCCGCCGGCCGACTTCCCCCCCCCCCCCCCCCTTCAAATTTTATCTGAATCCTTAATTCTCCTTTTGAAATTTCATCATGTCTACCACAAAGAACACCTTTCTCCTGCCCTTGCAGTCTTCAATATCAAGAACAACATTCCTATTATTCTTGAGATGGAAAACATCCAATACGCGACGTAGGCAGAACTGTTTAAAATTCACGCACGGTCTAATAGAGTCCTTCATCGCATCGTCCCACCGGCGAAAGGCAATGAGAATTTGGCTACCACGAATGATGAAATTGAGTTGTGGGCAACTCTTGATGTGATGGTCCTTCAATGGATCTATTCCACCATATCTACGGACCTCTTACAGATAATTATCGAACCCGACGCTACGACAATGGAAGCTTGGAGTAGGTTGCGTGATATATTCCAGGAAAACAAAAATTCCCGAGCCGTGAACCTTGAACAGGAATTCTCCCACATAAATATGGAGGATTTTCCAAATGTCTCGGCCTATTGTCAAAGACTCAAGGAGTTGTCGGATCAACTCAAGAACATTGGTGCGCCTGTAATTAATGATCGTCTTGTTCTTCAAATGGTTGCAGACCTCTCCGAGGCATATAATGGACTTGTAACTCTTCTTCATTAAAGCAATCCTCTCCCATCGTTCTACCAAACATGTTTCATGATCACCTTAGAAGAAGAAACCTTGGCTAAAAAGGTGAGAATCGAAGCCAATTCCACCATGATGGTGGCCACGTCCCGCGACACCGATGACCCTCACTCATTTTTAGAACATTCGGGTAAAAACCGTACCAATGGTAACGGCAAAAAAGGTCAAAATTGGAAAAATTATGGCAAAAATTGCGGCAGTGGCGGTGACAACGGTGGCAGCGGTAGTGGTGGCAGTGGTGGAGGACGGAGTGGTGGCAGTGGACAGCCTGGGCTGCAGCACCACTGGATGCAACCTTGGGCAAGGGGACCATAGTCGTAGGGCTGGGCCAGTGGGCAGTGGGCAGTGGCCCAATCCAACGTTCCTGGCTCCTCCTTTTTGGGCCTGGCCCAACAGCAATCAGCAGCAGGCAGCGGCGCAGACTCGGTAGAACCAAGCCTGGCAGCAGCCTGGCTTGCTTGGGCCTCAGCAGGCCTTTGTTGTTGCGGGTCCAGCAGTCGCCCCGACCCACACGGATATCGAGGCAGTGATGCACACACTTGGATTAAATCCTCTAAATTCAAATTGGTAATGGACATCGGTGCTACTTCTCATATGATGTCCGCACCAGGTAATCTCTCATCTTATTCCAATTTGAGCAAAAATCGTGCATAATTATTGGTAATGATAATTCAATTCCAATTTGTGGTTATGATCACATGAATTTATTTCCCCCGAACTCACATTTAGCCTTAAAAAATGTCCTTCATGCACCTCACGTTTGAAAATTTACAACCGATAATTGAGTTTCTATTGACTTTGACCCTTTTGGATTTTCTGTGAAGGATGTTTCGACGGGGATACCTCTAATGAGATGTTACAGTTGGGGCGAGCTCTATTCCATCACCACTTCTGCCATTACAACCACTAATCAAGCCACACCGTTAACGTTTGCCGCCTTAGCACATTCCTTATGGCATGCGCGTTTGGGTCATCCGGGGCGTTTGTTCTTTCCTCTCTTAAAAATAATAATTTTATTGAGTGTAATAGTATGCGTAGTACTAATTTTTGTCCTTCTTGTCCGTTTGGGAAACATGTTAAATTACTGTTTGTAGCCTCCAATTCTAGTACTTTGTTGGCATTTGATATTATTCATAGTGATTTGTGGACATCTCTCATTTTGAGCTCTTTGGGCCACCGTTATTATGTGTTATTTTTGGATGATTATTTTAATTTCTGTGGACCTTTCTGTTATCTAAAAAGTCTCAAGTTTTTTCCACATTCCCATCATTTAGAGCATTCAGACGTACCCAATTTAACGGAAAATTAAAAATATTCAATGTGATAATTGAAGGGAATTTGATAATGGGCTATTTAGGGAATTTTGTAAGGTTAATGACATATCTTTTCGATTTTCTTGTCCTCATATGTCCTCACAAAATAGGAAAGCCGAAAGAAAAATTCATACCATTAATAACATTGTCCGGACATTACTAGCCCATGCTTCATTACAACATTCATTTTGGTATCATGCATTACAAATGGCTACTTACCTTCTTAACATATTCCCTAGCAAAGTATTAGCATACCAATCTCCCCTAAAAATTATTTATCATAAAGATCCTTCGTATTTTCATCTTAGGGTGTTTGGGTGTTTGGGTGTTTATGCTATCCTCTTTTCTCATCCACTACAATTAACAAACTTCAAGCTCGTTCTACCACTTGTGTGTTTTTGGGTTATCCGTCTAATCATCATGGTTATAAATATTTTGATTTATCCTCTAATAAAATCATAATTAGTAGTCATGTCATTTTGATTAAACCCAATTTCCATTTGCTAAATTGTGTAATTTCATGTCTAATTTTTATAATTTTTTGGATGATGAGTCTCACCGTATGTGGTCCACCATTTGGTTTGGTCTGCACCTCGGGATCTGGACTAGCAGACCCGTGAACAAATTTAGCCAGAAGGGCCACTACTTGCTGGCCCAATCCCTTTCCGTGACCAATTTCAGCCAGCAGGCCCACTGCCTGCTGGCCCAACTTCCACATGTCACCTAATTCTGCCAGCTTGCCCATTGCCTGCTGGCCTAGTTTCCATCCCATAGTCCTCTCGGCCAGCAAGCCCAACCCGTGACCCACCTTTCGGTCCAGTCAGTTCCGATTTTCATACACTAACCCAGGTCCGGTCCACTTCTATTCTGAGTCAATGGCTTGTTACTCGTAGCCAATAGGATATTTTTAAACCAAAATGACATTTTAATCTCAATTCTAATGTCACTAAATCACTCCTACCACGTAACCCAGTGTCTGCCCTTCATGACCCGAATTGGAAAATGGCCATGAATGATGAATAATGCTCTTATTAAAAAAAAGACGTGGGAGTTCGTGCCCGTCTTTCTAGTGTTAATGTGATTCGTTCATTATGGATTTTTACTTATAAGGAAAAATCTTATGGTTGTTTTGAGAAGCATAAGACCCGTCTTATAGGTAAGCTAGCTTTGGTTGCTAAGCAAGATAGGTTCTCTTTCACTCCTGGAATGAGCTTTTTGGCGACTCTCTCTCAACACAAAGAAAGAAGAGATGAAAGGATCTTCAAGTAGCCCTGACTAAGGTTTGAATTGGCGTGGATTGTGGAGAAGCATTTAGTCTGGTGGTCAAATCGACAACTATTCATACTGTTCTCAGTCTGGCTCTCTCCAAAGCGTGGCCCATTCATTAACTGGACGTGAAAAATGTGTTCTTACACGGTGATCTCAAGGAAACGGTATACATTCATCAGCCCTTGAGTTTCAGGGACCCCGATCATCCTAACCATATCTGTTTGCTGAAGAAGTCCTTGTATGGGCTAAAACAGGCCTCTCGAGCCTGGTACAAAAGGTTTGCAGATTATGTGTCTACTATTGGGTTTTCTCACAGTAGGTCTGATCATTCTCTGTTCATCTATTGTCGTGGTACTTCTCTGACATACATTATGTTATATGTGAATGATATTATATTGACTGCCTCTTCTGATAAACTGGGTAAGTCTATCATGTCTCTTCTCTGCTCCGAATTTGCTATGAAAGACTTGGGGCATTTGAGTTATTTTTTTAGTATAGTTGTAACTGGTCATGCAGGTGGTCTATTTTTATCCCAGAGGAAGTATGCGGATGCGATTATTGAACGGGATGACATGTCATCATGTAAGTCCTCTCCTACTCCGGTTGATACCAAACCGAAGCTGAGTGCTCATTCTAGCACACCCTACGAGGATCCATCCCACTATCACAGTCTTGTAGGGGCTCTTCGGTATCTTACATTTACGAGGCCCGATATTACTTATGCAGTGCAGCAGGTGTGTTTATTTATACATGATCCGAGGAAGAACACATGCACGCTCTCAAACGCATCGTGTGTTACATTCAAGGCGCTCTTGATTATAGTTTACACTTATATCCATCCTCCGTATTTACTCTCATATCTTCTACAAATGTTGATTGGGGTGGATGTCCAGATATCAGACTCTCGACATCTGGTTATTGTATATTTCTTGGTGATAACTTGGTCTCTTGGTCGGCTAAACGCCAGGCTACTTTATCGCATTCTAGTGCGGAGGCGGAGTATTGAGGGGTAGTCAATGTGGTGTCTGAGTCATGTTGGTTGCGTAACCTCCTCTTAGAGCTTCACTTTCCTATCCAGAAAGCTATATTGGTCTACTGCGATAATGTTAGTGCGGTTTATCTCTTTGGGAATCCGGTCCAACATCAGCGCACTAAACATATCGATATGGATATTCACTTTGTTCGCAAAAAGGTAGCTCGCGGACAAGTACGTGTCTTGCATGTCCCTTCACGGTACCAAATTGCCGACATCTTTACTAAGGGTCTTCCCTTAGTTCAGTTTAAAGATTTTAGGGACAGTCTCAGCGTACGACAACAGCCCGCTATGACTGCGGGGGTGTGAAAGAATATATGTGTCGTGTATATTGTATGTATACACATATATTCTCTTACCATATTATTAGAATTCTTGTACATGTGTAATTATGGTAGTAGTTTTGTATTAGGAAAAAATAGTAGTCTTCTATTAAAAAAAGGTAGATTTATTTTTCATAATTAAATATTGTATATCATGTATATAAATATTTTCATTAATGAAAATAATTAAGGAATTATTCTATTTCAAAAAGGTTCAATTTTAATGCCTTTTTCTTTCATTTAGTCGAGGTTGTTGTACAAGTAATTTCGTAAACTATGATAGATTTCTGTCTATCATTAATTAGTACATTAATTTATTTTTCTCTTTAATTCTGATCTCATCATTTATATCATGTACTTTCATTTCGTTTCTTGTTCCTGATCAACTTAGTTTTTCTAAACTGACTATTGTTTGATTGATCCATAAATCAAAAAAAAATTGTGCCTCATTAGTATACAGATTTTATGAAATTAGTTTAAGGGCCTCATAAATATGGTTTAACTTTACACGACCGAATCCATTAAGCTATTAAGCTGCCCCTAATGGATAATAACTTGAAAAATAAGGTAACTTGTTGTAACATATTAAAATGCACTGATATTGTAAACACGACTTTTACTCTATCAATAAAGATCGGGATCGATTTTAACTTGACGAGTTTAACTTTTAAGGTTCTTTAACACTAGGATTATTGTACTTCTAAACTTATGAACTTAAGATGTACTAATACTTAACTCGGCTGAACCCAATGACAATATGTATTCCGCCTCCAACTGTCAAGTTTATGTAAGTTGAATCAAAATGAGAATTCCGTCCACCCCTAGCAATACTCTTAGCTAGGTACTCCTCATTCCTCAAATAAATTCCTAAGGGGACCCCCTTTGTACCACTGTTGAGAACAACTGTGTGTGTTTGTATTTATATTGTCAGGAGGAGCGGGGAGAAGAGTTTTTTTTTTTTTTTTCATTTTTGGGTCAAAATATATTCGAGGTATGTCTATTGACTATGTGTTTGGTGTATATGGGTTTCATATAATTATGGTGATTTTTTTGGCATTACGTGTTAGTTTGGCATTAGCTAATTGTGACAAATAAATCTTTGATAGAATCTCATGATGGTAAAGGAAGCCAATTTGTCACTTCACCGTAAAAAAATAGTCCGATGAAGCTCTCGCTATGTGTGAGGTTCGGAAAAGGGTTGGACCACAAGAGTCTATTGTACGCAATCTTACCTTACATTTCTGCAAGAGACTGTTTCCACGACTTGAAGACATAACATCCTAATCACATGACATCAACTTTACCAATTTATCACTTCACAATATGTTCAATTAATCATAGCCTCTTTCTTGGACGTTTTGATTTGTCCTTTGATGCCCTGTTCAAATGTCTTGTTCATTATCGGCTGGAAAATTCCGTTATATTTTGTGTTCCGTGCATTCACGCTTAAATTTGTTCGTTCTGGCCTAAGGTGGTGGATTCCCCCCCCCCCCCCCCTCCCCCACATTTTAGCACACATTATACAAATACCAACTAGAGCTTCATGAGACAGGAAAATAATTGCAACAACAACAATACCAACATATTCAACGCAATCCCACAAATCGAGTCTAGGAAGGATAAAGTATATGCAGACCTTCGGAGTTAGAGAGATTTTCGATCGACCCTTGGCTCAACGAAAAACATTTCAAAGCGTCGGAAAAAAATAGCGAAAGTGAAAATATCATGACAAAATACTATAGAAAACATGTCAAACATTCTGGGGAAAAAAGGGAAGACGAGAAACAATGCATAAACATATATACAGAAAATTAGTCACGTTGATGTTACTCTTGAGAATGCCTCTTACGTGAGTTTTTGTTGAAAATTTACTAATGTAGAATTAAGTTTATCCCATTATTTATGACTCGAACAATTGGGGCCCCGCACGTCGGAGATGTCATTTCCACACACGTGCAATCTTAGTGCCAAGTATCGTAAATTTCGTTAATGAAAGAGATATTGGTACGTAAGTGAAATGTTTGAAACATAGAATGATGGATAGTTATTGGCTAAATAACAAGTGTTCCACGTTGGTAAACGAAGGAAGGATTGTGCGAAGTGTAAGATGGTACGGGTCGGAAAAAGGGTCGCGGAGCTGAGAAGGGCCGCGGCGCCTCCCGGATTGGGCCGCGGCGCCCCCCTGCAGCGCCGTGGCGCCTGATTGGCAGTGAGTTTCTGGCTGAATTAGCGTTGCGACGCTAATGTGGCAGAGCAGCGGCGCTAATGTGGAAGAGCCGCGACGCTTCATTGGCAGTGACTGCTCGATGGAATCCCAAAGGTTTGGTTGTTGAGGTGGTTTCAATGGCATTGAATCCACCCAATAATGGTCATTACTTGGACCATTATGTTGCTGCATTACTTGGGGGTTAAATGTCATCCATTACATGGCAATTGATTGCCATTATGGGACATTTGAAATGTCATCTTGCACACCTATAAATTGAGGCCTTTGGCTCAATTTTATAGATGAACACGGAGAGACCATGAACAGAAAAATAGGTTAACAACACGACAAAGAGATCAGATTTTTCTGATAGCAATCCTTCTCTTAGCAATCTTCATTATTTGTGTTCTTCGCTGAGATCATTTGTGTAGGCTTTGTACACTTGATAGTTTGTTGTTTCATCTTGGGAGACTATTGTCCACACTTTCATAAAGCCTATATACTGGGGCAATCTTGTCTTAAAGACAGAGAGCCATCTCTCGACTCAGCCAGTGGTGTTGTGATTATCTAATTAGTTGCTAAGTGTTTCAGGTGTGAACTTGACAAACAAAGGACTCTAACCGTTCAGATTCTCAACGGATCTACAAGCCACAAGTGTAGCAGTTCATGTTCTTATATTTCCGAATACAAGATCCATATTTGAAGTTCCAATTTAAAGATCAAGAGATTGACAACTTGTTGTTGTAATCTTAGTTGTTTATCCTTTCGATCACTGTAATAGTTATTTACTATTCCCGTACGTGCTTTACATATCCAACAGTTTTACAGGAGGCGAAAACCATGATTTAAAGCTTAGGTGTTCAGGATTTAGTTACTGAAATTTCACTTAATTAACTTATACATATTCAATGAATTTTTTAAAATAAATACAAGATTTTGACCAAAGTTACTGGGTTCGGCCAAACCCGTAAGCTATACTCTAGCTCCGTATGTAAGTTTTACTCTATATAGTAGTTTCAAACTCAAAAAAAAGAATAAAGATCGTCATAGGTTACGAGCAGTTACGGATCCAGGATTTTTACTAAGGGGTTCGAAAAATAAAAATATTATGCTTGGGATTTGAACTTGGAACCTCATGATAAATTTTGAACCCCCTAAATCATTGAGCTAACTTTTAATCTTGTGTTCATGGCATTTAAAATCTATATATGTACATAGCAAATAAAAAATTATCTTATATATATAATGTAATTTTTTGCCGACCCTGGAGCCCCTCTAGATCAACCCCTGGTTACAAGTGACGTAACTCTTAATAGTCTATGTTATTCGGGTCTTTCAAAATGGTCGTCGTATTAGTGTAGGATTCTTGAAAAATGTACTACTAATTATTTTTGGAAGATTCATCAGCGGTTTTGAAGAATTGGAGCAATATAGTAATAATAAGTTCATAAGGTATATAATGGACCTGAACAAAAGATCATATGATTACCTCAATTAATTAGTGATGGATGCATAATTGATTATGCTAATATGAAAGTAGACGCATGCAGTATATGATTCAAAATGAAAAAGATAGTATACATACAAAGTAAGAAAAGGTGGGGTCAGGCAGGATATAAAGAGAAA
Organism: Anisodus tanguticus; assembly: GCA_034509755.1. Taxonomy (NCBI): domain Eukaryota; kingdom Viridiplantae; phylum Streptophyta; class Magnoliopsida; order Solanales; family Solanaceae; genus Anisodus; species Anisodus tanguticus. The sequence continues at coordinate 26,807,251 of CM067556.1, forward strand.
CAGAGTTTCACAGAGCGAATAGAGGGGAAGGGGATGTCAGCTTGCTTTTGGTTGGCAATGAAGAAACCAAAACTATAGTTAGTCATCGTATTAAAGGCATTGGGTTTGTGAACAAATTATACTTCTACTTGTAATGTTTTAAATGCTTTCGGCTATGAAACGCCAGAATGAAAATCGGAGCAGAAAGAGAGAGGGAAAAAAAAATGGGGGGGGGGGGGGGGGGGGGGGGGGGGGCTGACAATAATACTAAAGGATGGATATCTCAGATCGGACCACGTTATCTTCAAAATAGTACTTATTGCGTTCCAATTTATGTAACATCATTTAATTTATCATGGAGTTTAAAAAATAAATGAAGACTTTTGAAATTTATGATTCAAAATAAATTTTAGATATTTATATGGTTATATATCATCCAATAAAGTTATATTATTTCTAAATATAAAAATGTGACATTCTTTTTTAGATGGACTAAAAAAGAAATAGAGCGAGGTAAATTGTGAGGCAGAGACTAATTAGCTAGTACCTAGTAGTACCCCATAACAGAGACGCGCCAATGTCATACAAAGATTTTTCTTCTTCTTTTATAAACGATATCAGGTATGTTTAAAGAAGAGCACTCGTGGACAAATCACTATGACAATTTCATATTAGAGAATCGAGTTCAAATAAGATGAATAAAATACAATTCAAGTGAACTACAACTTTCTTCGACGAGTTTTCTTTTTTTAATGTATTCATATTAGTCTCTTTTGTTGATGAGGAAGATGACGAGAGAAATATAGGATATTGTTTTCCCTCTCGAAATAATGTATTAGTAATAGACATAGTTCACAGAAGTATTAGGCGTGACGCCAATTGCTGGATGTTCTGATCGAAAATAGGTTGGGGCTGTTGGAACTTATATGGAATTAAGAAGAAATAAAGTGATCAACGGACAGAAAATTCGAATCAAAGGTTGCAACTTTTCAGAACAATTACAACCTTTGGTATGAATGACCGTAACTGTTCATATGCTACTCTATATAAAGAATTTTGATCACTTGGTTGGAGATATATACAACAAGACAGAACAAACTACAATCAATCAGTTTTTCACAATTAATGATTTAAGATTGTGGCTTCTACTTCTTCTTCTTCAAAACAAGTTTCTGAATAACACATATAGTAAATTCGCCAGAAGTGAAGTTCCTGTGCTAGAACTCTCACTTAGATAGTTGTATCCTCTAGACAGACGTCCGTAAAACTGCAGCACAAGTGGGGGCGAATTTTTGTCTTAGGACACTGCATCAAGCAGGCCTCTATCGACACCAAGTTAGTATGTGTTTTCAATTTGCTGAATTCATTGTTGTTGATTTCAAGTTATTTTGAGTTATTATTATATTATTGTGCTCAATTCATTTCATCATTGATTATCATCATAGATTGACACTAACAATCTAAGACAAAAAATTATTCAAAAAAAAAAACTTTTTTTCTGATTTGTTGAGGTTGCAAAATTTTTCAGAGAATTCAATTTCCTGATTTGCAAAGATAGATCAATCTGGATCGTCAATGGTGAAAAACCATGTTGAGAAACTTGAGAAATTCAAAGGTTCTGATTTCAAACGCTGGCAACAGAAGATGTTGTTCTACTTGACAACTCTTCACGTGGCAAACGTATTGATTGCTGAGGCTCCTATGGCTTTGCCAGAAGGAGAAGGGGAGAATACTCCGACTGATGCGGAGAAGGCTGAAAGGATGAAAGACATTCAAACTTGGGAAAGTCATGAGTTTCTTTGCAGAAATTATATTCTCAATGCCTTGGATGATTCTCTCTACGACATGTACTCCACGTTCAGAACGGCACGGGAGTTGTGGCAATCGTTGGAGAACAAGTACAAAACTGAGGTTGCTTGTTCCAAGAAGTTTGTCATCGGAAAGTTTCTGAACTTTAAGATGAGTGATGCCAAGGCGGTTGTCAAGCAAGTGGAGGAACTCCAAATCATTGTTCATGAGTTAGAGGTTGAAGGTATGGGCCTTAACCCAAATTTTCTTGTTGGTGCTATTATTGAGAAATTACCTACCTCATGGAAGGATTTTAAGGTTTATCTTAAGAATCTAACCGAGGAAATGAATTTTGAGCAATTGGTTCTGAAAAATCGAGTTGAAGAGGATAACCGGAAGAATGAAAAGGCAGATGTTGTTTCATTGGAGCCTAATGCCAACATGGTTGAAGGCAATGCTTCTAAGGCCAAGTTTCAGAAAGGCAAGGGCAAATTTAATGGTACCAAGCCATCTTTTGCAACCGGGAGGAATGCATTCGCCCCACAAAGGACCAATGCATTCAAGAAACCACAACCAGGACTCTGTTGGGTATGTGGCAAACCTGGACACAGAGCAAAAGATTATCGCCTTCGCAAGAATCAAGGTGGTGGTGTTGGAGGTTCGAGTAATGTCAACCAATCCAATCGGGCTGAAACTAAAAACCAATTCATTAGGGTTGTGGTGGATCAAGCAAATCTGGTTACAAATTCAACTGATTGGTGGATGGACACGGGTGCTACAATGCACGTATGTTCTGAAAAGGATATATTTTCATCCTACCAGGCCATCAAGGATGGAGAACCATTGTTCCTAGGGAATGCTGCTTCTGTGAAAGTAGAAGGGAAAGGGAAGGTGACTATACAACTCACTTCCGGGAATGATCTTGTGCTCACTAATGTGTTGCACGTGCCTGAAATTTGTAAGAATTTGATTTCTGGGCCTGTTCTTAGTAACAAGGGCTTCAAAATTGTATTTGAATCTGACAAATTTGTACTCACCAAGGGTGGGTTGTATGTAGGGAAAGGTTACCTCAGTGAGGGACTCTTCAAACTATCTGTTGTACCTACTAAGGCAATTTCCATTATTAATGAAAATGCAGGCACTAGCACTGCTTCTATGTATATGGTTGATTCCCCTTCTTTATGGCATTCACGATTAGGCCATGCTAATTATCGCTCTTTACAAAGAATGGTAAAGTTAGGCATATTGCCAAATTGCTCTATGAACTAAATGACTAAGTGTGGAGTTTGCATAGAATCAAAATATGCAAGTCATCCTCATAAATCTATAGTGAAATCAAATGAAGTGCTTGGTTTAATTCATAGTGATTTATGTGATTACCAAGCAACCCCATCTCGTGGAGGAAAGAATTACTATATATCATTCATAGATGATTGCAGTAAATTTTGTTATGTATACTTAATACATACCAAAGATGAGGCTTTGAACATGTTTAAAACATACAAAGCAGAAGTGGAAAACCAACTTGACAAAAGAATTAAGATTCTAAGGTCAGACAGAGGTGGTGAATATCAATCAAATGAGTTCAAAGAATTCTGTTCTACTCATGGTATAGTTCATCAAACCAGTGTGCCATATACTCCAAAACAAAATGGAGTTGCCGAACGTAAAAATAGAACATTGAAGAATATGATGAATTCAATGTTGATTAGTTCGGGTGCACCCCTTAGTCTATGGGGTGAGGCGTTAATTACTGCAAATATGATATTGAACAAAATTCCTCAAAAGAAAAATGACCAATCTCCCTATGAGTTATGGAGAGGAAGATCGCCTACTTTCAAACGGATGAAAGTGTGGGGTTGCCTAGCGAAAGTTCAAGTTTCCTTACCAAAGAGAACTAAACTTGGACCAAAAATGGTGGATTGCATTTATATTGGTCATGCCACTAATATGCAGCATATAAGTTTTTGGTGTATCATTCCGATGTTGAAGGTATTCACAAAAACACACTTATGGAATCTGCTGAAGCAGAATTTTTTGAGGATATTTTTCCTTACAAAGACCAGGATAAAAGTGTTCCTAATCATAAGAAAAGGACACTGCCTCAAGATGAGTCAAACCAAAACACTAATAATGATGAAAATCTTACATCATCTGTTCAAGAAAAAATCTCTGAACCAAGGAGGAGTAAACGTGGGAAAATTTCCAAAGATTTTGGACCGGACTTCATGACCTTTTCCGTTGAAGGAGAACCTCAAACATATAGGGCTGATATGGAATCATCCGAAGCACCTTATTGGAAAGAGGGTATTCAAAGTAAGGTAGAATCCATTGTGCAAAATAATACATGGATATTGGTTGGTCTCCCTCCGAGACAAAAACTATTCAGCCATAAATAGATTTTCAAATGGAAATTAAGGCCTGATGGTACTATAGAAAAATACAAAGCTCGTATAGTAGCCAAAGGGTTTCGACAAAAATACGATGTAGATTTCTTTGATACCTACTCACCAGTAACGAGAATTACGTCTATAAGAACGTTAATTGCTATAGCGGCGATTCATAATTTGGAAATACACCAAATGGATGTGAAGACCGCATTCTTGAATGTTGAATTAGATGAAGAAATTTACATGGAACAACCCGAAGAGTTTGTTGTTAAAGGTCAAAAACGAAAGGTTTGTAAATTGATTAAGTCTTTATACGGACTTAAACAAGCTCCAAAGCAATGGCATGAAAAGTTTGATAATACGTTATTATCAAATGGCTTTCAAATAAATGAATGTGATAAATGTGTCTACATTAAACAATGTAAATATGCATGTGTCATTATATGCCTATATGTTGATGATATGCTAATTATGGGAACAGATAAAGATGTAATTAACCAAACTAAGAAGATGTTGCATGCCGCTTTTGATATGAAAGATATGGGAATAACGGATGTCATTCTTGGTATTAGAATTCAAAAGAATTCTGATGGTTACATCTTAACACAATCCTATTATGTTGAAAAGGTCCTCAGAAAATTTGGACACTATGATGATCGACCGGTTGTTACACCATTTGATCCCGCTAGTCACCTTAAGAAGAATGAAGGTGAAAGTGTGTCTCAATTGGAGTATACATAAGTTCTTGGAAGCTTGATGTACATAATGAATTGTACGAGACCGGATTTATCATATATAGTGAGTCGACTAAGTCAATACTCACATAATCCTGGAAAGGATCATTGGTTTGCACTAAGACGAGCACTCCGATATCTACAGCATACAATGAACTATGGATTGCATTATATAAAATATCCTCCTATGTTAGAAGGATATTATGATGCTAATTGGATGTCCAACCAGTCGGAAAGTAAGTCCACAAGTGGTTATGTATTTACACTTGGTGGAGCGTTGGTATCTTGGAAATCATCAAAGCAAACAGTAAATACGCGATCAACTATGGAAGCAGAGTTTGTAGCCTTAGACAAAGCTGCCAAAGAGACAGAATGGCTCAGAAACTTCCTATAAGGTATTCCGTTGTGGACAAAGCCTGTGACAGCCATTTGCATATATTGTGACAGTATGGCTGCCCTGACGAGGGCAAAGAATCAGATATACAATGGCAAGTCGAGACATATAAGGCGAGTCATAATACAATACGAATCTTGCTGAAAAATGGAATTATTTCCATTGATTATGTGAGATCAAAGGACAATATAGCGGATCCTTTGACAAAATGCCTTAACAGAGAGAAAGTCGTATTTACATCGAGGGGAATGAGCTTAAAGCCAACACAATGAGTCGTTAACTGGCGGAAACCTAACCTATCATAATTGGAGATCCCATGGTTTAGGTTCATTAGGAAAACTAGTTGGGGAACTCAAGGAGCATAAAATACACATATGTTCATTCCTATGGTGTACTAAGTGTGTTAATCCGTTGATGTTTTAAGGGCTGAATCTTATTCTTAATAATACTAAAAGCCTATGGTGGGATAGTACGGACTATTCTTGTTTGGTATTACCTATATGAGATTGATGTGGGGTCACATCTGGGAGAACCTATATGGCTACGTTCTCTAGAAAATCTCACGAAGGAGTTGTTCACGATCGAAATGAACACAACCGTAAGAATTGAAATATGTTGATATGATTTGTGTGATACTTTTTGTCTTGATTTACTATAAAACGTGAATAGTTCAAGACATTTCGTCCACTATTTCACAAAGTAGATCCAATAGGTATTCACTACGAACGGTTCAAGTCCACAAGACACCTTTTCCGATGCATGTCATATCGTGTTGTTCAGAAATAACGAAAAGTTCCTTATTATGTTATTTTCTATCCACATATGGGGTATTGTTGATGTTTGAATAGAAAATGTGGGGTATTGTTGGAACTTGTATGGAATTAAGAAGAAATAAAGTGATCAACGGACAGAAAATTCGAATCAAAGGTTGCAACTTTTCAGAACAATTACAACATTTGGTATAAATGGTTGTAACTGTTCATATGCTACTCTATATAAAGAATGTTGATCATTTGGTTAGAGATATATACAACAAGATAGAACAAACTACAATCAATCAGTTTTTCACAATTAATGATTTAAGATTGTGGCTTCTACTTCTTCTTCTTCAAAACAAGTTTCTGAAGAACACATATAGTAAATTCGCCAGAAGTAAAGTTCTTGTGCTAAAACTCTCACTTAGATAGTTGTATCCTCTAGACAGACGTCCGTAAAACTGCAGCACAAGTGGGGGCAAATTTTTGTCTTAGGACACTGCATCAAGCAAGCCTCTATCGATACCAAGTTAGTATGTGTTTTTAATTTGCTGAATTCATTGTTGATGATTTCAAGTTATTTTGAGTTATTATTATATTATTGTGCTCAATTCATTTCATCATTGATGATACTAGATTGACACTAACAGGGGCCATTTGGCACAAACCTATTTTCACAACGTCCAGTAATTGGCGCTGACACCTAGCCTCAACTTGGCGTGAACCTACTCCTTACACGCCTAATAAAAAGGTTCTTTTTTTCGTCATGAAAGGAGCTTTTACTTGTTGGTTTAGTTGCTAGCTCGTAGGATAAGAATTGTCCAAGTCCATATAAGGAGTCCATGTTCTCATTCTATATCCGATGTGGGACTCTTAACACTCCACCGCATGTGTAGACCTTGTTAACTGGAGCGTAAATAATATAATTTGGGGGGCCCAACATCGGGAACAAAGAATTGGAATGGGTATGACTCTAATACCATGTAAATGATGGATTTTGGAAATAACTCAACTCCAAAAGTTAACTCGTAGGATGAGGATTGTCCAAGTCCATATAAGGAGTCCATGTTTCCATTTCATATCCAACGTGAGAATCTTAACATATCCTTATTTTGCAAGATGTGGTTGGTTTGATTCTTGCAACCTTTTTTCTTTTAACAAGAAATTAGGCTCCAAAAATGAGGGGAACTTAAAATCCAGCTGAAGGCCTGCAGCGTGGGTTCGAAGTCTGGTGGGAGCAATTTGTTCTCTTCTTGGATAGGACCTTGTAGGTGATATCAGTTGTTCTGTTCTCAAACCCTGGTCATTCAGGCACATCCCGCGATCGACTGGTAATAGTGCTGAGGGATCGGGACTATTATCTCCAAGAATAGTCTTGCGTAGGACGGAAAACTGGATATCAAAAAAAAATTAGGCTCCAAAAAAGTAGATTCGAAAAACATAACATTCTGGTCATTAGTGAAAGAGATATTGGTACGTATGTAATACGTTTAAGACATAGAATTATGGACGGTTATTAAACAAATGACAAAGTATTCCACGTTGGTAAACGAAGGAAGAAGTGTACGAAGTGTAAAATGAAATGAGTCGGAAATCGCCGCGGAGTCGTGAAGGGCCGCAACGCCACACCGTCGGAGCCGCGGCGCCTCCCAGGCAGCGCCGCGGCGCTAATTCACAGAGTCGCGGCGCTTCGGAGGCAGAATGCTGCGATGGGAAGTTGGAAAATCTGACCTTTGGACTGGTTTTGGAGCATTGATTCTCCATTACTTGGCACATGAATTCAGCCATTATTTGGCTGAATGTAACCCCTCAATCAAGTACCATTACATGGCTATTGAAGGTCATTAGTTGGTTAGTTGAGGGGTCTTCTACTTACACTATAAATTGAGGCCTTAGGCTCAATTGAACACAACACTCAACACTTAGAAAATACTCCAGATTTTCTGAATTCATCTTCTTCCTCTCTAGCAAAGTTACTATATTCAAAGTTCTTCAAGAGTAACGCTTGAGTTTCCTTTGCTCATTTGTTAAGTTGTTGTTGTATCTTGGGAGACTATTGCTCAACACCGTAAAAGGAGACATATGGGGCAATCTTGTCTTAAAGACAGAGTGTCATCACTCGACTCAGCAAATCACACAAGCAATTTGTTACGTTCTTAATTTCCAGTTTATTGTAATATTTAGTTTATCCTTTCTTACTATTGTAATAGTTACTTACTTCCTATTCTCTGCAACAATTGTATCCCAACAATTTTAAGACAAGATTTGTGTTGTAAGTACCTAGAAAGATGACTGGAAGAGATCAAACTGCTTCTAATTCTGCTGCTGCTACTCAAGGGAATCCCTCTGCCTTCCCCATTGCTCAAGGCACCCCTAATGCCTTTCCGGTTGCTCAAGGCTCATCCATCGCCTTTACTGCCGCTCAAGGGAACGTTGATGTTCCTCCACCCGCTGGATTTCACCATAAACGCCCTGAAAAATTCATGGGCTCAAACTTCAAGAGATGGCAACAGAAGATGCTATTCTACCTGACTTTTATGGGAATGGCACATTTCCTACTAGAAGATCCTCCACAAGCTGGAGATGAAGTGGACCCTTCACCTTCTGAAACGGCTGAAGGGAGCTTAGGTATCCATGTTATTAAGGGCATGAAGATGGTTCTTGATGCATGGAGTCATAGTGATTTCATGTGTAAGAATTACATATTGAACTACTTGTCAGACCCTCTCTACACGGTGTATTGCACTGTTGGCACCGCCAAAGAGTTGTGGGAAAAACGACAAAAGAAGCACAAGATGCAGGTACTAAGAAATTCATCATTGGAAAATTTCTGAAATTTCAAATGGTGGATAGTAAGACAGTGATGTCCCAAGTCCAGGAACTCCAAATGATTCTACATCACCTGGATTTGGAAGGTATGAAGCCAAATGAGCAGTTTTTGGTTGCATCACTGATTGAAAAGTTACCTCCTTCGTGGAATGAGTTTATGAGTTACTTAAAACTCAAGACAAAGGAGATGACCTTTGAAGAACGTATTATCAAACTCCAAATTCAGGAAGATAATAAGAAGGCATTGCCTAGGGGTAAATAACCCGCTGAGGCAAAGGCAAATCTGGCTGAGGCCAAAGGGAACCCAAGCAAGAAGTGTAAGTTCCAGAAAGACGGCAAGACCCAAGCAACGGAGAAGTTCAAAGGAAACTGTCACCACGGTGGGAAACCTAGTCACATGATCAAGGACTATCATAAGCTCAAGACTGAGCAACAAGAGAAGGCCAAGGCTAAGGGTAAGACACATGTTAATGTCGTCAAAGACCAGTTTCTGGATGACATGATTAAGGAGTTCTCAGCAGTGGTGCTAGAAGCAAACCTTGTTGAGAATCCCATGCAATGGTGGATGGACACAGGTGCTACAAAACACATATGTTCCAATAGAGATGCATTCTCCACTTATACACCGGTTACAAACAAGAAGTTGTTCATGGGTAACAACGATTTCTCTGACGTGCTGGGGGTAGGAAAGGTAGACCTGAAGATGATTTCTGGAAATGAGCTCACTCTGAATGATGTGATGCATGTTCCTGAGATTAGAAGAAATTTAATTTCAGGTCATTTATTGGTTAATGCTGGTTTTAGGCTAGTGTTTGAGTCCAATAAATTTATAGTCACTAAGAATGGAACATTTGTGGGAAGAGGATTCGTCTGTGAAGGCCTCTTCAAAGTTAACGCCATGTCTGTATTACGTACAAGCAATAATATTGAAGCTTCTTCTTACTTGTTTGAGTCCTCTAATTTATGGCATCTAGATTAGGACATATCAACTACAAGTCCATCCAAAGGTTGGTAAAGTTGGAGTTGTTGCCGTCTATCGACGTAAACCCTCAACATAAGTGTGAGGTGTGCATAAAGGCCAAACTCACAAAGCTTCCTTTTCGATCCGTCGAAAGGAATACAGCTCCTCTAGAACATATTCACACAGATATATGTGATTTGAAGTTTGCACAAACTAGAGGGGGGAACAAGTACTTTGTGACATTCATTGATGATATCACAAGGTATTGTTACCTTTACTTGTTGAAAAGTAAGGATGAAGCCTTTGAAGCGTTCCAACGTTACAAAGCATAAGTTGAGAACCAACTAAGCATGCAGATTAAATCCATTCGTAGCGATAGAGGGGGAGAATATGTAGCGTCATTTGAGGAATATTGTGCCCAATCAGGCATTGTTCATCAAACGACGGCTCCATACTCACCTCAATCGAACGGTATGGCAGAACGTAAGAATCACACATTGAAGGAAATTATGAATGCCTTGCTCATCAATTCCAGTCTTCCCCAAAACATGTGGGGAGAAGTTGTCCTTACCGCTAATACGATTCTTAACAGACTCCTACATAAATAAGGACAAAACTCTATATGAATCATGGAAAGGAAATAAACCCACCTACAATATTTAAAGGTGGGGGTTGTCTGGCAAAGGTCGAAGTACCCAAGCCAAAACAGGTCAAGATTGGGCCTAAGACTGTAGATTGCATATTCATGGGATATGCAAATAACAGTAGTGCTTATCGCTTCTTAGTGCATAAGTAAGATATTCCAGATATCTACGGGGGTATAATCATGGAATCAAAGAATGCTCAAATTCTTTGAAGATACCTTTCCGAGAAAGGAAAAAGACATAACCTCTCGCAAATGAAGTTATGAACAAAGCTATCAGGAACCGGGAGTCGTTGACGGCCCGAATCTAGATGGTTCAGATCAACTAGATCTCGAAGTGGCTGAATATCCAGAATCTAGTGTTCCAGATTCTAAGAACTTGGAGACTCCAGAGATGGAACTAAGGCGAAGTAAAAGGGCCAGGAAGGATAAATCCTTCGGTCATGACTTTGTAGCTGGTTGATGATAAACCAAGGACAACTGCTGAAGCATTATCAACTCCAGAGGCACCGCTCTAGAAAGAAGCTATTGAGAGTGAAATAGGCTTCATTCTGCATAACCATACTTGGGAGTTGGTTGATCTTCCTCCGGAAAATAAACCGTTGAGTTGTAAGTGGATACTCAAATAGAGGTATAAAGCAAATGGATCTATAGATAAGTACAAGGCCAGGTGGGTAGTCAAGGGCTATCGGCAAACGGAAGGCCTTGACTACTTTGACACGTACTCCCCGATGTCTAGGATGACGTCCATATGAGTATTCATTGTGATCGCAGCGTTGCGTGACCTTGAGATACATCAAATGGATGTCAAGACAGCCTTCCTAAATAGCGATTTGGAAGAAGAAATCTATATGGTACAACCCGAGGGGTATATGGTTCAGGGCAAGAGAAGAAAGTTTGTTGGCTTGTCAAATCTCTGTACGAGCTGAAACAAGTCCCGAAGCAATGGCACGAAAAATTTGATAGTACTCTACTATCGAAGGGTTTCGTCATTAATGAGTGTGACAAATGTGTCTACATGAAAGGTAACTCTGACTCATTCGTTATGATATGCCTATATGTAGACGACATGTTGATCACGGGGAGCAGTCCTAGCATAATTCTAGAGACTAAGAACATGTTGAAATAATGCTTCGACATGAAGGATATGGGTATCACAGATGTCATCTTAGGGATAAAAATCTCTATGACGTATGACGGACTGGTCTTATCTCAGTCTCACTACATCGAGGATGTTTTGAGAAAGTCCGAGATGTTTGACAGTTCGCCTATAAAGTCACCAATGGATAGAAATCAAAAGCTTGATAAAAATTGTGGTGCACTCATATGCCAGGAGCAATATGCACATGTGATTGGTAATTTGATGTACATAACAAACTGCACCCGACCTGATAATTCTTATGCAGTCAACAAGTTGGCTAGGTTTACCTGTAATCCGAGTAATAATCACTGGAAGGCGTTGAATTGGGTACTTCAATACCTGAAATACACGCTAACTTATGGGTTGCATTATTCGAGATATCCAGTTGTACTAGAGGGGTACAATGATGCAAACTGGATATCTGACATAGGGAACATCAAGTCCACCAATGGGTATGTATTTATAATTGGTGGTGGGGCTGTGTCTTGAAAATCCTCTAAGCAAACATGCATCTCCCGATCCACGATGGAATCGAAGTTTATCGCTTTAGACAAAGCAGGAGAAGAAGTTGAGTGGTTTCACGACTTCTTAGAGGATGTTCCTTATTGTAACAAACCCGTACCTTATATCATGATCCACTGCGACAGCCAGTCGGCTCTAGAAAGGGCACAAAATTCTATGTACAATGGTAAGTCTCGTCATATTCGACGGAGACATAAGATCGTTAGGCAGTTGATCACCACGGGTATAATATCCATTGATTACATAAAATCAAAGGATAACATAGCTTACCCACTGACAAAGGGCTTATCCAAGGATCAGATATTTAGCCTGTCTAGGTAAATGGGCTTAAAACCCAAGGTATAAGTACCAATACGGTGGTAACCCAACCTTACTGACTGGAGATCCCAGGAATTAGGTTCAATGGGAAAACTAAGTTGTAAAGGTTCAGTTAATCGCTTCGGTGGAAGCATGAGCACTTCGAATAGTGATTTCTGTGAAGAAACACCAAATCCAAAGCCATTCCCGCGATAGACAATAAGTGCTATCTACAGTATAGGTGAAGGTTAAATTTCCAAAACCTTTAATGATCCTCACCGGTTGAGGTTAGGTTTGGGGAAACTTTTAATGGTTTCTAACACTTGTAAAGTGGGGTATAACAGGATACCTTGTAGGAGATCACTTATTTAAGTGTGAGGACATGCCGTCTCAAATAAATGCACTTAAGAATCCAAGAAGTGTCCACGGCCACAACGGATAAAACATTACGAAGAATTGAGTAAGGGAAGTTGTTGTGTTGGTACCGTTGACTTGGCTTATACTAAACACTGATGGTTCAAGACATCACGTTCACCGCGCAGTGAGTAAGTCCGATGGTATTCAACTCTGAAAGGTTCAAAGTGTATGCTACCTATCCAGATGCAACATCGGTCCGCTGAAAGATTGCTGGAAAAGGCACCAAGTGTGTGCGCCAAAATCTCTTTCAAGAGGGGATTGTTGAAAATTTACTAAATGTGAAATTAAGTATATCCCATTAATTTATGACTCGAACAATTGGGGCCCGCACATCGGAAACGTCGTTTCCACACACGTGCACACGTAGTGCCAAGTATCGCAAATTTCATTAGTGAAAGAAATATTGGTACGTATGTAATACGTTTGAGACATAGAATTATGGATGGTTATTGGCCAAATGACAAAGTATTCCACGTTGATAAACGAAGGAAGAAGTGTAAAATGAAACAAGTCGGAAATCGTCGCGGAGCCGTGAAGGGCCGCGACGCTAATTCACTGAGTCATGGCGCTTCGGAGGCAGAATGCTGCGACGGGAAGTTGGAAAAATCTGACCTTTGGGCTAGTTTTGGAGCATTGATTCTCCATTACTTGGCACATTAATTCATCCATTATTTAGCTGAATGTAACGCCTCAATCAAGTGTCATTACATGGATATTGAAGACCATTAATTGGCTAGTTGAGAGGTCTTCTACTTACAATATTAATTGAGGCCTTAGGCTCAATTGAACACAACACTCAACACTTAGAAAATACTCCAGATTTTCTGAATTCATCTTCTTCCTCTCTAGCAAAGTTACTATACTCAAAGTTCTTCAAGAGTAACACTTGAGTTTCCTTTGCTCATTTGTTAAGTTGTTGTTGTATCTTGGGAGACTATTGCTCAACACAGTAAAAGGAGACATACATGGCAATCTTGTCTTAAAGACAGAGTGTCATCACTCGACTCAGCAAATCACACAAGCAGTTTGTTAAGTTCTTGATTTCCAGTTTATTGTAATATTTATTTTATCATTTCTTACCAGTATAATAGTTACTTACTTCCCGTTTCCTGCAACAATTGTATCCCAACATAAACACCATTATGGTCGGAGAAAATAGACATCGTGCCTCTTTTTGGTGGGATATTAAGGATTATATGTATTTTTTTCTTCTTTTTTTTAGCCTTGTGTTCAATCATCCGCTTAAAAAACACTGCTTTTGTTCTCTTTAAGTTCGCATTTTCACGTGACGACTAATATTGGAATCTAGATTATAGGTATTTAAAAAAGATTTAGTGTTAGTCAAAATAAAAAAGAAGAGACGAGAGATAGAGTAGAATTATTGAAAATTATTTGCCTACACATATATACTAAAGAATTCTAATATATATTACATTGTTCTATATGTGCTTAGGGACAAATTTGATCTTAAAGGACATTTTTTATTCATTTCTAATAAGTTAAGGATACTTTTTATTCAATAAATAGAAGAAGAGACAAATTTGATCCAATAGGTGGAGGCAGGACATTTTTAAACCATTTCTAATACGTTAAAGGACATTTTTGACCATTTTCCTAGAAATAAAGACCTCCAACCTAAGTAAGAGTTGGACGATTTTTTGAAGAAAGCGAATAAGATGAAGAAACGGGTCTTTCCCGCTTTCAAATGAGGAAGATAGGCGAAAGCGGATCAAATGTAACCAATCCACAACATTTTTACAAAAAAAACTATTGTCAACTAGTAGTTACTCAGGCTGAAGTCTTTTCATTTAGTGGAGACATGCTATCCGATAGGCCAGCTTTTGAGCCATGTAAGATAAGTGCATAAAGGTCTTTTTAACTAAAAATATTTACTACTACTACTATTTTTTAATAACATTTCATGTAGTGTTTTATCTATTGAAAACAACTTCTCTGCCTCTCAAGGTAGCGGTAATGTCTGCGTACACTCTACACTCTTCAGATCTCATTTATGGGACTACACTGAATATATTATTGTTGTTGTAGTGCCTGGACATTAAAAAGCGGATAAAAAATAGCAAACTCGCGCCATTTTAACAAAAGTTATTGTCAGTAGTTACTTGAGCTGAAGTCACTTCATTTAGTGGAGACATGCAACCCTTGAAAGTATGTATGTCCTAGAGACAATTATTATTAGAGACAAATGTACTTGAACACATTCGTATTATTAATAAGATTAATATTTATGGCATTTGCAATTATTGAACTATTATTTGATTGTTTGTAATTATTCATTAATGTGCATCCCTTGGCTTACGTTCAAATTAATAGAGTGAGATATTAATGATAGAGCGTAACTCTAAAACGGCCTCGACTAATGATCATCGAGAATGGGATATCGATGACATGTTATAAGTCGACATGTGGTCTGCATCACATTCTTAGAGAATGTAGTATGTCTCACCTGCTACTAGTAATGGTTACTAGTATGGACACATGGATACTTTTGGAAAGTATTGGTATACCCTGTTGATAAACTATCTGTTATACATGTTTAAAGTGTTATCAGTGTGTGGGAGATGAATGTCCTTTGACTTGAGGTCAATACGCACCTTGTTTATAGAGTAATGTACTTTGACCCTGTCCTAAGCTTAAACTCCTTATAGGATAAGATACGGCTTGTGTTGGGTGCATTATGATGTAAATTAGGGTGGTAGTTGAGCCAAGAATAGGATTTATTCCTCGATTGGATATTCTAGAGAGCACTCAACTTCTCAGTAATATTAGGTCGACCAAGTCATTAGCCAATGCAAAAGACATATTTAGAAATATGATCTAGTTGTTGACAAATATAGATGAAATAAAGTGATCAAGTCATTTGGATAGACACATGACAAATCCTAAGCTTGACCGAGTGTGTCTCGAATGAAAGGAATTATCATCTCACATAAAGGTTATGTTTGCTGGATTCATGTAAACGTATTTCATATATTGAGTTCGTCGTACGGCGCAGTCTAGGAGTTTCGTATGGACCTTAATTGGATTAGTGTCTATATATGAAGGCCTATAGGGTCACACTATGTCGACTGTCTCTTCGGTCTAAGGATGTATTGAGAAAGTATTAAATATTCGATTTGGAATTGAGATATTTAAATTGATAATAACTATGGGATAATTTCTATTAGATGGAAATTATTTAATTAAATCAAAATTGAATTTTGGATTTAATGTGCTGAATATATATATTAAATGAAAATGGGAAACATAATTTTAAGTAAGGCGCCGCGGCGCGACCCAGCAGTGAGCCCAGTCAGACTGTCCTACTGCACCTTAGTTTTGGGCCAGGCTTGGAGCCCAACCCTAATCCATTTTGTGACCTAAAAATCACTATATATACAACACTAATCTCTAGTTATTAATACACTAAGAATACCAATTCTATAAACTAATTCTAGACTTAGAGTCTAGGACGAAACTCTCTCAAACCTCTGCCAAGATTTCCTGGCTTTCTTGACAGAGGAATACACCAAAGCACAGTGCTTGCAGTCGAAGGGACAGTCGCGTGTAATCCCTAAGTAATGACTCCAGATTTATTAACCTGTAAGTGTTCATGTTTTATGTTACAGGTTTCGATTGTCATATAACCATACGAGAAGAAATTATTGGGGTAAGTAGAACAAAATTTTAAACTTCCGTTGTGCCTACTTATATGTTTTGAACCCAACAAAACCCTACAGTGGTATCAGAGTCCAGTCTGGTTCAATGGTTATATAACAATTGAATAACATAATAATATGGGTTAAACATAAAATTGGATTAAAACAAGGCTTCTTGAAATCCTACATATCTTGACCGAATGGTTAACCTTTTGATATCACCCTAAATTATCACCTACGCTAAATTGAGGAAGTTATTCCGTTCTAACTCGGACTAAGCCAAGTGCAGATAAATGGTTCATTGCGAACATGGTGTACGACGAAGAACGAGTATGAATGGATGATGGTCGATATGTGCGTTATTGATAATGGAGGGTGAGGATAAATGATCTATGATTTGATCCCTAAATTGGATTTAGGGCTCGAACGATTTTAGAAAAATCAACACATAAAAGTTTTGTCAGGACGTCGGCGTCGCGACCCTATGGTAGGGCATCGCGTCGCTTAATAAGGTTTCAAGGAGGCGGCGTGGCTCCATGGTGGAGCGTCGCGGCTCGAATGCTTCATTTTTAAAATTCTGGACTTACTGGACAGTAGGCGCCGCGGCTTGATGGTGGAGCGTCGCGGCCCTAATGAACTATAGAAGTCGAATGGTTTCTGCCTTGCCAGCGCCGCGACGCTAATGCATTGCAGAAGCAGAATTTTGGCTTCTGCCTCACTAGTGTCGTGGCTCTAATGATTAGCGTCGTGGCCCCATCGATCCAAAAAAAAATTCAAGATATTTAACCCACGATTATTATTATAAAGTATATTATTTGATAAGTATACTGTTTATGTGCTAAATGTCAAATTATTTATCATTTAAATTACTAGAATAACGTCCGCAAATAACTGTCTGGGTTGGCGGCACCCAGTATATGTTTAAACCGCTTAATATCATGCTTGGGCAGGCGGTACCTAATAAGTGCTTAATAGACTTTGCATGATAATTAAGATGTTATATTTGATATAGCATACTAGAGTTGATCTTGGTTAAAACCCTGAATTAAAATGTTCCCTAAAATTTTAATACAAGTCTCATTTGAAATGAAAGTGTCATCTGTTATAATTGTTTGTAGTGCAAAATCCTTTTCGGCGAGATGAGTATTTATGACACATAATTTGCTTTAAGTCTACGAGGACTCAGACTCTTTCATAGATGCATGTTAAATGTAGAAGTGGGTGATAAACCTTCATGAGTATTTACACCACAGTGTTTGCTCTATAAGGCAAAACTCACTTAGATACATAATTACAGTCGAATAACGGGGTTGACTTGCTAGGCTGTCTTGGCGCCACAGTGTTGGACAAGTCGAGGGACGCAGATCGATTGTTTAGAACATTCGGTCAATCAAGAGTTACAAAATGTTTGTAATTGGTTTGGAGACCTACCGGGTTATCCTATTGAAGTTATCAGCCACAGAAAACGCAAAGATAGCATGAACCAGGATCTTGGCCCATTATGACCATATTTGATATGAGTCTGTATTCTTCCATGGGGTCGAAGAGTATGTTAAAATAGTGAGAGCTGATTAAACTAAATGTCATGTTTGTTAGTTAACGAATGTGTTCAATGGAAATTATATTAAAGTTTAATTTCAAGTCTATCTATATCTTCAGTTTATACAAAATGTCAAATCTATCACTGAAAATATTGGCCGAGACAAACAAGCTGACTGGAGCAAATTACCCTGACTGGTTAAGAAATTTGTGATTAGTGTTAAGACAAGAAAGAATTGAGTATGTGTTAGACACAGTGTTCCCCACAGTCCCTGCTGAAAGCTCTGCTGAGTATGCCCTATTTGACAAGGTGGCTTATCAGAAACATCTAGACATTGCTACCTCAACACAGTGTGTAATGTTATCCTCTATGACTGTGGAGTTACAGAGGCAACATGAAAATATGGGCCCCAACGAAATGCTAGAACACTTGAAAAGTCTCTATGACTCACAGTCTCAGACAATGGAGTATGAACTGTTGAGGGACCTTTTCAAGTGTAAGCTGAACGATAGGGGTCAAGTGTCAGTGCATGTTCTAAAAATGATTGGGCTGATAGAAAAGTTGGCTTCGATTGGAACGAAGCTGCTTATAAATGTGTCTGTCAACCTGATCATGAATTCACTTCCTGGTTCATTTGAGAATTTCATTGTGAACTTCAATATGAATGGGACCAAGGCAAGTCTTCCAGAGATTCACAACATGTTGAAGACCTTTGAATCATCTACCTCTAAAGGTAAAGTCGTGCTCATGGTGGGCTCTTCTAGCAAGTTCAAACCCAAGGGTAAGAACATGCAGAAGAAGAAGGGTAAGACAGTTGTTGCACCTACAATTATGAAACCTAGAGGAGGTGTTCAGAAGAAGGCAAAGGTAGCTTCGGATGTGTGCCTCAACTGCAAGAAGGACTGCACAGCTCCAGGAGGAGGCAAAGCACTAGGTGCTCCTGGCTCTAGTAGACAAGGTATGTTTGTCATTGAGATAAATATGTCTATAAATAACTCTCACTGTTGGGTATTGAATACCGCATGTGGCTCACACATTGTAATAATGTGCAGGGTCTGATTGACAGCAGAAAGGTTGGACCTTGGGAGGTAGACCTGTGCGTTGGAAATGGAGCACGAGTGAATGCTGAACGCGTGGGAACTTATAGACTAGATTTACCTTCAGGCTTTTGTTTAGAACAAAATAATTATTATTTTGTTCCATCATTAACGAGAAATATCATTTCTATCCCAATGTTAGACATTGAGGGGTTTTCCTCATTTATTGCCAATGACAGTTATGTACTGTCTTTTAATGGTTTTGTTTGTGGAAATGCTCCGCTTGTGGATGGTTTGTATGTTCTAAACTATAGTCATGAATTTTTCAATGTGCAAAATAAATTATCTAAGATAAGTAATCCACGAAACCCCACCTACTTATGGCACTGTAGACTTGGTCACATCAATGAATCAAGGATAGCAAGATTAAGAAAGTTAGACTACCTGGAACCATTTGACTTGGAGTCCTATGGTAACTGTGAATCTTGCTTGAGAGGAAAGATGACCAACAGGACACTTTCTGGGAAACTGGTGTGAGCCAAAGAGGTACTTGAGTTGGTCTATACTGATGTATGTGGGCCATTTTCAACTCAAGCTAAGAGAGGCTTCCCTTACTTCATCACTTTTATAGACGATTTCACAAGGTTTGGGCATGTGTATCTTATGAAACACAAGTCCGAAGCTTTTGAGAAATTCAAGGAGTACAAGTCAGAAGTAGAGAAGCAACTTGAAACAAGTATCAAGACCCTTCGATCAGATCGAGGAGGTGAATACTTAAGTAAAGAATTTCTGGATTACTTGAAGCTTCATGGAGTTTAATCACAATGGACACCCCCTGGAATGCCACAGATGAATGGTGTTACTGAAAGGAGAAATTAAACCCTATTAGATATGGTTAGATCCATGATGAGTTTCTCAGCTCTACCAATATACATTGGGGCTATGCATTTCAAAGCTCAACTTATATTATGAACAGGGTTCCTTCAAAGTCAGTAGAGAAAACTCCATATGAAAAACGGAATGGCAAGAAACTAGCACTTAAACACATGCGACCCTGGGGGTGCCCTGCCTATGTAAAGAAGATGCTTACTGATAAATTGGAATCTAAAAGTGAGAAATATTATTTTGTGGGGTATCCAAAGGAAACTAAGGGATACTATTTCTATCTTTCTGGAGAACATAAGGTCATTGTTTCCAGAAATGCAACTTTCCTTGAATAAGACTATGTCTACAAGGAATAGAGCTGCAATAAGATAGAAGTTGAGAAAATTCAAGAACCACAAAATAACACAAAAGTTGAACCCTTGTCAAAAGATCTAGATAAGGATTCAGTGGGAGTATTTGGTGAAAATTGGGTACTTAGAGTACGCCCTTCAGCTAGTGGGAGTGCTGTGAGAGATAATGCAGAAATGCAACGCACTCATACACAACCAATGGAAGATGATACAATGGTTGTACATCATTCCATTCAGGAAATACATGAAAATGACATTCCTGAAGCTCTCAAGGTGATGGATTGTCCAGCACACAAAGACCTTCTCACAATCAGAATGCAACAAATACTGAAATGCAGAATAATCAACTATGTAGGACTACTAGGACTCATCGTCCGCCTGAAAGACTTAATCTTCTTGTTGAAACACACAATGAGATAGATATTCCTGATGACGATGAACCTACAACCTACAGCGAAGCTATGTTAGACATTGAGTCACAGAGATGGAAAGAAGCCATGAAATCTGAGATGGACTCGATGTACATCAATCAGGTTAGGAACTTGGTTGATTTGCCAACAGGGGTTAGACCCATATGATGCAAATGGGTCATCAAGCAGAAGATTGATGCATATGGAAAGGTACAGACTTATAAGGCAATATTGGTGGCTAAAGGTTATAATCAACGGCCTGGGTCGATTATGATGAAACCTTTTCACTTGTTGCGAAAATTAAGTCCATTCAGATTTTTTCTTGCAATAGTCCTATACTATGATTATGACATTTGGCAAATGGATGTTAAAACTGCTTTCCTTAATGGTAACCTAATTGAGGAGGTGTATATAATACAACCTGAGGGTTTTACATCTAAGACTAAGCCCAAAGCAGTATGCAAGCTACATAAGTCCATTTATGGACTTAAGCAAGCCTCAAGGAGTTGGAATATTTGCTTTGACAAAGCAGTCAAATCGTTTGACTTTGTTAGAAGCAAAGAAGATCCCTGCATTTATAGTAAACACAAGGAAATGAGTATTGTATTCATTATTATATATGTAGATGACATATTAATAATGGGAGATAATAAGACTTTCATGCAATCAGTTAAGGAATAGTTATCCAGCACCTTCATGATGAAGGACTTGGGTGAAGCCTATTACATTCTTGGAATTATGATCTATAGAGATAGGCCTAATAGATTGTTGGGGCTCTCACAGTCCATATACATAGACAAAGTGCTAAGACGATTCTCTATGTTAAACTCCAAGAAAAGAAGTCTTCATATAGGTCAAGGCATCAAGTTATCAAAGAAGGATAGCCCTTCTACTGTTGCAGAACTTGAACACATGAAAATAATCTCATATGCTTCAGTTATAGGATCTATCATGTATGCCATGACTTGTACGAGGCCAGATGTGGCCTATGCACTTAGTATGACTTGCAAATTCCAGCAAAATTCTCGGGAAGAACATTGGAAAGCAGTCAGGAGTATTCATAAGTATCTTAGACGAACTAAAGAATATTTATTAGTATATGGTGGACAAGAGAAGCTAGTATATACTGGGTACACTGATGCTAGCTTCCAGACAGATCTTGATAACTTCAAATCTAAATCTGGATATGCCTTCATTTTCAATGGTGGAATAGTGAGTTGGAAAAGTTCCAAGCAAGCTACAACTGCTGATTCGACAACAAAAGTTGAGTACATTGCTGGATCAGAAGCTTGTGAAGAAGTTGTCGCGATATCTAAGTTCCTGAAGGAACTAGGGGTTGTTCCAAGTGCCACTTGTCCAATAACGATTTATTGTGACAACACTGGTGCGATTGCGCAAGCTACGGAACCAAGATCAACAAACAGAAACAAACATGTACCGAGGAAATATCACATACTCAGGGAGATGGTGAAAACTAAAGAAATAAGATTAGACTGTGTTCCCACAGATGATAATCTAGCTGACCCGTTTACTAAACCATTAGGCTTAGTTAAGCATAATGGTCATTTTGAAATCATGGGTATTAGATACATCGGAGATTGGCTCTAGGCCAAGTGGGAGAGTGAAAATATGTATGTCCTACAAACAATCATTATTAGGGACAAATGTATTTGAACACATTCGTATTATTAATAAGATTAATATTTATGGCATTTGTAATTATTGAATTATTATTTGATTGTTTATAATTATCATTAATGTGCATTCCTTGAGATTACGTTGTCATTAATAGAGTGAGATATTAATGATAGAGCGTAACTCTAAAATGGCATCAACTAATGATCATCGAGAATGAGATATCGATGATATGTTATAAGTCGGCATGTGGTCTGCATCACATTCTTAGAGAATGTAGTATGTCTCACCTGCTACTAGTAATGGTTACTAGTATGGACACATAGATACTTTTGAAAAGTATTGGTATACCCTGCTGATAAACTATCTGTTATACATGTCTAAAGTGTTATCAGCGTGTGGGAGATGAAGGTCCTTTGACTTGAGGTCAATACGCACCTTGTTTACAGAGTAATGTACTTTGACCCTGTCCTAAGCTTAAACTCCTTATAGGATAAGATACGGCTTGTGTTGGGTGCATTATGATGTAATTAAGGTGGTAGTTAAGCCAAGAATAGGATTTATTCCTCTATTGGATATTCGAGAGAGCACTCAACTTCTCAGTAATATTAGGTCGACCAAGTCATTGGCCAATGCAAGAGACATATTTAGAATATGATCTAGTTGTCGACTAATATAGATGAGATAAAGTGATCAAGTCATTTGGATAGACACATGGCAAATCCTAAGCTTGATCGAGTGTGTCGCGAATGAAAGGAATTTATCATCGCACATAAATGTTATGTTTTCTGGATTCATGTAAACGTACTTCATATATTGAGTTCGCCGTACGGCGCAGTCTAGGAGTTTTGTATGGACCTTAATTGGATTAGTGTCGATATATGAAGGCCTATAGGGTCACACTATGTCAATTATCTCTTCGATCTAAGGGTATATTGAGAAAGTATTAAATATTCGATTTGAAATCGAAATATTTAAATTGATAATAACTATGGGATAATTTCTATTAGATGGAAATTATTTAAAAAATCAAAATTGGACTTTGGATTTAATGTGCTTAATATATATATATTAAATGAAAACGGGAAACTGAATTTTACGTAAGGTGTCGCGACGCCTGCTAGGAGGTGCTGCGGCGCCTGCTAGGTTGCGCCGACCCGGCAGTGAGCCCAGTCAGACTGTCCTACTGCACCTTAGTTTTAGGCCAGGCTTGGAGCCCAACCCTAATCCATTTTGTGACCTAAAAATCACTATATATACAATACTGATCTCTAGTTATTAATACACTAAGAATATCAATTCTATAAACCAATTCTAGACTTAGAGTGTAGGACGAAACTCTCTCAAACCTCGGCCAAGATTTCCTGGCTTTCTTGACATAGGAATACACCATAGCATAGTGCTTGCAGTAGAAGGAAAGTTGTGTGTAATCCCTAAGTAAAGACTCCAGATTTATTAACTTGTAAGTGTTCATGTTTTATGTTACAGGTTTCGATTGTCATATAACCATACCAGAAGAAATTGTTAGGGTAAGTAGAATAAAATTTTAAACTTCCGTTGTGCCTACTTATATGTTTTGAACCCTACAACCTTAATAGGCCCACTTTGGAAGATTTACGCAAATCAACACTTTCAATGCCATAATTTAAGTTTTGTCCTCGTTAAGAAAAGTTTGCGAAAATAGATTAGTGACCAACATTAGATAGCGAAATTCCGAAGAATCGCCAGGATTTCAAATTGATGGGCAAAAGCAACAAAACTTGCTTTGTCAAAAAAATCGTAAGGATTTATATAGAAATTCTTATGGATCGTCAGAATTTTGATCAGAAATCACAACAAAGTTCAAATTGATGGGTGACATGCCTTGTCACGAATATTAATGGATCACCGGGATTTATGGCCAAATCCTAACAGATCGTCACAATTCGCATTATAAGTGGGTTGGGCTATGTAGTGTAGTGATTTTAAAGATTAAATTCATGTACTTTATATGATTCTCAACGGGTGTCGTGTACTATATAAATACATTCTTTTTCTAAACTTCTTTTTGCGCGGATTTCCCTTCAAAGGCACTGGTATTTAATTTTTACCCCTCAAGTTTGGAATTTTTAATTTTTTCCCTTCGCTCAAAAATACTCCGAGGTTCTGGGTTCGAACCCCTTCTCAGTCAAAAGTCAAAAAAAAATCGCAAGGTTGAGTTTGGATTCGCAAGGAGAAGTTAGCTATCTTAAAGCAAACTCTGCCGGATAAAATATGCCTAGCGAACTTCAAACTATGTCTTGCAAAATTTTTTTAGTTTTTGTCTGAGTGGGGGTTCGAACCCGGAACCCAACAAAAATTAAAAAAATTAAAAAAATTAAATTTGAAGGGAAAAAAATTAAAGATCACCCCAAAATAAGGGCATTCCTGCGGATTGCCCTTTTCTAAAACGATGGCATTCTTTAGTAAAGAATATATGCCTCGTGACAATATCGACGGTCCAAACTTTTAATGCTCCTCAATATTGGCGGTATAATTTCAAATTATGTAATTTTGTTTATATCAATGTCAGAGTTTCAATTGTAAAATTATGTGAACTTTTTTATGCAACTTACATTTTCAATGGATCGTTAGAAATACAAATATAAAAGAAAACCAACAAACAAGAAATTTAAAACGATGAACGTTAACCATTACTTTTCATGTTCATGGCTATATATAAGGGTGGCCAACGGGACAGGGCGGGACGGGACCCGACGGGACGGGGATAGGGCGGGACTGGTCCTCCGGCGGGCCAGGACTGGTGGGATCAACAGATGTCCCGTCCCGTTCCCGGTCCCGTCGGAAAAGGTGACAGGTCTTTATCGGGATCGAGTTTTCCGATTTTATTTTTTTGCACTTAATTTTAAAAAATAATGTATATAAACACCTCAATAATTGAACAAGATAGTGTAATAAAAAAATCCCAAGGCTGTTTTGTGCCTCTTATATTATTTATTAGAAATATGATTTTTTTTTTGTAATACATTTTCAAAATTGCAACTTTGTGATATTGAAAGTTGCAAATAACATAGTAAATTATAATTTAAAAAATTACATATTTAAAAACACCTTTTTCTAGTTTCTTTATAATGTCTTATGGTTCTTCGGTTGGAATTAGAATTTGTTGGTCAAATTGCTCGACGTCGCTTCCACCTCCATCGGATAAGATTTCGTTGTAGTTTTCGTCGTCTTCTTCGTTGATCTCCGGTTGGCCGCACCTTCTACGCTCCGCTCGTATCCAATATCTGAATAATATTGCAATCTCCAAGCTGTCTCCCGCTAATGAGTGTCTGTGATATCATATTTGAAATCTTCTGGTAGAAAAAGCGCTTTCAGGTTGATGATGCTTGAATGTTCAACACATCTCGGGTCATTTTTGATAGTGTCGGAAATGTCTTCTCATTCTCCCTCCAGTATTTCAGCAAGTCTTCACGTTCTTCTTCATTGAGAACTGTTTGGTATGGTACAACACCCTGCAAAATAAAAACATCAAACTCGCTAACTTGATTAGTAGTGTTACCACTATACATTTTATGTCTAAGGCTTTCAATACTAGCCGCAGAAACAGCATGTATTTTTTGAGATTGTGTTGAAGAAGAAGAAGAAGATGGCATGGAAGTCGGTTGGTTGTTAGCACTTTCTTGTTGGTACTGCCTATATACTTTTTTGCATACATCTTGTATGCTAGACAACACTTCTTCTTTGGTTTGTTCCTTAGGTGGTGGGTCATTTGGATTTTTTGGAGTTGGAGGTGGAAGTACTGTTATACAATCATAAATAGTTTCAATAAGTGTTTTACAACCGTCTATTTCAATAGTTGGATTTAATACAACACCAATAATATAAATAATGGAAATAGGAATAAAATATTTTTTAAATTTGATAAATATTTTTTAATAGGTGCCTTATAAGATGGTTTTTTCATATATTCACTAAGTAATAGAAATATTAGAGCTATATAAAATAACATAGTTGAAATAGTAGGATAATAAATACCGGAAAATTTTTTTGTTGCTTGAAAAAATTTCTCTAAAAATACAATAAGTTCTGAAATTTTTTCCCAATCGTTATCTACAACCATATAAGTTGGATTTCGATTATGGGTGTTAAAAAATAAAGTTATAGGTCTTCTATAATCATAAGCAACAAGTAGTTGTTCGTATAAAGAATTCCACGTAGTCGCTACTTTTTCAGGAATATTTCTATAAGGTAGTCCACAATCGTGACAAATTTTTTTATATTCTTTTTTTCGTTGTATTCTATTATTTCTAAAAATAAAGTTTATAGCAAATTG
The DNA here is from genome assembly GCA_034509755.1 of Anisodus tanguticus. NCBI lineage: Eukaryota > Viridiplantae > Streptophyta > Magnoliopsida > Solanales > Solanaceae > Anisodus > Anisodus tanguticus. The sequence goes on from CM067556.1 coordinate 26,833,929, forward strand.
TATTTTATTAAGAATGTCTTCAAAAAGTGATAGACCATCATTTACAACTAAGTTATAAATATGGCACACACATTTTGTATGAAAATGATTTGAAAAAGATGGAATTAAAAGATATTTTAAAATTCTAATAGCATAATTATTAGAAGAATCATTATCAAATGTAATAGTCATAATTTTATCAGTTATGCCATAATAATCGCAAACTGAATGAATATTTTTTGCAATAAAACTACTAGTGTGCCTATCATCAATATATCTATACGCTAAAATACGTTTTTTCATAGATCATTTATAATCTATCCAATGACGTGTTACCGTTAAATAATCATGGTCGTTAGTACTATAGCCTATATCAGACGTGATAGATACTTTGCCAGGAAAATGATATAATGAATAACGTAAATACTGTTGATATTCATGTGCAAATTTAAAAACATATCTCCTAATAGTTGATCTAGGAAAACCGTTAAAAGCAGGATTATACATATCTCTAATGTAACGAATAAAACAAGGAGAGGAAGGAAATAAAAAAGGCAAACCCTCAACCGCAACTAATTTTGCTATTGCTTCCCTATCTCTATGTTTATCGTATTTAGGGCCTACAATTCCCCTCGTCATATGGTTAATTTGACCATGTACTTGGTCCGGGACAATATGTGAACCTTGTCCCGACTGAAAGTGGATTGGCGCACCCGATTTTTCAGCCAGGTATTGTTCCCACCTAGCTTTGTTAAAGTTTTGTACATGTCTCAACAAACCACTCGTCCCACCCTGACCTTTTCCCATTTTAAATTTATATACATTCTTACAAACTTGACATCTAACTACTTGATTTTCTTGGTCCCTATAAAAAAAAATCATGCATCTGATTTTAATTTTCATTTTTTTTTGGCCTCGTCTCATACTTGGGGGAATAGGAAGCGTTCCAGTTGGAGGTGCACTAGTGGGTATGTCATCTAGATTAGTGGGTGTGTCATCTAGATTAGCTTCTAAATTAAAGTCTGGTTGAGTTGCAGAAAATATCTCGTCATCTTCCTCTAATGGTATATCATTAAAAATTCAGTTTCATCTATATGTGTGTAATCAATCAAATCATCATGTCTAGGAATAGGATGCCTAGAAGAAGTACCCATGCCCTTGTTACTCCTACTAGAAGATTGAAACTTTGCTCGATGGATGATCCTCAAGCTAGTTGCCAACTTCAGTTCCAATTTTTGAACTTTGATGTAGTTATACAAATGGATAAATAAAATTAAATATTTAGTAGACAATATAGACTTGTAGAGAGATAGATTGAGATATTAGAGAGATTGTAGGAAGATTTGTAAGAAAGATGAAGAGAAAATGAGGTATTTATAGTTGGAAAATTGGTTTAAATGTAAATATATTAACTTATGGGTTAAAAATAAATATTAAGAGGGTAGGAGGGTTGGGGGAGGCAAAAAATGACTGTTGCACAACGGCCAAAATATAAAATGGTCGTTGTGCAACAGACATTTTTTGCAAAGAGGAGGGGATCGGGCGGGACCGGGGCGGGACCTACGGAATCGGGGCGGGACTGCGGGATCGGGCCTGGGGCGGGACGAGCCTAGGTCCCGTTCCGGTTTTTTTTTTTATTTTATATAATCGTTAGTTAAATTAGCACAATTTGCCACCTTATTGATCTGCAAAACGAAAATGATTTTTTTTTTATAAGAAACATTTTACCCATTGGTAAGTCTAAGCGGCATGAACTTTGACTAATTTGCCACACCTTATTAATGTACAAAATGAAAATAGAGAATTTCTTGATAAAGAATACTTTACCCTTTGATAAGTTTACGAGATAGTAACTCTGATTAATTGGCAAGTGGATATTTATACCAAATGCTTAAAGAAAACAAAAGAAAAAAGAAACACGACGAGTCCACGACAACACACATCACAACTAGAAGCCATAAAGCTGCAGGGAGATGACCAGTAATTAAGTTTGATGGATTTTCATGTGCAAACGTTGTTGGGCATACTTCACAAGTTTCTCTACTTCTTTCTTGTTATCAATGAAACCTGTATGATCAGTATCAGCATCCGTCATGACCTTACGAGCCTTCCACGAGCTGAACCACATGTGTAGACTTTCAAGTGCCTCTGTTAGTTCTTCGCGGCTAATACGCTTGTCATGATCCGTGTCGAATTGCTTAATCCACACCTTGAATTCTTGCACTGACATATCCTTATCGGGCTGCTGCACTGGGAGCTCGAAACAATTCATTATAGCCATCTCTTGAAACTTGCAAAGACCTATACAAATGTGATGCCCTGTTTTTGTATACTTACTTCCTTTGATGGAATGATAGTCTATCCTCTATCTAGTACTATAAAATTTGATGGGCATATTTTACTTTTAGACTTTTGTTCAAGATGAATTGATTCAATCCACATCATCCTCAAAGCAGAATAAATTTATGCACACTAATAATAGGATTTTTTTTTCATTTGTGGGTTTGAAATGATGCTGATTCTAGCAACTTTATTCTGACTCCAATTGTGGAGACTAAATTAACAATAGAATCTTTCTAGAATACTTTTTTAAGTATGAACAATGACATTCATGAATAGAATCCCATTTTACGACAAATGTTATTGCAACTTGATCTTAGAATCAAGTCCTGTTTTTCCATCCTTTCTTAATGAGGTTATTTCCTAATTGGCTAGCTTTACTTGCATTAGAAGGAAAGATGGTTGATCAATTCGTTTCCTCAACTAACGTGGTACTCTAGCATCCACCGCATGCCAAGCCTGGATATTTGGAGGATGACAGCACAACACATCGGGGTTCGTAAGCACTAGACCGATATTTACTTGTTCTTTTTAGCACGTGCTAGCTAAAGGGTATCTGCGTTGCATTCGTTGTTTTGCTGGTTGGTTGAGCAAACGCCAAATGGTACTTGGAGGAATAGACAAGGCATGATGGGTAAATCGAGAATACAGACTGGTCCGACTCTGATACCATATGATGTGAAAAATTAACTTTGGTCAAATTCAACCCGAAAAGTTAAATCATTAAGTATTTTTTAACCATTGTGAGACTCTAACAGCAACACCTAATTATTACCTCTTTGATATATTATTCCTCTCAAACCTTAACCCGTAGAGGTTGCAAAAACTCGACAAATTCCCAAGAATTGACAATGGGTTGAATCCTGCTCAACAAAGGCAACGTAATATAGAAAGGCAAACAGAGAATTACAGTACCCCTCATCCCACTGGCATGGCATTCATAATCTATGTATTTTAATTTGTTGCACCCTCTGCCAGATTGTTATGGCTCCTCATTTGACACAGTGTTTTGGTTGCTAAGGCGAATAAACATCCACAGGCCTAATGTACTGGCAGATGTGTTAATTCATTTTTCGCAAGTCAAAATGGATCGCGTTCTACGGAGTATTACTTAATTAAATGATTATATTGCTAGAACAGCAGCACCTCTATATCTTTCTTGGGAGTCATTTTTGAAATTAACATAACATGTAAGATGTTTTGCGGCCTTCATGGCCATATTAAGACACCAAAATTGGGTATACTAACAGATATTCATTAGCTTCACTACTTATTCCACTTACCATGATCTCCACATTAATGACCCTTCTAAAGTATCTGTTATTTGTATATCCAGGCAATACCACCATGAATTATAATTCTTATAACTTACTTAACTTTGCAATCTATGTAACTCACAAGACATAAAGGTTGGACTATGGATTTCTTGATGGAGGAAAACAAAGAATCAAATTTTTTATTGATGGGATAAGACACTTGACACTGAATAGGAAAGCTCTTGGTCCCTCTCTCCACTACAACATATACACTAAAAGTTTTAGCTTGTAAATCTCTATCACATATTTACAAGCATAAATGTTGTAGCAAGGATCGAGAGTGAAGATTAAGGTGCTAATTTTTATTTTGTTTGTACATGATAAATAGTATACCCGTGATATACTTACCATAAGTATATCACAGTTTGGTGCATTGATTTTAGGACAGTTTTGTATATAATTAGAATTATACACTTACCATTTAGGGACAGTCTCAGCGTACGAAGACCACCCGCTATGACTGCGGGGGCGTGATAAATAGTATACCCGTGATATACTCACCATAAGTATATCACGGTTTGGTGCATTGATTTTAGGACAATTTTGTATATAATTAGAATTGTACACTTACCATTTAGGGACAGTCTCAGCGTACGAAGACCGCCCACTATGACTGCGGAGGCGTGATAAATAGTATACCCGTGATATACTTACCATAAGTATATCATGGTTTGGTGCGTTGATTTTAGGACAATTTTGTATATAATTGGAATTGTACACTTACCATAATTGTATAATTATTGTACAAGTAGAATAAGGTTTTGGAAGTAGACTAGAAATAGGATTTTCCTATTATGAAAATTATAAATTGTATATATACTCTTTCATTAATGAAAATAACGGATTATTTCTTTCAATACACTGAGTATCTTGTACACAAACTAAAGTACAAAGTATTCACTCTTGATACCGGACGAGTACTCTCAGACTAGCTTCATGGTACGCGTCATCATGGTGACAAATTCGTCCATGTCTATAAGTCCATCGCCATTAGCATCAACACCTCTGACCATTTTCTTGCAACTCTCCAAGCTACATTTTTCTCCCAGCATTCGCTGAACCTGCAACAATTCCTCCGCGCTAATTTTGTCATCCCCATCCAAATCAAACGCCTTGAAAGCGCTTTTAATGTCAGTCGAATTCACGCCACCTTCGAGATTCTGCACTCTCATAAACTCCTCAAAGTTAATGAATCCATCCCTATCAGTATCTGCAGCCTGAAATGCATCAGCAACTTCATAGCATTTCGTATTCGCCCCACCACTTCCCATCATCTTCATGGCTGATTTGTATTCTTCTTTTGAAAATTTTCCATCTTTGTTAGTGTCAAATTTGTCAAACACCCTTTTCATTTCCTCCAATTTCGGACGGAAATTAGGCGTTTGCTTTACCTTTGACAGGTTAAATGATCGCCTAGATTTCGACAATGACTTTCTAAAACTGTTGTAAGGGAAATAGAGGAAACTTGTAGTACTATTCGACATTGTTATATGGTGAATTAGTGTTGTTATTGGTTTACTTTGATGTTAAAACTTGTAGACAACTGTGAATATATATGTAGCCTTCATAATTATTTACATTGCTTTTGACTTTCTTTCTGTAGGAGCGCACTCAATTTGATATCCTATGGGCCAGAATGCTTTTGATGTTCTTTATTCCCAATTCACCTTATGTGTATCATCTAGAAATTGATTATTTGATTTATTTCATTTCTATAGTCAAATATGTTAATGTTAGATTTAATATTGTGACATTTGACCCAATATATCTTCTGAAGTACTGCTGTTGAATGCATAAAATGTTGGGACAAATGTCACAATATTCAGACCAACATTTTTATATAACGGTTTTGACTTACTTCACGTTAAGCAGTAATATTTTTTCTGAGAGATAAAAACAACTTGGGCATGTGAATTAAGAGCTGTGTAAAACGTGGGAGAAAGAGTCAAAGCTTGGGGAAGAAGTCGAGTGAAGAACAAGTCAAATTTGTTGAGATTTCGCCTCCATGATCTTCAACAAACACACCAGCTGCCCACCTTTCCCGCAACCTCTTCAATTGATCGATGAGCTTTTCAAGGAAGACCATCTACTATAAATAGAGAGGCCACAACAGTGAATCGATCATCCAGAATTAGATTGAAAAAATACCAAGAGAGCTCTCGGGATTTCAACTCAAAAATCTGGGTCACAAGTGTTATCTGAGTGTGTCGACAACATTCAGTCAAATATTACAATTGTTGTTTAGATTCTAGATTAGTTTTGTATGAAGCGATTGTAATGAGAGGTTGTCTATGTCTACATAATTAGATTTTTCAGGCAGAAGTCATCTGCGACTTCAACTTTTAATTCCTTTTCATTTTTTCTTGTAAAATTGTAAAGAAATGAATTTGTATATTTGTATATGAAATATATACAATACTTCTGGTCATTGACCACATCATAAGTTATATCAACATATAACTTATGAAAATATAAACCTTTGTGTTTTTTATTCTTTCCGCTGCAATTTACTTTTTAAATGTTTTCTGTTTTATAGAGTGTTGTTACTTGTGTCAGACGACATTGTCGCTGACATTCGAAAACAGAATTAACATTCGATTTTATCTCTTGCTTTTACTTTCCGTAGCCTTTAACACCCTTCAAAATATATATACAAGTATACAATGCTAACATTAAGGAAGACTAATCTAATCATCCTAAATTAAGTTATACTAATTTACAAACAAATTCTAATCATAATAAATAATGATATTACAGAATATATGATTTGAGGTAATTATGGGATATCCCCATAATTATCCTAATATATACAATATGAGCAAAATACTCCTTCCATAGAAAAATATGTGACTATATCAATAACAATGACAATAACATACCCAATAAAATCTCACATAATGTGGTTTAATCTATGACTATATCAATTAAGAATTATCTACAGTACTGCCTTTTAATCTTTCATTTTAAGGAAAAATGACTCTAATAAAACAAAGACGGATACAGAGTACAAATATGATCTAAAATCAAGTCGGATTGCATATAATGATCGTGTAAACTATTTCTATATTAACATCATAATTTAACATGTTGTAACTGATAGCTTGCCTTATTTTTCAGGGAGTATAACTTTTACTTATATACTTACAATAGCTACACAAGTGAGATCAGTCACCTGGAAATAAGGCAAGTTACGTGTTATAACAATGTCAAAATACTTTGATAATGCATAAAATTCTTACAATGTCTAGATATCTAAGTTAAAGACATAAGTGACATTACGATTTTGATTAGTTAGATACACCAACAATGTAAAGATTTATTCACACTATCACTTAATTTTAATATGTGATGTTAAATTAATGATCATTTTTAGTAGGTTACCAACTAACCAACTATAAGGGAAGCATTGGAGCTACGGTAAAGTAGTCTTCGTGTGACCTATAGGTCACGGGTTTGAGCCGAAAAAAGCAGTCGCCAATGCTTATATTAAGTTAGGTTGTCTACATCACACTGCTTGGGATGTGGCTCTTCCTTGGACGATACTAACGCAGAATGCTTTGTACACCGGACTATCTTTTTTAGTATGTTACTAACTAATGCTTATTAAGTGAGTTAATATAATTACTTAAACTCTTATCCTTATTACAAGCAGTTATTTCCAGTGGGCTTACAACCAGACAACTAGAAGTGATAACGATTTAACGGTATTGGTACAATGTACTTGGTAATGGAAAGTGTAAACGTGTACAAGTATAACACTACAATCTCTACCCATAATTAGAATATATTTCATATATTTAGTAATAGATAATTATGGTAAACTAGGATTCCTCTTGTATTGGGAATAGGATTCCTCGTGTATTAGGAGTGTATATTGTACACTATGTAAGATGATATTAATTGCATAGTTCGTTATACGCCTTGGGTTTACATGCAGCAGATGTGATACCTCTCTCTTTACTTTACATCGAGGTCGTGATACTGCCTATTTACCGTTATATGTGGATAGCATTGTTCTTACTGCCTTTACTGCTGTGTTGAAAGATGAGATCATTGCACGGCTCAAGTCTGAATTTGCCATAACTGATTTGGGAAAGTTGAGCTATTTTTGGGGATCTCAGTCACTAGATCCGCAGATTGTATGTTTCTTTGCCAGCGTAAGTATGCATAGGAGATTGTGCACAGGGCTAAGATGGACAAGTGCAAAATCATGGTCACTCCAGTTGATTCTAAATCCAAACTTAATGCATTGGTCGGTACTCCAGTGACTGATCCTACTATGTATAGGAGTCTTGCAGGCGCACTCCAGTATCTCACCTTCACCAGGCCTGACATTGCCTATGATGTCCAACATGTATGCTTGTTTATGCATGCCCCCAGGGAACCTCATTTTACTACCCTGAAACGTATCATTCGATATGTTAAAGGCACACTGGACTATGGACTACACTTATACCCCTCCGCACCAAACTCGCTATTATCCTACACAGATGCAGATTGGGCAGGCTGTCCAGACACCTGTCGCTCTACTTTCGGCTACTGTGTGTTTTTGGGTGATAATCTCATCTCTTGGTTTGCCAAACGGCAAGCCACATTATCCCGTTTGAGTGCAGAAGCTGAGTATAGAGGAGTTGCTAATGTTGTTGCTGAGATCTGTTGGCTCCGAAACCTTCTCTTGGAGCTTCAATGTCCTTTAAGAAAAGTGTCTCTGGTCTATTGTGATAACATATCCGCCATATACCTGTCTCACAATCCGGTTCAGCATCAGCGAACCAAGCATGTTGAGATAGACATCCACTTTGTTCGTGAGAAGGTTGCTCTCATGTATATTAAGGTATTGCACGTGCCTTCCTCATATCAATAAGTGGATATTTTCACGAAGGGCTTCCCAAGACAGTTGTTTCTTGACTTTAGATCCAGTCTTAGCGTTAGGCCTCCTCCCGCTCTGACTGAAGGGGTGTGTAAACGTGTACAAGTATAACACTACAATCCCTACCCATAATTAGAATATATTCCATATATTTAGTGATAGATAATTATGGTAAACTAGGATTCCTCTTGTATTGGATATAGGATTCCTCTTGTAATAGGATTGTATATTGTACACTATATATATTGATATTAATAAGAAAGACTCTCCAAGGGAGATTAATATCATCTTACATAAAGCTTGGGCATAAATTCTACTACTGCCAGACTTCAATTTTACTACTTCTAAGACGAACCTAAAGCCATTCAAGAATAAAATAATGGGAAAACATCACTTATACCTCATAAACCAAACTACTTACCCGCCTCTATCCCTCTTATTTTTCATACCCCCTAAAAAGTTGAAACTATTTACCCGAGATGCCCCCCTCCCTCCCAGTTATGATACCAGCATAGTATATAAATATACTCAAATGGTATGATGAAAGACTGCTCCTCTTAGTCCTCCATGATACCATCCTGGTATATAAATATATTGAGATGATATATCATGGATGATCATGTTCGTTTATTAAAAAAAGACACATTTTTCTCGAAAAAAAACTCTATGATATTATTTTCTTATACACATATACTGTGATGGTATCATCTTCAATGAGGCACTCCTCAAAATCATGATACCCTCGTGGTATATAAATATATTGAGATGGTATCATGGAAGACTACTTCAGTCCTTCTCTTATTCCTTCATGATATCATCCTGATATATAAATATACTACGATGGTATCACAAAGGGATTTGGATGAGGGGTATGTTAAGTAAATGGTTCTGGGCGAGAAGGTACGGCGGAAAATTAGTTTAAAAGGGACATGGGGTGAATAATTAATTTGTTTTGGAGGTATTTCAATTAGTTCCCTAAATTAATTTACACCACTCCTTTTAATTCCTTGATGCCGTTATCCACTAAACTTCCAAAATACCCTTCTTATCAGCCGGCCATAAAGTGGGTAAAAGATGCTAAAGAGAAACACTAGGTGACATTTGTGATACTTTTAATATTTTGGCATTAAGACACATGAGAATTATCAAGTTTATTCCTTCCCACTAGGTGCACTATGATAATTCAAATATTACAGTAATATTCAATTGTCATGTTTAAATCTTCAATCATGAGGAAAGGGTACTTTCTTGTTCGCCAAATTCCAAAAGTTTGTTGCGACTCAGCCGAAAAAAATAATAGTAATTACTTTCCAAATCATCAGTTGATTATTTTTGGAGGGAGAGGGGACGAATTCACAGTAAGTGAGTAATATTTGCAGTTCAATCATCCAGCTGATTAATTAAATTTTATCATATCCACAAATTTAACTGAAGAATAAGTCTCAAAAGTGAAAATGTAAATATAAAACAAAAACTAAAACCCTCAAAAGAAGCAAGGACGTTCATTTAAATATGGGTGAAAATCATTTAATCCCCCAACTTTACTTTAAAAATCAAACTCCCTCTCAACTTTGAACAATAGACATTCTCCTCCTCATATCTCGATTGATTTTTTAAATGCTCATTTATCCTCACGTTATCAATCTTTGTCTTTCTCTTTTACTTTTGTAAAATCGTGATTTCTTTTTAATCTATATAACGGATTTATCTAGAGAGAAAAAATACCATCGAGACACAAAAAAAGTGGAAAATAGTAATTAAGTATATAAATTAATGACATTCTATAATGAAATAAATAAGTCTAATAATAAAAAACTAATGTTATTGATAAAAAAAATTAAAACTTAATATCTATTTACATAAGCTTAAGTGAAAATAAAAGAGAGTGAGAATTTTGTAAATATATTTCAACGCAGTTAGTACAAAAATAATTACTAGGAGTAATAAAAATAGAGGTAACTTTTTAAACAAATTCCAAAAAGTTATATGTATATTAAAAAGTAAATGAATCTCAAATTAAAATTTAAAATATTTCATTAGAATAGGAAAGAAGAGGAACTTAAATATATTCACACGTTTGGCACGCACATACATATATAGATACATAATGCATGTAATATTAAAATAACAATCACAAAGTATAGTGTTAAATTTTGTGACAAATTTATTTAAGAATTATTCTACTTATAATATTAATGAAACTAAACAAATTTTTTTAGTAATATATAAAATTATTTAAACTATAGTAATATTCCTAAATTGAAAATAAAGTATTATATGTAATATAAAAAAGTATTGCATAAATGGAGCATTGAAAATGAACTGCAAAATAGACTTTACGTAGGATAAGAGGGAGAGAAAGCCTTCTTCATAAGGCAAGCGTCTCGTCTCTTGCATTACATTGTGTGACGATAACTTTGTCTAACCGCTTCCGCTCTGTTGTTCAAAATTGAGGGAGTTAAAATTTTGAAATAAATTTTGGAGGTAAAAATGATTTTTATCCTTATTGTCCCATATGATACATAGATGCAAAGTTTTTTCAATCTAATATCTCATCGTTAGAAATAGCGGCTCATGTCTAAGTTTGAAAGATCGATAGTTGATGAAAGATCAAAAGGACACAAGTTTCAAAGTATTGGCAAAACAACCACCATTTATGACGTTAACATTATCAGTCCCACAAGTTGTCAATCCTAGCCCCAAAGTTTTAAAAATATATTTTGGCCCCCAACTCTCAACATTTTAATTACCCAAAAAAATAGAAAAATAATTATTTCCCTCCATTTTAATTACCCCAAAAAGAAATGAAAAAATAAATATTTCTCTTCAAAAACTCCCGATTTCTTTACTTTTCAGATTCCATTTCCGGTGAAAATTCGGACTTTTATATACAGACCAAGGACAATATTTATCTAAAAATTCATAAATAAATAAAATAAAAAATAAAAAATAGGATATTGCACTATCTAAATATTATAATAAGACTTTAACACTGCATATGAGAGTCCATGTCCATTGAACATGATCAAAAGAGTTTTAGGTCAAGTCATGGTACTTAAAAGGCCAATATTTATCTAAAAAAGTCATAAATAAATAAAACAAAATAAATAAAAAAACTTGATACTATTTAAACATTATAATAACACTTTAATACATTATATGAGAGTCCCCATCCATTGAGCACATGATCAAAAGAGTTTTGGGACAAGTAATGGTACTTAAAAGACCAATATTTATCGAAAAAAGCCATAAATAAAAGAGTTTTCTATCAGATTTTTGTTTTGTAAGTATTTCTGATTACCAATCATGCGATTGATTGCACATGTATCCACAATCTATTTTAACACTAATTTTATACTAAGATCAGATATACATGTCATGTTTGCACTAGCACTTGTCTCTTCAACTGCAACTTTGTTGTTAAGCATGCTGAGAAGTTGTTGATGTTGGCTGGGTGTAAATTGACCAGTTTTCATATATGTGCCTTGATGATGCTGATATGAGTTGTATCCTGGTACAAAGTGTGGTCCCTGTGGATTGTAGGACTATGAGTTTGGCATCAACATTGTTCCATGTTGATGTTGTGTCTTCCCAAACTGCACATTCTGCATATGATGGTGATTTTGAACTTCACCTCCCTGTCCAGTATCTTCAAATGGCAAACTTCCTCATGTCACTACATTTGCCTTCTTAACTTTTCCTTTAAAATTCTTAGGATATTCATTTAGTTTGTAACAATCCTCTTGTAGGTGTCCAGTTTTGTGACATAAGTCACATTTCATCAGCTTAAAACAGTCCATTCTCAAGTGTCCTTTGCCATGGAAAAAATTACACACTACATTAGGATTATATGGTTTCTTTTGCCTTGGACCTCCACTTCCATTTCTTGCTGTAAACATGGCTGATGACTCCATTATATCCTGCATCATCCTTTGGCTCTCCTCCTAGTTGATCATTGCATAAACTTGATTTAGGTTTGGTATATGGTGCATCATTATCACTTGACTTCTAGCTTGACTATAACTGTCATTAAGTCCCATAAAAAATGTAGCTTTCTCTGATATTGCAAATGATCTACAAATTCTTTCGACTTAGGACAGCAAAATGGTGGTGGTATAATGGAATCATATTCATCCTAAAGGTCCTTAAGCTTAGAGTAGTACATAGACACTGATAGTGTTCCCTGTCTCAATGTAACTACTATCTCCTTATATAACTGAAATGTCCTCGAACTGTTTATTTTATCAAACATATCCTTCAGATCCTCCCATATCATATAAGAATCTGAATTAAACAACATTCCAGTCAGCAAGTTTTTGCTCACATTCCCCATTAGCCATGATACTACAATGGCATTACACATCCCAAAGCCTAGCTAATTCACCAATGAACGTTTCTCTCTTCATTGTACCATCTATGAATCCTATTTTATTCTTTTCTAATAGGGACAATTTCATCACCCCTACTCCATAAAGTGTAATTATCCATTCCAAATAGCATTATTCCAACCGACAATGAACCTGGTGCATCAGATGGAAATAGATACAAAGGATGATTGTGATCTATGTTCATCGTTGTTGTCGCAGCTACAATTGTCATATGTTCTCCATTTGCTCCCATTGTTGTTGAATTTGTAATTTTCAGACTTTAATTCCAAGTATAATAACAGTATTTGTCTTCAAATGCGATTTGATTCAAGTTTTCGATGTTCGATTTCTTCGATTGTAGACTTAGATCCCTCGAATCCCTCACTGCATGTGACTGAATCTCCCTCGATCTATGTCGGACGGTTGCTCTGATACCATGTTAGACTTCAGCACTGGTCTTGGAAGAAGAAATCAAACCAGAAATGACTAAGTTGTCATTGATGAAAATCAGAGAAAACATATGCTATATATATACACACTACAATTCATCCAAAAATAACTATTAATTATACAACTAACTCTTCAACAAACTAACCAACTCAACTAACTAACTCAACTCCTTATAACAAACATAACAAACTCAATAATAGTACTATCATGCACTCCTCCTCGTTGTACCTTTGTGCACCTCTCTATTACTTTCACAAATGTATTACCCTTCTCCCTAAAAGCACTCATGTCCTAAAATATCACCACAGTAGCTAAAAAATACTTACTCTTTGCAGCCAAATTGCTGAGCCAATGCAAAACCAGGCTTCCAATTACACTATCAACCACAAGAATCAATCTTCATATGTCAAAGCCGTGAAGAAAGTGGTAGATTAATTTTCTGACAAAGGAAATTCGGATGAACCCCTCCATGTGCCGTGGCAGATCCAGGATTTTCACTCAGGGAGTTCGAAAAAAACAACAAGACATAAATAATAATATTGTTCCCAAGACATAAATAATAATATTGTTCCTGAGAATCAAACTAGGATGCTAGAGACTATTTTGAACACCCTAGGCCACTTGAGCTAACCTTTTGCATTTGCTCAGGGTGTTCAAAAGTTAATAGATGTACATAAATATAAAAAATCTACTCTATGTTGGGAGTTTTTGCTCTATGATACTTTATAAAGCGGTACGGGAAGTATATAACTATTACAAGTATTCGAAAGGATAAACAAAGATTCAATAGTTCAACTAGTAATCTGAAAATTACAAGATAACCACAAAACTGAAATTACAATTTTTGTTGAAAACGAAAAAATGGAAACTGGTTTTGCTGAGTCGAGTGTAGCACTCTGTCCTTAAGACAATATTGCCCCGTATGTATCCTTTATACGTCCTGGACAATTTGTCTCCCAAGATAAAACAGCAATGGAACCCTTGAGCAAAGGAAACTCAAGAGCTACCGTGAAGAATATTGAGTAACGAAATGATGCTTGGAAGTTGTAGGAAGAAAACTGTTTTTGTTGTGTATTTTCGTAAGCTTTATGAACTGTTATTTTTCTGTTCTTTGTGGTGCTCAACAATGGTGTAAGGGTGTGTTTATATAGGTGAGGGAGGGGCTGAAAACTCGCCTCCATAATAGCCAAATAATGGCCATTATGGAGGTAGTAAAGTCACCAACATAAATGGTGAAAGAACCAACGGATTTGGCCATTATAGGAGGAGTAATTCAGCCAAAATAAATGGCTGAATTGAGTGCTTGACGTTTCGTTTTGACCATCGAAATTCGAACTTCGGGGACCAAACTGTACATCTTGAAACTTCGGGACCAAACGGTACATCGAAAGAATTCTCGGTTCAAACGTACGTCCGAAACTTCGGGATCAAACGTACTTCGACAAAGTTTTCGGCCCAAAAAGATAATATCATAAGGCCGCGCCCGCGCCGTGAACCGGAACCGGAACCGGAACCGGAACCGGACCGGACGGGCGGCGGCGGCGCGCGTGTGGTCTTTCCTCGAACCGAAGCACATCTAGGTCCTCCCTCCTTTAAACACATGGGATACCCCTTGGGGTCCCAAACCCCAAACCAATTTCGAATCTTATATACACAACAATTCTTTCTTCCTCTACCGATGAGGGAGAATTACACACAATACCACACTTTCCATGCTTCAAACACCTTACTTCGTGTACCAATATCTCTTTCATTACTCAATGAAATTTGATGATTCTTGGCCCTACGGTTATCTACGTACTTAGTAGATCATGCATGTGTGAAGAACCGGATTCTCCAACATACGTTACACTAGTGTTTAAGCCGTTAAAGTTGGTCGGTCGCAACTCCCGCCAAAGGCAAATTTCCAACAATCCCCTCTTGAAAGAGATTTTGGCGCACTCACATGGTGTCTTTTCATTTCCAGCAATATTTCACAGCGGACCGATGTTGCATAAGGAGAGGTAGCCTCGGCTTTGAACCTTCCATAGTTGAATACCATCGGACTTACTTACTGCGCGCGGTGAACGTGATATCTTGAACCGTCGGTGTTTAGTGTAAGCCAAGACAACGGTACCAACACAACAAATTCCCTTACTCTCTTCTTCGTAATGTTTTGTCCGTTTTGGCCATGGACAACGTCTTGGATTCTTAAGTGCGTTCAATTTGAGGCGGCCCGTCCTCGCACTTAAATAGGTGGTCTCCTACAAGGTATCCTGCTATACCCCACTTCACAAGTGTTAGGAACCATTAAAAGTTTCCCAAAGACCTAACCTCAACCGTGAGGATCATTACGGTTTTTGAAAACTTAACCTTTACCCACACTGCAGATAGCACTTAACGTCTATCGCGGGAACGGCTTTGGATTTGGTGTTTCTTTTCGAAATCACTATCCGAAGTGCTCATGCTTCGACCGAAGCGATCAACCGAACCTTTACAACTTAGTTTTCCCATTAGACCAAATTACGGGATCTCCGGTTCGTAAGGTTGGGTTTCCACCGTATTGGTTCGTATATTTTGGGTTTTAAGCCCATTCCCCTAGACAGGCGAACACTTGATCTCCGGGTAGTCCCTTAGTTAGTAAATAAGGAAGTGACACCCGTGATGATCAACGCCATACGGTCTTATGTCTCCGACGGTATCGTGACGATATGTCCGACGCCGTCATCCGTGTCCTTCCTAAAGCCGACCGGCTAGCCACGGTGTAGAACCGCTTGAAGGCACGGGTTTCTCCCAATAAGGGACGTCCTCTAATGAGTCGTGAAGTTACTCAACTTCTTTCATGCTTTGTATAAAGCGATAAACTCCGATACCATCATGAATCGGTCGATGCAAGTTTGCTTAGAGGATTTTCCAAGAACCACCATACACATTTACTTGTGGCTTTGGTGTTCTTCGGATCCGATGTCCGGTTGCATCACCGTGTGTTCTCTCGTAACCGCTTGGGACATCCGTAATACTATAATCCGTAGATAAGCGAATAATTCGGATATCGTCATATCCGACTTAACGCCTTCTATTGATCATGTATTAAGATCATCGGTGAACCTTAGTTCAACCGATCTTTTGTTGGACGATACCAAGTCGGTTGTAGTGTGTACAATACATTGAACTACACGTGACCCGAGCATATCGCTCCTTGTCTATGGGTGCACCATGATTCCAATCGGTTCTATGATTCATATCCATTGGTGGCTTCAACGAGATCGTCAACTATCGACCGATCCGTTAGATGTCTTAGAAATCCAATTCCTAAGATGTCATCTCGTGATACTCATATCTTTCATATCGAGACTTTGTTTCAATATGATTTTCACTCTAAGACCGTTGGTTTTCCAACTGTTGGCTTTCTAACTTCGAGTCAATGTTTCGTGATCGATTCATTGTTTCGTTTTATCTCGAGACTTTCGGGACCAAAATGTTAACATTTCGGGGACCAAAATGAAAGTTCGGGAAGAAGCCCAACAGTTCGGCAAACCAATTACGATCCTCTTCTTCCAACTCTCCGGTTGGGAAGGTCATTTCAACACCCATCCCATGTAAGATTACAATGGCCCTGGATGTGAAGCTACTCACATGGGAGCACTTTTTACAACCCAAAGGTTCTTTTCCCGGAGGAAGATTAACTATTACACACGTATGGTTCTATATATGGAATCTATTTCTCCCTTTAGCTTCTTTCCAAAGCGCGCTTTTGGAGATAACAATTATTTGTTAATTGTCCATGGTTCGTTCTCAACCATACAAGCTAGAAGGACCGGATCAAGTCTTTGTCCCCTCTTTGCTCCGTCTTGGTTCAACATCTAGAATCCCCGAGTTCTGCGCGGATCGGAATATTAAGTTCCGGATAGACGAGAACTTTCGAGTCATGAAGATACGGAACGTCTAGTTCCGGACGATCGAGCCCTCGCGGGTTCTTGTTAACCTTGAGCAATTACTCCTTTTTCCTTTTCCAAGGAAAGTTATCTCCAAAGAATTCAACATTCTTTGACGCCAAGAGGCGATCAACACTCTATCGTTATTTGCGGATCCAGTGGATATGCAATCTACGATCTTAGGTCGAACTTGACCTGTTTCGGTAGCCCATCTTTTACCAAGTTACCCCTCATAATTTGGGCGTACGACTTCGCGCTTGGCTAACACCGTTAGACTGAGGTGAGTAGTGAGCAGTCGTTTAATAAACGATGCTTCAAATTCTCCCCCTCTATTGCTACGAATTTTGCAATCCATAGGCATAGTTGATATTCAACTTCAGCTTTGTAGCGCTTATCCGCTTCAACAACTTCATCTTTGCTTTTCAACAAACAAAGGATTCCATACGTTGTACCATCATCAATGAAGATCACAACGTACTTGTCTCCCCCCTCTATTTTGTATAAACTTCAAATCACCCAATTAGGTGTGACTAAGTTCTAGAGGAGCGGTGCTTCTTTCGCTATTCCCTTGACGGAATTTGGAAAGGTGATTTTGCCTCTTCATCTACCTCACATTTATTTTGAGAGTTTATGTCGACGAGAAGGCAACAATCTCAACATCGTTAGCTTTTGAATGACTTGCTATTTAACGTGTCTTAATCTATGATGGCATAGATGCACGGATTACAAATATATCATTCATTTGGCTACAAACGTACTTGTACCATTCTTAGTTATTACGGACCTATTGGACTAGTCTCAAACTAGCTTGACCAACGAGCGTCCCTTAAACCAAGTTAGGAATATGTATCACCTCATCTTAGAGTGATCACAATCCATGAAGTCCTATTGAGGACAACCTCTCCACCCTTCTACTTTAGAGGTGGCGTTGCTTCACATGAACAACCTCTTGCCCGTGGTTAGGGCGTAACCGGATCATTTGTGATCTAGATACTCGGCCTACTCCGGTTGCTTTGGCGGACCGAGTGTCCAATTTCTTTCTTGCCTTTCTTTAGGCCTTCGGATCATTCGGGACACCGGAAACTCGGCCCACCTTACTAGGTGTCCATTACTTTTCCTATGAAATGAATTTTGGCCCCACTCCAGTCGCCCAGAGGCTTTATATGACTAAGTGTCCAATATCATCATATCAAAGGAATTTTGGCCCACTCCAGTCACCCGGAGGCTTTGTATGACTGAGTGTCCAATATCATCCTATGAAGGATCTTCTGCCAAATAGTATGACAGGCTCAACGTCTTTAGCTTTTAGACTCCTTCCGTTAAGATTGGTGCCCAGATAATTCTTGGCGCTTACTTAAGAGTGGTAAGAGTTTTCGCACAGTTAGTGGATCTTTCTCCATTGTATGTGTGACATACTTTACAAACTTTAGTAATTACACTTAAAAGAACGGATCTTCTTAAGTCGTTTACAAAATCCAATCTTTAAACGGAGAAGAAGATGAGATCAAACTTCTGATTTGTTAAAGCATAAGGAATATAAATTATTTTCATATTCCTCCTTACTTTAATCCATTTTTAATCAGACATAATTTAATCTTTATTCTTGACAAGTAAGAAAAAACTACTTATCCCAATTTCGGATTCTGGCTCACTTCAGTCACTTCATCAGACTGAGTGTCCATTTCCTTCTCACCATTATTCGGATCCTTTGTCTGGGACAGTTATAGGCCTTCTGCTACAAGATAGAATAACATCTTCAGTCTTCTCCTCTTGTCCCAGTTGACATCCTCAGGCTCTCGAGAGCGCTTGCTTCCACCAGTCTTGGTAGCGGTGACCCCATGAACACATTCATCATCATCACTCTCTTCTACCAGAAAACCATTTCCATATCCAGATTTGGTCACACAACTTTTGACCGACATCTTTCGAACACTAATAGTAATACTATACAAAAATTGTCTTAAGTTGTTGGGAGTTTTTGCTCTATGGTACTTTATAAAGCAGTACGGGAAGTATATAACTATTACAAGTATTCGAAAGGATAAACAAAGATTCAATAGTTCAACTAGTAATCTGAAAATTACAAGATAACCACAAAACTGAAATTACAATTTTTGTTGAAAACGAAAAAATGGAAACTGGTTTTGCTGAGTCGAGTGTAGCACTCTGTCCTTAAGACAATATTGCCCCGTATGTATCCTTTATACGTCCTGGACAATTTGTCTCCCAAGATAAAACAGCAATGGAACCCTTGAGCAAAGAAAACTCAAGAGCTACCGTGAAGAATATTGAGTAACGAAATGATACTTGGAAGTTGTAGGAAGAAAACTGTTTTTGTTGTGTATTTTCGTGAGCTTTATGAACTGTTATTTTTCTGTTCTTTGTGGTGCTCAACAATGGTGTAAGGGTGTGTTTATATAGGTGAGGGAGGGGCTGAAAACTCGCCTCCATAATAGCCAAATAATGGCCATTATGGAGGTAGTAAAGTCACCAACATAAATGGTGAAAGAACCAACGGATTTGGCCATTATAGGAGGAGTAATTCAGCCAAAATAAATGGCTGAATTGAGTGCTTGACGTTTCGTTTTGACCATCGAAATTCGAACTTCGGGGACCAAACGTACATCTTGAAACTTCGGGACCAAACAAGACATCCGAAAGAATTCGGTTCAAACGTACGTCTGAAACTTCTGGGATCAAACTGTACTTCTGGCAAAGTTTTCTGGCCCAAAAAGATAATATCATAAGGCCCGCAGCCCGCAGCCCGTGAACCCGGAACCGGACCGGACGGGCGGCGGCGGCGCGCGTGTGGTCTTTCCTCGAACCGAAGCACATCTAGGTCCTCCCTCCTTTAAACACATGGGATACCCCTTGGGGTCCCAAACCCCAAACCAATTTCGAATCTTATATACACAACAATTCTTTCTTCCTCTACCGATGAGGGAGAATTACACACAATACCACACTTTCCATGCTTCAAACACCTTACTTCGTGTACCAATATCTCTTTCATTACTCAATGAAATTTGACGATTCTTGGCCCTACGGTTATCTACGTACTTAGTAGATCATGCATGTGTGAAGAACCGGATTCTCCAACATACGTTACACTAGTGTTTAAGCCGTTAAAGTTGGTCGGTCGCAACTCCCGCCAAAGACAAATTTCCAACACTCTATATATACACTGTAGGTGTTCGGGTGAACACCCTCGCCACAACCTAAATACGCCCCTGTCCATGCGTTCACTAGCTTCACCCTTGAACTGAACCCTAGTGTTAAAAGCCTAAGAGGGGTTTACTGGTAAGAACATAGTGATTTAAATCATGAATGCCTCTGTGATATCTGAGCTGATCAAAAGAATTGAAGATTCTTGTCGCATGTGATGGATTTGGAGGTCTAGTTCTTGCTTTGGCGGCAAAGGTAAATGTTCCTTAAGGTGATTATGGCACTTTAGTAAGTCTCCATTCTTTGTGTCTGTTTTTTACTCCCCGGATAAAAAAAGAGTGTCTACTTGACAATTATTTTTTTAATTTAAAAAAGTGTCCACTTATTAAATCAAAAAATAATTAATCTTAATTTTTCAAATTTGTTCTTATTAAGTGTTACGTGATCAAATTTCAATACCTATTTAATTAGAAACATTCTAGTCAAATTACCTATTTTTGTTTAGAAATTAGTATTTTTTTAAATGATATGTAAATGATTAAGTGGACACTCTTTTTTATCCGGAGGAGTACTACTTTATCTCTTTGCATGTCTAGACGTTTTCCTCTGCTGCTTCGTTTCTTGTAAGGCTCCCTCGCACCAACTTTTGAAACATAGCTATTTTTGGTCTACGAATTTTGCCCAGTTTGTTCTTATATTTCTTCACTTGAGCATTTAATGACTTATTTACGCGATCCTTTAAAATATTCTGATAACTTGATGTTAACGTGAAAGTCCTCCCCTGAGAAGAATTCGTACTCAAATTTGAATCTTGTAAAACAAAAGAGGGGGTTAACACATAAGCATCAAGTCAAACGCATAATAAATGACAGTTGATTCTTCCATGACACTTTAAGAGTAAATTGTCTAATTTTAATCAAACTGTATTGATGCCTACGAGAAACCGAGAGGATTAAAATAGCTTGGAAAAGTATAATTTAATTATACACCAAAAATTAATATAGTATAAATTCTTTAAAATAATCGAGTGAATGTTATATTTCTTATTATAGGTACTCGAACGAAAAAGCCAAAAGCGCTAGGCACGGTCAAATCAACTGAGCTATTACAGCTGGCAAACAAGCAGCACAATGTAATTTTATTTATTTCAGATCACCAAAGTAGGAGCGGAAAATAAAATATCTCCAAGTTGATCTAAATGATATAGCAATTTGTTTTTGGAAAAAATGATAAAATTGGTTCCTTATATTTGGAGGTAAGGTTTAAATAGTTCATAGTATTTTTTTATTTATATTTGATAAAATATATATGTTTGGTCTCCGTCAAATACTTAATAAATTCTGACTGTTAAAATTAACAGAAATTATAAATAAATAAAAAACTTAACAAGAAACACTAGGAATAGACCCATCAAATCTCATAAACGGTAACATCATAAAAGTTGCAACAGACACCAAAAATGTTAACAAACTATAAAATTACACCTCCAAATGTAGGTTTGAGTGAAAAAATATTCACAATTTTCGTAAACTTTAAGAATCAAAATTTGTTAACTATTTGGCGGAAATTAAAAGTGACCATTTTTTACAAACTTAAAAGATCAAAATTATTTAGCTCTTTTGGACTATTGAAGGATCATTTATGTCATTTTGTCCTTTTTTTGTGGTCAAATTAAATGTTCGTTGTTCCATCTAGAGTTTAAGTTATAATTTTTTTTGAACGAACCACTAGACAGTATATCTAACATCGTTTTTATTAATAATTAAAAACTAATCCTTCAAAGAGAGAGTACAAGAAAGGAACCTTAGACCTTATCTTACCAATCATAATTAGGTAACGAGGTATATGCACTGACCTATTAAAAGTATTTATTTCAATTGGTCATTTAAAAAGTAATTGTGGATAATTTTATTTAATAACACTAATTGATAACATATAATGAATGATAATAACATGTTATAATATGTTAATCGTATTAATGATATAAGAAAAAACATTAGGCTATTTAAAACCTTTCATTTATAAAGAGTTAGGTACGAGTCCCTTCTTTTATGTGCTGTTTTTTTTTATAATTTGTTGAAATTACATTTTTTTTAAAGAGAGACCCGTGAATAAGGGAAGACTTAAAGAGAGAGAGAGAGAGGGAGAGAGGAGGGCCATAGCAAATCTGGACTATAGAAGCGACGCACTGTAAGTTGTGAAATAATTTAAGCTATATGGAAACTTGAATAGTATTTTTTTTAAAGAAAATAATTATGTAAAACATATTTCGATGTTCGTGATTCTTATTGTAAATGTGAATTGGTAAACAAGGAAATATTCCTGTGATATACATTGAATATACAGAAGTGTATATCACAGAATACGATGGATTGGGACGCGACTGGGCTCTCGGCAATGGCCCAGCAGATCACCAACAAGCCCATTCTCTGACAGATTGTAGAGAATGCAATCTTGTATATATGGTATATATATTTGTAGTATATTGTAGTGTAAATGTTACCTTAATTAGTGTTATACACTTACCATAATTGTATAGTTAGAATTATGGTAGAATAAGGTTTTAGGAATAGAATATGAATAGGATTCTCCTATTTTGTAACTTGTATAAATACCTTTCAATTTATGAAAATAATCAAGGGGATTATTTCTTTCATGGTATCAAAAGTCTAGGTCACACAAAAATTTTCTCTCCAAATTTTTGTCCTCCCTTTCGGCCGAGACCCTACCCCCCCCCCCCCCCCCTCGGGTTTTAACAAATTTTGTCTTCCGCTCTCAAAATCTCTCTTACTAATCCCTCTTTCACCTCTTGTTCTTTTGGTATGTCTACATCAAAGAACACGTTTCACCCTGCCCTTGTTGTTTCTAACATCAAGAATCGTATTCCGTTAATTCTTGAAATAGAAAACGTCCAATACGCGACGTGGGCCGAGTTATTCAAATTCACGCTCGTTCGCATCAAGTCATCCATCACATCATTTCCGCGGCTCTTGATGATACAGAGGTGCCTAAACGCGAGGATGATCCTAAATTATGGACAACGCTTGATGCCATTGTCCTTCAGTGGATATATTCTACTATCTCCACGGACCTATTGCAGACGATTATCGAGCCAGATGCTACGGCGATGGCCGCATGGGATAGACTGCGTGACATATTCCAGGATAATCAGAATTCCAGAGTTGTTACCCTTGAACAGGATTTTCCCATGTCAACATGGAAAATTTCCCGAACGTTTCAGCATATTGCAAAAGGTTGAAGGAATTGGCGGACCAACTCCGCAACGTTGGTGCGCCTGTTAGTGAAGATCGTCTTGTTTTACAGATGGTCGCTGGCCTATCCGAGGCCTATAATGGCGTTGGGACTCTCTTTTGCCAAAGTAATCCTCTTCCAAGGATCTATCAAGCACGATCCATGCCTACATTGGAAGAAGTCGGTTTGGCTAAAAAGGCAGCTACTAATGCTAGTCCCTTGGTCATGATGACTTCCTCCCCAAGTCCTCAAAATTATGGCAACAATTCGAACCAAAACCAATCCCACGGGGGTAACAAGAATGGCCGGAAAAAAAAAATCGCGGGGGCAAACGCGGCGGTTCAGGCGGCAATCACGGTGGCCAAAGCAGTGACAGTGGGGGCCCTCCAGATTCTAGTGGGTCACCGAACCCCTGGTCTCAGCCTTGGGCCGTGGGCTTGGACCAGTGGACAGTGGCCCTACGGCCCAACTCCAGCACCTTTTGCACCCACTGGCCAGTGGGCTTTCCAGCAGCCCCCGGACGGCCCACCGCCTCGGCCCGGTGGCGACAAATATTCCAACAGCTTCAGCCTACGGCAGCAGCCTAATTCTGGTATACTTGGGCCCCGGCCTCCGCAAGCTCACCATGCAGCAGGCCCCACTCAGACAGATATCGAGGCCGCAATGCACACACTAGGGTTGACACAACCGGACCCAAATTGGTATATGGATACCGGTGCCACCACCCACATGACATCCGATTCAAGTACTCTCTCATCTTATTCCAATTTGAGCAACCCTCGCGGTATAATTGTCGGTAATGGCAACTCTATTCCAATTCAGGATTATGGTCAGAAAATGTTGTCTCCCCCGAATCCACCCCTTATCTTGAAAAATACTTTACATGCTCCCAAATTGATTAAAAACTTAGTGTTTGTCCGAAAGTTCACCACTGACAATTCTGTTTCTGTTGAATTTGATCCTTTTGGTTTCTCTGTGAAGGATTTCAAGACGGGGAGTCCTCTCATGAGGTGTGATAGTAGGGGAGATCTGTATCCTATCACGCTCGGTATCGGTCCATCGAGTCAAGCCTTGTCATCCGCCTTTACATCCATTTCTCCCTCCTTGTGGCATGCTCGCCTTGGTCATCCGGGATCCTCTATTTTATCAGTTTTAGATAAAAATAGTTTTATTTCTTGTAAGGGTACGAGTCGTACTCCACTTTGTCAATCTTGTTCATTAGGAAAAATTGTTAAGTTGCCATTTGTAGACTCAAATTCTCATACTTCAATGCCATTTGATATTATTCATAGCGACCTATGGACGTCTCATGTTCTTAGTTCGTTGGGTCATCGATATTATGTTCTCTTTTTGGATGATTATTCTAAATTTTTGTGGACGTTTCCAATTGCGAATAAATCACAAGTGTTTTTCGTCTTCATCAAATTTAGAGCGTTCATTCGTACCCAATTCGAAAGAGAAATAAAAAATATTCAATGTGATAATTGGAAAGAGTTTGACAATAGGGAGTTTCGGGAGTTCTGTGCTAATAATGGGATTAATTTTCATTTTTCGTGTCCTCATACATCTTCACAAAATGGGAAGGCCGAATGCAAAATTCATTCCATAAATAACATTGTCCGAACTCTCTTAATTCATGCTTCCATACCTCCATATTTTTGGCATCATGCTCTACAAATGGCCACATATCTCCTTAACATAATTCCGTTCAAAGGTCTGATATATTCTTCTCCCCTCTACATCATATATAATAAGAACCCGTCTTATTCTCATCTTCGGGTTTTTGGGTGCTTGTGTTATCCGTTGTTCCCATCCACCACAATTAACAAACTTCAGGCTTGGTCTACTCCGTGTGTATTTTTGGGTTATCCGTCTAATCATCGTGGGTAAAAATGCTTTGATTTATCCTCCAAGAAAATCATAATTAATCGCCATGTCATTTTTGATGAAACCCAATTTCCTTTTATGAAAGTTCATACTCTCGAGCCTAGTTCGTATAATTTTTTGGATGACCAAATATCCCCGTATATTATTCGGCATTTTTCGGACATCTCTCGCACCCAAAACTCTCCAACGGGCCCACTTCCCGCTGGCCCCACAGGCACGTCTCGGTCGGTACTGCCCAGTAGTCACACTGGGCCAGTTTCAGTGATTGGGCCGGTCCAGCCCATCACTGGAACTGGTCCAGTTCCAGTCTCTATTTCCGTCGACATGTCCATTTCCAGAATTGGGCCAGCAGGCCCATTGCCTGCTGGCCAGTCCTTCCCGAGCTCAGAAAATTCCCAAAATCCGCCCACCTCTTCCTCGAGTCATAGACCAGTCACTCGTAGTCAACGGGGTATTTTTACACCAAAACAACATTTTAATTTACATTTGAATGTCTCTAAATCCCCATTGCCACGTAATCCTGTGTCTGCCTTAAACGACCCGAATTGGAAAATTGCTATGACTGATGAATATAATGCTCTTATTGATAATAAGACGTGGGAGTTGGTGCCCCGTCCCTCTGGTATTAATGTTATCAGGTCTATGTGGATTTTTTCTCATAAGGAAAATTCGGATGGTTCTTTCG
The DNA here is from genome assembly GCA_034509755.1 of Anisodus tanguticus. Lineage (NCBI taxonomy): Eukaryota > Viridiplantae > Streptophyta > Magnoliopsida > Solanales > Solanaceae > Anisodus > Anisodus tanguticus. Next base: position 26,860,154 of record CM067556.1, read on the forward strand.
CTCGACATAAGGCACGGCTTGTGGGTGATGGTAAGACTCAGCAGGTTGGGATAGATTGTGGTGAGACGTTTAGTCCGGTGGTCAAGCCGGCTACCATTCGCACTGTGCTCAGCTTGGCTCTTTCAAAGGCCTAGCCTATTCATTAGTTGGATGTCAAGAATGTTTTCCTACATGGTGATCTCAAGGAAACAGTATATATGCATCAGCCGTTGGGGTTCAGGGATCCTAACCGTCCTCATCATGTCTGTTTGTTGAAAAGGTCCTTATATGGGCTTAAGCAGTCTCCACGGGCCTGGTATACGAGGTTTGCTGACTATGTTTCTACACTTGGGTTCACTCACAACAGGTCAGATAATTCCTTGTTCATCTACCGTCGTGGTTCGTCCTTGGCCTACATTCTGTTATATGTGGATGATATCATTTTGACTGCTTCTTCTGATGCCTTACGCCAGTCTATCATGACCATGCTTAGCATACGAGGACCCGACCCGCTATCGCAGTCTTGCAGGGGCCCTCCAGTATCTTACATTTACCAGACCGGATATTCCGTATGCTGTTCAGCAGGTGTGTTTATTCATGCATGATCCCAGAGTTGAGCACATGAATGCAATCAAACGCATCATTCGGTATATTCAGGGGACACTGGACTATGGTTTGCACTTGTATCCTTCATCTACATCCACACTTGTCTCTTACACGGATGCTGATTGGGGTGGTTGTCCCGACACCAGACGGTCGACGTCTGGCTACTGTATGTTCCTTGGAAACAACTTGGTCTCCTGGTCGGCAAAGTGTCGGGAAACTCTATCCCGCTCAAGTGCAGAGGCAGAATATCGAGGGGTAGCGAATGTGGTCTCCGAATCATGTTGGCTACGTAATTTGCTTTTGGAGCTTCATTGTCCCATTCAGAAGGCAATCTTGGTATATTGCGATAACATTAGTGTCATCTACCTTTCAGATAACCCGGTTCAACACCAACGCACCAAACATATCGAAATGAACATTCACTTTGTCCGTGAAAAGGTTGCAAAGGGTCACGTTCGCGTATGCCATGTCACGTCTCGTTATCAAATTGCAGACATCTTTACAAAGGGTCTACCAATGGTCCTTTTTGAAGATTTTAGGGACAGTCTCAGCGTTCGAAGACCGCCCGCTATGACTGCGGGGGTGTGTTAAACAAGGAAATATTCCTGTGATATACACTGAATATACAGAAGTGTATATCACGGAATACGATGGATCGGATCGGCAAGTGGGCTCTCGGCAGTGACCCAGCAGATCACCAACAAGCCCATTCTCGGACAGATTGTAGAGAATGCAATCTTATATATATGGTATATATATTTGTAGTATATTGTAGTGTAAATGTTACCTTAATTAGTGTTATACACTTACCATAATTGTATAGTTAGAATTATGGTAGAATAAGGTTTTAGGAATAGGATTCTCCTATTTTGTAACTTGTATAAATACCTTTCAATTTATGAAAATAATCAAGGGGATTATTTCTTTCATGAATTCTTTTTCTGTAAAATACTCTCAGATTTCTAGAACATATTTTTAGATTTTGTTTTTTTGAAAAAGACGTACATAAAAATTTTCTCCACTATGTTGACGTCGTTACAGTTAATCGATTGCATATGGTAAAATTTTGCATGCCTTCGTATTTTTTTTCAAATCGATGAGTATAAGGTACATGTCTTTCAAATACATATTTAGAATTTAATTATAATTACTTCATATGTATTAATATACATTTAACTAATTTTTATTATTAGAAAGTTATTTAGTCAATATTAAATATTGAATGTAAATAAGTATTTATGATAAAAATATATACTAAAAAAAAGGAAAAACGGGGAAATAGTTAAGGAGGAAAAATACATGGAATTAAGAGCAATGCTTCAAATAGTAGTGTATTATAAATGTTATTTATTATTGTCTATCTCTTGGAGAAAATTTATGGTTAGTAACTTTGGGATCAAGTAAGTTTTCTATTATAAATAGAGATGTTTCTTTCATTGTATTGACATCTCTCAAGAGAAATAAAGAACTTTCTTTTCTTCTCTCTACAATATTCTCCTTCTTGCTTTATTATTTCATAACACGCTATCAGCACAAGTCTCTATCAATTTGGGTAAAAAAGTGAGATTATAGTTGTCAAAGCAATATTCAGAAAGAATACACCAGTAAATATATAAATCACAATGGTATTAGGGACAATGGTTATTGATACGTTGGAGTATTACAAACATAGAATCATATATGAACTTTCCAGTTTCTTTTGCGTAAATCCAGGTATCAAGTTTACACTTATTGTATTTCAATTTTGTTGTAAGTAAATTTATTTGTGGCTATAATTATAGGAAGTGGTAATATTATCATAGGTTTATTGTATTTATAATTGAAGATGTATTAGAGAAAAAATCTCTACATCATATGTATGTCTTGATTTGCTCCTAAAGTAACAATATCTTAAAAGAGGTTCTAAACTATCACAGTTTGATATGTTTAAGACACGTTCAGATATATTCTATTCTTGAAGATGAGATTTTTTTTATATAAATTGTTACAATATAGATCAACTCCCTGAAGTGAATGTGATGTTGGATACAAAGATGCAGGAAACGAAAATTACAAGTAACTGCTAAGTATCAAGAACTGAAATTACAATTGAACAATAAACTGAAATTACAATGAACTTGAAGAATAAACTGGAACAGTTTTTGGTATACTGAGTCGAGTGTTTGCACTCTGTCTTTTAGACAATATTGCCCCGTATGTATCCTTTCTACGTCCTGGACAATTGTCTCCCAAGATAAAACAACAAATGAACAAATGAGCAAAGGAAACTCAAGTGTTACCGTGAAGAATTTTGAGTAATGAAATGATGCTGGAAGGTAGTAGGAAGACTGATTTATGTTTGTGTGTTTTTCGTGGCTCAACAATGGTCCTTTATATAGTTGAAGGAGAGGCTTACCAACTGTCCACATAAGTGCCATTACTGGCCAAGTAATGACAATTATGGAGGTAATAATTCACCAAAATAAATGGTGAATTTGATGTGCAACGGATGGCATTTAGGAAGAGTAATTCAGCCAAAATAAATGGCTGAATTGAGTGTTGGTTGACGTTCTGTTCTCTGCCCAATCTGACTTTCTTGAAACTTCAGGGACTAAACTGTACATATTGAAACTTCAGGGACCAAATTGTACATATTTAAAGAATTCTGGTCCAAAAAGATAATATCAGAAGAAGCACAGCCCACAACCCACGACCCGTGACCCGTGACATCTAGGTCCTCCCTCCTTTAAACACATGGGATACCCCTTGGGGTCCCAAACCCCAAGCCAACTTTGAGACTTATAAACAAAACAATTCTTTCTTCCTCCACCGATGAGGGAGAATTGATCTCAATACCACACTTTTCCATGCTTCAAACACCTCACTTCGTGGACCAATATCTCTTTCATTTCTCAACGAAATTTGACGATCATTGGCCCTACGGTCATCTACTTACTTAGTAGACTATGCATGTGTGAAGAACCGGATTCTCCAACATGCGGAACACTAGTGTTTAAGCCATTAAAGTTGGTCGGACGCAACTCCCGCCAAAGGCAAATTTCCAACATGTAGTAAAGCTTATAATATACAGACATGCGTTTGGTGGTGAAAATATTATGCCTCACCTCCAAAAGAGGTAGAATAATTGAGAAGAAATTTTCTAAATAAGACTTTAAAATTTACTTCTGAAGTAGTAAGACTTTAAAATCTACTCCTGAAGTAGTAAACTTTGAAATTTACTCCCGAAGTAGTAAAATTTTGAACTTTACCCGAAGAAGTTTAACTTTAAAAAAATACCCCTGCAGTAGCAAGACGTTGAAAAATGTCTAAGACATATTCTGAAGCAATATTTTTTGGTGCTTGAGAAAAACAATGAGCTATTAAAATTATGTATAAGGTGCATCTAATCGACCAAGTTTGATTTCCTGAAGTGAATGAAGAATACCATAACACACCTCCTGAAGAAATAAAATAACAAATGATATAAATGTTATTTTGTGGTATGAAGGCCATTGTTGCACGTACTTATCGTACGTCAAATCATCTTAAATACTTTTATTATGTATCATTCTAAGGCAAAATGATATATATTTTGTAAAATACTTTCTACTTTAACCACATTAATATATTATGTTTACTTACTGATTTTCCAGAAGGAAATAACAATTCGTACAAAAAATTTATGAAGAAAGAAATAATTATGTGATTTCCACTTTGATACAAAATATTCGGATGTTAATGAATATCTCCCTGAAGGAGATATTTACCATAAAATTTGATGGTAGAAGTATCAAAGACTGTATAACTTAATATTTACTTTTTGTTATTTATGAATTTAAAAATATCTTTATAATATTCATTTGATTGTAAATTTTTTTGTCATGACACCGGCGATATCAGGGTAATATTTGATAACACAAAATTATTTAATGGCTCTAGAAGAGCTAACTATTTATCTAGAAGATCATGGCACTAGTACTGTCCAAATAATATGTGATTATGGAGAATAAATTAAAGGCTCCTAAAGAGCTTATATACTATTATGTCATTCGTTCTAGATTGTAATATACGAAGTTGTTATGATTGAAACACACGTTATAGTAAATCTGAAGTTTACTAAAGTAAATGACTATCATATTGAAGCTATAAATGATTGGAGGATTAAATATCTATAAAATCATAGTGGGTGAGAAATATGTACGTGAATGGTTACCCTCTTTGTTCTCCAAATTGTACTACACGAATATAAGCATGATGAAATCATATGTCATAGTAAACCAGAAGTTTATTGGCATAAAAAAATAATTCATGTCATAGTAAACTTCTAGTTTACTAAAACAAATAGCATATGGCGTGGTAAATTTCAAGTTTACTAGTATAAATAATTCCATTAGTCGGCATGAGCGGTTTGACCATCCCGATTGAAATATGATGTACAGGTTGAATATTTGACATATATTGAAGAAGTAGAAGATTCTTCAAGAATTTATTTTTGTTGCTTGTTCTCATGATAAGTTGATTATACTGGCTAATGTTGGAATTGAATTTTCTAAATTTTGAAAAAATATAAAAGTTGAATATTGGATTGTTCACCTGTTATGTGATATCTTAAATAGATGAATCGATAAGACAGTCACATGTGCGTTTATTGTCAACCCATAGTTTGACATATACAAAGTTACTTGCTCAAAATAATTGAGTTGAGAGCACAATTTCAGATTATGTAATCAAGATAATTCATCTTGTTAGTGATGGTTTATATCCAAGTTGGTTTAGCATTGAATACCTCCGATAAACAGTTAAATCGCTGCTTATGAGAACAAAGCTTCATGCGTTGATATGAGATATGATATATTGCATACAACAACACTTGTATGGTTCAGACCAATAAATTGTGATAAATTCTCCCCACAAAACTAGTTCAGGATCAGAAATTAGATATTTCCATCTAATAATTTTTACATGTGGTATATGATTAATTAATCTACCATGATGCACAAAGATGGATTCCCCCAAAGAAGATGAGATATATGTTAGTTTTTCTAACATAAAGGGGAGAGAATAAGCATCTAAGAAATATGTTATGAATTATAGTTGGTATGATCCTCAATCAAAGACAATTCAAGTCAAGTGCTAGAAGCATTTACTAACCCAAAATTAATTTCTAATTTCAGATGCAACATGCTCCTATTAAATTAATGTCTCCGAAGGACAGAGTCTACAACATGCATGAAGAGCGGTAGATCAATCGGTTTCAAATGAAATAATTCTTGAAAAGAGAGAGAGGAGAAAATGATCAAAATGATCAAAATAAGGAGGCAATGTGCTCTCGAAGAGCCTACGACACAACATTTCGTGAAATCTCGTGAGAGGTTTAGGTACCTAAAAATAATGAAAGTGATGAGATCTCAATAAGTTATGTCACATTGCGAACGTATACAAATGATATATCGTTGACAATATCTTAGTACAATATAGCGCAATATTATAAAAGATTGTGAGGATCTGAATTCTATGTCTATAAAGCATGCTAACGTAGACATTATTAACATGCTACAAATTCGTTCAAGTGATAATATAGTGATTTATTCATCAAGTCTCTACCAACTTCAACTTTCTAGAAGGTGGTGCACAAGGTTGGATTACGAATATTCAAGTTTTAGATTGATGTTCTCACCAGGGGAGTTAATACGCGTTGTACTCTTTTTTTCTTACAAGATTTTGTCCCACAGGGTTTTCCTTGCAATGTTTTGAATGAAGCAACCAAAATGCGTATTATTAGAAGTGTGTATTCTTTTTCCTTCACTAAATTTTTTTCCAACTATTTTTTTCTAATAATGTTTAACGAGGCACATTATCTATCAAATAGACATTCAAGAGGGAGTGTTATAAATATTATTTATTATTGTGAATGTCTATCTCTAAGAGAAAAATCAGGGTTAGTAACTTTGAGACCAAATCAGTTTTCTATTATAAGTAAGAGATGTTTCTTTCATTGTATTGGCATCCCTCATTAGAAATAAAGAACTCTCTTTTCTTCTCTTTCTCTACAATATTCTCCTTCTTGCTTTATTATTTTATAACAAAGTGTGTGTGTTTTTATTTTCCACTCATTTTTCAGTATTTTTATTAGAATTCAATTAAATTTAAATTCTAATTAAAAAATCTTATATTTGAAATATAGCACTTCCCAATAAAGATAACTTCATATCCACCAGAAGTCTAGAACGACTTTATAGTTTATAATTTTATATACAATAAAGACAAAATTCAAGATATTTAATTAAAGAAAAAGAAATATTTACCATTAATCCACAACCTTTGTTGGTGAAAAAACAAGTGTATGGCGTAGTTTGAGGGGCTTAATCACGTGGGTTTGCCCATTCGTTTCGGACAATCTTCATCCTTGTTGTCTCTTCCTATTCTTGTCATCTGGTCAAAGACAAAATCCAGTTAAAAAGCTTCGTCGTAGTAATTACAATACTTACGTTTCTAAGCTGACTCACAAAAATCTCTGACAGTTACTCTTAATAAAAAGAATAGACAATACCCTTTTTGTCAATACGTTCACTATCATTATTCAATTCTTGATTTCTTTCACACCTGCAGACCCTTCCGTTTCTTTATTTTCTTCTTGTTTCCCTTTCTGGGAAATTAAATATAATTAGTTCAATATTCATTTTCTTGCCAAAGATTTTTAATCTGCTTTTTTAAAACTCAGAGACCAGAAGTTTGCATAAACAATAGATCGAGTCTCCATTGACCAAAAGGTAAGTGTAGAGAAATATACCATATAACTGCGGAATGAGTTCTCGTTATAAGCTTTGCTTTTTGTTCTGGCCCTTTTTCCTCGTTAAGATTTAAATTTGATTGGTTCAAAATTATGTTATGTTTACCACTGAGTTCGTTACACTTTTTTCAATCATAAGTTCATTAGTATTTGTTGTAATAATATTCTACATAAAAAAGTACTTGTTCAGTTGACCGCCTCTAAGTTATATATATAAGAATTTAACTATCTATCTTTCTGATTGAATCTATTCACCTTTTGTGCTTTTGGAGGAGGGGTTTAAGGGGGCTTGAATCGAATAAATGTTTGTGGATTTCAGGTGAATGTAATGATAAATTTGATTCAGTACTAGCAATAATTGGCCTCCACTACCCTTTCAGTGGTCCTGACTTTAGAGTTTAGAGTACTGAAAAAATGACCACAACTTCAAGATTACCTGGGCTTAGCTTAGTATCTTCATTACAACATTACTGCTTGCTTTACTTTTCTAGAAAATTTTAAAAAAAGGACCAGGCCTATAGTCTAACAGTAGGCAAAAAAAGATTAAATTTTGGGTATGTAGGTGTAACTATAAAGTTTAAATTTTTTTCAAAAGATTTTTTTTCAAACTAGTTAGGTTTAGTAGTTTATTATTTGAATATTTTATGGAACTGCACAGGTTGGTCTCTACAACGTTGTAAGACATTTTCAAAATAGTTTTAGGTTTGATGGTTCAAAATATTTCATCCATCTGTATAGGAACACCAGTCTAATGTTGGCTGCACTTTGCCATAACTAAACATCATGAGGAAAAACAATACTTCATTGAGGAATTCAGGTACATATACTAGCCCATCGACACCAGAATATGGTGATAATAATTTCGAAGGATTTCAGAGAGGCTGGTGTTCCGAGCGAGTTCCATTACCGATCAACAGCAGCAGGAGGCATATTACTGCTACTGCATTGATGCCATTCAATAGTGGGAGGGCATTGCCTTCGAAATGGGATGACGCAGAGAGGTGGATTACGAGTCCGTTATCAGGTCATGGCACTCCCAAGAATTCAAATGTGCAATCACAGAAGCAGCCTAAGTCAAAAAGTGGACCTCTCGAGAATCCTGGTGTTATGTATATACCGAATTTTTCACCCTCTGGCCTAGTCCATGAAGGAGGAAGTACAAGTAATTTTATAGCGAATTCACCGTTTACAACAGGTGTACTGGTGCCTGATGGATTATCCATTCATTATGGTGTTGGTGACGGTGCAAGATCTAGTGCTTTATATGCTGATAATAACATGGCTCGAGCAAGCACTGCTCCTGGTCTGTCAGATTTTTTCGCTGAATCTTCATTACCAAGCTCCCAAGGTATAATTTTCCTTCTCTTTGCAGATATTGTGTCTTACTTACACCCTTCAGGTATCATAGTCCAGTTGTTGCATACTAAGCCTAAGCAATTGGATTCATCATCAATTATGTGCTAATGCATCAGCTGTATACCATAATTTTACTGCTTACAATCCGATCTTCAATTATTTATCAACTTGCACTATCAATATCTTCTCTTAGTATTATTAGCATAAAAAACCTCAACGGTCCTATAGTCTCTGTACGAGTGTAGAAGTATGTTCTCCCACCTTACTTAAACACTAATCATTTGAGGGTCGTTAGTGAACCTTGCATCTTGTCTTTAGATCAAATCTTAACGAGAGAAATTAGACATATCTGGACTAAAGAATTGTGATTGACTAACTAATAAGTAACCTGTGGATCTTGTAACCTCCCTTGCTTTGGTATGAAATTGATCTGATGCACCAGGTTAGTTAAAGAAGGAACACTTGTCAGAGTGCGCTAGCAAGAGATAACATCTCATTTGGAAGCAAAAATATAAGCATGAAAACTTGTAAGATATGAATTAAAAATTATATAAGATCGCAGAAGGAAGGCAGTTGAAGTCAATTATAAAAACTAAAAGGAAGGGGGTGGAGGCAGTTGAAGTTTACTAAGAGTTAGTTTTCCTAAACAGCTTATGTCAGCCTATAGGCCGTGTTCTAAGTCTTTCCTCTGAGATATCAAGTGAAGTTAATTTATGCATTTAGACACAATAATATGGCTAGTAGTCAACAACCTTTTATGGAAATATGACCTTACAGTAGCTAATCATGCTTCTTAACACCACACAACCCTCCTGATTTCTTGAATGAAGCATGTTAAGCATTCTTCTTTTGACAAGCTTGCTTCTGTTATTCTTTCCGAACTGTATTGTGCAATCACTAGACCAAACTGTCGGAGGAACAATATATTCTTAGTAAAGGATAATGCATTATCTCTTGTTGCTGATGAAATCAATGGCCAGATGATAAGGTTGATGGCACCGAGGAACCAGATTCTATTTCCTCTGTAGTTTCACGTCGAGACATGGCAACTCAGATGAGCCCGGACGACAGTACACATTCCTCTCCCAAAGGAAGGTCCCCTTCAATGCGTTCTATAGAGGAGACAAATAATAAACATTCAGCTAAAGTTGAGATTAGAGATGTACAGGTAGATAGAGGACCTCCCATATCCGGAGAATCGCAGAAAAACGGGGTAAGGGAAAGAAGGAAAGACTTACAAGATGCAAGTGTCTCAAATTTAAGGTGGGATGTTGCGGATGCAGGAAGGAGCATGCCAAAGTATGTTATTATTTCATTCTTTTGATACTTATAATAGTGTAAAAAGTATCTACAGTATCCTTATGAAAAGACAACCAGCACATCCTTAATGTTAACCGTTTCTGCAAGGTTATCAATTGAACAATTTAGAGATGGTCTATTTAACATTGAGCTCATCACTAGAGATGGGAACTCTCTAGATTCCCACATATCAGATGGAATAATCCTATCTTGCCAAAATGTATGTTTCAAAATAACAAAAATCTCTGTTAATTGTCTTAGTCCTCTAATTAAAAAAAGGGTTGCTAGGTGCACTAAGCTCCCGATGTGCGCGGCGTCCGGGAAAGCGCCGGACCACAAGAATCTATTTTACGCAGTCTTATCCTGCATTTCTGCAAGAGGCTGTTTTCACGGCTTCAAGCCATGACCTCATGGTCACATGGCAACAACTTTACCAATTACGCCAAGGCTCATTTTCTAGTCCTCGAATTACTTTATGCATTTATTACACAGGAGAAGTTCTTTAAATGAAAAATTCTGGTTTCGAACCCATATTTTCAAAGAACTCGAAACCTTAAATAGGTGAAGTTTAAATTCTGGATTTGCCTCTGGAAGCAATGCATTTTTCTTTCTTCCTGTTTTTGTAGGCTGCAAAGAGAGGAAGCCAGGATTACTGCTTGGGAGAACTTGCAGAAGGCTAAAGCTGAAGCAGCAATCCAGAAGCTCGAGGTCTTTCATAATTTTTTTATTTGGCAGCTTGGTGCACAAAGCACCCCGCGTTAGCAGGGTCCGGGGAAGGCCGCATCCTAAGGGGTGTGATGTAGACAGCCTACACTAATGCAAGCATTAGTGACTGCTTCTACAGTTCAAATCCGTGACCTATAGGTCACATGGAGACAACTTTACCGTTGCTCCAAGTCCCTCATACTTGTTATGTTAAATTAATCCACAGATTTCTACTTGTCTTGGAATGTTACAAAACTGACCCAATTCTTGTTTTATTTTAATCACAGGTGAAACTAGCAAAGAAGAGGTCAGCATCTATGGATAAGATTCTGAACAAGCTTAAACTTTCTCAGTCGAAGGCTCAAAAGATGAGAGGTGCACCCTCAGAAGGTCATCCAACAACTTCGAAAAAACTCTTTCCTTTCCAGAAGTATTTCAAGATCACCTCTTTCAGCAGTTGCTTTTACTGCCGTGTCCATTAGTTTCTTGAAATTCCGTAGAGCTCGGATCAATATATGATTCTCATCAAAGTTTGGAGTATATTTCATTCTTGGTGAACAAAGGAGTTAGATATGTCATAGCAGCTGCAGATTGATTATGTTCAGTTTTGGCCATCATGTTGCTAGATTTTCAACCAGAAATACCGTCGGTGCGGTATTTTGTAACAGTATCTAAGTATATGGTTATAAAAGAGGTAGCAGTGAGGAACCGAACTCTATGAGTACATACCCAAAAAGGTTACAGTTGAGGTATTGTACCAATATACCAAATTAGCAGCAACATATTGAGATATACATCTGATTTATTGTCTTAATATTTTCAAATCTTCATATGGAAAACACTTTACTTTTGCGGATAGCATTGCCTATAACAGAATAAGAAATGCATCGTCAGTCGAACACCTTAGATATCAAGGTGGCTTTGATGTATTTATTCAATCGGAAAAAAATATACATGGAATGAATGCATCATTGACAACAACAGCGCCCATGGCCTAATGGATAAGGCGCTTGACTTCTAATCAAGCGATTGTGGGTTCGAGTCCCACTGGGCGTGTGTGGTACATTTTGTTATCACATTTTTTTTATTTTCTTCTGTAGAAAAAGGAAAAATTTCCTTTTGCCATTCCAGTTACTATTTGATCTCTTTCCATTGGAAATTTAAACGCAATATATGTAGAGTTGAAGTATTTGTCATGGTGAACTATTATCGCTAGCCTTTACTTTATTATTAGTAAGTGGTTTCTGTTTTTTCTTACATAACCTCAACCATTAATATTTTTTAAGGGTGGCCAGTGGGCCGGGATGGCCCGAGCCCGTCCCGACCCCGCTTAAAAAAAAAAGAAAAAAGAACGGTGGCGGGACTGGAACTCGGGACGGGGCAATGTCTCGTCCCGCCAGACCCGAGCCTGCCCCAGGCCCTCCCGCCCCGACCCCGTCCCGAGCCCGACCCCGCCCTTTGTCCCCCCTTTGCAAATATGACCGTTGCACCAACGGCCATTTTAGGCCTCCCCCCCTCCCCCAACCCCCCCTACCCCTTAATATTTATTTTTAACCCATAAGTTATTATATTTACACTTTAACCCAATTTTTCAACTATAAATAACTCATTTTCTCTTCATCTTTCTCACAAATCTTCCTACAATCTCTCTAATCTCTCAATATATCTCTCTACAAGTCTACATTGTTTGCTAAATATTCAATTTTATTTATTCATTTGGGAATTGGGAGTGAAGTTGGCAACTAGCTTGAGGATCTTCCATCGAGCAAAGTTTCAATTTTCAACCTCTCGATTACACGTCGACGTTACGTCGGCGTTTGGTGCATTCGTTCCTTCATTAAATTATTATTGTCTGTTTATTTTATTTAGCGCACTTAATTTTATTGTCTTTAATTATTTATTATCATAATTAAAATGGAAGGATTAAAAGGTATGTTTAAGGGTAAAGGTAAGGGTGCTTCTTCTAGTAGGGGCAACCAGGGCAAGGGTACTTCTTCTAGTCATCTTATTCCTACACATGATGATTTTGTTGATACTCAACATTTTCCTACAATACCATTAGATTTAGACGAGGAGTTGTTTTCTGGAACTCAAGAAGACTTTAATTTAGACGATGATCTAGACGATACACCCACTAATGTTGATGACAACACACTCACTAGTGCACCTTCAACTGAAATACCTCCTATTCCCCCTAGTATGAGACGAGGTCCAGCAAAACGACCATTAAAATCGATGCATGGACATTTTTTGATAGGGACGTAGAGAATCAAGTAGCTATATGTAAAATTTGTAAAAATGTTTTAAAATTTAAAACAGAAAAGGTCACGGTGGGACGGGGGTTTAATTAGACACATAGTAAGTGCTCATCCAGCTAGGTATGCCCAATACCAGGCTTCAAAACCGGGTGCGCAAACGCCCGCTCCATCGGGATAAGGTTCACATACTGATACTGTTCCGGACCAAGTACAGGGTCAAATTAACCCTATGACGGGGGGGGGGGGGGGATTGTAGGCTCTAAATACAATAAACATAGAGATAGGGAAGCAATATCAAAATTAGTTGCTGTGGAGGGTTTGCCCTTTTCATTTCCTTCATCTCCCGGTTTTATTCATTACATTAGAGATATATATAAAATCCTGCTTTTAACGGTTTTCCTAGATCAACTGTTAAGAGAGATGTATTTAAATTCGCGCATGAATATCAACAATATTTACGTTTTTCATTATATCATTTTAATGGCAAAGTATGTATCACGTCTGATATAGGTCGTAGTACTAACGGCCATGATTATTTAACTGTAACTTGTCATTGGATAGATTATAAATGGTCTATACAAAAACGTATTTTAGCGTATAGATATATAGATGATAGGCACACTGGTACTTTTATTGCAGATAATATTTATTAAGTGTGCCATTATTACGGAATAACCGATAAAATTATGACTATTACATTAGATAACGCTTCTTCTAACAATTACGCAATTACAATTTTAAAAAATAGTTTAACTCCATCTTTTCCATATCATTTTCATATAAAATGCGCGTGCCATATTTATAACTTAATTGTAAAGGATGGTCTATCACTTTTTGAAGACATTCTTAGTAAAATACAATTTGCTATAATCTTTATTTTTAAAAGTAATAAAGTACAACGTAGAAAAAAATATAAAAAAACTTGTCACGATTGTGGACTACCTTATAGAAAAATTCCACAAGAAGTATCCACTAGGTGGAATTCTTTATACGAGCAACTATTTGTTGCTTATGACTATAGAATACCTATAACTTTATTTTTAACTCTCATAATAAAAATCCAGCTGATATGATTTTAGATAGTGATTGGGTAAAAATTTCCGAACTTATTGTATTTTTAGAGCAATTTTTTCAAGCAACAAAAGAATTTTCCGGTATATATTATCCTACTATTCAACTATGTTGTTTTATATAACTCTAATATTTTTATTACTTAGTGAATATATGGAAAAATCAGCTTATAAGGCAGCTATTAAAAAAATGTTTGTCAAAATAAAAAAATATTTTATTCCTATTCCCTCTATTTATATTATTGGTTCTGTATTAAATCCTACTATTAAAATAGACGGTACTAAATCACTAATTGAAACTATTTACGATTGTATAGAAGTACTACCACCTCCAAGTCCCAAAAATCTAAATCACCCACCACTTATTGAACAAACTAAAGAAGAAGTGTTGTCTAGCGTAGAACACCAATGCAAAAAAATATATAGATTTTATCAACAAGAAAATGCTAGTAACTTACCGGCTTCCATACCATCTTCTTCATCTTCAACACAACCTCACAAAAGACATGCTGGTTTCTGCGGCTAGTATTGAAAGCCTCGAAATAGAATGTGCGGCCGTACCTCTACTAACCAAATTAGTGAGTTCGATATTTTTGTTCTGCAGGGTTCTGTACCGTATCAAGAAGTTATCAATGAAGATGGACATGAAGACTTGCTGAAATACTGGAGGGGGAATGAGAAGACCTTTCCGACACTTTCATTGATGGCCCGAGATGTTTTAAACATTCAAGCGTCATCAACTGCGTCTGAAATCGCTTTTTCTGTTGGCAGATATCAAATAGGAGACTACAAACACTCATTAGCCGGAGACAGCTTGGAAATTGCAGTATTATTCAGAGATTGGATACGAGCGGAGCGGAGAAGGTGCGGTCAACCGGAGATCAACAAAGAAGAAGATGAAAACTACAATGAAATCTTAACCGAAGGTAGTGGAAGCGACGTGGATCAATTTGACCAACAAATACCAATTCCAACCGAAGAACCACAGGAAATCATCAAGCAATTAGAACAATTTTTTTTGAGAATGTAATTTTTTTAATTGCAATTTTATTATGTAATTTGCAACTTTTGGACAACACCAAAAGTTGCAATTTAGATTTTAGACAATTGTATTTGTATTACAAAAAAATTATGTCTATTAAATAATATAAGAGGCACAAAAACAGCTTTGGGATGTTTTTATTACACTATCTTATCTTGTTTATTGAGTTTTTTTTATACATATGTAATTTAAAAAAAAAAAATGGAAAACCCGCCGGACCCCGCCCCGACCCCGCCCCGACCCGATACCGACGGGATTGGGATCGGGACGGGACTGGAGCAGGTCCCGCCAGACCCGACCCCGCCAGACCCCGCTAGACCCGACCCCTTGGCTCGTCCCGCCCCGACCCCGACCCCACCAGACCCGGCCCGCCAGACCTGTGCCCGGCCCACTGGCCACCCTTAGTATTTTTCAATCTCATGGAACAAATTTATGTGATTCAAGGTAGTGAATGCATCCTTCGGGCCATGTCATTCTTTGCGGGTCATTTGCACTTCTGTCCCTATTTTATACTGGTTTTTAAGTTTTTTCCCTCAAATGGAAATTATGCCTTTTAGGGCATAAGTTCTTTATAAGATCCAATACAAGTTGTGTCGGATCCGGTAAAGAACTTATGCCCATTAACCATAATTTTCATTTGAGGGGCAAAAATTAAAGACCAGCCCATTTGAAAGGGAAAACCGTGCAATTTCTTGTTTCTTTGCGTGGCCTAGAAAGAAGAAACATCAGTACAATCCAAAGGTCACTTTAATGTCAAAATTCTTCATTTCTTTGATCAGCCCAATAGTAACTTCTCATTATATATGGAGCAGTCCATGTAATCAAGCTTTAGTCAAGGTCGTAGCTATAAGTCATTATATGCATACTATAGGCTTATAAAGCACTACCCCCAACTTAATGCCATATGTTAATCAAAGAAAGCTCATTTTACTATCAGCCTCGAATTCAATATTTGTCTGTGTGAACTGTGAAGCATCGTGATACTCACTCCTATATTTTGTATTAGGTTTTAAACTAAAACTAAGTATAAATCTATACTTTTAAAAATATTCATTAATTGTATATATAGAAAGATCAGACAAAGGACTCAGCTAGCCAAAATACTATACCCACCCATGCTCACTACAAGAGAACAGGCGTTTAGCTAGAGACACGGTTCCTAGCTAACGTGATAATCCCTAGCTAACGTCATTATAGCTAGGAAAATGACCGTATCAAATGTCCGTAGCTAGGAGAAATTGTTATCCCTAGCTAATTTTGCTAGATATATCTGCTAGGCACTATCCCTAGCAAATACCTTGCTACGACTGCTTCTAGCTAAATTCCAAACAAAGTTAGTTTGGTCAATGTTGACTTTATTGAAACTTAGCTAGGAATGTTTCTAACTAAACTTACAAATATTCTAGCCTTTTTTCACGTTTTGCTTGGAGTGTTTCTCTAGCTAAGCTAAAATAGCTAGGAATATTTTGTCAAGGTCATCCAATAGCTAATTTGATAAATATCCTAACCTATATTTTTGTTTGGCTTGGATATTTTCCTGCTAAATCTAGCTAGGTATAATTCCTAGCTCCCTTATGATGAAAACACAATCAGCTAATGCTGGTTATTTAAAAAAAAAAAAAAACTCCCATATGATGAAATACAAATATAATTGGATAAAAGATTGAAATAAATAATTGAATCCATTCAAGTTATCAAATAATCTTACATAATCATTTCAAAGAGTACCATTAATCCTTGAATAATGAAGGTACATCTAATGGAAAAATAACATTTTCTTCTTCCTCATTTTCATTTATTTCTCCATCACCCACGTTCTCCTTAATAATCAGCTATAAATATATTCTGAAAAAGAGAAATAGAAACAATAGAGATGAATCAGCAAATTAAGTCTCTTGTTACCTCTTATAAGCTATTTTCTTCTTGTTCTAGCAAGGCAAGAAGTGTGTTGCTAACATGGATGCATAGAAAGCAGAAATAGACGATGAATAAGTAGACTTCTATATTATAGTCAGTGAAAAGTGTATATATAACCAATACAAAAACTCAACCAAAATAAAAATGTAAGGCTCCTGTGCTAAATTGAAAAGATAATTCTCTCGGTTCTATTTCTTTGTTGTTTTAAGTTCTAACAACTTGAGAAGTTGTATAGAAGTATTAAACTGAAATATCACAAAGAAAATAGGGCAGAGGTTTCCTCCTTTTTTTCTTCATTGGAGGTAGAAGTTAGAGAGAAATCAGAGTAGCAAAAAAGCCACTCCCCTCTCTACAGTTACTAGTATCCATTTCAAATTACAACGTGATTATTAAACAAAGCAAACCAATGCCATATTATAATTTTCCATTTATTCATCCCATGTTTGTTCAAATTTTATTTACTGTTTGTTGAATATACAAAACTGTTAAGTTTTTGATCCTGTAATAAGAAGTATTACATGAAAGTCACTTAATTTCAATTCTATTTTAAGTATCAGTTTTTGGAGTAAATCATAGAGCAGCGATATGTACACTGTCTCCACATTTTTTTATGGAGACCACACAACAAATAGGTATATTGTGGAGTGCTCTTTTCATTCTTGAAACTGTATCAGTAATAATAACCACAAACTAATTGAAGAACTAAGCCGTTTGGCAGCTGCCTTCATTAGGTATAGATTTTCTACCAAGTCCATGCCAAATAAGTTAAAGATTAGAAGTTAACAACATTTTATTACTTTTACCCTTTACTTCATTTGTCTAAAGTTTTGCCACGTAGAACTTTCAGATAATAAATTAAATAAACACAATAGAGGTATGATGTGAACCTAATCATTGATAGTTTTCATTGTCGGTTAAGTGAAAACAATAGGAAAATAACAAGCAAATCAGCTAAGCACACTATGTCTGTTTTCATAAATATTATGCTTGTCGGTTTATGAATATAGGAATTTCTTCCTTATGTGCTGTGAGAAGTAACTAAATTTAGAGCCCAAGCACACCAGATATGCCTTGTTAATGTCCCGTTAATGCTCGAAGGAAACAGTGACAAAGAAATCAGATAAAAACATACCCACGTCCTTTGTGTCTTTCCATTGATTCACTCTTGATGTTTGGTCTCGTGAGTCTTCAAAAACAATTCATCATTTCGGAGATCTTGCTCTATTTATTCCATCTACAATCGTTAAAGATATTATTAGTGTGCTGATAAATCACTAAATAAATCTAGACTACTATTGTTAGTGTGTTTCAACTACGTTAAGGCCTTCTTTGACATATCTCCTGATCAAAATCCAACAAGAAGAGTAAGCATATGAGCTCTAATTATTCAATATACAGGAGGGAGAATAAAAGAAAAAGACAAAAGGAGCTAAGTTTTTGTTACTTGATATACCTTTATTTCTTATAATGCTTATCCAATAAATCTTTATTTTTAGAGCTGACCTCAGAAACTTTCTTGATTTGAACGACAAGCATTAGCTAGTAGTTGAAACACATGTTGGAAATTTGCCTTTGGTGGGGAGGTGCGTCCACCCGTATTTAATGACTTAAACTTTATCTGGTTATGGCTGTGGGTTTCTGGTAGAAGAGAGTTTTGATTATGCTGTTGAAGGTCAACGTGTTCATGGTGTCACCGCTCCTGAGAGTGGTGGGAACAAGCGCCCACGAGAGGCTGAGGATGTCAATTGGGACAAGAGGAGAAGACTGAAGATGTGGTTCTATCTTGTAGCAGAAGGCCTATATCTGTCCCAGACAAAGGATCCTAATTATGGTAAGGAGGAAATGGACACTCAGTACGATGAAGTGACTGAAGTGGGCTAGAATTCGAAACTGGGATAAGTAATTTTTCTTCCTTGTCAAAAATAAGATTAAATGATGTCTGATTAAAAAGGGCTTAAAGTAAGGAGGAATATGAAAATGTTTTCACGAAATAATTTATATTCCTTACGCTTTAAATCAGAAGTTTAATCTCATCTTCCTTCCCGTTTAAAGATTGAATTTTGTAAACGAGTTAAAAAGATCTGTTCTTTTGAGTGTAATTATTAAAAGTGTGTAAAGTATGTTCGCACATACAAGGGAGAAAGATCCACTGACTGTGCGAAAAATGTTACCACTCTTAAGTAAGCGCCAAGAATTGTCTGGATACCAATCATAAGGGAAGAAGACTAAAAGCTAAAGACGTTGAGCCTGTCACACTATTTGGCAGAAGATCCTTTATAGGATGATATTGGACACTCAGTCATACAAAGCCTACGGGCGACTGGAGTGGGGCCAAAATTCCTTTGATGGGATAATATTGGACACTCAGTCATACAAAGCCTACGGCCGACTGGAGTGGGGCCTGAATTCATTTCATAAGAAAAGAAATTGGACACTCAGTCGGCCAAAGCAACTGGAGTGGGCCAGAGTTTCCAGGTCTTAAACGACCTGAAGGCCTAAAGAAAGGCAGAAAAGAAATTGGACACTCAGTCTACCAAAGCAACTGGAGTGGGCCAGAGTATCCAGATCACATATGATCCGGTTACGCCCTAACCACGGGCAAGAGGTTGTTCATGTGAAGCAACGCCACCTCTAAAGTAGAAGGGGCTGGAGAGGTTGTCCTCAATAGGACTTCATGGAATGGGATCACTCTCAGATGAGGTGATACATGTCCTAAACTTGGTTTAAGGGATGCTGTTGGTCAAGTTGGTTTGAGACTAGTCCAACATGTCTGTCATAACTAATAATGGTACAGTATGTCTGTAGCCAAATGAATGATATATTTGTAATCCGTGTATCTATGCCATCATAGATTAAGACACGTTAAATAGAAAGTCATTCAAAAGCTAACGAAGTTGAGATTGTTGCCTTCTGTCGACATAAACGCTCAAAATGAATGTGAGGTAGGCGAAAAGACAAAATCACCTTTCCAAGTTCCGTCAAAGGAATAGCGAAAGAAGTACCGCTCCTTTAGAACTTAGTCACACCTACATGGGTTATTTAAGGTTTGTACAAAATAGAGGGGGGAGACAAGTACTTTGTGACCTTCATTGATGATGGTACAACGTATTGCATCTTTTGTGTGTTGAAAAGCAAAGATGAAGTTGTTGAAGCGAATAAGCGCTACAAAGCAGAAGTTGAAAATCAACTAAGCCTACGGATTGAGGAATTCGTAGTGATAGAGGGGGAGAATGTGAAGCATCGTTCATCAAACGACTGCTCATTACTCACATCAGTTTAACGATGTTAGCCAAGCGCAAAGCCGTACGCCCAAAATATGTGGGGCAAGGCGATCCTTACTGCTAATGCGATTCTCAATAGAACTCCGCATAAGGATAAGGATAACACTCCGTGTGAAATATGGAAATGATCCCACATACAAATGTTGTGATGTGGGGTGGCTTGGTGGAAGTTGGAATACCGAAACAGGTCAAGTTGGACCTAAGACTGTAAATTGTATATTCACAAGATCTGCAAATAACAGGCCTCTTGGTGTCAAAGAATGCAGAATTCTTTAAGGATAACTTTCCTTGAAAAGGAAAAAGAAGTAATTGCTCAAGGTTAACAAGAACCCGCGAGGGCCTGACTGTCCGGAACTAGATGTTCCGTATCTACAGGACTCGGAAGTTGCTGTCTATCAAGAACTTAATATTCCAGATCTACAGAACTCATGAATTCTAGATGTTGAACCGAGACGGAGCAAAGAGGGGACAAAGACTTGTTCTAGGCCTTCTAGCTTGTATGGTTGAGAACGAACCATGGACAATTAACAAATAATTGTCATCTCCATAAGCGCTGCTTTGGAAAGAAGCTACAAAGAGAGAAATAAATTTCATCATATAGAACAATACTTGTGTAATGGTTGATCTTCCTCCGGAAAAAGAACCTTTGGGTTGTGTAAAAGTGGATACTCAAAAGTGAGTACAAAGTAGATGGATCTACTGTTGAGTATAAGGCCCCGGCTACTTGTACATGTGCTTCCCTATGAATAGCTTAACATCTAGGGCCATTGCAGTCTTGTGTGGCATGGATGTTGAAACAACCTTCCTAACCGGAGAGTTGGAAGGGGAGGACCAGAGTTGGTTTGCTGGACTATTGGGCTTCTTTCTGAACTTTCATTTTTATCCCTGAAATGTTTATATTTTGGTCCTGAAAGTTTCAGATAAAACTGAAACAATGAATCTGACCACAGAAACATTGACTCTGAAGTTAAAAAGCCAACAGTTGGAAAACCAACAGTCTGATAGTCGAAGTTATACTGAAACAGAAGATATGGGTATCATAGGTGACATCTTAGGAATTGGATTTCTAAGACATCTAACGGACTGGTCTAACTCCAAACTCAGTTGTGAGATAATTGACAGTCTCGTTGAAGCCACCAATGGATATGAATCATATAACTGATTGAAATCATGGTGCACCCATATACAAGGAGCGATATGCGCAGGTCACATGTAGTTCAATGTATGTTACACACTACAACCGACCTAGTATCGGTCTACAAAGCAGATCAGTTGAACTAAGGTTCACTGATGATTTTAATAAATGATCAATAGAGGGCGTTGAGTCGGATATGACGATATCTGAAATATTCGCTTATCTACGGATTATGGTATTCTGGATTCCCAGCGTGTAACGTCCCATACTTTTGGGTTACAGTTTAAATCGCTGAGCGTTTATAAAATTACGAGGCATGTATAAATAGACCCGAGCGTTGGAAAAAATTTATGGTATATTTATGTATGCTAATAAAGAGATTAGTAAATAAAAGGATAAAACTCCAAAATAATTTTGAACGTAACAAGCGTTATGGTGGGAATTTATAATAATAGTCGTATATCTCCAAAGAAGTTATGGACTATTGTCATATCACATAAATTATGACATTGAGGATATGAAGGTCTTATAAGTTATTAAGACTTAAGTGAATTGAGATCATGAAATTAATTATGTGTGTAATTGATTAATTCTGGGATTGATTAATTATTAATGGGGACAAGGTTCAGTGGAGGTTATTACGTGTGGGCATTGGACAAATCTCCTAAATTGACTAAGGAGTAGTACAATTATATGGCAACAATCAGAATACTTAAAGAAGTAAGTGGAAGACATCATCATTAAGGTCATTTAATGCCAAGAGATTCACTTTCACAATTATATTTGGCTTTGGAACTCATTTGAGACCTTCAGCATCTTTTAACATTCCATTTAGCAAAACCATTTTATTCCTTTGCATTGAAAACGTACGAGGTAGTTTATTCAATTGAAAAAAAAAGTGCTACTTCTCCTTTTCTTTAATCTCGTGTCGTGCTTAGAAATTCTCGGCGAAGTCCTTGTTTTGATTATGGTTTCCCAACTAATCGAGGTATGTTAAGGCAAATTATTTCTTTCTTTTGGCATGTTCTATGTAACAAAATATAATCGTGATATTGCTCTATAATTTATTCTACTCCTAGTAGTTAAGAATGTTCATGTTATTGATTCTAATGCTGAAACCATGTCTAAATATATTTCTAAGTCCTTATTGAGGCATACGGAAGATATGTTGATATTCACAATGTTAGCCAAAGGTGCAAGAATATTATGTCACTCGGAGTATTTTATTGTCATTCATGCATATTCATTTGCATTGCATTCATATATTACCCTGGACTCACTGTGTTATGCACACTACTATATGGTAAATATTATATATATGTAGGGGATATGGGAAAAGAGGGAAAGACGTTATATACGCACACCACCTGCAGCTGGTACACACTATCACAAAAGAGCCCGAATAGGCAAATATTATGTGATGATGTGATGTGATGCCTATATGGCTTATTGGGACGGGTTGCACGATCCGCAATACTAACATATATTGGAACGGGTTGCACGATCCGCAACACTGATATATATATATATATATATACCGCACTTGCATCATGCATATGTTAATTAACCATTACATGGTATGATGCCCACAGAGGCTGTCATGGTAAGGAAATTGCCTAATGAGGCCAATAAATATGGACATTGCATTGTGCATAACATGTAGGCAAGTGTATTAGGGCCCTCAGAGGCAGTTCCTGTTGGTCAGTTGTTTATGTTCCAGTTATTGGTATATTCCTGTTATGCTGTTATTTATGCCTGACATACTCAGTACATCAGTCGTACTGACGTCCCTTTTGTCGGGGGAAGCTGCGTTTCATGCTCGCAGGTTCGCATAGGCAAGGCGACGGCCCACGCGAATAGATTGCAATTTTCATCGGATTTTGGAAGCACTCCTCTCTTTCCGGGGTGTCGGTCTGATTTTGGGTATGATACAGTTTTGCGTGTCTATATGGGTATGGCGGGACCTTGTCCCGACCTTTGATGTTGCTACTCTTAGAGCCTTGTAGATAGGTGTCCTGTGCGTAGTAATCTTGCATGGCCTTGTCGGCCTTGGTACATGTATATATATAAGTTGGTTACCTGGTTGTTCATAATTTTCTTTCGGCTTAGTCCGTAATTAATTATGATTAGATGTTCATGATAAGAATGGCGGTACCCGGCGGGTAGGATCCGGGTGCCTGTCGCGGCCCTACAATTTGAGTCGTGACAAACTTGGTATCAAAGCATGTCTGGCCTAGGGAGTCTACAAGTCGTGTCTAGTAGATTCTTGTTTATGGGTATGTTGTGCACCATACTTATAAATAGGAGGCTATCTGACATTTTAGGGATGGTTTCTATTCTTTCATCTCATAAATCGTGCTATTGAACTGAATTATAAGTAATTCACTCCTAATCCATTTCGTGCTTATGATTCTAGCGATGCCTACCGCCAGGAAAAACTCCAAGAGTATGAGGGAGTTGAATACGGCTGCGGGCTAAGGTACCAGCCGATTGCCACCCGTTAGCGAGGGCCAGAGTGAGACCATTGATACGACTCCTTCGTATGGTTCTCCCGGTACATCACCATCAGGGGAGATTAGTGGAGCCGCAACACCTTTAGTTCCTCCACATGATACTACATACGTGGATCTTGATATGCGGAGTGCGGTTCAGTTATTGACACGATTGGTGGCCGCTCAGGCCCAACGTCAGGTTCCCAGTCCTTCTGACAGAGCTGCTAGCGCAAGAGCTTGGGATTTCATCAATTTAGACCCTCCGGTATTCACAGGAACAGACTTGAACGTGGACCCACATAATATTTTGGATCAGGTACAACGCACTTTGCGGGTGATGGATGCTACCAATGTCAAGTCGATAAAGTTTGCTTCTTATAGACTGCGGGATGTCACAGTAACATGGTTTGATACATGGGAGCAATCTAGGGGACCCCGTGCCGCACCAGTAGGATGGAGGGAATTTTCAGAGGCATTCCTACAACATTTTCTACCAGTCGAGCTTCGACCGGCCAAATAGGACAGGTTCCTTCGTCTTGAACAGGGTAATACGAGCATTTGAGAATATAACTTGCAGTTTAATTCCTTGGTTCGATATGCTCCTATAATTATAGTTGAAATGAGTGACCAGGTACACAGGTTCGTTACTGGTTTTGGGCCACACTTGGTCAACGAGTGTACTACGACTTCTTTGAATCCAGATATGGACATTGCTCGCATCCAGGCTTATGCACAAAACCTGGAGGATCGCAAGAGGCAATAACGGATCGATCGAGAGCGTGATAGGGGCCAGCATAAAAGGGCTCGGTCTGTAAGTGGCGTAAGGGACTTCGGAGGTAGGCCCAGGCCACAGCCTTATAGGTGACCAACTTACCCAACAACCAGCGCATCATTGCCATCTTCAGGATCGAGGGCTGATCGTTATACACAAATAGGACCCGACCAGAGTTCACGAGCACCAGGATCTTATTATAGAGAGAATTCTATGCAGATGAGGCCGACATTGGCTTGATGTGGGCAGTGTGGTGGGACCCATACAAGGTCGTGCTAACAAGAGGGAAGAGTATGCTACTCTTGCGGGGAGCGTGGTCATATAGCACGAGATTATCCGACAAAAAGTGAAGGTGGTAGAGCTCAGCTGGTCAGATCTGCAGCAGTTTCATCTCAATCAGTACGCCCGTTAGGACATAGTCAACATGCCTTATCTGGTTGAGGCAGAAGAAGGGGCCAGAACCGTACTTATGCACTAATAGGGCGGCAAGATCAGGAATCCTTACCTGATGTAATTACAGGTATGCTATCGATCCTTTCACATAATGTGTACGCGTTGTTAGATCCAGGCTCAAATTTATCATATATTACTCCCTTCGTTGCCTGTAAATTTGGTATGGACCCTGAGTTGATAAGGGATCCATTTGTGGTATCTACACCGGTTGGTGAATCGGTAATCGCTAGACGGGTCTATCGAAATTGTGCAGTATTGGCCTGTAGTCATCAGACCCTAGCAAATTTAGTGGAATTAGAAATGGTTGACTTCGATGTTATTATAGGCATGGATTGGTTAGCGTCATGCTACGCTAATGTTGACTGCCAAACAAATATTGTTAGATTCCAATTTCCAGGCGAGCCGGTCCTTGAATGGAAAGGTAATACGGCAACGCCAAAGGGTAGGTTCATTTCATACCTTAAGGCAATAAAGATGATCTCCAAAGGGTGTATATACCATCTTGTTCGGGTAAAAGATGTCGATGTTGAACCACCTAGTTCTCAATCAATTTCGGTGGTCAGTGAATGTCTTAATGTATTCCCAGACGAACTTCCAGGCCTTCCTCCTGAAAGAGAAATTGAGTTCGGTATAGATGTGGTGACGGACACTCAACCGATATCTATTCCTCCTTATAGGATGGATCCAGCTGAATTGAAAGAATTGAAGGAGCAATTAAAGGATTTTCTTGAGAAAGTCTTTATTAGGCCTAGCATATCTCCTTGGGGCGCGCCGGTATTGTTCATACGAAATAAAGATGGCTCATTACGGATGTGTATCGACTATCGGCAGTTGAAGTCACTATCAAGAACAAGTACCCTCTTCCCCGAATTGATGATTTGTTTGACCAGTTACAAGGTGCGAAATGTTTCTCAAAAATTGACCTAAGGTCGGGGTACCATCAGCTGAAGGTTAAGGAGAAGGATATTCCGAAGACGGCTTTTAGGACAATGTATGGGCACTTCGAGTTCTTGGTAATGTCATTTGGACTTACAATTGCACCAGCAACATTTATGGATCTAATGAACAGCGTGTTTCGCCCATTTTTGGACGTATTTGTGATGGTATTTATAGATGATATTCTGGTTTACTCCCACTCGGAAATGGATCATGTGGATCACTTGCGGATAATACTACAAACGCTTACGGATCATAAAAGTCTGCAGTACATATTCAGACAGAAGGAGCTGAACTTGAGACAAAGAAGATGGCTTGAATTATTGAAGGATTATGATATAGACATCTTATATCACCATGGCGAAGCTAATGTTGTAGTAGACGCGCTCAGCCATAAGTCAATGGTTAGTTCGATGCCAGTGCAAGTCAAAAGGAAGGAATTGGTAAGAGAGTTTCATCAGTTAGCTAGTTTGGGAGTCCGGCTAGTGGATTCGGAAGATGGTGGGTTTGTGGTCCAGGATGTGTCAAAGTCATCCCTTATATCAGAAATTAAGGAACGTTAATGGGAAGACCCTAATTTGAAGAAGATAAGAGAGAGCGTTCAATAGAAGAAGACCACGACCTTTGAGATTGACGAACATGGAACTCTCAGGCACCAGGATCGTCTATGTGTTCCAAGTGTAGCAGGATTGTGGGATATGATTATGACGGAGATTCATTGTTCACGGTACTTTATTCATCCAGGGTCAACTAAAATGTATCATGATCTCAAGAGTATTTATTGGTGGAATGACATGAAGAAGAGCGTGGCAGAGTTTGTGGCTCAGTGCCCCAATTGTCAGCAGGTAAAAATAGAACACCAAAAGGCTGGTGGCTTAACTCAGAACATCGAGATTCCGCTATGGAAATGGGAAATGATTAATATGGACTTCATTACGGGATTACCTCGTTCTTATCAGAAGTTTGATTCTATTTGGGTAATTGTTGATAGGCTGACCAAATAACTCATTTCTTACCGGTGAAAACTACTTACACTGCCGAAGATTACGCGAAGTTATATATTAAGGAGATTGTTCGATTTCATGGTGTTCCTATCTCTATTATATCTGACCGAGGTTCTCAGTTCACAGCTAACTTCTGGAAATATTTTCAGAAAGGGTTAAGCACCCGAGTTAATTTGAGTACGGTTTTCCATCCTCAGACAGACGATCAAGCTGAGCGAACGATTCAGACGCTCGAGGCCATGTTACGAGCCTGTGTGTTATACTTTAAGGGAAGTTGGGATGATCACTTACCCCTTATTGAGTTCGCGTACAATAACAACTATCACGCCAGTATTAAAATGGCTCTATATGAGGCCTTGTATGGACGAAAATGTAGATCTCCTATTGGATGGTTCGAGGTACGCGAATCCGAGTTATTTGGACCTGACTTGGTACACCAAGCCATAGAAAAGGTAAAGCTTATCAAAGAACGATTGTTAACAACTCAGAGTCGTCAGAAGTCATATGCAGATGTGCGACGGCGAGACTTAGAGTTTCAGGTAGATGACTGGGTATTTTTGAAGATTTCACCGATGAAGGGTGTAATGAGATTCGGGAAGAAAGGAAAGCTTAGTCCAAGGTATGTTGGGCCATGTCGCATAATTCGACGAATTGGCCAGGTAGCGTATGAATTGGACTTACCTTCAGAGTTAGAATGCGTTCATCCAGTCTTCCATATTTCCATATTGAGAGCATGTGTTGGAGATCCTTCTCGGATTGTACCAATTGAAGATGTGCAGGTTACAGAGGATCTGTCATATGAAGAAATTCCTGTTGCAATCCTAGATCGACAAGTCCGCAAGCTGAGAACTAAGGAAGTAGTTTCTGTAAAAGTGTTGTGGCGGAATAGGAACGTGGAAGCGATGACATGGGAAGCTGATGAGGAAATGAAGCGCAGATAACCACACCTATTCCAGACTAATGTCGAGATTTCAAGAGAAGCCTAAGGTAAATTCCAAATTCTTGTCATGGTATTTAATGATTGTGTATTCGAGCTACGTAACGGGAATTAGATATGTTACCCCAACATTCGAGGACGAATGTTTCTAAGGGGGGAAAGATGTAACGTCCCGTACTTTCGGGTTACGGTTTAAATCGCTGAGCGTTTATAAAATTGCGAGGCATGTATAAATAGACCCGAGCGTTGGGAAAAATTTATGTTATATTTATGTATTCTAATAAAAAGATTAGTATATAAAAGATAAAACCCTGAAATAATTTTGAACGTAACAAGCGTGACTGTGAGGATTTATAATAATAGTTGTATATCTCCAAAGAGGTTATGGACTAGTATCATATCACATAATTTATGACATTGAGGATATGAAGGTCTTATAAGTTATTAAGACTTAAGTGAATTGAGATCACGAAATTAATTATGTGTATAATTGATTAATTGTGGGATCGATTAATTATTAATGGGAACAAGGTTAAGTGGAGGTTATTACGTGTGGGCATTGGACAAATCTCCTAAATTGACTAAGGAGTAGTACGATTATGTGGCAACAATCAGAATACATAAAGAAGTGAGCGGAAGACATCATCATTAAGGTCATTTAATGCCAAGGGATTCACTTTCACAATTATATTTGGCTTTGGAACTCATTTGAGACCTTCAGCGTCTTTTAACATTCCATTTACCAAAACCATTTTATTCCTTTGCATTGAAAACGTACGAGGTAGTTTATTCAATTGAAAAAAAAGTGCTACTTCTCCTTTTCTTTAATCTCGTGTCGTGCTTAGAAATTCTCGGCGAAGTCCTTGTTTTGATTATGGTTTTCCCAACTAATCGAGGTATGTTAAGGCAAATTATTTTTTCCTTTTGGCATGTTCTATGTAACAAAATATAACCGTGATATTGCTCTATAATTTATTCTACTCCTAATAGTTAAGAATGTTCATGTTCTTGATTCTAATGCTGAAACCATGTCTAAATATATTTCTAAGTCCTTATTGAGGCATACGGAAGATATGTTGATATTCACAATGTTAGCCAAAGGTGCAAGGATATTATGTCACTCGGGGTATTTTATTGTCATTCATGCATATTCATTTGCATTGCATTCATATATTACCCTGGACCCACTGTGTTATGCACACTACTATATGGTAAATATTATATATATGTAGGGGATATGGGAAAAGAGGGAAAGACGTTATATACGCACACCACCTGCAGCTGGTACACACTATCACAAAAGAGCCCGAATAGGCAAATATTATGTGATGATGTGATGCCTATATGGCTTATTGGGACGGGTTGCACGATCCGCAACACTAACATATATTGGGACGGGTTGCACGATCCGCAGCACTGACACACACACACACACACACACACACACATATATATATATACCGCACTTGCATCATGCATATGTTAATTAATCATTACATGGTATGATGCCCACAGAGGCTGTCATGGTAAGGAAATTGCCCAATGAGGCCAATAAATATGGACACTGCATTGTGCATAGCATCTAGGAAAGTGTATTAGGGCCCTCAGAGACAGTTCCTGTTGGTCAGTTGTTTATGTTCCAGTTATTGGTATATTCCTGTTATGATGTTATTTATGCCTGACATACTCAGTACATCAGTTGTACTGACGTCCCTTTTGTCGGGGGACGCTGTGTTTCATGCCCGCAGGTTCGCATAGGCAAGGCGATGGCCCACTCGAATAGATTGCAGTTTTCATCGGATTTTGCAAGCACTCCTCTCTTTCCGGGGTGTCTGCTGATTTTGGGTATGGTACAATTTTGCGTATCTATATGGGTATGGCGGGGCCTTGTCCCGACCTTTGATGTTGCTACTCTTAGAGGCTTGTAGATAGGTGTCCTGTGCGTAGTAATCTTGCATGGTCTTGTCGGCCTTGGTACATGTATATATATAAGTTGGTTACCTGGTTGTTCATAATTTTCTTTCGGCTTAGTCCGTAATTAATTATGATTAGATATTCATGGTAAGAATGGCGGTACCCGGCGGGTGGGATCCGGTTGCCCATCGCGGCCCTACGGTTTTGGTCGTGACACAACGGTTCTGGGAGAACATAGTGATGCAAACTGGATATCAGATGTGAAGAACACCAAAGCCACAAGGAAATGTGTATGGTGGGTCTTGGAAAAACCTCTAAGCAAACTTGCATCGGCCGATTCATGATGAAATCGGAGTTTATCGCTTTAAACAAAACATGAAAGAAGTTGAGTAACTTCACGACTCCTTAGAGGACGTCCCTTATTGGGAGAAACCCGTGCCTTCAGCATTTATACATTGTGGCTAGCCGGTCGGCTTTAGGAAGGACACGGATGACGACGTCTGGACATATCTGTCAGGATCTGTCGGAGACATAAGACCATATGGCAGTTGATCATCACGGGTGTCACTTCCTTGATTACTAATCAAAGAATATAGCAGACCCTTTTAACTAAGGGACTACCCGGAGATCAAATGTTCTGCCTGTCTAGGGAAATGGACTTAAAACACAAACAATACGAACCTTTGCGGTGGTAACCCAACCATTCCGACTGGAGATCCCAAGAATTTGGTTCAATGGGAAAACTAAGCTGCAAAAGGTTCAGTTGAGCTCTTCGGTGGAAGCAAGAGCACTTCGGATGATGATTTCTGTAGGGAAACATGAATCCAAAGTTGTTCCCGTGATAGACATTAAAGTGCTCCTTGCATGGTGGGTAAATGTTAAGCTTCCAAACCTTTAACGATCCTCAAACGGTTGAGGTTAAGGTTGGAGAAACTTTTAATGATTCCTAACACTTGTGAAGTGGGGTATAACAGGATACCTTGTAGGAGATCACCTATTTAAGTGCGAGGACAAGCCGCCTCATATGAACGCACTTAAGAATCCAAGTGTGTCCATGGCCATAACGGACAAAACAATAAGAAGAAAATGAATAAGGAGAGTTATTGTGTTGGTATCATTGTCTTGGCTTACACTAAACACTAACGGTTCAAGACATCACGTTCACCGCGCAGTAAGTAAGTTCGGTGGTATTCAACTAGGCAAGGTTAAAAGCAGAAGCTACCTCTCCTGATGCAATATCTTTTCGCTGAAAGATTGATGAAAGTAGGCACCTTGTGTGTGCGCCAAAATCTCTTTCAAGAGGGGATTGTTGGAAATTTACCTTTGGTGGGGAGGTGCGTCCACCCGTATTTAATGACTTAAACACTAGGATTCCGTATGTTGGAGGATTTATTTCTTCACACGTGCATAATCTACTAAGTGAGTAGATGACCGTAGGGCCAAGAATCATCAAATTTCATTGAGAAATGAAAGAGATATTGGTCCACGAAGTAAGGTGTTTGAGGCATGGAAATATGGTGTGGGAGAAATCTATCACATCGGTGGGCAAATGAAGAATTGTTCTCTTTATAAGTCTCAAAATTGGCTAAGGGTTTGGGACCCCAAGGGGTAACCCATGTGTTTGAAGGAGGGAGGACCTAGATGTGCTTGGGTTCAAGGCTAAGTCCACACGCGCGCCGCCGCCTCCCGCCCGTCCCGTCTGGGCTCGGGTCTCGGGTCGTGGGACTTGGGCTTCTTCTGATATTATCTCTTTGGACCCCTTGAACCCCAAATTACTTAATATTACAGTTTGGTCCCACCCCTAGGCTATATATTGGAGCTTTTTGGCTCAATTGCAGAGACACAAGATATATACAACACAGAGATTTAGTGTTTCTTAATTTCAGGTTATCAAAATTCAAGACTCAACAAGCTTGCGGCAGTTCTGAACATTGGTTTGTTTGTTTATCCTTTCGAACACTTGTAATATTTATTTACTTTTCGTACTGCTTTTCATATCCAACAACACTATAGTAACATTTGTTATTTTTTTAGTGCAGATGAAATACATT
Organism: Anisodus tanguticus; assembly: GCA_034509755.1. Lineage (NCBI taxonomy): Eukaryota > Viridiplantae > Streptophyta > Magnoliopsida > Solanales > Solanaceae > Anisodus > Anisodus tanguticus. The sequence continues at coordinate 26,892,130 of CM067556.1, forward strand.
GCAGTAAAACAACAATTGTTTAAAGCTAGTAGTTGATTACAGGGCATTAGTTAAGGGAAGTAAGCTTTGACAGAAAAATAAGTATACTTCAGAAAATGTTTACTCTTTTATTTCTAGTTACATTGTTTTTTCCTCTCCCAGAGTATTTGGACCAGGTTCAGATGTACCATACAGATACCAGGTTCAGATGTACTTTTGACGCAAAGCATAAATTCAAGAAATTCTAATAAATAATAGATATAAACTCATAACTTTAAATACATATGGATTCAATCTAAGAGCCATAATATTGAAGCCTTACAACTTTAATTTAGAATCGCCTCTGATTTGGACGGCATACAAGAATAATACCAATAATATTATTCTCACACACACATAAAAATAAAGCATATATAAAAGAAGTAGAACACTTCCCAAAAAGATAAACTAAAATACCATGTAGTACTTAATACACATCTACAGAGAATTTCAAGTAAAACATGCAATATTTACCTTAACTGGATTTTGCTTGCGTACGTGATGCTCGGGGTCTTCCTCCTCACTTGTTTTACAAAATAGATGCAGGATACGAAAGATAAATAAGTCTAGTAGCAGGCGATATTAGATTCACTATCATATACCTTTATCTTTGCACAAGCTTCCTTTTATTATTAGGAAATCTTCTGTCTGCATCAGAAACCTGTGAAATAATATTTTCATTGTTAGCACAGGTCAAATAATTCCAATAATTCTGAGAAGAATCAGTAGTGTTTGGGTCAACCTTTCCTTTCTCCTAATAGAATTTCACAAAAAGTTATTTCGTGTCTTTCATCTCCATAGTTGTTCTTGCTTATACAAGCATCTTCATGGGTTTGGCACCAATTTTACATCGAGAGATTGAAACTAAAAGAGAAAGCACTTCAGAAACTACCGAGAGCCAAAGAAGCAAACTAACTAGGGAGAAGTAATGGCTCTAAGAATCAGCAAACAGGAGAAGAACGTAATGGATTGTTGAATGTGCGGAAGTGGGAAGGGGGTTTACGGTTAACCTATGTATCAAAATTAGTCAAGCCCAAATGACTCGCCCAACCAACTCAATTTTTGATGTAGGGGTGGTCGTATATCGGTTTGTATCAAAAAAGTATGAATGGAATAATCGCTGAATGTATAGATTTATATCGGTTTTTTCAATTCAAAAATAAAGTCCAAAAAAAATAATTTAAAGTCCAAAAACATAAAGTCTGCATCACATATATTCTTAAAACATGTAAAAAAAACTCCAAATTAAAATTTACATCCCCACAAAATAAAAATCCAACACTGAAATAAAATAAACGGGTCGGCTCGGGGGATTTTAAAAAAAAATTAAATTTCCAACATTGAAATTGACATTCACACCTACATTAACACGAAATTTGGACATTGAAATCTATAGTATATTGTGAGATCTTTACTAAAGAAAAAGGAAAATTAGAAACTGATTTGGGGAACACAAATTGATTGTAAAAACAGACGTTTTCCTAAAAATTGGCGGCGCCAAACCGCCTTATGGCTGTTTGACCGGCCACATTTCAAAAAAATACGCAAAATAAAAATAAATCGAGTAAAACGGACATCCGAGCGCAGAGTTATGACCATTTAAAGTTGCACCAATTTACAACTATTTTATCTCCCTACATTTTATGTCAATGCTTCTGTGATATGTTAATTAAGTTCATGTCGCATTCGACTTCCATAAAAACTTCATAGATTGGTTTCAATGGCTATGATGCAAGAGATATCAGTAACCTAAAATAAAGAATAAGATTAATTACATATTTTCCCCTGGTTTTCTTGTTCGGTTCATCCCCAATACGAAAGAACCGAACCGGATCATTTAACACATGTAGGTTCGGTTTTTTTTTAAATATTTTTTTTAAACCGAATAAAAACCGAACCAAACCGCCGGTTCGATTCGGTTTTTTCAGTTCAACGGGTTGTATGCCCACCCCTAGTTTGATGGATTTGGGTAACACCGATTTTAATGATGGGCTTATTTGGGCTAACCCAAGTTCACCCATCACAAATCAGCACTCCAAATGAATCTATGATGAAGTCCAAACTTGACACATTAAAATGTTCAATCTTGGCCATAAGAACTTACTCTAGATTAAGATATTTGTCTATAAATAATTATTTAAAATTTATTTTTCGAAACAATAAAACTATACCAACGCACCCCAACCACCCGCAACACTATCCACCCCACCCCTCACCCCCACTATATGCCTCCTACCTTAGGTACTCTACCCCCACCCCTACCTCTCTACCACCCCTTCCCACCTACCCACCTACCCATACTTACCCCATCTACCCCTTACCCCCTACCCCAACTTGCCCTACCCCGTCCTCAAATTCCTATTTGTATTTTTTTTTAACTATAAAAATGTGAACTTTTTTCTTAAACACCCCCCCCCCCCCACACCCCATCCTGCCCCATCCTCAAATTTCTATTTCATATTTTTTACTTTTATAAAAAATAGGAATTTTTCTTACCCCAACCCCACCCCACCCCGCTCCAACACTTGCTCTACCCCCATCCTCAAATTTCTATTTCATATTTTTTTTACTTCTATAAAAAATATGAAAATTTTCTTACCCCCTCCCCACCCCTACCCCTTGCCCTACCCCATCCTCAAATTTCTATTTCATATTTTCTTACTTTTATAAAAATTAATAAAAAAGAGGAACTTTTCTTAACCCCCTCCCCTCCCTGCCCTACCCCTCCCCCTTCCCCCACTTTCCCTACCTCATCCTCAAATTTATTTTCTTATTTTTATAATTTTTCTTACCCCCCTCCCCCCGCCGCCAATCCACTTGCCCTATCTCATCCTTAAATTTCTATTTCATTTTTTTTTACTTCTATAAAAAAAAAAAAAAATCTTACCCCCCCTCACTTGCCCTATCCCCATCCTTAAATTTTTAATTCATATTTTTTTACTTGGAATTTTTCTTACCCCATCCCACTTGCCTAACCCTATCACCAAATTTCTATTTCATACTCTTTTTTTTTACTTCTATAAAAATTTATAAAAAAATATAAATTTTTGAAATTAAATGAGACAAAATAAAATAACATCATAAAATGTAAGTTCGAAATTTGTAAAAGTAATGGGTCAAGATTGGCAAGTTGGGTTATGTCACGCCCCGACTTTTCTCAAGTCTTTCTTTAGGACGTGATGGCACCTGGACAACTATCCCTTTCCAGGCGAACCATGTACTTCATTTTCTTCCAAAATTAGGCAGGTATTTGCGGAAATAATATATATAATAACCAATTTGAAGTTTACGAAGAACAATCTCATGTGGGGCATTCCCCGAGATAATAAAACTTAATTCTTTAAACAAACTTAGTCTAGAGTAACTTTCACCAAATCCGAAATAATGGATTGGTGGTACGATGAGGTTGCGGGACAATCGCTAGCCCTCTTGCGGAGCTTTTCCTCTATCGCGCCTTCCTGAAATATGTTAAATGAAAGAGTCAGCCCTACCATCCGGGGCTGAGTGAGAATCTCACCTTATAGTCCAAAGTAACCTCACAATATTTTTAATTACAATCACATTATAAGAAAATAATAAGCATGTTGAAATAAACAGATTACAACCCTTTTATTAAATAAATCAATAAATATTCACGTGCAAAATTTTCTCCCCACTCGTCTTAGAAAAAAACAACTTAGTTTAATCAGTACTCCTGCTTTTTCTCATATAACATATTATACATTTGTTGTGGTACGTGCAACCCGATCCAGTGCATTTATATATTTGTTGCGGTACGTGCAACCTGATCCAATGCATTTATATATATTTGTTGCGGTCCGTGCAACCCGATCCAATGCACTTATTTGTTGCGGTCCGTGCAACCCGATCCAATGCACTTATTTATTTGTTGCGGTACTTGCAACCCGATCCAATGCATTTATATATATTTGTTGCGGTCCGTGCAACCCGATCCAATGCATTTATGTATTTGTATAAATATGTCATATGTTCAAAAGGCTCAAATAATATTTCCTTCCTTCAATATTTCGCCCTTTCCACTTGTAAGGGTTACAACTCTCAAACCGTAAGTCGGATTTATCCCCGTAAAGTCTCAAACTGTCAAGGACAGAGTAATCTATAACTTTTATTCAGCACAATCTTTCATATGCATTACCTATTTATACAGTTTTTACGTTATACATTCTGCCCTTCCAGATTTCGGTTGATCCGAGGCAGAAAGTTTAAACAGTGATAACTATCAAACCGTAAGTCGGATTTATCCCCGTAAAGTCTCAAACGTTCGAGGACAGAGTAATATATAACTTTTATTCAGCACAATATTTCATATTCATTACCTATTTGTACAATATTTACGTTATACATTCTACCCTTCCAGACTTCGATTGATCCGAGGCAGAATGTTTAAACAGAGATAACTCTCAAACCGTAAGTCAGATTTATCCCCGTAAAGTCTCAAACTGACCGTAACATAAATATGTACAACTCTGTAAAATTTCATCCAATTATAACAAGTATAGCCAAGTATAACAGATTACAATTGCACAATCCAAACTAGTCATTAAACAATCATAAATTTCATGCTCATTCTTTCAATAACCGGATTATATTCTAACATGTATTATAACTTAAAAATAAAGGATTTTACTAAGAACTTTGAGTGAGAAAACTCACATTTGATGCTTCGTAATTGCGAATGAAAATCTCAAACTCTTTTGCTAAAACTACTTTAAAATTTTTCTTCCAGAATGCTTTTGCTTTCTATGTTCTGTCCCCCTTTTGTTGTGTTGTATATAAAAGTGTATGTGTGTGTTGTATATAAAAGTGTATGTGTGCACTGATTTTTTGTGATGTGAGGGAGTGGAAGGAGGGGTTGAGGGAGAGAGGGGTTGGTTTAGGGGGGACGTGAGGGAGTAGGTTGTTGTTTTTTTTTTTAATTTTTATTTTGGGACTTTACATTCTCCCTCCTTAAACAACATTCGTCCTCGAATGTGAGTAAGGTCGTAACACATGCACATAGACATGCAAACTGCACACACATGAAACACAACTTCCAAGACTTTACATTCTCCCCTCCTTAAACAACATTCGGCCTCGAATGTGAATAAGATCGTAACACATGCACATAGACACACAAACTGCACACACATGAAACATAACTAAACACATTTTATTACCTTACTCAAACAGGAAAGGATATTTGATTTTCATCGCGTCTTCGGCTTCCCAGGTTGCTTCTTTTGTGGAGTGATTTCCCCATAGGACCTTCACGGATACAATATCTTTATTCCTAAGACGTTTAATTTGTCTATCCAGTATTTCTACCGGCATTTCTTAAGATTGAAGCTCTTCATTCAGGACTATTTCTTAGGGTTGGATGACGTGACTTGGATCATCCAAGTATTTTCGTAACATTGACACATGAAACACCGGATGCACCGCTTCTAATTCTTGTGGAAGGGCTAGTTCGTAAGCCACATTTCCCACTCTTCGTAAGATCTCATATGGTCCAATAAACCTTGGGTTCAATTTTCCTTTCTTGCCAAATCGCATCACTCCCTTCATTGGAGAGACTTTTAAAAACACTTTCTCCCCTTCTTGAAATTCGAGATCTCTTTTGCGATGATCCGCATAAGACTTATGGCGGCTATGAGCTATCTTGATCCGCTCCCGAATTATCTGGACTTTATCGTTTGTTTCTTGAATGACTTCGGGTCCGAACAGTAGTGTTTCGCCCACCTCGAACCACCCATGTGGAGATCTACATTTTCGCCCATACAATGCTTCGAACGGAGCCATATGTATACTAGCATGAAAATTGTTGTTGTAGGCGAACACAATTAGACATAAATGGTCCAACCAGTTGCCCTGGAAGTCCAACACACAAGACCGCAGCATGTCCTCCAATGTTTGAATTGTTCGTTCAGCTTGTCCGTCGGTTTGCGGATGGAAAGCCGTACTCAACTTGACCTTTATCCCGAGGCCCTGCTGGAAACTTTGCCAAAAGTGTGAGGTGAACTGGGAACCCCTATCCGAAATAATTTGCAATGGAATCCCGTGTAACCTCACTATTTCTTTCAAATAAATTTGTGCATACTGCGGTGCCCGATATGTAGTCTTGACTGGTAGGAAATGGGCTGACTTTGTAAGTCGATCTACAATCACCCATATAGAATCATAACCTTCTCGTGTTTTTGGTAGACCGATCACAAAATCCATATGAATCTCCTCCCATTTCCACATGGGGACGCCAATGTCTTGAAGTAGGCCGCCGTGTTTTTGATGTTCGGCTTTCACCTGTTGACACGTAAGACACCTTCCCACAAACTCTGCAACATCTCTCTTCATTCCTTTCCACCAGTAATTTGCCTTGAGATCATGATACATTTTCGTTGATCCTGGATGAATGGAATACCTGGTATTTTGACCTTCGTCTAAGATCCTTCTTCTTAGATCCCTTACCTTAGGAACACATAACCTACCCTTATACCGAAGGGTACCATCATTTCCTCCTAATGTAAATTGTGAAGGTTTTCCTTGTTGAATCCTCTCCCGAAACCTAACAAATTCCATATCCTCAAACTGACTCTCTTTTATTTCCGAAGTTAAGGCAGACTGCGAGGTATCATGTACCACCACCCTACCTTCACCGACCTCAGTTAAACTAATCCCGAGGTTCCCTAATTTTTGTACTGCACGAACAATACCTCTCTTTGGTATTGCCAAGTGGGCCAAACTGCCCATTGATCTCCTACTGAGTGCATCAGCCACCACGTTAGCTTTTCCAGGATGGTAAAGAATGCTAAGGTCATAATCCTTAAGTAACTCTAACCATCTTTTTTGTCGGAGATTCAAATCCTTTTGCGTGGTTATGTACTGCAAACTCTTATGATCTGTAAATATATCTACATGCACCCCATACAAATAGTGTCTCCATATTCGTAAGGCAAACACTACCGCGGCCAAATTCCAAGTCATTAGTTGGATAATTCTTCTTATATATCTTCAATTGTCGAGATGCATATGCAATAACTTTTCCAAATTGCATCAAGACACATCCTAACCCAACCCTAGAGGCATCACAATAGACTGTGAACCCTTCTTGTCCCGATGGTAAGGTTAGGACTGGTGCAGTAGTCAACAACTCCTTCAGTTTCTGAAAACTTGTTTCACATGCATCTGACCACTGGTACTTAATCGCTTTTTGAGTCAATCGGGTCAAGGGAGCAGCAAGACTAGAAAAGCCTTCTACAAATCTTCTATAATACCCAGCCAAACCCAAGAAACTCCTAACTTCTGTCGGAGTGGAAGGTTTTGGCCAGTTCTTCACTGCCTCTATCTTTTGGGGGTCTACCATAATTCCATCCCTTGATACAACATGGCCCAAGAAGGCTACTTTTTCCAACCAAAATTCACACTTTGAAAATTTAGCGTACAATCTCTCTTGTTTCAAGGTTTGTAGCACTACCCTCAGATGTTCTTCATGTTCTTCATGTTCTTCAACACTCTTGCTGTAAATTAGGATATCATCTATGAATACAATCACGAACAAATCTAAGAATGGTTTGAAGATTCTGTTCATGAGTTCCATAAAAGCTGCTGGAGCATTGGTTAACCCGAAAGACATGACCAAGAATTCATAATGACCATATCGGGTTCTAAACGCTGTTTTGGATATATCATCCGGAATTATTTTCAGCTGGTGATATCCTGAACGAAGATCAATCTTGGAAAAATAACTGGCCCCTTGAAGTTGGTCAAAAAGATCATCGATTCTTGGTAATGGGTAACGGTTCTTGATCGTGACCTTATTGAGTTGTCGATAATCAATGCACATTCGGAGCGATCCATCTTTCTTCTTCACAAAAGGATCGGTGCACCCCAGGGGGAAACACTAGGCCTTATAAAACCTTTATCCAGAAGATCCTTCAACTGTTCTTTTAACTCTCTCAATTCAGCTGGGGTCATTCGATATGGAGGAATAGAAATAGGTCTTGTACCCGGAATTAACTCTATAGCGAACTCCACTTCTCTATCCGGAGGAAGGCCTGGAAGATCTTCAGGAAAAACCTCCGGAAAATTTCGAACAATAGGGACATCTTGCACCATTGGGGATTCTTTTTGGGTATCTACTATATTAGCCAGATATGCGTACTCCACTTTGTGACTTCTTAATAACTTTTGAGCCCTAATATAGGAAATAAGCTGACGTGAGGATATTCTAATCTTACCCTTTATAACAACTTCTGGTTCCCCGGGAAAAGATAGTTTCACTATCTTTCGCCGGCAATCTAACATGGCATAACATGCTGACAACCAATCCATACCCAAAATGATGTCAAAATCTACCATATCAAGTAGTACTAGGTTTACTATTGTTCCTCTGCCATTCACTTCTAATGAGAATTTTTTAACTACTCGAGAGGCCCAAACTGAGGCCTCTACGGGTGTCATAACCTCAAAAGGTTCACTTAAATAGGAGGTTCTACATGTAAATTCTTAGCAAAACCCATTGACACATATGAAAATGTAGAGCCGGGATCGTATAATACAAATACAGGAATACTCGAGACCAGCAAAATACCTGTGACCACCGCATTAGATGCCTCCGCCTCATTCCTCTAGGGCAAAGCGTAGAGCCGATTAGAATTGTTGGACTATTGACCTCCATGACCCTGTCGGGACTGGTTTCCCTGATTTCCCTTTAGGCGGTTGTGGTTGCTTCTGACCTCCTATGAGAAAATTGAGTTTGGACTCTCCTCTTGCAATCCCTGGCATGGTGGCCTGGTTCTCCACAGTTGTAACATCCTTTTGGTGAGAACCAACATTCTCCAATATGTTTCTTCTGACAAACCTTACAAACCGGGTTGTCACCTCTTGTGTTAGGGCCGGTGGCCTTGACCTTGCCACCTTGATGATTGACCAATCTATACCCATGAGACCTGAAATGAGACTGGCCTACTGACTGGTTCGGTTTTGACGAACCCCTGCTGCCCTCTTGCCTCAGGTTCTGATTCTGATTAAAGGATCCTAACGATCGAAGCCTCTTCTGCGAATACTCTCTTTTTGCTTTAGCAAAAATTTCTACCTTCATAGCCATGTCGACGACCTGAAGATAGGTCCGATCATTGGCTAATGCCGCTACTTTCTCCGCCAGGTTTGGGTTTAAACCCTCAACAAATCTTTTGACCTTCTCCCTTTCTGTAGGAATGACATGTGTGTTATATGCTGACAATCTCACGAACTGCGTATCATATTCTTGCACACTGAGGTCTCCTTGTTTCAACTATTCAAACTCACGCCTGAGCGCATCTTTTCGGGTGTTAGGCATGTACTTTTCAATGAATGCGACTCTAAACTCCCCCACGTTATCGATGGTGACATCGGGGAACGATTTCTTCTATAGTTTACCGTTGCACAATCCCCTTCCATAATCTTTTGAAGGAGGTAGTACAAGAACCAAGTCTTTAAAAAGACTCAAGATAGGCACGAGAAGAGTATGAAAGAAGGGAAACTATTTAGGATGTTATTCCGTTCACTTATTACTAAGGTGGCGCGCACACCGTCGCAATAAGTAATCGTTCAAACACCCAACTCAAAGAAAGTTCCTAAGATCTCTTAACCTGGTTTAGCTCTGATACCAACTTGTCACGCCCCGACTTTTCTCAAGTCTTTCTTTAGGACGTGATGGCACCTGAACAAATATCCCTTTCCAGGCGAACCATGTACTTCATTTTCTTCCTAAATTAGGCAGGTATTTGCAGAAATAATATATATAATAATCAATTTGAAGTTTACGAAGAACAATCTCATGTGGGGCATTCCCCGAGATAATAAAACTTAATTCTTTAAACAAACTTAGTCTAGAGTAACTTTCACCAAATCCGAAATAATGGATTGGTGGTACGATGAGGCTGCGGGACGATCGCTATCCCTCTTGCGGAGCTTTTCCTCTATCGCGCCTTCCTGAAATATGTTAAATGAAAGAGTCAACCCTACCATCCGGGGCTGAGTGAGAATCTCACCTTACAGTCCAAAGTAACCTCACAATATTTTTAATTACAATCACATTATAAGAAAATAATAAGCATGTTGAAATAAACAGATTACAACCCTTTTATTAAATAAATCAATAAATATTCACGTGTAAAATTTTCTCCCCACTCGTCTTAGAAAAAACAACTTAGTTTAATCAGTACTCCTACTTTTTCCCATATAACATATTATATATTTGTTGCGGTACGTGCAACCCGATCCAATGCATTTATATATTTGTTGCGGTACGTGCAACCCGATCCAGTGCATTTATATATTTGTTGCGGTACGTGCAACCCAATCCAATGCATTTATATATATTTGTTGCGGTCCGTGCAACCCGATCCAATGCATTTATGTATTTGTTGCGGTTCGTGCAACCCGATCCAATGCACTTATTTGTTGCGGTCCGTGCAACCCGATCCAATGCACTTATTTATTTGTTGCGGTACGTGCAACCCGATCCAATGCATTTATATATATTTGTTGCGGTCCGTGCAACCCGATCCAATGCATTTATGTATTTGTATAAATATGTCATATGTTCAAAAGGCTCAAATAATATTTCCTTCCTTCAATATTTCGCCCTTTCCACTTTTAAGGGTTACAACTCTCAAACCGTAAGTTGGATTTATCCCCGTAAAGTCTCAAACTGTCGAGAACAGAGTAATCTATAACTTTTATTCAGCACAATATTTCATATTCATTACCTATTTGTACAATTTTTACGTTATACATTCTGCCCTTCCAGACTTCGGTTGATCCGAGGCAGAATGTATAAACAACGATAACTCTCAAACCGTAAGTCGGATTTATCCCCGTAAAGTCTCAAACTGACCGTAACAGAAATATGTACAACTCTGTAAAATTTCATCCAATTATAACAAGTATAGACAAGTATAACAGATTACAATTGCACAATCCAAACTAGTCATTAAACAATCATAAATTTCAATCTTCATTCTTTCAATAACCGGATTATATTCTAACATGTATTGTAACTTAAAAATAAAGGATTTTACTAAGAACTTTGAGTGAGAAAACTCACATTTGATGCTTCGTAATTGCGAATGACAATCTCAAACTCTTTTGCTAAAACTACTGTAAAATTTTTCTTCCAGATTGCTTTTGCTTTCTATGTTCTGTCCCCCTTTTGTTGTGTTGTATATAAAAGTGTATGTGTGTGTTGTATATAAAAGTGTATGTGTGCACAGATTTTTTGTGATGTGAGGGAGTGGAAGGAGGGGTTGAGGGAGAGAGGGGTTGGTTTAGGGGGGACGTGAGGGAGTGGGTTGTTATGATCCATCTTAGCTCGCCCATCTTAGCTCAAACAAGCTTTGAACAGGGTTGGACATTGATCAATCTATTGATTCAGCCTATCTTGACCCGCCCAACTTTAGCTCAAACAGCTCATCTGCCACCCCCTAGATTAACCATCGAGCAAAGGCGAAAATGAAGGGGGGATTTTTGATTTTTTAGAGCGGGAATAGGGAATTTGGCGGAATTGAGGAATTTGGAAAAATTATTTGAGATGTTATGGTTTTATATTAAATAAATAATAAAAAGAGGCCTCTAAAGCACTTAATAAAATGTTTTAATGTCCTTTAAAGTTAACTACATTCATCAATTTAAATATCTTGTACATTATGTATACCTTATATATTGCCACAAATGTATTACTGTATATATGGAGTATATGTTTTTGGTATTATATTATAGGTAATATCACGATATATTGTAATATATTTACTTATTTTAATAGAGAAAAGATGTTTAAATTAATTCATATTAATTTACTGAATATACGTACTAGTGTATTATATTAAATCATTTTTTGTTCGAATACTAAATTGTTTTAGTTGATTATGAATCATATTGAAAGTGATGGATTCATTATGTAAGTTGAATAAAATTGAAATTGTATAAGGTGTTATTTTGCACATACGTGTGTGTCTTCACCATTTCCTTCCTAGAGGGGATGCAGTAACAAGTAATGAAGTGACAACTTTTTCATCAAAGAACATGCTTACAACTCAACTTCACAGGCCCATGTGTTGCACTCTAGTCCCTGGACAGGAAATGATGCGTGATGTCCCTAAAGTGTTCAGTTTTAAATTTTTATTCCCGCTAAATGAAATCTTAAAAAATGATTTGAACTTAAAAAAATAGTTGGAAAGAACTTTTGTTGTCCATCACACATAAATTCTAACTCTTATCTATAAGGAATGACTTGTAGTCAATTGAGCAAGTTCATTAAACTGATTTATGTCCACAACTTATGTCCGATGAGCAATAAAAACATTGCCAAGCGAATTTTCTTAAGCGGATGCTATTTTTAAAGAATTTTGTTAAGCAGGGCCAAAAATCGAAAATTAAACTTGCTTAATCTAGAGCAGAACGTACAATTCTTGAATATCGAAAATTGTCCAAGTGAAAATAGTTTTCTTATCATTCAATGAGCATCTTGTATTTCATAAAAAATGGGGGCAATATAATCCTTACGTAAGGGCCATCCTATCCAACTTTCAGGCATTAAGATACGTTTCAAGTGTGGATGATTATTATAAAAGATTCCCAACATATCATATGATTCTCGTTCTTGAAAATCCACACTTTTCCAAACCTAGAAAACAGACGGAATTCTAGGATTCCTCCTGGAGGCAAATACTTTTATGCATATCTCTTCTGGTTGATCCACACCATAGGCACATTGAGAGCGGAGATAATTGTACCCATATACATAAAAATGACATCAATGGAATGTCAATCCTCGAGCTTTATTTGTAAAGTCTCTATTCCTTGGTAATCAAAACCCAAAGATCTATGAATTAGCCCATGCTTGACTAGCCAAGCAGACAAATGACCCTGCATCTTTTTTAATCTCTCCCGCATTTTTATTTGTATAAGTATTTCGCATTTACGATGAAATTTATGAAAATTGACCCACCGCTTCTTATTCTGGACAAAGAAATCCTATCTAATTCACTAATTTGGGGGAAGATGGAGGCCATTTCTGTACGTAATCCGTTGCCGGAACGCTAACGCCTAACACAATTTGACTTATATAATGATCTCAGGGAAAGCTTGGGATAATGTAAGACCAAGGTGACCCGTCATATTTCCGTGCTTGGGGCCTTCACGAAAGAAGTCAAAACTATACATGACCCATTCCCATAGGCAAAACATGCACCCTCTACTAAACGTCATACATAACTTGACATAACATAGACTTTATCAATATATTTACGAGCTATAACATGTCCTTCCCATGTATGGACCTTCGCTCACGCCTCCGGAGATTCATAATTCACGAAAGTCTGCTGCGGGTGGAGCCTTGTCGATGATCTTTCGAACCTAGGGAACAAAGGATATTATTAGAGAGCTGCCTATGTTTAACTCAAGAAAAAAATAAGCTCACATGTGATTGCCGTGTTTATAATCCAAAATTAGTTTTTTAAGTTCTCTCCCACACAAATTAAGAATTCAATTGAGGCTATTAACACAACTTTATTAGGGTCGGCTAGAGTTATGTTTCATGTCACTTACCAACAAATATTTTCACGTGTTTCAAAACAATCTAAAAAGAAAAAGATAAAACGTGATTGCCGAGTTTCAAATCCAAAATAAATAAAAACAAGATCAGGTTTGCTTGCAGTTTTGCAATTATTAATAAAAATGAGAAAATAAATAGAATTGTAGATTAAGTAACAAATAGTAATTTTGATGTTTGAACAAGTAAATTCGAATAATTTCATGTACGATTATTGAACCTTATCCATTATTATAGGTGTCACGACTCTAATTTGTTTAAGCTGTAATAATATCTAACCCAAACTCATTAGACAAACCCAATAGCATGCAACACTCAGTATATTATCCATAAGACATCAATAAGTCTAAAAACAAGTACTCCCCCGTCTCAATTTATATAATGTAGTTTAGTTGGACACGAAATTTAAGAAATAAATGAAGACTTTTGAATTGTGTGGTCTAAAATAAGTCAAATATATTTGTGTGGTTAATAATCATCTCGTTAAGCGTAAAAAATAAAGTTTAAAATTAAATTATTGCTAAATAAGTAACTATGAGACTGACTAAAAAGAAAAATATGTCATATAAATTGAGATATAAAAAATATGTATTATAAGAATGTAAGTCAAAGCAAATACACTGCGAAAATATCTAATACAGCCCAGAAAATCGATGTAAGAAGTAATGAACGTCTAAGAATATAAAATAATATAATTGTCTCAAAATAGAGACACCCTCTGAAAAGAAGAACAATAATGGAAGATAGGAGTCCTCCGGGGCATAGTCCAGTGGCAAAGTCTGGGCGCTATAAGGCGCTCTGGCATGGGACAGTGTGGGTTCAATTCCCCGCAAGCACGAAGAAACTCTGCATGTTGGGGAATTTAACCTTGTCTCATTGATCAGTTGTACGCTCCCAGAAAACTGGCCATCGGAGCACATCCCGCGATTTACCTGGTAATAGTGTTGAAGGACCGGTGCTATTACCTCCAGGACGTCTGGGTAATACCAATGAAGTAGTCAGGCACAAGCCTGGAAACCTGAATTATAAAAAAATAATAATAATAATAATAATAAAATAATGGAAGATAGGAGGGGACTCCAAGGTTTTGCAATGCTGAGCAGCTCACCACGGTAGTTTCCAGACAGTTTTAGCTCACTTCTAAGTCAGTTGGTACTCGTGCAACAATTATAGTATGAGCACACCAACACATTCAGTAAGTAATATTGACCGCCCCTAATAAGATATATAGTGATAATAACTTATTGCGCAATAAATATATAATCTTGACAGAAATGAACTACATAAGAAACATAATAAGACATGCACAAGTACAACATAGTAACATATGTGCAATCATAACATTTATATGAAATGCATGAATTATGAATCAGGAATAAATATGCATGATAAATGTTGATGTTGGATGGATGTTGTGACAACATCTGTAAATGTTCAGGACAACATCTTATGAAAATAAGAATGTTGCCTGCGATGTTGTGACAACATTCCTGACAACATCCCTGTAACGATTTTGCCTATTCTTCCGGCCAAAACAGGTTGTGTTACTGTGAGTAAAAAATGACCTAGGCAAACTAACAATGATGTTGTGTTTAAAACGTGGTAAAAGAAACAGTCAAAGCTTGGAGAGGAAGCAACGTGAAGACCAAGTCCAGAACGTTGAGCTTTTGAAGGAGCAAGAACCGGTCCAAGCTGAAGCCTTCTTTTACTCAGCCTCCGCAACCAACCAGTGAGGATTTCAAGGGAAGTTCCACACTATAAATAGAAGGGAACTTCAGAGTATCGATATCCAGAATTGAACGAGAAGAATTACCAAGAGAGCTCTCGGATATTCACCTTAGAAACTGGATCAACACACTTAGCCTAAAGTTGTATAACAACATCTAGTCCCACATTACTACTGCTGCTCAGATTCTAGATCAAGCTTATATTTCAAGCAATAGTAATGAAGATGTTGTATTTATCTTTTTAGATCTTTTAACTTTAGGCTGAAGTCATCTGCGACTTCATTTTTGTTTGTAATTTCTTTTTCGCATTTATTGTTCAATCTTGTAAAAAGAAATTCATTTGTAATTGTATATAATTTATACAATTCTTTGGTCATTGACCATCAAGGGATATATTAATGTATACCCTTGAAAATATAAATCTTGTGTCTCTTTACTTTTCCGCTGCATTTACTCTTTAAAGGTTTATAACTGTTTTATCACAATGTTGCCTCAGATGTTGACACAACATTGAAGGCAACATCCAGAAACTGTTTTAATTGCTTTAGCTGTTACTGTTTTATTCTTACATATTCTTGTTTATCCGTAGCCCCGGACCCAACAAGTGGTATCAGAGCCAACACTTGATACAATAAGTGTTTGATTCTGAATATTACGGCTATGGACTCAGCTATACAAAACGTTGGTAGACTTCCAATTCTCGACGGATCTAACTATGCCTATTGGAAAATCCGACTACGTTCGCACATCAAATCCATTAATGTTCGAGCGTGGTGATCAGTTTCCGAAGGCTATGTGATTTTCAAGTACCCAGCAGACGAGGATGGTGATGTACTTACCAAACCCGAATCTGAATGGACCGCGGAAGAGATCAACAGTGCGAGCTTCAATGAAAAGGCCCTAAATGCGATATTTGGATGGGTAGATCTCTATATGTTCAAACTAATCCAGAATTGTACTACGGCCAAGGACGCTTGGGAGACCTTACAAACTCATTGTGAAGGTACCTCAAGTGTACGACGTACAAAGCTTCGCATGATTTTGAGCCAATACGAACGCTTAAGGATGGAAGAATCTGAAGACATAAAATCCTATTTTGAAAAGTTAATTGACATTGCTAATCAGTGTCAAGTGCTTGGTTCTCCTTTAACCAACACACAACTTGTGGATAAAGTTCTCAGATCTCTTCCTGAAAGGTTTAATACTAAGATTTGTGCTATTGAAGAGTCCCATAATCTTGCTACTATGGATCTACATGCCTTGATGAGCATCTTTCAAACATATGAGATGAACATGAAGAGCCAAAGAGATCTGTATAAAGACAAGACTTTAGCACTCCAAGGACAAACCTCTGAAACTGAATTGGAAAACGAGGAAGAAAACTTGGAGGAACTGGGAAATGGTGCAACTGTTGCCTTAATTACTCATCGATTCAATTTGATGGTGAGAAAGATCAACATTGATCGCAATAAAGTCAAATACAAACAACATCAAAGCCCACTCTTCAATAAATAGTCGAATAGGTCACCTTCTGAGCAAAGAAATCACAATCCACTGAGGAAATATGACTCCGACAGTACCAATTTCAATCCCAAGCAACTCGAGGGAGTGCAGTGTCATGCATGCTCGGGTTGGGGACACTATGCTAATGAGTGTGCAAACACCCTTAGAAAAATTGGTAAGGTTATGTGGGTAACTCTCAGTGATGATGAGAACGAAGAGGAGGAAAGAGATAAAAAAGAAGAACCACAAGCAATGCTGGCAGCCATGTTCGAACATTCACTGTCCGACGATGAAGATGTTATTGACAATGTTGCGACAACATCAGACTCAACATATGGAATGTCTTCAACATCAGAGAGGTATGTATACTTTGACTATTCTGATGTAAATTGTTTTAGTGGATTTATTTCATCATCTGAGGCTATAAATTTGGATCTAGTTGACTCCAAGGACGACGTAATAAAGGGATTACAAAATCTGTGTAAAGCCTTAATCACTGAATCTGAGCAACTAGACTCAAAAGCAAAATTATTGGCTCTTGAGAATAGCAATCTAAAAGGCACAATCAACCGATTAGAGGTGGTACTTACCAAGAAGGACCTAGAGCTTGGTAAGATTCGTGCACGACTGAACGTAGCTGAGACCACCTTTCAAAGGCTCAACATGGGAACCTCCAAACTGGATGAAATATTAAACTTCAATAATCCTTAAAGGGCTGTGCTTGAGTACCAATCTCCTAGCAAAACAAATACTTTCAGAATCCATAGTAAAATTGAGAGGATAAAATTTGTCAAAGAAAATACGAGCAACTCTCAGATCACTGAAATTGGATCGAAGTTTGTATGTAGCTTCTGTAAGAAGTTAGGACATCTTATGCCCTACTGCTACAAACTTCAAAACTCTGCTCTCAAGATATTGCCTAAAATGTTGTCAGCAATGTTGCCCAACATCACTGACAACATTCAAAGCAACTTGCCTGAAAGCAAAAGGAAGAAAAAGGAATGGGTACCCAAATTGAATTTGAAATGTAATGTGTGCATAACTGTTTTGCGTACTAACATTATAGGGTCTTGGTATTTCGATAGTGGTTGCTCACGTCATATGATAGGTACCAAAAGCCTATTGAAGGAGTATGGGGCATTCAATGGAGGATACGTGACCTTTGGAGGAGGAAGTAAGAGTAATATAATTGGTTAATGAACTCTTAATGTTCCGGATGTACCAGCCTTGAAAAATGTTCTTCATGTAGAAGGTTTGGTTGCTAATCTTCTTAGCATAAGACAACTATGTGATGATGATCTCGAGGTGAAATTCAACAAGCTTGGATGCAAGGTTACAGATTCTGCAGATAAATGTGTCATGTTAGGAACCCGAACGGGAGATAATTGCTACCTAGTCGGTAGACAAGAGTTTTGCAACTCCGCAAAGGTAGGTGACCTGACACTTTGGCATCAAAAGTTGGGACATGTCAAATACGACACCTTGGAGAAGCTGATCTCATTTGAAGCTGTCATAGGCATTCCCAGACTGGATCCAAAAGATAAAACATTGTGTGAAGATTGTTTGAAAGGAAAGCAGACCCGAGTCTCTCATAATGTTGTCCAACGTGACGGACAACATTCAAGTACGTCTCATTGTTTCCAATTATTGTATATGGATCTTATGGGTCCAATCGAGGTAGATAGCCTAGGAGGAATGAGATATTCTTATGTGATAGTAGATGATTTTTCCAGATTCACTTGGATCTATTTTTTAAAAGAAAAATCACAAACCTTTGAGATGTTTAGAACACTTTACTCTAGGATTAAAAAAACTATTTTGTTCTTCGATTTTCAGAATTAGATCTGATCATGGAAAGGAGTTTGAAAATCAAATCTTTGCAAAATTCTGCGAAAAGAAAGGCATATTCCATGAATTTTTGGCACCAAAAACACCACAACAAAATGGGGTTGCCGAGAGAAAGAACAGAACTCTACAAGAAATGGCTAGAGTTATGTTAAGTTCTAAGCAAGTGTCAAAAAGGTTTTGGGCAGAAGCCTTGAACACGGCATGTCACATAACTAATAGAATTTATTTAAGGCAGGGACCAAGATGACACCCTATGAACTGTTAAATGGAAAGAAACCTACAGTGCGGTACTTTCATGTCTTTGGGTGTGTGTGCTATATTCTTAATGACAGGGATAAACTGGCCAAATTTGACTCTAAGAGTGACAAGGGAATATTCGTTGGCTACTCTCAGAATAACCATGCTTATCGAATATACAATTTTCGGACAAAGACTATACAAGAATCAGTCAATGTTATTTTCGATGACCTGTTGGATATATCTGGTAGATCTTCAGAAAATAATATTGTGGTTACAGTTAAAGAGGAGCAACCCACAGATGAAACAGATGTAGTCCCAGATGTCGTCCCAACATTAGAAGAAACATCTTAACCTCAAAAAGATAACACAAGGGATGAAATCGAGGAGGAATCTGCTACTGAACTGAATGATCAAGTGAGAAGAGACCCTCCATCGAGGATTAGAAGGAACCATCCACCCGACCAGGTAATAGGGGGAGTTTTTGAAGAGAGGCGTACAAGATGGAAAGAGCCAGTAAATTACCAAGAAATAGTAAGGTATGTGTGCATGTCCACCATATATCAACAGGTAAGTCTCTCTTGTCTTACATCTACTTTGGAAGCTAAAAATATTGGGGAAGCATTAAAAGATAATTTTTGGATTCAAGCCATGCAAGAAGAGCTTGAACAATTTGCCCGAAATGAGGTTTGGGACTTAGTACCACGACCCAACAACACAAATGTTATTGGGACCAAGTGGATATTCAAAAACAAATCAGATGAGTTAGGAAAGATTGTCAGGAACAAAGCTCGACTTGTTTCTCAAGGATATACACAAGTAGAAGGTATCGACTATGACGAGACCTTCGCTCATGTGGCTAGAATTGAGTCAATAAGGTTACTTCTTGCTATTGCTTGCTATCTAAAGATTACCTTGCACCAAATGGACGTTAAATATGCCTTTCTCAATGGATACTTGGACAAAGAAGTTTATGTTGAACAACAAAAGGGATTTGAGGATCTTCACCATCCACATCATGTGTACAAGCTCAAGAAAGCCTTGTATGGACTAAAACAAGCACCACGTGCATGGTATGATCGTCTAACTAACTTCCTTATTAAGTTTGGTTTTACCTGTGGAGAAGCTGATAGAACATTATTCATTAAAAGACACGGTGTAGATGTAATAATAGCTCAAATCTATGTTGATGATATTGTTTTTGGTTCGACTACAGAATCTCTAGTAAAGTCTTTTGTCGAAGCAATGTCGACAACATTTGAGATGAGCATGATTGGAGAACTAACATTTTTCTTAGGCTTACAGATTAAACAGAATGAAGATGGGATCTTTGTATCTCAAAGCAAATACGCCAAGAATCTTGTTAGGAGATTTGGTATGGAAAATGCTAAACACATGAAGACTCCAATGGGCTCTGCGCAATAGGTATGTAAAGACGATGTTGGACAAAATGTTGATTCAATATTATACCGATCTATGATAGGTAGCCTTCTATACCTTACTGCTAGTCGCCCCGATATCATGTTTAGCGTATGTGTTTGCGCCAGGTTCCAAGCCAGTCCCAAGGTATCTCATTTTAATGATGTGAAACGTATCATTCGATACGTTGCCGGTACAAGTGACTTGGGAATTTAGTACTCCAAAGACACTAATCCTAATCTAATAGGATATAGTGACTCGGATTGGGCCGGTGATGTAGACGATAGAAAAAGCACTAGTGGTGGGTGTTTCTATCTTAGCAATAATCTAGTCTCATGGTACAGTCGTAAACAAAATTGTGTATCACTCTCGACTGCCGAATCTGAATATGTGGCAGCCGGAAGTTGTTGTGCTCAACTGATTTGGTTACTACATATGCTAGATGACTATGGCATATCTAATAACTCTATGATTTTGTACTGTGATAATCTGAGTGCTATCAATATTTCCAAAAATCCAGTTCAGCATTCACGTACAAAGCACATAGACATAAGACATCATTTTTTAAGAGACTTAGTGGGAAAATAGCTAGTTCAAATCGAACATGTTGATACTCTTTTTCAACTGGCTGACATTTTTACCAAACCTTTAAATCATGAGAGATTTTCTAGCTTGAAAAAATCTCTTGGTCTCTGTTTTCTTTGAAAATAAGACAGACTAGGTAGATGTTGTCTAAAATGTTTGCCCTAACATTCTGGGTAACATTTACTGTTGAGTCAATATACAGGATAAGTATTGTAGTGATGTTGCATTTTAAAAAAAAAAAAGATTCAAGCATGACTCTAAAAGGACAAGATATGAAGGCGAAACCTCTACTAAAAGATTTGGATGTATACAAAAAGAGCAAAGCTCTAAGATTGGTATCGTTCCTTTTTATAGGAGTACCACGTGTTCAAAATGATTGAAAATTCCTCAATATTTTTTTTTAATCTGTATGTGTTCAACTAAGTTGATTAAGGACAATGGTAAAATGTTACATTAGTCCAGCGATCAGTCTCATAGGGAACATATATGGAAATATTATCTGCCAAATCAGAAAATCTTTGGAGTCTCATAATGCTTGTTTAACTTTGAAATGTTGCCAACATCATCAACAACATCGTGTTCCAGTATATTGATCAAACTGGTTTATCTTATTTTATTCATATTTTTGGTATTTAAAACGTCTCTGTTTTTATCTGGAAGTCCAAAAATTCTAGATAACCGTTTTTTTTATGATGATATGTGCTATGACAATCCTATTTTAGGTGTGTAAAGAGTTTTTATTCTTCTATACAATCTAAATATAAGGAAAATGAGTTTAAGTGTATGTATACTTTGCCATAATAAAACCTCCCATTTTTTGTCTTGGTATTGTCACATCAGCCGACTACCAACCCATTAAATCATGGCAACCCAAACGACACCGTCATTTCTCAGAACCCAAAGCTTCTCCAACACGCCCAATCCTTCAAAAGCCTCTCCATGTCCGTGTCCCCAAAATTTACAAACACCAAAGATTATTCTCCAATGTCGACTAGTCCAGCAAATAACGACAAAGTTTACAAGCATTATACTTCCATTAATGACTTGAGACCTGTCGAGGAGGACTGCACACAGGCTATGATTCTGCTTAGTTCAAATAAGCCATTACAGGTGAGCTATCCAGGCGATAATGAAAACCCAATCGATGTTGATGCAACATCTGATTTCTCGAACCTTGCCTCAAAATCGACATTTCCGACGCAAAGGTCAAAAAGGGTTTTCGAAAACCAATTCGGTGAATACCAGTCTGCCAAAAGATCCATGGAAGAGTCAACTTTTCCTGTTGATACTACCACAAGCAGCAGCACTGACACCAATTTCAGTGAACCCAGTTCCTCCAGAACTCCATCGACTTCCACTCCACAAGCAGAATCTGAGAAGGAAAAAGAAGAAGAAGAAGAAGAGATGTCTGATGACAAACTTCTACGAAACTTCATTCCTAAAGGGGTTCATAGAACATACTGGAATTTTGATAAATATGTTGCCTCAACATCAAAGGCAACAGACGAGAAAATGGACCCAGACTATGTTGCCCCAACATCCGAGACAACACCTGCAGCCACCTCATCCGAACAAGTATACACAAAATTTGAAATAGATTCTGAGGTAATTCCCTACTCTTCCATGTTTCAAACTAAATCATGATCCATCAATTGGAATTGGTTTAAGAATAGAGGAGTTAGAGGGGAGAAGGTGATTGACCTAACTTCATTCTCCAAAAATGGTTTAGTTGATTTCTTGAGTAGTCGAAACATCTTAAGCTCTATATCTGGTAAGAATCCTTATTGTGAGAAGGTGATTAGGGTGTTCTATGCTAATCTGATGCTTGTTGTTAAGGACACAACCTCAAAGAAATTTGGGAAAGTGTACCCATACAACAAGGTATACAATTTTACACCTAATATCATCAACTCCACTCTTGGGATAATTATTAGTAAAAGAGAACCTCAACCAAACCCTACTGTGGAAGAACTCAATTCAATGATCAAGTACCTTACAGGGAATTTGATCATTGTTTGGGCTCCTCACAGCCCTGTGTCGAAACTCACTTCCTTGTTTTCCACTTTGCACAAACTTGCTATATACAACTGGCTACCCTCTCTCAACGAGACAATAGTGACATTTGATCAAGCATCACTGCTTTTTAAGATTGGAAGGAATCAGAAAGTTGACTTAGGAACACTTATATTCAACCATGTTGTCAACTTGGCAGAAAAACAAAGCAACTCTGCCCTTCCATACCCCTCCTTGATTTTTCAAATCTCGCTCAACCAAGGTTTTAAGACTCCAAAAGGAGAAAAGTTGAGTCCAAATTTAGAGGTTTACTTAGTACAGCGAGCAGTTGTTAACAGCAGGGACAGGGTTATTGACCTACCCTGGAAGAAAGATGAATGGGACACTAACACATCAAAGGATGTTGCCGACATTCCTAGCAACATTGCTCAAGGACAAGTCCCAATGTCCAAAGACTGGCTACGACAACACATTGCTGAACTTGACAGACAAATTCAAGAACTAGTACGAGCCAGACACTATTACATGGGCTTACTTTCTTCACAAAAAGGGGGAGATGATGATGATGCGATGTTGTCTTCTTTGGAAAGCGAGCAGGACGAGGAGCTGATGTTGATGTTGCTGCTGGAAGCAGACAGACAAGGGGAGTTGCTACTGATAAGGGTGCAGGTAATGATGCATGAGAGAGGAGGTGAGATGTTTGATTGCTAACTACTTCTGAAGCCATGGAGATGAATATGGTGTTGCACAGAGTGATTGATCATAAAAAGCGGCTGGAAGCTATTGTGACTTGATTACTTTAGTCAAGGATGATTATGATGATGGAGTGTTGATTCAATGATGAATGTTTATTTGAATAGTGGACTATACTGACATTACTGACATTTGGAATATTATTTGTATTTGTATTTTTTACTTTGAGACATTTGGTCTGTTCTTGCGACATTGTGATCGCTTTCAAAAGTTTGTTTATATATGTTTGCTCGATGTGGATTGTTATGAATGGTTACTGGTAGACGATTACGCAGTTGCAGTAAGTAAGTCACGACTAACGAACATAACTCCTATCTTATCCGATCATCGATACAACACTTGCTTGAAATTTGCTACTGCAGGTTAAGGGGGAGCATAACACTGATCCTACTGATTCTTGGAATATAAGGACTACATCGGGAATCAGTATCCTAGTCATTTTCGCTTCGTATGGAGTTTTGTGAAGAAAGGCAAAAAGAGGGAGATTGTTGATGTTGGATAGATGTTGTGACAACATCTGTAAATGCTCAGGACAACATCTTATGAAAATAAGAATGTTGCCTGTGATGTTGTGACAACATCCTTGTAACGATTTTGCCTATTCTTCCGGCCAAAACAGGTTGTGTTACTGTGAGTAAAAAATGACCTAGGCAAACTAACAATGATGTTGTGTTTAAAACGTGGTAAAAGAAACAGTCAAATCTTGGAGAGTAAGCAACGTGAAGACCAAGTCCAAAACGTTGAGCTTTTGAAGGAGCAAGAACAGGTCCAAGATGAAGCCTTTTTTTACTCAGCCTCCGCAACCAACCAGTGAGGATTTCAAGGGAAGTTCCACACTATAAATAGAAGGGAACTTCAGAGTATCGATATCCAGAATTGAACGAGAAGAATTACCAAGAGAGCTCTCGAATATTCACCTTAGAAACTGGATCAACACACTTAGCCTAAAGTTGTATAACAACATCTAGTCCCACATTACTATTGCTGCTCAGATTCTAGATCAAGCTTATATTTCAAGCAATAGTAATGAAGATGTTGTATTTATCTTTTTAGATCTTTTAACTTTAGGTTGAAGTCATCTGCGACTTCATTTTTGTTTGTAATTTCTTTTTCGCATTTATTGTTCAATCTTGTAAAAAGAAATTCATTTGTAATTGTATATAATTTATACAATTCTTTGATCATTGACCATCAAGGGATATATTAATATATACCCTTGAAAATATAAACCTTGTGTCTCTTTACTTTTCCGCTGCATTTACTCTTTAAAGGTTTATAACTGTTTTATCACAATGTTGCCTCAGATGTTGACACAACATTGAAGGCAACATCCAGGAACTGTTTTAATTGCTTTAGCTATTACTGTTTTATTCTTACATATTCTTGCTTATCTGTAGCCCCGGACCCAACAATAAATACTTAAATTATACTCAACACCAGCATTCTCCGTGTCAAACTCTTGCACGCACACTAATCGAGAGTCCCAATTATATAATGATTCATAAGCGATGCATCCATATAGATGTAGGCCATATCTCAATCAAGACTATGTTCAGTCGTGGAGCCTAATTCCAGCTGATACTATGAAGACCTTATAAAAAGAGTTGGGATCAGCCGATTGTGGGGACTGGCACTAGTCGGTGTAATGTTATTAGTGGAGGATAATTTAGGAATTTTAGGCTTTTATTATGTTTGCCCTAGTTTTTTCTATATATAGTCTAGGGTATCGTTATTCTCTGTGGTAGAGCCAAAAGAGAGTGAGTTTAAAACAGTGGCAAAATAGTTTCTTTCTTCAGGCTCAGAGCGACAGGTTGTGTTGCGATTCAGAAAACAATGGGAGGCGAAGATGGTTCGGCACACGACATCGGTAAATTCGATGGTACAGATTTTGCGTTCTGGAAAATGCAGATTGAAGACTATTTGTACGGCAGAAAGCTTCATCAACCGCTGAGCCCGAAGCCTGAGGAGATGAATGAGGCAGATTGGAATCTCCTTGATCGACAGGTTCTGGGACTAATCCAATTTACGCTGTCAAAGAACGTTGCTCACAACGTGACAAATGAGAAGACCACGGCTGGTATGATGAAGGTTCTGTCCGACATGTATGAGAAACCTTCGGCTAACAATAAAGTATTTCTCATGAATAAAATATTTCATCTAAAGATGGAGGAAAGTGCTCTTGTTGCAATGCACGTGAATGAATTCAACACGATTGTCAATCAATTATCATCGGTTGCAATCGAGTTTGACGATGAAGTTTAAGCCCTAATTTTGCTGGCGTCTCTACCGAATAGCTGGGAGCCGATGAGAGCAGCGGTTAGTAATTATGTCGGCAGTGATAAACTGAAGTTCAACGATGTTAGAGATTGTATCCTTGCCGAGGAGGTTCGCAGGATAGATTCTGGTGAGGCATCGACTAGTTCTGCTCTGAATGTTGAGAACAGAGGCATAAATCATGACAAAAACAACAACCGAAAGAAGGGCAAGTCGAAGACAAGAAATGGCAGAAGTCAATCCAAATCGGGCCGAACTCTTGAGTGTTGGAACTGTGGAAAATTGGGTCACATCAAGAAGAATTGCAGGGCACCGAAGGAGGAGGACAACAAAGGGGGTGGAATCAATGCTGCCACTGAAGACATTGTGTGTGTTATTTGTTCTTCGTATATTTATTGTTTTCGGTTCAAGTAGGGTTTGGGACGGTAAACCCTAACAGACTCAACAACCAAACATGGACTACTCACACATATATCGCAAATCACGTGTCATAATCACATCTAAGAGTATAATTAGATATGCAAATTATAATGCATACGTATAATAGTGCAGACTACAGCTAAACATGTAATCCAATATATATACATACCCATAATATTAAACTAGCATATGAGAGATTCCTATTGAATTATACTACCATGATAAATTACACAAAATAATCATAGCACAGAGAAATAACATGCTAAGCATAGATATCAGTATCAACCTATATCTCATATAGCATATGACCCCGATCCGCATAATTGTTGATCACCACGCAGAATATATACGAGATTTCCATATACATAATATATGTAAAATGGTATTAATTAGAAGAAAAAAAATCCTTCATTAATATAAAAGTCTTAACTCGATTCGAACTAATTTCAATCTTTGTGAACCGCCTTTTCTCGCCCCAAATCCTCTAAACAAGCTTGATCTATTCAAAAGAATACTCGACGGGGTTAAATAAAGCTATCGGATATTCTATAATTCTAAGTTTGGTCAAAGTCAAAAATAACTCCGAGCTCACAAAATAAATTGCATTCCTAATTTACCCATAACCCTACCGTCTAAATCCATATTAGATCGATTTTTAATTCGAGTCTGTAATTTGATGCCCAAACTCCTAATTTAATGTTTCTAATGTTAATTTAAACTAAAATCTCCAATTTTTACATTCAATTTCATGATTTAGCAAGGGAGAAATGTCTATAAATATGACTTTGAATTTACTCAAAACATTAGAGATCATTCTTGTTATTTTCTCTTACTCATGTGCTTGGAGGAGGAGGAGAAGAAAGTCACAAATTGAAAAAGGGAGGAAAAGTTGCGATCCGGGTTCATCTTTAAATTGTGAAATCAATTGACTGTCCGTACAGACTCTTTTTTCAACAGCAAGATACCGTTTGGCCAGGCTTTGAGGACCAAAGTTGTGGTAAGTAGGCATGCAAAAAAACACAACAACATACTTTTACATTTGTGAGGTAAATATGTTATTTCTAATAGACCCTCGACTCAAGAAAATTAGTGGGTGCAGGATTACTAGGAAAATAATATCAAGATACAAAATAAATCAAGCAACTTATAGTAATGCACACAAAAATCGTGGCTAGTACCTAATAACCACACAATTTTGAATTATGTGGCTATTTACAAATTCCTAAAATCTCTTTGCCACGAAAATTAAATTGATAAAGTTAATTCCTCATTTTTGTTGTAATTGTTAACAATTGTGGCAATAACTACCTAAATAGCTACAAATTTATTGCTATAATAAAATTTCCTAGCTAATTATACATTTTTGTCACGCTATAAAAGTTATTGTAGCTATAGTAACCTTTTAGCCACAATAAATTATTTGAAACAAAAATATTGTAGCTAAATAATATTTTTGCTTCAAATTATAAAAAACTATGGCAATAGTTAAATGATATAGCTATGAATTTACTACTACAATAAAATTTTGTAGCTAATAATTACTTTTTGCCAGGCTATAAAAGTTACTTTATCAACAGTAGCCACAATGAATTATTTGAAACAAAATATTGTAATTAAATAACTATTTTTGCTTCAAGTTATAAAAAAACGATGGCAATAGTTAAATGATATAGCCAGGAATTTACTTTGAGTACTAAGAAATCATGACAATAGTTGGCTTAGTAACTACAACTATTCGTAATGACGAAATTATGTAGCCAAAAATTTATTGTTGTGATAAAATTTTATAGCTAATCATTATTTTTGCCATGAGATAAAAATTGTTTGTCGCTAATCACTATTTTTTTGCCATGAGATAATTTTTTTTGTAGAAATAATAATCTTTAAGCGCCATTAAATTATTTAAAACAAAATCTGGTATTTAAATTAATATATTTGCTTCAACTTATGAAAAAAGAAATAAAAATGGTTGGTTTAATTGTTATAATTATCTGTCATTACAAATTAAATAGCTAAGAGGAACAATAGACTTTCATAGTTAACTATAATTTTTAGTACACTTAAGGTTATCATTGTAATTGTAGCATTTAACCGGAATAAATTAGCTGTAAGAAAATTTCGTAGATGAATATTTTTCTTCAATTACAAAAATCATGACAAGAGTTGATCTAACGATATTATGAAAATTTAATTTAATTACAAAAGTTATATTTTTCCTAAATATATAATAAATAGAAATTAAGGAATTAATTAATTGTATATTAACAAAGATCAAAATGCACAAAACAATTAATCAATAATAAATTATTTGAACTTGTAGCCTCAAAACTTGATTGTCAACTGACTTCTTACACTTATTAACTCATATTACTAAAACTTATTATTTTTGGGTGTTGATCATAAAACTTCTTATGTAAGACTCAAAATTTATTATAATTATAGAGATATTTATGTATCTCTCGCGCTTTATTATTTATAAATAAGTATTTAGAGTAGTTTCCTATATATGTACACTAATTATTTTTAAGAAGGATTTTGTGGAAGGCTTTAGTAGTTTTAGAGATATTTATGTATGAGTTACTTTATTATTTTTAACAAATGCTTAAGATTAATTTTGAAGAGTTTATTTTTAAATAATATATAGATTGAAGAATTTTGCGGTTGTTTTATTGCATAATTTTTTATAGATGACCAAAGACTCAAATTACATACGAAAAATATATCTACTACTACAAAATTACATACGAAAAATATATCTACTACTACAAAAAAGTTAATGACAAGTGATATTTCGTGGCTAATAGTCATGAAATAACAATATACTTATGGTTGCATCATTAAATAAAAAAAAGTATATTAAACTAACAATTAAAGGCAGAAAAAAATTTGTTGCTAATTTTCGCACTAACATATGATTAGTTTTGGAATGGAACGTCTATTACTAGCATCATTATTCGTAATAAATTTTATATAATTTTCTATTAGTTAGTGACACTAAAATTAAGAATTTAACATGATTAATTTCTAAATCCATTGAAACTGAATATAAAATGATTTTATTAAATAAGTATTAGCTTTAAGTATCAATTTTAATTAAAAACAATGATATTGTATCTAATTGGTGGGTGGATAACTAATTATTTAGAAGAATTTAAATAATTATATTTTTGTATCACTTAATTTTTTATGACAAACTATATATATTTAATCTGGATAATAAAATATGTTATAATGATATCATCTTTTACTATCTTAATAACTTTTTTATTTCACTCTAAATATAAGAATATTGAATTCAATACGATCCAATAGGGGATCCTGTCTTTCTCGTAACAATTTTTCGTTATTTTATAATATTTACATAGTTTAATATTATTTATTTTTATTTTTAAAAAGTGAAGAATTTAATAAGATTGATATAAGAGTGTACAACAAAACTAATTACTATATAATAATTCAAATTAAACAAAGCATCACTTGTTAGATTTACATATAATTAGATAAGTATGTAACTATTTTTAATTAAATTTGAATAGCCGTAGTAAATTCAAAATACTAATTATATTTCATTTAGATAGGCATAAAGATATTAATCTAATTGTTTAACACCTTTTATTAGCTTAATATTATCATATAAATTATACGCTAAAAAGAAGCTAATATAATATAACTAGGAGCATATAAGAGAATTAGCAATATTATGTATGATGAAAAAATCTATAAAGAAGTATATTTAGTTAATGCAAATTGTTATAAGTAATTATTTTGTTTAATGTAAATTATATATTATTCTATTTATTTTTCATATGTAATTTTCTTAGCTATAATTGCTATTTAAATTTATTCGTATTTATAATATTTATATTACAACACTAAAGGGTATGATATTTATGGTAAGAAGTAAAAGAAAGCAAAAGTCATATATTATATAAAAAGAAGAATAACATAAAGGCCAATTGGCAGACCCCTAAACCTAAACTTCATCTCACTTTCTCTCCCATTAAGCCGCCACCTCCCCTATTTTTCTTAGTTTCTTCTTCGACCTCAATCTCTCTTTCTAGGTATGTTTATATTTATATTTTAGAGTTTTTTATTCTTCTTAACTTGGATTTTTGGTTTAATTTTGCTCTACTAATTTGATAAATATAGTGCCTTATAAATATTGAGTAGGAATTTAGCGATTATAAGGTTGTGACGTCGAGAGAAGTCACTTTTCATCGATTATAACATCAGACTGACATTATAAAATTGGGAGGTAGATTCCTTAAAAAGTGTATAGATTTATTTACATACGTTGTTGCTTTGCTTTTTTTCTTTTATGACATAAATTCTCTTCTCTAAATTCTATTAGCATTTTACAAATTAAACTTGCATAATTATATAAAAAAATTCTTGAATTTGCTCATTCTTTTTGTGCTAATTATTATTTCTTTGAATTTATAGGGTGCATTTTAATAGTAACTGCAAGAAGTTCAAGGATTCAACAATGATGCAGAGAGTGAAACTACATTTTCCTTAAATACGATCGGATGTCAACATCTCCAATTTTTCAGATCAAATTCTTAGAATTTCTTTATTTTTTGTTTTTGATGTATGCTAGTTTGACAAGAATGTGATTTTTAGTTCTTTCCTATTATCTAGCCTCAGTAGCTAGTGATTCGAAGAGTAGATCTGTGCTCAGTTGGATTCGTTGGACCATTTGGGAAGTTGGTTTCAAATCACGGATTTCTTGCAGAAAAAAATCCTTGACAAGACTTCAAATGTGTGAATTTGCTGATCTATGAGTGACACCACTAAGATACTCATGTGGTCGGCAACTCAACATTCAGTTTGCAAACTTGTAGAAGAGTTGTATATTGTGAATGCTGTAAATTTTAGATATACAATTGTATAATTTAGAATTAATTTTCAGAATTATTCAAATGTCATTTTGAATGAAATACGTGATATTCAAAGTTTATTACGTTTCTAATTTTCATAAAATATGCATTTTTATGGAATATATAATTTTAAAAAAAAAAATATTTGATGAGGTAAAATATATAGCTACGCACTCATTTACTGTCACTAATTAATTAATTTTCATCAATAAAATTAAAAGGTAAAAGAAAATCTAGTTACAAAATATATATATTTTTTTAAAATAAATCTAATCACGACATTGTGATGACTTGTACGCAGCTAAGAATATTTGAATCCGTAGTCTTAAAAAAACTACATTAGGAGGCTAATATGTGATAGCTACATACTTATATTTTTGTGGCAAAATAAATATATTTTCTGCCACAAGAATTTCTTTGTGACTAAAGTATAAAAAAATAGCTACATAATTGATTTATCATAGCAAAACAATAAATTAAAATCATTAGCTATAGAAATATATTTTTCGTGGCAAAATTTTTACCAATATAGCCACATTATAAAAATTCGTAGCAACAAGTATTAGTCCTTAGCCACAGACGATGTAAAGTCTGTAGCTGACTTTTAGCTACACTATATTTTGCTATGAATACTAAAAAAGGGGCAGCCCGGTGGACTAAGCTCCCGCTATGCGCGGGGTCCGGGGAAGGACCGGGCCACAAGGGTCTATTGTACACAGTCTTACCTTGCATTTCTGCAAGAGGCTATTTCCACGGCTTGAACCCGTGAAAATAAATTTTGTGGCTAAAGTGTTTAGCTACGGATTTTTTTATATTTAGCTACGATACATTCTATAGCTATATATACATTATGTTGTAGTGTTTCATGTTTTAAGATCAGTACAAATTTTAAAATAATTTATTTATTTCTTAAATTATGTGTAAAATTTGTGGCTAAAGTGTTTAGCTACGGATTTTTTTATATTTAGCTACGATACATTCTATAGCTATATATACATTATGTTGTAGTGTTTCATGTTTTAAGATCAGTACAAATTTTAAAATAATTTATTTATTTCTTAAATTATGTGTCTAATCAAATACTTCACGTACAATGGGTTAGAGGGAGCATCACTATTATTAAATTATATGTAATTTTCATAATTCCAAAAAGTATAATCAAATGCGTTTATCAGATTAGGTAGTTTTAAAATGTTTTTCTCAAATTAATTTTAACATTATATCAATATGTACTTTCACTATTATTATCATAATACAGAATAGGAAAGTTATATTTTAAAGTCCTTATTACTCCTTCCGTCCCAATTTATGTGACATTTTCTTTTTAGCCGGTTGCAAAAAGAATGTCTATTTTCTATATCTAATAGTAACAACTTAATTTCAAAATATCCATTTTACCTTTAATGAGATGAATTATAGCCACATAACTATCTATGATTTATTTTAAATCATAAATTTAAAAATCTTCCTTTATTTCTTAAATTTTATATCCTATCAAACACCGCCACATAAATTGAGACTGAGAGAACAATAAACTTGGTCATATAAAATGAGATAAAGAGAATATTAATTATTAATTTTGTGATGGAACAAACGTCTCTCTCGACCAAATTAAAACACAAAAAGAGAAAGTGATGGATCATGAGAATCCTCGCAAATGTAAATTGCAAAGGACCCAATGCAAGTAGAGCAATCCCATACCTGCAAGCAAGTTCTATCTGTTGCCCTCATGCAAAATTCGGGGACGAACATGCCCACATGTAATTTCCCCTGGTGCATTGCATTGACCATATAATATAATAATTATACCAGATTTTTAGGTCTGTCACAAGTATCATGTATCTCACTTGCATGATCGTTGGCCATGTCCTTTGGTCCCCATGGGCGGAGCCACCTTAGGCGAAGGCCGAAGGGTGGTCATGTGAACACCCTTTACCTGAAAATTATGTAATGTACACAGATTAAATATTAGTTAATGTCTATATACATATTTAACACAAATAAAAAAAATATCAATACCCTTCATCAAATTTTTAGCTCTGTCACTATTGATCCCTCTCATTTTCCTGTCCATTTATCCTATTTAATTTGTATGGAAGCATGATGTGAAATGGGGGGGGGGGGGGGGGGGAGAATGTATATGTATATGTAAATCTAAATTAAAAGAAAGAATATATTCAATTTATGATATGAAGTGTTATTCTAGGATAATCTTAAGTTAATATACATTAATAACTTATGTTATCAAAATTATAGATATGTACTAAATTTATTAATGAATATACATAGTCAGAATTTTTGGGTAATATTATCTAAATTAAAAGAAAGAATATATTCGATTTATGATATGAAGTGTTATTCTAGGATGATCTCAAGTTAATATATATTAATAACTGATGTTATCAAAATTATAGATATGTACTAAATTTATTAATGTATATATATATAGTTAGAATAAAAATTATTGGGTTCACGTGAATCCGTAAGTTCTAAGTTAGGTCAGCACTTGAGTATCTTCAAGTTGTAATTGTGTTTTAGACATAAATTTCACTTGATTTATTTATGTGAATTTTATGAGTGGAAACGGTAATTGTATTTCACTTGCAATACCAATTTTTTTAACTTTAAATTCTCTAATTTAAGTTGAAAGTGAAACTGAAACAATAGACAAAATTGTAAAATACACATTAATTCACAATGAATATTATCTTTAACTAAAACAAAGTATTTAATCTCGCACGTGACAAACTTTTTTACAAATTTTTTTTAATTACGTAGGTGTAGAAAAAGGGGAAATGGAGGAGGAATTACAAGATAAAAAATCGAACTCTCACCAATAAGGTGAAAATTGAGATAGCCAATGAGCTATTAAGATTTTTCTCATGGGACAAACTTCATTCTAATTAGAGATGTCAATGGATCTTGGACCCGGTCCGGATCCGGTGGATCCAGATTCGTTTTATAGGATATGAATCTTCAAAATTTGGACCCGAATTCATTTCTGACTGATCGGATCTAGATCTAGATCTTGTATTTGAGATCCGTATCCGGTCCAGATCCGACCCGTAGATCCGTTTTTTATTAAATATATTCATAACCTAGAATGTAATTTTATAAGTATTTTCTTAAAATTGCTAAGCACATCCTTGCAAGTTTAATTCTCAAAACAAGTTTAATTTATCCCCGCGTTAACTAAAAAACTTAAAAATAAATAGGCAACTTCGATAATAAAATCAATGTTATATTAGTGAATGACTAACATCTCCATAGACAAGTAGTTAAAATTATATTCACTTCATTTGTGAAGATTCCAAGCACATGTAAGTTCTGCATTGTGGAAATACTAGTCGGCATTTTCCACAACTATTGTCATTGTCCAACATTTTCAATTAATAGCTCACAATCAAAACGAGACAACTAACAAAATATCTCATATGAACATTTCAAAATTGAAACACAGTAAATTGTTAGCTAAGTAAAAATCGTTTGTCAGTTTAAGAAAAAATTCTTAGCAAGGCAAATTTTTTTACATGTGGATCCAGATCCGATCCGTGGACCCGGTGGATCCGATGAATTCGGATTTGAATATGATTTTTATGGACCCGACGGATCTGGATTCAGGTATGAAAACTGGATCTGGATCTGGATCTAGTAGGATCCGGTCCAGATCCGACCCGTTGTCATCCCTAATTCTAATCCCTGCATTTGAGAACCAAATGAAATGACCCTATCATGTATCAAGACACTCCGCGATTGTTTGGTTTAGAGACAAGTTAGGTAGAAATTAGTAATGCGAGATTAATTAAATATATATTAGTAATGCATAAATTATTTCTCATAAAATGATTTAATTTTGATATGTTATTTATTAACCCCTCTGTCTTAATTTATATGACACTATTTTCTTGTTGGTCTGTCCCAAAAAGAATGTCACATTTCTATATTTAGAAACAATTTAATTTAATTGGGTGATTTATAGCCACACAAATATCTAAAATTTGTTTTGGACCACAAATTTTTAAAGTCTTCCCTTCTTTTTTTTGAACTCCGTATCAAGTCAAATGGTGACACATAAATTGAGACGGAAGGAGTATTAAATAATTTAAAGTATTTATTTACTTTTAAAACAAAACATATATTTTCATACTATTATGAGTTTTAGTTTGGTTATTTTAGTAATTTTGATTCATATATACTAAATTTTCATATTCTTATTCCACCTTCTACTTCATATAAATAATTCATAAATTCGTACGTAATTTATGCAGATAGTACTGACAAAGAAAAAGGCAACCAAACGTAACATGGGAATATGGGATAAGCAACGCTAAACTTTATACAAATTGAAAATAAACCATCTAAAAATATATAATTAATATAGTACAGAATTTTATACAAGTATTGAAATGCTCATACTTCATATTTCATATCAAGCGGCCCTTTAATGTTTTTCTTTCCCCACCCCCATAAAAATTGAAATAATTAGGGATAAGCAACGGTAAACTTTATACAAATTAAAAATAAACCATCAAATAATATATTATTAATATAATACAGAATTGTATACCTGTATTAAAATGCTCATACTTCATAGTTCATATCAAACGGCCCCTTAATGTTTTTTTTCCCCACCCCCATAAAAATAACAAGGTAAACCAAAACACTAAAAAAATCTTAATTTAAAATAATTAACATGAAGAAATGTTAAAAGGGACATGACAAGACGAGTTAAAATTTAGACCGGTTAATATTAGTGTTAGCTTACGCTGCTCCGCCTCATTTATCATCCTACAATTTTTTCATATTTACTTTTTTATATTTTGAATTCTCTTAATAAAAATCTTGTCTCCCACCGTTAATGTGTGAGCATTTTTACATGGTGATTAGATAATTCATTTACATTTGGTAAGAAAAGAAAGAATTGGTAGTCCCTAAGGAGGCTGGATTCCCATGTGAGCAGCTAGCAATAGCATGGGGTCCTTAAGTTAATTTTGTAAATTCTGATAAGTAATTCCACATGATGTACATAGCTGGGAAATCATCTGTCCATAATGTCTCACACAATTGCATGTTCTTCCTTTATTGCTTTCCTTCTCCATGGTGTTGCCATAAAAATATAACTCATAATTAAAATGCAATTATTTCATTTTCTATTATTTATTCAGTATATTAAAAATACAATTTATTTTTACTTATCCTTTTAGCAAATTAATAGAGAATTAATTATTATTTTTAATTTTACTCTTATCAGTAAGTAGCAGTTATCCAAACTTATTAGAGATCAGTAGTCAAATTTAGATTTAAGCACAGTTAATA
Organism: Anisodus tanguticus; assembly: GCA_034509755.1. Taxonomy (NCBI): domain Eukaryota; kingdom Viridiplantae; phylum Streptophyta; class Magnoliopsida; order Solanales; family Solanaceae; genus Anisodus; species Anisodus tanguticus. Next base: position 26,928,708 of record CM067556.1, read on the forward strand.
GGACAACTTGGTAAAACAAATATTTAATTAATTATTTATTAAGGAGAGTGCAAAATGCAAACTGGACAAGTAAAGGGTGTTGGAAAAATACTACATAATATTGATACGAAGTACGAACATAGTTTTATATAACTTACTTCATAATTTGGCTAAACTTCGCTTATCCAACCTAGGAGCCCTTTGTCTGATCCTTTTCTTTTTGTCTATATATATAGCTTTAAGCATTCAATAATATTGCAAGAGATTTGAGAATACAGTATTACAACTAGATCTATCATAACCTCCATTAAGAAAATGGTTTTATCATTATTCATAGTCTTTTTTGTTTTGCTAAAACAGGCTAATATATTATTAAAACAAAGAAGAAACTACAACGTTAGTACAAGTAAATTTACATACAGGATTGCTTTAGCTATCGGTGTAGCAATCTTTTACTAAAGGGGGGGGGGGGGGGGGGGTAGTGAAAGCGATAAGTCTTGGCAGCAGGCCTTGAGAAGGAGCTAAGTGCAATCCATGCATGGCCAAAGAGTCCGCAACCATATTACCCTAACGGAAGATGTGTCGCGGATATTGAAGGTCCAGCTCCTGGATCAAGCATCTGCAATCATGAAGAATATGCGAGTAAAGAAGATGACCATTGTGAAGTATAGAGCATAATATCCGCGAATTAGTCTCCAGTTGGAGAGGGAGGAAGCCAAATTATTTTGCTATATGGAGCCCATAGAGAAGGGCAAGAAGTTCTGCTTCAATGACAATACTGCAACAAAGTAAGGATACATAGCTAAGATCCACCGATCGTAGTGGTCTCTAAAGATGCTACCAGTTGCAGCATGGCAAGTGGCAGGATCAAAGGCTCCATCTGTATTTAATTTGTAAAAGTAGATATATATACAAGTTACAAAATAGGAGAATCCTATTCCTATTCTATTTCTAAAACCTTATTCTACCATAATTCTAACTATACAATTATGGTATATGTATATCCTAAATATGGTAAGAGTATATCCTAATCTAGGTAACAAATATACTACAATATACACACAATATACTTTCCTTAATATACAAATTAAATCTCTTTGTTTTTGCCGCACTCAATCCCGTGATGGGTGCGTCTTTGGGCTAAGATCGGCCCACCGCCGAGAGGCCTTGCCGCACCGCCGCTTGAGGCCCACCGCCGAGAGGCCTTGCCGCACCGCCGCTTGAGGCCCACCGCCGAGAGGCCTTGCTTTGCCGCTTCTTTGAGGCCCACCGCCGAGAGGCCTTGCCGCACCGCTCGCTTGTCGCTTCTCGCTTCGGTCCATCGATATATATGTGATATACACCGCTGTATATTCGGTATATATCACATGTATATTGCTCGTTTAACACACCCCCGCAGTCATAGCGGGCGGTTTTCGAACGCTGAGACTGTCCCTAAAATCTTCAAAGAGAACCGCTGGTAGACCCTTTGTAAAAATGTCTGCAATTTGATAACGAGACGGGACATGGCATACGCGAACTTGACCCTTTGCAACCTTTTCACGGACAAAGTGAATGTCCATTTCGATATGCTTAGTACGTTGGTGTTGAACTGAGTTACCTGAAAGGTAGATGGCACTAATGTTGTCGCAATATACCAAGGTTGCATTCTGAATGGGACAATGAAGCTCCAAAAGCAAATTACGTAGCCAACATGATTCGGAGACCACATTCGCCACCCCTCGATATTCTACCTCGGCACTTGAGCGTGATAGAGTTGCAGACGTTTCGCTGCCCAGGAGACCAAGTTGTTGCCAAGGAACATATAGTAGCCAGAAGTCGACCGTCGGTGTCGGGACAACCACCCCAATCCAGCATCCGTGTAAGAGACAAGTGTGGATGTAGATGAAGGATACAAGTGCAACCCATAGTCTAGTGTCCCCTGAATATACCGAATGATGCGTTTGATTTCATTCATGTGCTCAACTCTGGGATCATGCATGAATAAACACACCTGCTGAACCGCATATGTAATAACCAGTCTGGTAAATGTAAGATACTGGAGGGCCCCTACCAGACTGCGATAGCGGGTCGGGTCCTCGTATGGTGCACTCTTTGCGCGGCACTTAGCTTTGGGTTTGCATCAACTCGGCGTGGAAGTGGACTTACGGGATGACATCCCGCCCTCTCTATGATCTCAGCAGCATACTTTCGTTGAGACAAAAATAAGCCACCTGAATGACGCTTGACGGCAATCCCAAAAAAATAACTCAAAGACCCTAAGTCTTTCATAGCAAATTCAGAACTGAGCATGGCCATGATAGACTGGCGCAAAGCATCGGAGGAGGCAGTCAAGATGATATCATCCACATACAACAGAATGTAGGCCAAGGACGAACCACAGCGGTAGATGAATAAGGAATTGTCTGACCTGCTATGAGTGAACCTAATAGTTGAAACAAAGTCAGCAAACCTCGTGTACCAGGCCCTTGGAAACTGCTTAAGCCCATATAAGGACTTCTTCAACAAACATACATGATGCGGATGGTTTGGATCCTTGAAACCCAACGGCTGATGCATATAGACTGTTTCCTTGAGATCCCCATGTAGGAAAGCATTCTTGACATCCAACTGATGAATTGACCAAGTCTTTGAAAGAGCCATGCTTAGCACAGTGCGAATGGTAGCCGGTTTGACCACCGGACTAAACGTCTCACCACAATCTATCCCAACCTGTTGAGTCTTACCATCACCAACAAGTCGCGCCTTATGTCGAGCAAAGGACCCATCTGAATTCTCCTTATGAGCAAAAATCCACATAGACCTGATAACATTAATACCATATGGACGGGGCACCAACTCCCACGTCTTATTATCAATAAGAGCATTATATTCATCAGTCATAGCAATTTTCCAATTAGGGTCATTTAATGCGGACATAGGATTGCGGGGCAAGGGAGATTTAGAGACATCAGAATGTAAATTAAAATGTCTTTTAGGTGTAAAAATACCCCGCTGACTACGAGTGACCGGTCTATGACTCGAGAAAGAATTGAGGGAATTTTCTGGGCTCGGGACGGACTGGCCAGCAGGCAGTAGGCCTGCTGGCCCAAATCGGTAAAGATTGGACTCGTCGGCTGGACCAGTTCCGGGGGGGCTGGGACCGGCCCAATTGCTGGAATTGTTCCAGTGGCTGGAATTGCTGGGTGTGGCGGTACTGTGGGTCCAGCGGGTAGTGGGCCCGCTGGAGGATTTTGGGTAGGGGAGACGTCCGAAAAATTCCGAATAATATACGGGGATATTTGGTCATCCAAAAAATTATACGACTTAGGTTCGGGAGTATGAACTTTTGTAAATGGGAATTGAGTTTCATCAAAAATGACATGGCGATTGATTATAATTTTCTTGGAGGATAAATCAAAACACTTATAACCACGATGATTCGACGGATAACCCAAAAACACACACGGGGTAGACCGAGCCTGAAGTTTGTTAGTTGTGGTGGACGGAAATAACGGATAACACAAGCACCCAAAAATCCGAAGATGAGAATAAGAAGGGATTTTATTAAATAAGATTTTGAGGGGCGAATAATATGTCAGACCATTAGAAGGAATTATGTTAAGAAGATATGTGGCCATTTGTAGAGCATGATGCCAAAAATATGGAGGTATGGAGGCATGAATTAGGAGAGTTCGGACAATGTTATTGATGGAACGAATTTTGCGTTCGGCCTTCCCATTTTGTGAAGATGTATGAGGACATGAAAACCGAAAATTGATCCCATTTTTAGCACAAAAATCTCGGAACTCCCTATTGTCATACTCTTTCCCATTATCACATTGAATATTTTTTATTTCTCTTTCGAATTGAGTACGAATGAACGCTCTAAATTGGATGAAGACGGAAAACACTTGTGATTTATTCACAATTGGAAACGTCCACAAAAATCTAGAAGAATCATCTAAAAAGAGAACATTATATCGATGACCCAATGAACTGAGAACAGGAGATGTCCATAAGTCACTATGAATAATATCAAATGGCATTGAAGTATGAGAATTGGAGTCTACAAATGGCAACTTAACAATTTTTCCTAATGAACAAGACTGACAAAGTGGAGTACGACTCGTACCCTTACAGGAAATAAAGCTATTTTTATCTAAAACTGATAAAATAGAAGATCCCGGATGACCTAGATGAGCATGCCACATGGAAGGAGAGATGGCTGCAAAGGCTGATGGCATGGTTTGACTCGATGAACTGAAACCAGGCATGATAAGATACAGATCCCCCCTACTATCACACCTCATGAGATGACTCCTCGTCTTGAAATCCTTCACAGAAAAACCAAAAGGATCAAACTCAACGGAAATGGAATTGTCAGTAGTGAACTTCCGGACAGACACTAAATTTTTAATCAATTTAGGAGCATGTAAAGTATTTTTCAAGAGAAGGGGTGGATTACGGGGAGACAACGTTTTCTGACCATAACCCTGAATTGGAATAGAGTTGCCATTACCAATAATTATACCCCAAGGGGTGCTCAAATTGGAATAAGAGAAGAGAGTACCTGATTCGGAAGTCATGTGAGTAGTTGCCCCGGTGTCCATGTACCAATTTGGGTCCGGTTGAGTCAACCCCATCGTGTGCATCGCAGCCTCGATATCAGTTTGAGTGGGGCCTGCTGCATGATGGGCTTGCTGAGGACAGGGCCCAAGAACTCCTGTCCGTGATGGTGCTGGGCCGTAGACGCTGGAGTTGCTGCTGTTGGGCCACTGACCAGTGGGCCGCCACTGCTGGGCGTTGGGCTCGGACCGTTGGCCAGCCCCACCGCCACTGGAATTTCCTGCGTTGTAAGGACTGTTGGCCCACGGCCCACTGCCCCAGCCTCACTGCCATAGGCCCCACTGCTGGGCCTAGGGGAGGTGGGCCACTGTTCACTGGATGGGACCCACCGTCTGCTTGCTGACCACCGGAACCGCCACTAGAACCACCGTGTTTGCCCCCGCGATTTTTGTTATTATTCTTTCGATTATTCTTGCCGCCACCATTGTTATGGTTTTGGCCAGAATTATTAACAAAACCCGAAGGACTAGGAGAGGACGCCACCATGGCGATTTGGCTTGCTCCGGTAGCCGCCTTTTTAGCAAAACCGGCTTCTTCCAATGTAAGCATGGTGCGGGCTTGATAAAAGTCGGGAAGAGGGTTGCTTTGGCGAAGAAGAGTTCCAACCCCATTATAAGCCTCCGAAAGACCGGCAACCAACTGTAGAACTAGACGATTGTTTGTTATTGGTGCGCCAACATTACGGAGTTGATCCGCCAACTCCTTTAGTTTCTTGCAATATGCAGAAACATTTGGAAATTCGTCCATTCGAACGAGAGAGAATTCATGCTCGAGTGTGACGACCTGTGAATGTTGGTTGTCTTGGAATATGTCACACAATCTATTTCATGCAGCCATAGCCGTGGTATCCGACTCAATAATCGTCTGTAGAATGTCTACTGAAATAGTGGCGTAGATCCACCGGAGAACGGTAGCATCAAGTGTAATCCATAACTCAGGATCCTCCACAGGAAGGGGTCTAGCGGGAGGAATGATGTGATTAATAACTTGATAAGAGATAGCGTGAATTTTAAACAACTCCGCCCACGTCGCATATTGGACGTTTTCCATCTCAAGGACAATAGGGATACTGCTCTTGATATTAGAAACTGTGAGGGCAGGGTGATAATTGTTCTTAGACATATTGAAAGAACAAAGAAGGAGGGGAATTTTAAGAGAGGTTTGTGAGAGCGGAAGACGAAATTTTTTGGAAAGAAAACCCGAGGGGGGGGGGGGGTTCTCGGCCACAAGGAAGACAAAAGTTGAGAGAAAAACTTTTGTTTAGACCTAGTCTCTTGATACCATGAAAGAAATAATCCCCTTGATTATTTTCATTGATTGAATAGATATATATACAAGTTACAAAATAGGAGAATCCTATTCCTATTCTATTTCTAAAACCTTATTGTACCATAATTCTAACTATACAATTATGGTCTATGTATATCCTAAATATGGTAAGAGTATATCCTAATCTAGGTAACAAATATACTACAATATACACACAATATACTTTCCTTAATATACAAATTATGTCTACTCTTTTGTTGCACTCAATCCCGTGATGGGCTGCGTGCTGGGCTAAGATCGGCCCATTGCCGAGAGGCCTTGCTTTTGCACCGTCGCTTGAGGCCCACCGTCGAGAGGCCTTGATGCACTCCGCTTGAGGCCCACCGCCGAGAGGCCTTGCCGCACTTCTTGCTTCTTCGCTTCGGTCCATCGATATATATGTGATATACACTGCTGTATATTCAGTGTATATCACATGTATATTGCTCTGTTTAACAGTTAACATTAGGTAGATGCCATTTAATATATTCAACATGAGGAGTCGGAGAAGGCAGTTTAGTGGGCGTAGGAGATAAGTAATGATATTCGATAAGAGACAAGAGAATACAAGTGGGGGATAGTTGGTGACGGAGATGGTTAAAATAGTTATGGTTACGGATAAGCCAAGTATACCAGAGGATAAAAGGAACTATTAGATTTGCAAGAATATCATTAAAGAAATAATCTTTTAATTATTTTCTTTAATTAAAAGACAATATATACAATTTACATATTTCTATAATAGGAGAATCATATTTCTATTCTACTTCTAAAACCTTATTCTATTTGTTGACTAACTATACAATTATGGTAAGAGTATAAGACTAATTAAGGTACACTACAACTATACAAAACCTTGTACAATACCTATACAAAACCGAGACCTATACTGAGAATAAATATACATAGGATATACACGTGCATAACGTATATATCTTATGTATATTTAGTATATTTAACACACCCCCACAATCATAGCGGGCGGACTTCGGACGCTGAGACTGTCTCGAAAATCTTCAAAAAGGACCGAGGGAAGACCCTTTGTAAAGATGTCTGCAATTTGATACCTAGAAGGGACATGGCAGATGCGTACTTGACCACGAGCAACCTTTTTGCGAACAAAGTGAATGTCCATCTCGATATGTTTCGTGCGCTAGTGCTGAACCGGATTACCCGAGAGATAGATGGCACTAATATTATCACAATAAACCAAGGTTGCTTGATGAATAGGACAATGAAGCTCTAACAGCAGATTACGTAACCAATATGATTCAAAGACCACATTAGCTACCCCTCGATACTCAGCCTCGGCACTGGAGCGGGACAAAGTTGATTGACGTTTCGCAGACCAGGAGACCAAGTTATTGCCAAGAAACATACAATAGCCAGACATAGACCGTGTGGTGTCCGGACAGCCACCCCAATCAGCATATGTATACGAGACAAGAGTGGACGTCGATGAAGGATATAAATGCAAGCCATGGTCAAGTGTACCCTCAATACTGAATGATGCGTTTAGCGCATTCATGTGCTCAACCCTGGAATCATGCATAAACAAACACACATGTTGTACGACATACATAATATCTGGTCTCGTGAATGTGAGATACTGAAGGGCCCCTGCAAGACTGCGATAGCGGGTCGGGTCCTTGTATGGTGCGCCGGCCACAACACCCAATTTGGGTTTAGTATCAACTAGAGTGGAAGTGAACTTACATGATGACATCTCAGCCCTCTCAATGATCTTGGCTGCATACTTCCTATGGAATAAGAACAATCCACCTGCATGACGAGTGACAGCAATCCCCAAAAAATAACTCAAGGGCACTCAAGTCTTTCATAGCAAACTCAGAACTGAGCATTGTTATGATAAACTGGCGTAAGGCATCGGAAGAGGCAGTCAAGATAATACCATCCACATATAATAGTATATAAGCCAAGGACGAACCACGACGATAAATGAACAAAGAATTATCCGACCTACTGTTATTGAACCCAATAGTCGAGAATGCTTAAGCCCATATAAGGACTTCTTCAACAAACATACATGATTAGGATATTTGGGGTCCCTAAACCCCAAGGGCTGATGCATATACATCGTTTCCTTAAGATCACCATATAAGAAAGCATTATTTACATCTAACTGATGGATGGGCCATGCTTTCGAAAGAGCCAAGCTGAGTACAGTGAGAATGGTAGCCGGCTTGACCACCGGACTAAACGTCTCCCTACAATCCACACCAACCTGCTGAGTCTTACCATCACCCACAAGTCGAGCCTTATGCCTTGCAAACGAACCGTCTGAATTATCCCTATGAGCAAAAATCCACATAGACCTAATAATATTAATACCAGGTGGACGGGGCACCAACTCCCATGTCTTATTATCAATAAGAGCATTATATTCATCGGTCATAGTAATTTTTCAATTCGGGTCATTTAATGCAGACACAGAATTACGGGGTAAGGGTGATTTAAGAGCATTAGAATTTAAATTAAAATGTCTTTTGGTTTAAAAACACCTCGTTGACTATGAGTGACGGGCCTATGACTCGGGGAAGAATTGGGTGAATTTTGGGAATTTTCTGTACTCGGGATGGACTGGCGAGCAGGCAGTGGACCTGCTGGCCCAATTCGGTAACAGGATGGTGAAACATGGACTAGACCAGTGGCGTTAATGGGCTGGGTCACTGGCCCAATTACCGTTACTGGCCCAGTAACTGGACATGACCCAGTTACGGGCACTGTAGCTAGTGACGGGCAGTGGGCCCGCTGGCGGATTTGGTGTGCGGGAGACTTTCGAAAAATGGTGAATAATATACGAGGGCATACCATCATCCAAAAAATTATACGAACTAGGCACGGGAGTACTAACCTTAGCAAACGGGAATTGGGATTCATAAAAAATTACATGGCGACTAATGATGATTTTATTAGAGGATAAATCAAAACATTTGAACCACGATGATTAGACAGAAAATCCAAAAATACACACGGAGTAGATGGGGCCTGAAGTTTGTTAATTGTGGTGGACGAAAATAACGAATAACATAAGCACCCAAAGACCCGAAGATGTGAATACGAAAGAGTCTTATTATATAAAATTTGAAGAGGGGAAGAATATGTCAAACCTTTGGAAGGAAGAATGTTAAGGAGATATGTAGCCATTTGTAGAGCATGATGCCAAAACGAAGGGGGTAAGGAAGCATGAATCAATAAAGTTCGGACAATGTTATTAATGGTACAAATTTTGTGTTCGACTTTCCCATTTTGTGAAGACGTATGAGGGCAAGAAAAATAAAAATTGGTCCCATTAGTTGTACAAAATTCTCGAAATACTCCGTTGTCATATTCTCTGCCATTATCACATTGAATATTTTTTATTTCTCGTTCGAATTGGGTTCTAATGAAAGGTCTAAATTTTAAGAAGATGGAAAAAACTTGAGATTTTTTCGCAATCGGAAAAGTCCATAAAATTTAGAATAATCATTCAAAAAGAGAACATAATACTGATGACCCAAAAAACTAAGAACATGAGATGTCCATAAGTTGCTATGAATAATATCAAATGACATTAAAGTATGAGAATTAGATTCTACAAACGACAACCTAACAATTTTTCCTAAAGAACAAGAATGACAATTAGGAGTACTATGTTTACCCTTACATGGAATAAAATTATTTTTATCTAAGGAAGACAAAATAAACGACCCCGGATGATCAAGACGAGCATGCCACAAGGAAGGAGCAAGGGCTGCAAATGCTGACAACAAGGCTTGACTCGATAGACCGGAACTTGGCGTGATAGGATAAAGATCTCTCCTACTATCACACCTCATGAGAGGACTCCCCGTCTTGAAATCCTTCACAGAGAAACCAGACATATCAAATTCAATAGACACAGAATTGTCAGTGATGAATTTACGGACAGACACTAAGTTTTTAATCAATTTGGGGGCATGTAGGGTATTTTTTAAGATAAGGGGTGGATGGGGGGAGATAAAGTTTTATGACCATAACCACGAATTGGAATAGAATTACCATTACCAACAATTATGCCACGAGGGTTGCTCAAATTAGAATAAGACGAGAGAGTACCTGAATCGGATGTCATGTGGGTAGTGGCACCGGTGTCCATATACCAATTTGGGTCCAGAGGATTTAATCCAAGTGTGTGCATCACGACTTCGATGTAGGTAGAAGTGGGGGCCACTGTGTGATGGGCCTGCGGGGGCCGAGGCCCAAGTACCCCTACTTGTTGCCTCGGCCCAGATGGATTACTGAAATTGGGCCACTAAATGTTGGGCCTTGACTGCTGCTGGCCAGCCTACTGCCAGTGAGGATGAAACGTTGGGTTGCCATTATTTGGCCCAAACTGTGAGGCCCACTGCCACTGCATAGGGGGCCACTACGGGGCCCAAAACTGCTGTTGTTGCTGACCGCCCCGAGGGCCACCACCGCCGCCACCACTGTTCCGGCTGCCGCCAGTGTTGCCGCTGTGATTCTTGCCATTATTTTTCTTATTGTCCCTTTTTTCCGCCACCGTTGTTGCGGTTTTGGCCCGAGTTGTTGGAGCTGATATGATGAAAAGTGGACTCGGTCATCATCACTACGAGACTAGCACCGGTAGCCGCCTTTTTAGCCATGCCTGCTTCTTAGAGTGTAAGCATAGAACGAGCCTGATAAAATTGTGAAAGAGGATTGCTTTGACGAAGAAACGTGCCAACACCACTATAGGCCTCGGAGAGGCCTGAAACCATTTGGATGACCAAACGATCATTCGAAACCGGCGCGCTAATGTTGCGGAGTTGGTCTGCCTATTCCTTCAATCTTTTGCAATAAGCCAAAACATTAGGGGAGTCTTCCATGTTGACGTGGGAGAATTCCTGCTCAAGAGTAACAACTCTAGAATTTTGATTATCTTGGAATATATCACGTAGTCTATCCCAAGTTGCATGCGCCGTAGCGTCAGGCTCAATAATTGTTTGCAAAAGGTCGGTAGAAATCGTGGAGTATATCCATTGAAGGACAATGGCATCAAGAGTCGTCCACAAATTAGGATCATCCTCGCATCTTGGCACCTCCGTATTCTCAAGAGCCGCGGGGATTATTTGATGGATGACTTGATGTGAGCGTGGGTGAATTTTGAACAGTTCGGCCCACGTCGCATATTGGACGTTTTAAACTGCAAGGGCAGGATGAAACGTGTTCCTTGATGTAGACATACTGATAGAGCAATATGTGATTGAGGGATTTGGAAGAAAATTTTGGGAAGAGAGGAGAGACCGTCGGCACGAATTCCGAGGAGAATGGGCTCGGAAAATGAGGCAGGGTGACGGAAACTATGAGGGAATTGGAGAGAGGATTTTAAGACCTAGACTTATGATACCATGAAATAAATAATCAAGTCCTTAATTGAAAGACAATATATACAATTTACATATTTCCATAATATGAGAATCATATTCCTATTCTACTCCTAAAACCTTATTCTATTTGGAGACTAACTATACAATTATGGTAAGAGTATAAGACTAATTAAGGTACACTACAACTATACAAAACCTTGTACAATACCTATACAAAACCGAGACCTATACCTAGACTAAATATACATAGGATATACATGTGCATAACGTGTATATCTTATGTATATTTAGTATTTTTAATACATCAATACCCTTATAAGAGTATGTGTCCTGAGAAGGGGACAGTGTTTATATAACCAAGTAGAAAGATCGTTAGAGGAGGTGGGGTAGCGATGCTAAAGTAATGTCAAATGTTACAAATGTTAGTGCAAGCGAAAAACAAATGATGAATAGTTTCAGCATCAACTTTCAGGAGTGGCAGTTGGGGTTGGAAATAATGGTTTTATGGTGTAAGCAGGAGGCTGTGGGTAATTTTTGGAGACAAAAAATCCAGAGGAACATTTTTATTTTATTAGGGATTATTCATAGTCAAAACTATTGTACGTTAAGCATATTCCAGTGGAAAATAGCTTGAAAAAGATAAGTATTGAAGCACTTCTATGTTCTTTGCCTTTGTTTTATACTCTTCAAAAGATTATCTAAATCTTAGTAGAATCTTATTTAAAAAATTGATTATTTTATAAGATAGAAGGTGTATCTAATCATAACTCTAACAGTATGTAACTTTATAGCAATTAATCTAAAGGCCCTAATCTAAATTATAAATGAAGCTAGCTACTCTTACAATAAGCTGTAAGTGTGAATCAAATCCAATAATACGTTCCTCACTGTACAGGTATCAATTGTTTAATATAACTATAGATCCGGACTAAATTGCACTATTTCAATAATTTTGCAGAAATGTCGTGCCCGATGCTTCTCATTTTTAAAACGAAATTTTTAGGGATTTGTTGGCACGTGTTAGTAATTTCAAACAATGCAATCTCTTCCTCTTTTTTCCTTTAATACGTGTGATATCCGAATCAAATATATGGTAATCACTTGTAAATGCAGCCGGTGGTTGCATAATGACCAGCAATAATTAAGTGAAAAAAATACAAAACACTATAGGTTATATAGATTATTACTTAAATGCTTACTCTACTATCCGAAATTACCTAGTAAAATCATGTTTTTTTTATTTGTAACAAAAAAGTTATTTAACTATGCCGATAACACTCAGTAGGTAACTCAACTGGCCAAATACCTATTTTTACCTCTCTAAATTATCAATCTTTGTTTTTTTTTTTACATTTTTAATATTATAAAAAATTAATCTATATTATAAACTTAGCTAAAGAACAAATAAATCTTACTTATAAAGTAATAAAAAGTGAAATAGTTTTCAAGCATATATAATGGTGTAATTAGAAGAAAATAATTGAACAGAATTTACAAGCATATATAATGTATATGGCAGAATATACCTTTGTAAGATGATATTAATCTCCCTTGGAGAGTCTTTCTCATTAATATCTATATATATAGTGTACAATATACAATCCTAATACAAGAGGAATCATATTCCCAATATAAGAGGAATCCTAGTTTAGAATCTTATTCTAATTATGGGTAGGAATTATAGTGTTATACTTGTACACGTTTACACACCCCCTCAGTCGGAGCGGGAGGAGGCCTAACGCTAAGACTGGATCTGAAGTCAAGAAACAACTGTCTTAGGAGGCCCTTCGTGAAAATATCAGCGTATTGATATGAGGAAAGAACGTGCATTACATTAATATTCCTGAGAGCAACCTTCTCACGAACAAAGTGGATGTCCATCTCAACAAGTTTGGTTCGCTGATGCTGCACCGGATTGTGAGACAGGTATATGGCGGATATGTTATCACAGTAGACCAGAGACGCTTTTCTTAAAGGACACTGAAGCTCCAAGAGAAGGTTTCAGAGCCAAAAGATCTCAACAACAACATTAGCAACTCCTCTATAATCAACTTCTGCACTCGAACGGGATAATGTGGCTTGGCGTTTGGCAGACCAAGAGATGAGATTATCACCCAAAAACACACAGTAGCCGGAAGTAGAGCGGAAAGTGTCTGGACAGCCTGCCCAATCGGCATCTGTGTAGGATAATAGCGAGTTCGGTGCGGAGGGGTATAAGTGTAGTCCATAGTCCAGTATGCCTTTAACATATCGAATGATACGTTTGAGGGAAGTAAAATGAGGTTCCCTGAGGGCATGCATAAACAAGCATACATGTTAGACATCATAGGCAATGTCAGGCCTGGTGAAGGTGAGATACTGAAGTGCGCCTGCAAGACTCATATACATAGTAGGATCAGTCACTGGAGTACCAACCAGTGCACTAAGTTTGGATTTAGAATCAACTGGAGTGGCCATGATTTTGCAATTGTCCATCTTAGCCCTGTACACGATCTCCTCTGGCATACTTACGCAGCAAAGAAACATACAATCTGCAGATCTAGTGACTGAGATCCCCAAAAAATAGCTCAACTTTCCCAAATCAGTTATAGCAAATTCAGACTTGAGTCGTGCAATGATCTCATCTTTCAACACAGTAGTAGAGGCAGTAAGAACAATGCCATCCACATATAATAGTAAATATACAGTATCACGACCTCGATGTAAAGTAAAGAGAGAGGTATCACATCTGCTACATGTAAACCCAAGGCGTTTAATTAACTGTGCAAATCGATCATACCATACTCTGGGGACCTGTCTTAACCCATAGAGTGACTTACGGAGACGGCACACATACTGTGGGGCTGTTGGGTGGACAAAGCCAGCCCGCTGGTGCATGTATACAATTTCTCATAAATTCCCATGAAGAAAATGCATTCTTCACATCTAGTTGATGAATCGGCCAATTCTTACCCATAGCAATGCTCAGAAATATGCGAATGGTGGCCGGTTTGATAACCGGACTGAAAGTCTCGCCGCAATCAATGCCCTCGTGCTGGTTAGTACCATTTGCCACTAGTCTTGCCTTGTATCTTTCTAAGTCACCACTATCTCTGAACTTGTGGCGAAAAAGCCACATGCAACGGATCACATTCACCCCCTCCGGTCGAGGAACCAAGTCCCAAGTATGTTGTTTCGTTAATACATTAAACTCCTCAGACATGACCGCATTCCAATTTGGGTCCAGTTTGGCTAATTTAGGGCATTTTAGAATATGTGAAATTGTTTGGGTGGACAGGTTAAATTGGACTTTGGGTTTGAAAATCCCGTGTTGGGCACGGGTTTCCATCCGTTGTGTGGGCGCTGGTTGGGTGGACTGTGTATTGGCATATTTGGGTGTGGTATGTTTTGAGTTGTCGGGACTGGGGTTTGGTCGAGGGTGGCTGTTAGATGGTGTGGAACAGTGGCGATGTTTGGGTTTGAAGTCGAGTGGGTTGGATCGGTGAACTGTGGTAACGATTTATGGGGGTTCTCGGTATACCGGAAATGGATGCGGGTTGTAGTATAGGGTATGATGTCGATGGCGTAGTAGGACCGGTGGCTGGGTTTGCTGGATGGTGGTTTAGGGTCGGACTGGGGTCGGCACGGTGGTGAGACAGTTGGGACGGTATAGTGAATGGGACGGTGACCGGTGAGTTGGTGGAACCTAGAGACAGAGTGGTGCTAGGGGTGGCTAGCGGCGGTGATGGGGAGGTCACTAGTGGCAGGGATGCTGACGGTGAGCGATGTACGGTGGCCGATGGTGGCTGTGGAGGTACAGTTCCCGAAAGTGACGGACACAGTTCCCGAAGGTGGACAGGAGAGAGAGTTGATTCTTTTAAAAATTCATAATTCGGTTTTTGAAATTTTTGGATGTTAGAAAAGGGGAATTGCGTCTCCTCAAAAGTGACGTGACGCGAGACGTGAATTTGACGAGTGGATAAGTCATAACACAAATTGCCCCTATGGTTTGACGGGAAACCTAAGAAGACACACGGAGTGGTGCAGGGAGCTAATTTGTGAGAGGCTGTGGAAGAGAGATTAGGGAAACATAGACAACCGAATATCCGTAGGTGATCATAGGAGGAAACCCTACGGTGTAAGATTTCGGTTGGAGTCATATTATGGAGGGTACTAGTGTGTAAAATATTAAGGACGTAGTCTACCATTTTGACCGCATAAACCCATAATGATGGAGGGAGGGAGGCATGAAACAAAAAAGTGCGGACCATGTTATTTATTGTACGGATGAGACGCTCGGCTTTGCCATTTTGAGGGGATGTGTGAGGACACGAAAATCAGAAGACCATGCCATTATTGTTGCAGAATTTTTGAAACGCGGAGTTGTTAAACTCACGACCATTGTCACACTGGAAAGATTTAATGGCGTGTTCGAATTGCATTTTGATAAATGTGCAAAATTCAAGAAATTTGACAAAAACTTCTGACTTAAATTTTAATGGGTAGATCCAAAGAAAGTGAGAGTAGTCATCCAATAACACGAGATAATATTTATGACCTAGGGAACTAGTAATAGGGGAAGTCCACATATCAACATGAACAATATCAAAAAGAGCAAACGTAACGCTAACTGAGGAATTAAACGGAAGACGAACATGTTTGCCTAAATGACAGGGAATGCAGGTCTGGGCAAGTTTCCCATTACATTGAATAAAACTATTACTTCTAAGAAAATTAAAGACGGGAGCTCCTGGGTGTCCGAGCCTATTGTGTCAAATTGACGGAGATAGAGCAGCTAGGGTAGTGTGTGATCGGGAACCGACAGTGGGCGAGGATGTGAATGGATAGAGATCCCCTGTGCTATTGCATCTCGTAAGAGGTGTCCCCGTACGTAGATCCTTCACAGTAAAACCAAAGGGATCAAAATCAACAGACACAGAATTATTACGAGTTACATGTGGAGATTAATTTTCAACCATATTTTCAACATCTCTGCTGTTGCATCTTTAAAAATAAAGCAAAATATTTTAAAACCAATTTTTAACCATGGCAAGCAACATCGATGAAGATTATATGAAGAAGAAAATCAAGATTATTTTGCTAGAAAATTTAGGCCAAGGGGAGATTTGTAGGATTTGCCCCAAATTTTCTATCTTATTTGAATTTTACTATAATTATGTTTTACTTTAAAAAAAATATTGGTAGAAAAAATTTTCTTTGTAGAAAAGAATTCTACTATAATTATCCCTTTCTTGGAGGAGAAGTTTCAGACTTCTATAAATAAAAAATTTCTTTTCATACACAACACAATAGCATCCATAATGTAGTCGTTAAGAGGGTTTTGTTTAGGAGAAGATTTTTCTCTCAATAGTTTTTATGCTTTTATATTACTTTCTCATATGTAAATCAGTTGATCAAACCATATTATAATATTATGTCTTTTAGTATATTTTCTTTGTTCTGATTTATCGTCGTTCAAGGTTTGCAATTGTTAGCTTCCACATGACGCCCTGTTTATTTTGATCCCAACATTTCCGTCATTTTTTTTTATTTTAGTATCTCATATTTCTTATTCTTATTTTTTATTACTACTTGTTGTCTCTTTTGCTTTAGTTTTCTTGCTATCCTGAAGTTGTTTCTTCTTTACTTTAGCGGAGGGTCTATCGAAAACCTCTCTACCTACCAAGGTAAAAGTAAGGTATGTATAGACTGTACCCTCCACAGACTCCACTTGTGATATTTCTTTGAATATAATGTTGTTGATCATCGTTACATCTAAAGATTAGGTGAGTAAAAGAATGGGTAATTTGCTACTGAAATTATATTTGTTTTGACAAAAAAAAATTCTTTACATTGTAAGTAAAAATAAAATAACTTGATTTAATCCAACTCAATTTGTAGGTGAAATGGATTTGAGAGTAAAAGTAAAGGGGAAGAAAGTTGTGAATGAACTTTGTTGCAAGTTACCAAATTGAAAGAGCAACAAATGCTGCGACATTTAGACTAACCTAGCCACATGAAACGCATGCTAGTTTAATTTTTATATATTGAAACTTAAATAAAAAAATTCATTACGGATCATTTAAAAAATCAATACAATAATTGCTCTGCATAATAACTAGAATATCTACCTAAAAACTAGGGCATACAACCTGCTATATAACATGTTGAATTATAAATTTATTTTATCAATATGTATAAGCTAAAATTGTATTTAAGGTATAATTATCGTACAAAATTTACCTTTAAAGAGGTACATTATAGATAAACACATTATATTTTGAAATTCCAGACTACATTATGAATCTTGCCTCTACTGTTGCCTTACATATGGGTGAACAAGACACTCCTTATTGGTCTGGCCATACGAATGGCATGTTTACTACTAGTTCTGCACTTAAGCTTCTCCATAATATGAACAATGTTGAAGATTATCCTTTTACCTGGATATGGCACCTACGAATACCTCCCAAAATGAAAATTTTCCTTTGGCTATGTTCCCATAATAAATTACCCACCAAATCATACCTTCATCACATTGAAATTTCCCCCGATGCGACTTGCACCTCCTGTCAGTCTATGGATGAAACCATAACTCATGTTCTGTCGGATTGCCAAATGTTTTTTGCTAGACTTAGGTCTGAATATGCACCACATGAATATTTATTTAACCAAAAAAAAACTAAATTATGAGAATCTAAAATTTTTTCCTCCAAGAAAAAGAAATTAGCTAAATATTAGATATTTATATTTTTTTCTCAAGAAAAGGAAATATAAATTATGATAAGTGCATTGCCCTTTCTTGAAGAATTTTTTTTTAAAAAAAAAAAAAAAAAACTCAAATATGGTAGCAAACATCTAACAATTTAATTTAGATTTTAATTCAGTGGTACTATTAGGAAGTTCTCCGCGTGGTCATTCAAGTTTGTAAAAGATCTTTCCTTATTTCATGTTTTTCGTTTTATTTTATGCTTTCCCACCTTAACAAGACAACCACGTTTCTTATAAACTTCGGTACGCTTTTTCCTGTTTCAACCAAATTTAGTACTTATAACAAATGTATTTGCAAAAACACGTGCTCTTTTTTTTTAATCATATTTCTCCCATATTATTACTTCCCACTCCCACACTCAACACGCACATATTTGTCACGACTCGCGTGAACATTAATTGGCCTAACAATAAAAGTATAAAACCAAACAAAAATAGGAAAACTATCCCATAAACCCCTATATATATAGCGTGTATAAAACAGAGTTCGTAGTTACTTGCAGCCTACTCCTCTGTTATCTCTCTTTACCTAGAAAAAATAATCCCTAAGAAATACTACGAAATTTCGTAAAGATTCTCCATGGATTGGGTTCGTGGTGAAGCTGTTGGTCATGGAAGCTTTGGAAAAGTCAATCATGCAATACCCACAAAACAGAGTACTACTCAATTTCTTCCATCCATGGTAGTAAAATCATGTAGTGTTTATCACTCGGATACACTCATGAACGAGAAGAAAATCTTGGATGAACTCAATGGTTGCCCAGAAATTGTACGATGCTTCGGTGATAGCTATTCGTACGAAAACGGTGAAAAATTGTACAATGTGTTGCTAGAGTATGCTTCTGGAGGTTCCTTAGCGGAAAAAATCAAGAATTCAAAAGGGTTGCCGGAATTTGAAGTTAGAAAATATACCATGGACTTACTCAAAGGGTTGTTATATATTCATGAAATTGGCTATGTTCATTGTGATATAAAGCTTCAAAATATTCTTTTAAGTGAAGATGGTAAAGTGAAAATTGCTGATTTTGGATTGGCAAAGAGAGCTGGAACAAAGAAAGACGATGATTTGCGATGTGAATTGAGGGGTACTCCATTGTACATGTCGCCGGAGATGGTCACCGGCGGCGAACAGGGTACTCCAGCGGATATATGGGCACTTGGGTGTGTGGTGGCTGAGATGATTGCCGGAGTTCCAGCCTATAGATTCTCGGATGTTACAGAACTGTTAATGGCAATTGGAGTTAAAAATAAGTTGCCTGATATTCCCGTTGAATTATCAGAAGAAGGAAAAGATTTTCTAGGTAAATGCTTTGTGAAAGATCCAAGAAAGAGATGGACGGCTGAGATGCTTTTAAAACATCCCTTTGTGGCAGATCATGATGACACTGTTACATTCAATGAAGAAAATGATAAGAGTGGAGTTACATCAATATCTCCTAGATGCCCATTTGATTTCCCTGACTGGGTATCTGATGTAACATGTTCAATTACTTATCTGCCCTCGCCGGAAAATCAAGAAAAGCATAATTTGAGCAGTGGATCATGGTCCGATTCGCCGGCGGAAAGAATCCGGGGACTAGTGAGTGAATTTAGACCTGAATCTGAATGGTCTTCTGATGATGACTGGATCACTGTTAGGTGATTAATGCAATTAATTACTTACAATATGGTGGAAGAGTAAAGCCAGAGCCAGAAGTAGATTTTCCAGATTTTTGAGGATGTCTTTTAGGGGTCTGGTTTCTTATTGTTATGTTTTACCCTTTAGTGATTAGCTACTTAGGTTAGTCCGATTCTTTTTATTTGTATTGTAGTTTCCACATACAATACAATAGGTTCTGAATTTTTATCAAGACAACTGATTTGCACTCAACAAAATATACAGTGTTGGATTATAGTTGTACTTAATAGTGATTGATTTCTTGGAATGGGGTTTGTGTAAAGTCCCAAAATAAAACAAAAAAAAATAAAAATAAAAGAGAAATCCTACATGTCACCCCTAAACCAACCCCTCTCCCTCAACCCCTCCTTCCACTCTCTCACGTCCCAAAAATCTGTACAACATACACTTTTATATACAACACACACGACACAACACACACATACACTTGAGAGTTATCGCTGTTTAAAGTTTCTGCCTCGGATCAATCGAAATCAGGGAGGGCAGAACATATAACGTAAAAACTGTACAAATCGGTAAAGAATCTGAAAGTTTGTGCTGAATAATAGTTCTATATTTCTTTGTTATTGACAGTTTGAGACATTACTGAGATCGATCCGACATACGGTTTGAGATTTATCGTTGTTTAAAGTTTCTGCCTCGGATCAACCGAAATCCGGAGGGGCAGAACGTATAACGTAAAAACTGTACAAATCAGTAAAGAATCTGAAAGTTTGTGCTGGATAATAGTTCTATATTTCTCTGTTATTGACAGTTTGAGACCTTACTGAGATCGATCCGACATACGTTTTTAGAGTTATTGTTGTTTAAAGTTTCTACCTCGGATCGACCGAAATTCGGAGGGGGCAGGACATATAACGTAAAAACTGTACAAATAAGTAAAGAATCTGAACGTTTGTGCTCAATAATAGTTCTAGATTTCTCTGTTATCTACAGTTTGAGACTTTACGGGGATTAATCCGACTTACGAATAAAAAGTTATGACTGTTTTAATATTGTGTTCCTTTTTATAAAAGTCCGGCGAGACAGTTTTCATAGGGTCGTCTCTTTCGTGAATTTGTACTAGTTACACTAAGTATTTTAAGAGGAAACTTGGGATAGTGATAGGTCCCTGTGTTACCTTCGACTTGACATAATAAATACCTTATTTGAAGTTACGGTTTGGGAGTTATAACCCTTACAAGTGAGAAGACTAAAAGTTGAAAGAAAGGTATATTACTTGAATCTTCTGAGAGAGAGAGTATGTGTGTGTATAAGTTTAGCCATACATTCGAGATGATAGAAATCTTGGTAATGTAAATAGTTTTTCCATCACCTACGGGACTACAGTATTACACACGTGTTGCCTTCGGGACTAATTACTTATTGAGTTGCCTTCGGGGCTATTCAGGTACACTTACTTTCGAAACTATTTAAATACACTTGCCTTCGGGGCTATTCAATTACACTTGCCTTCGGGGCTATTCAAACACACTTGCCTTCGGAGCTATTCAAATACACTTGCCTTCGGGGCTATAATTGAAATGCATTGGACCGGGTTGCGCGCACCGCAATAAATATATAATATGTTATATGGGATAGAGCAGGTGTACTGGTTAACTAAGTATTCTCTAGGATGAGTTGGGAGGAGATTTTGGGTGTGAATATTTATTGGCTTATACACTGAAAGTGCTGAAATCTGTTTTTATGACATGTTTATTATGTTCATAATATGACTGTGCATAAAACATTGTGAGGTTACTTTGAATTGTAAGGTGAGGTTCTCACTCAGTCCCGGATGGTAGGGCTGAATCTTTTATCTAACATGTTTCAGGTAAGCGCAATAGAGGGAAAACTCCGCTACAGGGCTAGTGATCGTCCCGCAGCCTCACTGTTCCACCAATCCATTGCTCCGGATTAGGTAATGGTCCTTCCTGAATAAGTAGGTTGAAGAATTATGTTTCGTTATCTCAGAAAATGCCCCACATGAGATTGTTCTTTTTAAACTTCAAATTTCTTATTTTATATATTATTCTGCACCTATATACAGGTTTAATTTAGGAAGAAAAGAAGTTAATGGTTCATCTGAGAAGGGATAGTTGCCCAGGTGCCATCACGCCCTAAGGGAAGACTTGAGAAAAGTCGGGGCGTGACAAGTTGGTATTAGAGCTAAACCAGGTTAGGAGATTCTAGGAAATTTCTTTGAGTTGGGTGTTTGAACGGTTACTTATTGCGACAGTATGCGCACCACCTTTGTAATAAGTTAATGGGATAACATCCTAAACATTTTCACTTCCTTCATACTCTCTTCGTGCCTATCTTAAGTCTTTTCAAAAGCTTGGTTCTCATACTACCTCCTTCAAAGGATTATGGAAGGGGATTGTGCAACGGTAAACTAATTAACAGTTATTTTAATAGATATGGTTACAATACGAGTTCCAACCAATAGGAAAGTGCTCATTGAAACGAAAAGGATAATGCAAGCTCAGGAGGAGTTCATGGACCGTAGGATGGACTCAAGAGACGATTTTGGTGCATCTATGGATGACACAATCGCACTTTGTACAGATTTACTTAGGGCTAGACAGAAGAGGCGTTCATTTCACCAGGCCTTTTTCGACTATCCGATTGGAGTCATACTACAGATAATAGTCAACTCCATCCCGGGAGATTTCCACTCCTCGTTTAGAAGAGCAAAGATGCTATGTGGAGATAGTAGCTCAAATTTCTACGTCAAGTGAAGAAAGTTTGGAAGATGAAGGAAAGAATGGACGATAGGGAAAGGGAGGCAAGGAACAAGGTTCACAAAGAGCTGAATGCCAACCTGCGGAATAGGCGAGTCACGGGTTAATCCCTTTAACATGCGTTGTAGTAAATGTAAGTTTAAGTTGGAGTACAATGGGTGACGGAGAATTATCTGCTAAGATTTAGTATAATATTATGTTATGATGGAATGAAGTATTATGAATGCAAGAATGAAATAATACTGTTATTTGAGTTTTTCCTTTTTTTTTGTGGTGTTGCATGCTTATGAAGTATAAGAAAATTTTGGGGAGTTAAAATAGACGTCTTGTCTTCTAAAATATTAGCGCACTTGTCTTTACAGAAAATGGTAGACTAACAAGTACCGGTGGTGCGAAGGTCAATTAGAACGACCGGGGGAAGAGCGAGGGGACGAGGTCAACCCCCAAGAGTTTTGACACAAAAATTGAGGGCTCAAGAAGGGGTTCACCATGAAGATCCTATACCTCTGGTGGAAAGAGTAGTGTCTCAAGGTAGCGTGGAAAATGTTGAAGAAAATGAGAGTCAAGCGGCCCAAGAAATGGTGGGACAAAAGTTAGATAGACTCATAAAATTGATGACAGTTGTAGCCCCACACAAGGTTCAGCTTCAGCCTACACCTAGTGTCTCAGTGATGACCCCGACCCAGAACCCGTCGGCCCAGGAACCAGTTGTGGCTGCACCACTAGCCGAAAATCTAAGAGCTCAGTCAGTACCAGATAGACTATGGGCGAATTTTATGAGGAGAAGGGAACCTATCTTTACGGGGAAGGACTCCAAGTCTGACCCCATAGTATTTCTCGATAAGGTAGAAGACCTATTGTTTACCCTGGGATGTGTAGAGACGCATGACATAAATTTGGTGGGTGCACATTTAGTGGACGACGCAAGGGTGTGGTGGAGAAATTGTAGAAGAAATCGTTCCCCGATGTCACCATCAATGACGTAGGGGGAGTTCAGAGCCGTATTCATTGAGAAGTACATGCCTAACACCCGAAAAAATGCGCTCAGGCGTGAGTTTGAACAGTTGAAACAATGAGACCACAGTGTGCAAGAATACGATACCCAGTTCATGCGATTGTCGGGATATAACGCGCACATTATTCCTACGGAAAGGGAGAAGGTCAAAAGATTTATTGAGGGTTTAAACCCGAACTTGGCAGAGAAGGTAGTGACATTATCCCATGATTGGACCTACCTTCAGATCGTCGACATGGAAATGAGGGTAGAAGGTTTTGCTAAAGCAAAAAGAGAGTATTCCCATAAGAAGTTTGATCGTCGGGATCCTTTAATCAGAATCAAAACAAGAGGCAAGAAGGTAGTAGTGGTTCGTCAAAATTAAGCCAGTCAGTAGGCCAGTCTCATTACAGTCCCCAAGGGCATAAATGGTTCAATCATCAAGGTAGCAATGCCAAGGCCACCAACTCCAACGCAGGGAGTGACAAACAGGTTTGTAAGGTTTGTCAAAGGAAACATTTTGGAAAATGCAGGTTCTCACAGAAATGTTGTTATAACTGTGGAGAACCAGCCCACTATGCCAGGGATTGCAAAAAGAGAACCCAAACTTAGTCTTCTCATGGGAGGTCAGAAGCAACCACGACTAGCCACAAAGGAAATCAGGGAAACCAGTCCCGACAGGGTCAGAGAGATCAACAGTCCAACAATCCTAATCGGCTCTATGCTTAGCTCCAGAGGAGTGAGGCGGAGGCATCCAATACGGTGGTCATTGGTATTTTGTTGGTCTCAAGTATTCCTGCACTTGTATTATATGATCCCGGTTCTACATTTTCATATGTGTCGATGGGTTTTGCTAAGAGTCTACATGTAGAACCTTCCTATTTGAGTAAACCATTTGAAGTCATGACACCAGTAGGGGCCTCAGTTTGGGCCTCTCGAGTAATTAAAAATTTTCCGTTAGAGGTAAATGGTAGAGGAACAATAGCAGACTTAGTATTACTTGATATGGTAGACTTTGACATTATTTTGGGTATGGATTGGCTGTCAGCATGTTCTGCCACGTTGGATTACCGACAAAAGTTTGTAAGATTATCTTTTTCCGGGGAACCAGAAACTTTTATAAGGGACAGAATTGGGACACCTTCGAGTCGGCTTATTTCCTATCTTAGGGCTCAAAAGTTATTAAGAAGTCGCGAAGTGGAATACTCTTACCTGGCTAGTATAGTGGATACCCCAAAAGAGTCATCAAAGGTACATATTGTCCCTATTTTTCATAATTTTCTGGAGGTTTTCCCCGAAGATCTTCCAGGCCTTCCTCCGGACAGAGAAGTAGAGTTCGCTATCGAATTAAGTCCGGGTACAAAACCCATTTCCATTCCTCCATATCGAATGGGCCTAGCTGAATTGAGAGAGTTGAAATAAAACTTGAAAAATCTTATGGATAAAAGCTTTATAAGGCCTAGTGTTTCCCACGGGGTGCACCAGTCCTTTGTGTGAAGAATAAAGATGGTTCCCTCCGAATGTGCATCGATTATCGACAACTTAATAAGGTCACGATCAAGAATCGGTACCCATTACCAAGAATCGATGATCTTTTTGACCAACTTCAAGGAGCCAGCTATTTTTCCAAAATTGACCTCCGTTCAGGATATCACCAGCTGAAAATAAATCGTGATGATATACCCAAAACAGCCTTTAGGACCCGATATGTACATTATGAGTTATTGGTCATGTCTTTCAGGTTAACCAATGCCCCAACAACTTTTATGGATATCATGAACAGAATCTTCAAACATTCTTAGATTTGTTCGTGATTGTATTTATCGATGATATTCTAATTTATAGCAAGAGTGCTGAAGAACATGAAGAGCATCTAAGGGTAGTGCTTCAAATCTTAAGGCAGGAGAAACTTTATACTAAATTTTCAAAGTGTGAATTTTGGTTGGAAAAGGTGGCTTTCTTGGGCCATGTTGTGTCAAGGGATGGAGTTATGGTAGACCCCCAAAAGATAGAAGATGTGAAAAGCTGGCCAAGGCCTACCACTCCAACATAAATTAGGAGTTTCTTGGGTTTGGTTGGGTATTATAGAAGATTTGTAAAAGGTTTCTCGAGTCTCGCTGCTCCCTTGACCCGATTGACTCAGAAATTGGTTAAGTACCAGTGGTCAGAGGCGTGCGAGGCAAGTTTTCAGAAACTGAAGGAGTTATTGACTACTGCGCCAGTCCTAACCTTACCATCAGGACAAGAAGGATTCACAGTCTATTGCGATGCCTCTAAAGTTGGGTTAGGATGTGTCTTGATGCCATTTGGAAAAGTTATTACGTATGCATCTCGAAAAATAAACATACATGAGAAGACTAGGAATTGTCCGTGGTAGTGTTCGCCTTACGAATATGGAGACAATATTTGTATGTGGTGCAGGTAGATATATTTACAGATCACAAGAATTTACAATACATAACCACGCAAAAGGATTTGAATCTCCGACAAAGAAGATGGTTAGAGTTGCTTAAGGATTATGACCTTATCATCCTTTACCATCCCTGAAAAGCTAACGTGGTGGCTGACGCACTCAGTAGGAGATCAATGGGAAGCTTGGCCCACTTGGCAATATAAAAGAGAGGTATTGTTCGTGAGGTACAAAAATTGAGAAACCTCGGGGTTAGTTTAACTAAGGTCGGCGAAGACAGTGTGGTGGTGCATGATACTTCTCAGCCTGCCTTAGCTTCGGAAATAAAAGAAAGTCAATTTATGGATATGCAATTTGTTGGGTTTCGGGAGAAGATTCAACGAGAAAAACTTTCACGGTTTACATTAGGGGACAATGACGGTACCCTTCGATATAAGGGTAGGTTATGTGTTCCTAAGGCGAGGGAACTAAGAAAGACGATCTTGAATGAGGGTCACAACACCAGGTATTCCATTCATCCAAGATCAACAAAAATGTATCAGGACCTCAAGGCAAATTACTGGTGGGGCGGAATGAATAGAGATATTGCAGAGTTTGTCGGAAGGTGTCTTACGTGTCAACAGGTAAAAGTCGAACATCAAAAACCCGGCGGACTACTTCAGTACATTGGTATCCCCATGTGGAAATGGGAGGCAATTCATATGGATTTTGTGACTGGGTTACCAAAAACTCGAGAAGGTTATGATTCTATCTGGGTGATTGTAGACCGGCTTACAAAGTCAGCCCATTTCCTACCAGAGAAGACTACGTATCAGGCGCCACAGTATGCACAGATTTATTTGAAAGAGATAGTGAGGTTACACGGGATTCCATTACAAATTATTTTGGATAGGGGTTCCCAGTTCACCTCACACTTTTGGTAAAGTTTTCAACAGGGCCTTGGGATGAAGGTTAAGTTGAGCACGACCTTCCATCCGCAAACATATGGTCAAGCCGAACGAATAATTCAAACATTGGAGGACATGTTACGGTCTTGTGTGTTGGATTTCTGGGGAAATTGGTTGGACTATATATGTTTAATTGAGTTCGCATACAACAACAATTTCCATTCAAATATACAGATGGCTCCATTCGAAGCATTGTATGGGCAAAAATGTAGATCTCCGCTTAGGTGGTTCAAGGTGGGCGAAACACTACTGTTCGGACCTGAAGTCATTCAAGAAACAAACGACAAATGCAGATAATTCGGGAGCGGATTAAGATAGCTCATAGCCGCCAAAAGTCTTATGCGGATCATCACAAAAGAGATCTCGAATTTCAGAAATGGGAGAAAGTGTTTTTAAAAGTCTCTCCAATGAAAGGGGTGATGCGATTTGGCAAGAAATGGAAGTTGAGCCCAAGGTTTATTAGACCATATGAGATCTTACGAAGAGTGGGAAATGTGGCTTACGAACTAGCACTTCCACAAGAATTGGAAGCGGTGCATCCGGTATTCCATGTGTCAATGTTACAAAAATACTTGCACGATCCAAGTCAAGTCATCCAACCCCAAGAGATAGTCCTGAACGAAGAGCTTCAATATGAAGAAATTCAGGTAGAAATACTGGATAGACAGATTAAGCGCCTTAGGAATAAGGATATTGTTTTCGTGAAAGTCCTATGGAAGAATCACTCCACAAAAGAAGCAACCTGAGAAGCCAAATACGCGATGAAAGTCAAATATCCATTCTTGTTTGAGTAAGGTAATAACATGTGTTAAGTTGTGTTTCATGTGTGTGAAATGTGCGTGTCTATGTACATGTGTTACGACCTTATTCACATTCGAGGAAGAATGTTATTTAAGGAGGGGAGAATGTAAAGTACCAAAATAAAACATAAAAAAAAGAATAAAAGAGAAATCCTACACGTCCCCCTTAAACCAACCCCTCTCTCCCTCAACCCCTCCTTCCACTCCCTCACGTCACAAAAATCTGTGCAACATACACTTTTATATACAACACACACACGACACAACACACACATACACTTTTATATACAACACAACAAAAGGGGGACAGACCATAGAAAGCAAAAGCAATCTGGAAGAAAAATAAAAGTAGTTTTAGCAAAAGAGATTTTCATTCGCTGTTACGAAGCAACAAATGTGAGTTTTCTCACTCACAAATTCTTAGTAAAATCCTTTGTTTTGAGTTACAATGCATGTTAAAAAATATATGTTTCTGGAAATATAAGTTGTGATGAATTAATTGATATAAGTATTGTCTTGTAACAACTTTGAGTCATGTAATTACGGACTATTTTCACTGAGTTATCCTTGTTAGAATGAGACGAAATTTTCCATTGTTGTACATATTTTTTTCACGATCATATTGAGTCCAAACGGAGCCAGAAACGACATACGGTTTGAGAGTTATCGTTGTTTAAAGTTTCTGCATCGGATCAACCAAAATCCGGGAGGGCAGAACGTATAACGTAAAAACTGTACAAATCCGTAAAGAATCTAAAAGTTTGTGCTGAGTAATAGATTTATATTTCTCTATTATTGACATTTTGAGACCTTACTCGGATTGATCCGACATACGATTTGAGAGTTATCGCTGTTTAAATTTTCTTCCTCGGATCAACCAAAATCCGGAGGGGCAGAACGTATAACGTAAAATCAGTACAAATCGGTAAAGAATCTGAAAGTTTGTGCTGGATAATAGTTCTATATTTCTCTGTTATTGACAGTTTGAGACCTTATTGAGATCGATCCGATATACGGTTTGAGATTTATCGATGTTTAAAGTTTCTGCCTTGGATCGACTGAAATCCGGAGGGGCAGAACGTATAACGTAAAACCTGTACAAATCGGTAAATAATCGGAAAGTTTGTGCTGAATAATAGTTCTATATTTCTCAGTTATCGACAGTTTGAGACTTTACGGGGATTAATCCGACTTAAGAATAAAATGTTATGACTGTTTTAAGATTGTGTTCCTTTTTATAAAAGTCCGGCGAGACAGTTTTCATAGGGTCGTCTCTTTCATGATTTTATACTAGTTACACTATATATTTTCAGAGGAAACTTAGGATAGTGATAGGTCCCCGTGTTACCTTCGACTCGGCATAAGAAATACCTTATTTGGAGTTACGATTTGGGAGGTATAACCCATACAAGTGGGAAGGACGAAAAAGTTGAAAGAAAGGTGTATTACTTGAATCTTCTGGAAATATGGTTGAAAGAAAGGTATATTACTTGAATCTTCTGGAAATATGATATATATATATATATATATATATATATATATATATATGTGTATATATATATATATGTGTATATATATATATATGTGTATATATATATATATGTGTATATATATATATATGTGTATATATATATATATGTGTATATATATATATATGTGTATATATATATATATGTGTATATATATATATATGTGTATATATATATATATATGTGTATATATATATATATGTGTGTGTGTGTGTGTGTGTGTGTGTGTGTGTGTGTGTGAGAGAGAGAGAGAGAGAGAGAGAGAGAGTATGTGTGTGTATAAGTTTAGCCATACAGTCGAGATGATAGAAATCTTGGTAATGTAAATAATTTTTTCATCACCTACAGGACTATAGCATTACACACGTGTTGCCTGTTGGAAATTTGTCTTTGGTGGGGAGGTGCGTCCACCTGTATTTAATGACTTAAACACTAGGGTTCCGTATGTTGGAGGCTTTGTCTCTTCACACGTGCATAATCTACTAAGTGGGTAGATGACCATAGGGCAATAATCGTCAAATTTCATTGAGAAATGAAAGAGATATTGGTCCACGAAGTAAGGTGTTTGAGGCATGGAAATATAGTGTGGGACAAATCTACCACATCGGTGGGAAAAGAAAGAATTGTTCTCTTTATAAGTCTCAAAATTGCCTAAGGGTTTGGGACCCCAAGGGGTAACCCATGTGTTTGAAGGAGGGAGGACCTAGATGTGCTTGGGTTCAAGGCTAAGTCCGCGCGCGCGCCGTCGCCGCCCGCCCGTCCCGTCCGAGGGTAGAAAGTTTCGGCCTGCCGTTGGAGTTTATTTTTGGAGCGTTAAAACTCCATTAATCTGCACCTTAACTCCTCCCTAACAGATCATTTATGTTGCACATTAAATCAGCCATTACTTGGCTGATTAACTCCCCTCACTAATGGCCATAAACAACCATTATTTGGCCATAAACTGTCATTACTTGGCAGTTGAGGAGTCCCTCCTCCTATACTATATATTGGAGCTTTTTGGCTTAATTGCAGAAACTACTACAACATATACAACACAGAGACAAAACAGAAGAGAGCACAACTGAAATTCTGTCCACAAACAATGAACAGAAAACTCAAAACTCCTTCCTTTTCCGTTCTTCAGCAAGTCATAACGTAAAAGCATATATACGGGGCAATCTTGTCTAAGACAGAGAGTCATCTCTCGACTCAGCCCACAGTTGTAACAATCCAGATTTAGTGTTTCTTGTTTTCAGGTTATCAAGATTCAAGACTCAACAAGCATGCGACAATTTTGAATATTGGTTTGTTTGTTTATCCTTTCGAACACTTGTAATATTTATTTACTTCTCGTACTGTTTTACATATCCAACAATTCTAAGACAAGATTTGTATTAGTGTTCGAAAGATGTCGGTCAAAAGTTGTGTGACCAAATATGGATATGGTTGTGGTTTTCTGGTAGAAGAGACTTGTGATTATGCTGTTGAAGGTCAACGTGTTCATGGTGTCACCGCTCCTGAGAGTGGTGGGAACAATCGCCCACGAGAAGCTGGGGATGTCAACTGGGACAAGAGGAGAAGGCTGAAAACGTGGTTCTATTAAAAAGATCTGTTCTTTTAAGTGTAATTATTAAAAGTGTGTAAAGTATGTTCGCACATACGAGGGAGAAAGATCCACTGACTGTGCGAAAATTGTTACCACTCTTAAGTAAGGACCAAGAATTGTCTGGGTACCAATCATAACGGAAAAAGACTAAAAGCTAAAGACGTTGAGCCTGTCACGCTACTTGGCAGAAGATCCTTCATAGGATAATATTTTTACACTCAGTCATACAAAGCCTACGGGCGACTGGAGTGGGGCTAAAATTTCTTTAATAGGATGATATTGGACACTCAGTCATACAAAGCCTACGGGCGATTGGAGTGGGGCCAAAATTCTTTTGATATGATGATATTGGACACTCAATCATAAAAAGCCTACGGGCGACTGGAGTGGGGCCAGAATTCATTTAATAGGAAAAGTAATGGACACCTAGTGCGGTGGGCTAGAGTTTCCCGGTCTTAAATGATCTGAAGGCCAAAAGAAAGGCAGAAAATAAATTGGACACTCAGTCGGCCAAAGCAACTGGAGTGGGCCAGAGTATCCAGATCACATATGATCCGATTACGCCCTAACCACGGGCAAGAGGTTTTCCACGTGAAGCAACGCCACCTCTAAAGTAGAAGGAGTTGGAGTGGTTGTCCTCAATAGGACTTCAGGGAATGGGATCACTCTAAAATAAGGTGATATATGTCCCAAACTTGGTTTAAGGGACGATGTTGGTCAAGCTGGTTTGAGACTAGTCTAACATGTCTGTAATAACTACGAATGGTACAGTATGTCTGTAGCCAAATGAATGATATATTTGTAATTTGTGCATCTATGCCATCATAGATTAAGACACATTAAATGGAAGGGTTATTCAAAAGCTAACGAAGTTGAGATTGTTGCCTTCTGTTGACATAAACCCTCAAAATGAATGTGAGGTAGACGAAGAGGTAAAATCATCTTTCCATTCCATCAAAGGAATAACAAAAGAAGCACTGCTCCTCTAGAACTTAGTCACACCTACATGGGTGATTTGAAGTTTATACAAAATAGAGGGAGGAGACAAGTACTTTGTGACCTTCATTGATGATGGTACAACATATTGTATTCTTTGTTTGTTGAAAAGCAAAGATGAAGTTGTTGAAGCGAATAAGCACTACAAAGTAGAAGTTGAAAATCAACTAAGCCTACGGATTGAGGAATTCGTAGTGATAGAGGAGGAGAATGTGAAGCATTGTTCATTAAACGACTGCTCATTACTCACCTCAGTCTAACGATGTTAGCCAAGCGCAAAGCCTTACGCCCAAATTATGTGGGGCAAGGCGATCCTTACCGCTAATGCGATTCTCAAAATAAATACGCATAAGGATAACCCTCCGTGTGAGACATGGAAAGGATCTCACATACAAATGTTGTGATGTGGGGTGGCTTGGTGGAAGTTGGAATACCGAAATAGGTCAAGTTGGACCTAAGACTGTAGATTGCATATCCACTGGATCTGCAAATAACAGTAGTGCTTATCGCCTCTTGGTGTCAAAGAATGATGAATTCTTTGAGGATAACTTTCCTTGAGAAGGAAAAAGAAGTAATTGCTCGAGGTTAACAAGAACCCGCGAGGGCCTGACTGTCCGAAACTAGACGTTCTGTATCTATAGGACTCGGAAGTTACTGTCTATCCAGAACTTAATATTCCAGATCTACAAAACTCTGGAATTCCAGTTGTTGAACTGAGACGGAGCAAAGAGGGGACAAAGACTTGTTCCAGACCTTCTAGCTTGTATGGTTAAGAATGAACCATGGACAATTAACAAATAATCATCATCTCCAGAAGCGCTGCTTTGGAAAGAAGCTACAAAGAGAGAAATAAATTCCATTATATATAACTATACTTATGTAATGGTTGATCTTCTCCGGGAAAAAAACCTTTGGGTTGTGAAAAAGGATACTCAAAAGTGAGTACAAAGTAGATGGATCTACTGATGAGTATAAGGCCTCGGCTACTTATACAATGTGGCTAGTCGGTCGGCTTTAGAAAGGACACGGATGACAGCATCTGGACATATATGTCAGGATCTGTCGGAGACATAAGACCGTATGGCAGTTGATCATCACGGGTGTCACTTCCTTGATTACTAATCAAAGGATATATCGAATCATTTAATTAAGGGACTACCCGAAGATCAAGAGTTCTGCCTGTATAGGGGAATGGGCTTAAAATCCAAACAATACGAACCTTTGCGGTGGTAACCCAACCATACTGACTGGAGATCCCAAGAATTTGGTTCAATGGGAAAACTAAGCTGCAAAAGGTTCAGTTGAGCGTTTCGGTGGAAGCAAGAGCACTTCGCATGATGATTTCTATAGGGAAACATGAATCCAAAGTTATTCCCGCGATAGACATTAAAATGCTACCTGTATGGTGGGTAATGGATAAGCTTCAAAATCTTTAACGATCCTCAAACGGTTGAGGTTAAGGTTGGGGAAACTTTTAATGATTTCTAACACTTGTGAAGTGGGGTATAGCAGGATACCTTGTAGGAGATCACCTATTTAAGTGCGAGGACAGGCCGCCACAAGTGAACACACTTAAGAATCCAAGTGTGTCCACAGCCACAACGGACAAAACAATAAGAAGAAAACGAATAAGGAGAGTTATTGTGTTGGTATCAGTGTCTTGGCTTACACTAAACACTGACGGTTTAAAACATCACGTTCACCGCGCAGTAAGTAAGTCTGGTGGTATTCAACTAGGGAAGGTTCAAATCAGAAGCTACCTCTCCTGATGCAATATCTTTTTGCTAAAAGTAGGTACCTTGTGTGTGCGCCAAAATCTCTTTCAAGAAGGGATTGTTGGAAATTTGCCTTTGGTGGGGAGGTGCATCCACCCGTATTTAATGACTTAAACACTAGGGTTCCGTATGTTAGAGGCTTTGTCTCTTCGCACGTGCATAATCTACTAAGTGAGTAGATGACCGTAGGGCCAAGAATCATCAAATTTCATTGAGAAATGAAAGAGATATTGGTTCACGAAGTAAGTGTTTGAGGCATGGAAATATGGTGTGGGATAAATATAAAACATCGGTGGGAAAAGAAAGTATTGTTCTTTGTATAAGTCTCAAAATTGGCTAAGGGTTTGGGACCCCAAGGGGTAACCCATGTGTTTGAAGGAGGGAGGACCTAGATGTGCTTGGGTTCAAGGCTAAGTCCACACGCGCACCGCCGCCCGTCCGGTCCGGGCTCGGGTCTCAGGTCTCGGGTGGTGGGACTTGGGACTTGGGCTTCTTCTGATTTTATCTCTTTGGACCCCAAATTACTTAATATTTACAGTTTGGTCCCTGGAGTTTCTGGAAAGCTAAAATTGGGAACGACGGAAGGCAGAAAGTTTCTGCCTGCCATTGGAGTTGATTTTTGGAGCGTTAAAACTCCATTAATCTGCACCTTAACTCCTCCCTAACAGCTCATTTATGTTGCAAATTAAATCAGCCATTACTTGGCTTATTAACTCCGGCCATAAATAGTCATTACTTGGCCATAAACTGCCATTACATGGCAATTGAGGAGTCCCTCCCCCTATGCTATATATTGGAGCTTTTTGGCTCAATTGCAGTGACTACTAAAACATATACAACACAGAGACAAAACATAAGAGAGCACAACTGAAATTCTGTCCACAAACAGTGAACAAAAAACTCAAAACTCTTTCTTCCTTTTCCGTTCTTCAGCAAGTCATTTCGTGGTTTATTTTCTTCGTTAGAATCAACCTATTTGCTTTGTAGTGTTGATTAGTTATTGTTTTATCTTGGGAGACTATTGCCCGTTAACGTAAAAACATATATATGGGGCAATCTTGTCTTAAAGACAGAGAGCCATCTCTCGACTCAGCCCACAGTTGTAACAATCCAGATTTAGTGTTTCTTGATTTCAGGTTATCAAGATTCAAGACTCAACAAGCTTGCGACAGTTCTGAATATTGAATTGTTTGTTTATCCTATTGAAGACTTGTAATATTTATTTACTTCCCGTACTGCTTTACATATCCAACATTGCCTTCGTGACTAATTACTTATTGAGTTGCCTTCGGGGTTATATACAGTTGTGTGCTTGCCTTCGGGGCTATTCAGGTACACTTACTTTCAGAACTATTCAAATACACTTGCCTTCGGGGCTATTCAAACACACTTGCCTTCGGAGCTATTTAAATATACTTGCCTTCGGGGCTATAATTGAAATGCATTGGACCGGGTTGCATGCACTGCAACAAATATATAATATGTTGTATGAGATAGAGCAGGTGTACTGGTTAACTAAGTATTCTCTAGGATGAGTTGGGAGGAGATTTTGGGTGTGAATATTTATTGGCTTATACACTGAAAGTGATGAAATCTGTTTTTATGACATGTTTATTATGTTCATAATATGACTGTACATAAAACATTGTGAGGTTACTTTGAATTGTAAGGCGAGGTTCTCACTCAGCCCCGGATGGTAGGGCTGAATCTTTTATCTAACATGTTTCAGGTAAGCGCGATAGAGGGAAAACTCCGCTACAGAGCTAGCGATCGTCCCGCAGCCTCACTGTTCCACCAATCCATTGCTCCGGATTAGGTAATGGTCCTTCCTGAATAAGTAGGTTGAAGAATTATGTTTCGTTATCTCGGAAAATGCCCCACATGAGATTGTTCTTTTTAAACTTCGAATTTCTTATTTTATATATTATTCCGCACCTAAATACATATTTTTAATTTAGGAAGAAAAGAAGTTAATGGTTCGCCTGGGAAGGGATAGTTGCTCATGTGTCATCACGCCCTAAGGTAAGACTTGAGAAAAGGCGGGGCATGACAATTTGCATAATGGCAATATTGTTCGATATATTGTACGATGTAATGAAAATCTTGATCTAAATATGATGCTTTGCAGAATTTAGGACCCAACGATGTAAAAATCAAATACTTTGGGGGGCATCATAAACTGTAAAGAATGGATCTTGTGTCTAACTCAACCTCAAAAGCTAGCTTGTAAGGTGAGTATTGTCCAAGTCCATATAAGGAGTCCATATTTCCATTCCATATCTTATGTTGGATTCTAAACACTCCCCGCACGCCCAGACCTTGTTAACTGGAGCATGGATAATATAATTTAGGGGTCCAACATTGGAATTGGTCTGGCTCTGATACCATGTAAAGAATGAATCTTGGGTATAACTTAACCCCAAAATATAGCTTGTAAGGTGAGGATTATCCAAGTCCATATAAGTAGTCCATATTTCCATTTCATATCTGATGTGGTACTCTTAATATAAACTATGCCATACGCAGTGATCTGTTGCAAGTTGCAATTTCCCCATTAAATCATGGCTAAAAAAGCCGAAATGAAGAGAAAGTGCTTCATTTAACAGAAAAAAATGAAGGAATAAAACCTTTCGGCAGAAGGTGCAGTTCACGCTATGGCTACAAATTCGGTTAGTAAATCCATGCATCTGAACTTTACTTTCTTCTTTCTTTCCACAAGCAGATTCACATTTTTATGCTCACACAACTCATTCCGTCTTCGAGACCCCATAACATAAGAAAGTCGTGGAGTGCATAAGCATCTTTAGAGATATGGCCAACTTTCTTGTGAGAGTAATCGCAAGCTTTAATACAATTACTCACGTGACTAATCTCCATAAAAAAGGACAGCCCGGTGCACTAAGCTCCCGCTATGAGTGGGGTCTAAGGAAGGGCCGGACCACAAGGATCTAATGTACGCAGCCTTATTCTACATTTCTTCAAGAGGCTATTTCTACGGTCATACCATATAATATATAAACACAGCTAGGCAGGATCTAGCTACTTAGGACATATGTTGGGTAGAGACTACACACATAGTAGCTACTTAATTGAACTTAGAACATACTTTTCTAATCTCTCCTTGAGTGCCACTCTTAATCTCGATGCTACTCATTTTGATCATAGCTTTTTGAAAGTTAAAATTGAATCTTAATCCCAACAATCCCCTTAAAGTCCCTGCATATTTCTCCACAATATTTTTTTTGTGGAAGGGTCACCCAACAACCTTTGGTCTGACTCAAGAATCCCATTTCCATTCCTTACATTCTTGAAGAAACTCACATCAAACTTCATCTGGCTGTCTTTGTCTAAAGCTACCTTCTTTAATCCATCACCATTTTGGGGGCATGCAGTCTGTAGTTGTGCCAAGAATTGTTGGTCTATGCTTGGATCTGCATTTCCTGTTCTTGTGAAGTTGTATAGTCTATAACTAAAGAATCTGCAATCTGTTTGCCCAATTGTATGTGCCCATGAGTGTAGCCACATAGAGTGAACGATGGTCAGTTGGACATCCTTCAACGAAAATTATGGAGTATTGAGTATATAGAAAATCATATATAGGTTGAAAATTACTCTTTTATACATATATTTATATTTAACTTTGTACCTCCTTAGCGAAATTTCTGACTTCGTCACTGCGTACATACATTTCAAGAAACTTATATATACTGATTTTGTAGATTCTTTTGCATAATTATTCCATCACTTGAAGGGTAATTACAATATATATAGTTCAAGAAATTACCAACGAGGGTGACAAGTTCATGATCATCTAGGCCTTTAGCTGCAAACTTGTTCCTCTGGACGTCAATTGTATCCAATGGTGAAGGTAAGTTCAAGGCTTCTGAAGATGAAGAGATCCTACCATCTCTTCTTCCAGTAGGTACTCCCCAGCTTGGACCTCCAGTCTATCAAGCAATAACATCAAATATTTAACCAGACATGAAATTTAAGAAATAAATAAAGACTTTTATACATATAAAAAATACCCGTAGAACATAACTTGTCATTAATGTTAAAATTGGAAGTTTAAATTAAAAATGTTTAGAAAGGTGTGCATAATTGCTTGTAGAACAGAATAAGAAGGAAAAAATGCCACTCTATATATAGGATGTAACAAACTGAGAGTACTTGTAATTGATCTATAATGATAGTAGTAGTATGTTGGGTTATAATTTGTGTAAGCAAAGTTGTAGTAGTAGTTACCAAGTCTACAGCGTCACGAGCTGCTAATGCTAGGATGTCAGCACAGGAGACAACACTGGGGCATGAAGCTTCAAGCTGTGTTTTTGCATTATCAATCACCTCAAATCCTCTCAGTCCCGTATTAGTCACTGTATTTCTCTCAGCCGAAGTTCCAGATATCAAAACAGAACCATCACAACCCTGTAAAAACAAATTGTGGTGTCATCAGAGCAAATTAAAGTAGAAAGAGGAAAGTTATAACTAGTGTTATATAGAGGCAGGGTCCAGAGGTGGAATTAGAATTTTAAGTTTATAAGTTCTAAATTCTAAAAAAAAAAAACGAAAGTTAATGGATTCTTGATAAATTATTTATACACAAATACATAATTCGTGCTAAAGTTACTAAGTTCTGTCGAACCCGTAATAGGCATGCTAGTTGCGCTCCTGGGAGAGCGGAGTTATAGTTTTGCCTATTATTCGGCAGAACCTAGTAGTTTATTCTGTATTTGTGTTTAAGAATCCACTTAATATCTACCGTCACATCTCTCTTTAATAACATTTCAATATAACAACCTAGTTTTTTCTGGAACCTGCTTTTATATAGAGGTGGCCAGTGGGCCGGGCTCGGGTCTGGCGAGCCGGGTCTGACGGGGTCGGGGTCGGGGTCGGGTCTGGCGGGACTTGCTCCAGTCCCGTCCCGATCCCGATCCCGTCGGAATTGGGGCGGGGTCGGGTCCGGCGGGTTTTCCTTTTTTTTCTTTTTTTTAAATAACATATGTATAAAAAAAACTCAATAAACAAGACAAGATAGTGTAATAAAAACAAGGCTGTTTTTGTGCCTCTTATATTATTTAATAGACATATGATTTTTTTGTAATACAAATACAATTGTCTAAAATCTAAATTGCAACTTTGTGGTGTTGTCCAAAAGTTGCAAATTACATAATAAAATTGTAATTAAAAAAATTACATTCTCAAAAAAACCTGTTCTAATTGCTTGATGATTTCCTGTGGTTCTTCGGTTGGAATTGGTATTTGTTGGTCAAATTGATCCACGTCGCTTCCACCACCTTCGGATAAGATTTCGTTGTAGTTTTCGTCTTCTTCTTCGTTGATCTCCGGTTGACCGCACCTTCTCCGCTCCACTCGTATCCAATCTCTGAATAATACTGCAATTTCCAAGCTGTCTCCGGCTAATGAGTGTCTGTGGTCTCCTATTTGATATCTGCCGGCATAAAAAGCGCTTTCAGACGCAGTTGATGACGCTTGAATGTTCAAAACATCTCGGGCCATCAATGAAAGTGTCGGAAAGGTCTTCTCATTCCCCCTCCAGTATTTCAGCAAGTCTTTATGTCCATCTTCATTGATAACTTCTTGGTACGGTACAGAATCCTGCAAAACAAAAATATCCAACTCGCTAATTTGGTTAGTAGTAGAGGTACGGCCGCACATTCTATTTCTGAGGCTTTCAATACTAGCCGCAGAAACAGCATGTCTTTTGTGAGGTTGTGTTGAAGATGAAGAAGATGGTATGGAAGCCGGTAAGTTACTAGCATTTTCTTGTTGATAAAATCTATATATTTTTTGCATTTGGTGTTCTACGCTAGACAACACTTCTTCTTTAGTTTGTTCAATAGGTGGTGGGTGATTTAGATTTTTGGGACTTGGAGGTGGTAGTACTTCTATACAATCGTAAATAGTTTCAATTAGTGATTTAGTACCGTCTATTTTAATAGTCGGATTTAATACAGAACCAATAATATAAAAGTGGGAATAGGAATAAAATATTTTTTAATTTTGACAAACATTTTTTTAATAGCTGCCATATAAGCTGGTTTTTCCATATATTCACTAAGTAATAAAAATATTAGAGTTATATAAAACAAATAGTTGAAATAGTAGGATAATATATACCGGAAAATTCTTTTGTTGCTTGAAAAAATTTCTCTAAAAATACAATAAGTTCGGAAATTTTTACCCAATCACTATCTACAATCATATCATCTGGATTTTGATTATGAGAGTTAAAAAATAAAGTTATAGGTTTTCTATAGTCATAAGCAACAAGTAGTTGCTCGTATAAAGAATTCCACCTAGTGGATACTTCTTGTGGAATTTTTCTATAAGATAGTCCACAATCGTGACAAGTTTTTTTATATTCTTTTCTACGTTGTACTTTATTACTTTTAAAAATAAAGTTTATAGCAAATTGTATTTTACTAAGAATGTCTTCAAAAAGTGATAGACCATCCTTTACAATTAAGTTATATATATGGCACGCGCATTTTATATGAAAATGATCTGAAAAAGATGGAGTTAAACTATTTTTTAAAATTGTAATTGCGTAATTGTTAGAAGAAGCGTTATCTAATGTAATAGTCATAATTTTATCGGTTATTCCGTAATAATGGCACACTTGATAAATATTATCTGCAATAAAAGTACCAGTGTGCCTATCATCTATATATCTATACGTTAAGATACGTTTTTGCATAGACCATTTATAATCTATCAAATGACAAGTTACAGTTAAATAATCATGGCCGTTAGTACTACGACCTATATCAGACATGATGGATACTTTGCCATTAAAATGATATAATGAATAACGTAAATATTGTTGATATTCATGCACGAATTTAAATACATTTCTCTTAACAGTTGATCTAGGAAAACTGTTAAAAGCAAGATTATATATATCTCTAATGTAATGAATAAAATCGGGAGATGAAGGAAATGAAAAAGGCAAACCCTCCACAGCAACTAATTTTGATATTGCTTCCCTATCTCTATGTTTATTGTATTTAGGGCCTACAATTCCCCCCGTCATAGGGTTAATTTGACCCTGTACTTGGTCCGGGACAGTATCTGTATGTGAACCTTGTCCCGATAGAGCGGGCGTTTGCGCACCCGGTTTTGAAGCCTGGTATTGGGCATACCTAGCTGGATGAGCACTTACTACTGAGAAAGATGAAGAGAAAATGAATTATTTATAGTTGAAAAATTGGGTTAAAGTGTAAATATAATAACTTATGGGTTAAAAATAAATATTAAGGGGTAGGGGGGAGGCCTAAAATGGTCGTTGTCCAACGGTCAAAATCTAAAATGGTCATTGGTGTAACGGTTATATTTGCAAAGGGGAGCTCTCGGGCGGGGTCGGGCTCGGGGCGGGGTCGGGCTCGAGGCGGGGTCGGGCTCGGGGTCGGGACGGGCTCGGGGCGGGGTCGGGCTCGGGGTCGGGACGGGCTCGGGGCGGGGTCGGGACGGGGTCGGGGCGGGCTCGGGACGGGCTCGGGGCGGGCTCGGGGCGGGCGGGCCTGAGGCGGGCTCGGGTCTGGCGGGACGAGACATTGTCCCATCCCGAGTTCGAGTCCCGCTACCGTTTTTTTTTACGCGGGGTCGGGGCGTGCTCGAGACGGGGTCGGGTCGAGGTCGGGCCGTCACGGCCCACTGGCCAGCCTTACTTTTATATTATGTTATATTATATGTTGACGATAACAATATCTCGATATAGGAGCCAAAATTATCCAGATAAACGACACTGTTATAGAGAGATTTGACTTTATAAATAATTTATCAAGAACCCAATAAACTATATTTTCTAGAATTCAGAACCCATAAACTCAAAATCCTAATCCGCCTCTGTATATAAGAGTGGAATTTAAGCGGAGTTAACTGAACAAAGCAATCATGGAAATGAACCTAAGTAAAGCAGCAGCAATCGTAGGATCTTTATTGAACTCTGCTTGAACGGTTGACTTTACCATGGACCCTGCATTTGGGCATGAAGATGAATAAAACCCTGTTTTTAGTCGCTTGGAAAACCATGGATATTAAAAGAAAAAACAAACAAAAATTTCCCATCTTTGCTCAGTGGGTTGAACACAAGTGCCTCACTAAGTTGATATGGCTCACTATCCTATTATGCAAAAGCATGCATAATTTTCAAGTCTAGAGTGGTATTTATATCCTATTTATTCCCATTGCTTAATTTCATTGATTTGAGGGCCTCCCAATTGCTTTCCTTCCGTGGGAAGTAAGCGTGTGGGATAATAAAATTGTTAAGAATTTCACATCGGAAATGGAATGAGAACATACACTCCTTATATGGATTTGGACATTCCTCACCCTACAAGTTGTAAGGTGAGTATTGTCTAAATCCATATAAGGAGTCCACATAACAAAATGTATGCTAGAGAAGTACCACGACAATAGATGAATATATAATGATCAGACCTGCTGTGAGAAAATCCAATAGTAGACACATAATCTGCAAACCTCTTATATCAAGCATGTGGGGTAGGCCCATATAAGGACTTATTCAGCAAACAGACATGGTGAGGATAATTGGGGTCCTTAAAACCCAAGGGCTGATGCATGTATACTGTCTCCTTAAGATTACTGTGTAAGAAAACATTTTTCACATCCAACTGATGAATGGGCCATTTCGAGAATTTTGTGACACTCATGGCATATCTTTTCGGTTTTCTTGTCCTCATACGTCCCCGGCTCGATGTGAAATAGAGTCTCTAAGCAAATTGAACAATACGATGATGGCAGATGAATTGAACAAGACGACGAGTGTGGGTCCCACATTTGCTGTTTGATTGGTTGTTTATCAATTCAATGATTTTTGGGGGGAATTGGACCCGTGGGTCAAAACAATTATTCGGATATGGGGGTTTTCCTTTTGTGAGTTGGGTCTTTTAATTAAAGGTTTTCGTCAAATTAAGGGTATATTTAGAACTTTAATGAACGAATGACCAAAAAGTATAATGTGGATAAAGTTCAATAATAAAACACAATAAAGGGGTATTTGACCCTTTTTCATTTTAGTATTTGATTGCAGAAAGAATATGAGATCTGACTGTACCAACACCTCAAGTGTTGTGAAGGTATTTATTACTCCTTATATCTCAATTTATATAAACACGTTCCTTTTTAGTTAGTTTCAAAAAAATAATATATTTTTTTATTTGATAATAATTTAACTTCACATTTTATCTTTTACGTTTAACGAAATGATTTATAACCACAAAAATATTTTTAGTTTATTTTAAATCATAAGATTTAAAAATCTTTCTTTATTTCTTAAACTTCATACTAAAGAGTAACAGAGATGAATGACCTTGCAATTGTAGAGGAAAGTGATAAGTTGGAATTTTAATCGATGGGGATCATGAAAACACCATCAAGAGCAATAACACCAAAAATTTATAAGGGTAACTACCGAAATCACTATATTTTTGTAGGCTTCTACCCAATTATATTTACTTTTTCATAATTATTGCTCATAGCTTATTTTTTAGTATTTTCACATGTACTTTGTTATATCTAAATACATGTGTAATTTAGTGTATTTATATATTTATTATATCCTTTTATTTTGATTGTATTTGAATGTATTTGGGCTCCAATCAGCAAGGTCGTCACCGACTTCGCAAAGTTGATTGTATTCGACTGTATTTGAATGTATTTTAATAAAATTTCAGATGTAAAATTTTAAATACATTGTATTTACTCAAAAAATTATATATGAACATATGTATATAGATAAGTCAAACAACACATACAGTCAAAAACATCTAGTTTGCCCCCAAAATACAATCAGCCAAATACATATAACTTATATTTACATTAAAAAAAATAATGAATACACTCAGATCTAAGATACAACAAGGAGAAGAAGCCACAAATTCTGGTATCTGTCAGATTTGAGAAGCGTAATGGCTTCCTTTTACTTTCATGTTCTTTACAAAAAGTTTCTTCCTCCAATGATGGCAAATTTCAATTCCTCTTCATCCGACGAAGGAAAACAAGCGTTGAAGCTCTTTAGAAGTGGCAGTTATGGTGATCTGGTGGTGCTCTGACGAGCAACAGTAAGGCCATGGTGTCGCCGTGGAGGAGGAAGTA
This sequence comes from Anisodus tanguticus, assembly GCA_034509755.1. Classification (NCBI taxonomy): domain Eukaryota; kingdom Viridiplantae; phylum Streptophyta; class Magnoliopsida; order Solanales; family Solanaceae; genus Anisodus; species Anisodus tanguticus. The sequence goes on from CM067556.1 coordinate 26,972,299, forward strand.
GCGGAGGCAATTGCGTTTCTCAAGTCTGGTGGTGTCACCGTGGAGGAAGAAGAGACAGCCAGATCTGGACGGAGAGAGGCACCAGAGAGAGGGAACAGAGAGAGATAGAGAGGTGAGGGAGATAGAGACTGCGGAGATGGTTTGCGAAGATGGCGTGTGGTGATTTGCGGAGATGGTGGAGGGTGGAGATGGGTGGAGATGATAAAAGGGAAGATAGAGATGGGGTTGTTCGGTTGGGCTCAGGTAGAGCTCCGCTGGAGAAGATGACCGACAACGGCCGGAAAGAGGGTTGAGAGAGGAGAGAGAGTGTGTTGAGGGAAAAGATTGATACAATGGAATATTTTATGGATATTTGATATAGCTATAATGGATAAATTGAATATTCATTGTGGCTATGAAAAGTAATTAAATTAAAAGATAATTATTATTCATAAATAACTCTTAGAGGTAATTATGGTAGGTAGTTATTCCAATTTATAACTAGCTAGGTTGTTTCTCTTGTTGAATTTATGTCTGACATTCAAAGCCTAATTGGCATAAGCCCTATACGAATAACTTAATGTATTAGCGAATATGAGTTATTCGTCATATATTTTATAATTAATAGTAGTGTATAACTATAGTAAACATAGGATCCTTATTCAATTAGGATTCAGCATTGTACACATTATATATATCTGTATTAATGAGAAATACTTCCCAAGGGAGATTAATACAATCTTACATGGTATCATAAGCCAAACCTTAAAAACACCTAAACCCTTATTCTTCCAGCTTGCCTCCCCCCCCCCCCTCCCTTTCTCCCTTCGGCTGACGGCAAACTTTCATTTTTCAATTTTTCTTGTTACTTTTGTGACTACCATGTCTACTCCCACCTCTCATAAGGCTTCCGCCTCTTCCACAGTCGTCATTGACAACCCCCTCCTTCCTCCACCTCTTCTTTCCATCCGATGTTCACCATCATGAATATCAAGAATTTCATTCCCTTAATTATTGATCAAGAAGACGGTCAACAATCTTCGTGGGTTGACCTTTTTCATATTCACGTATGCACGTACAGCGTGATTGATGACTCTTTCCCTTGCCCTATCAACGTTGAAGACTCGACATGGCGTCGTCTTGACGCTATCGTCAAACTGTAGATTTATGGCACCATCTCTAAAGACTTGCTTCATACGATCATGAAAATAGTGCCTCGTCTCGTGAATTATGGGTATGTCTGGATGAGATATTTCAGGATAACAAGCATACACGAGCCGTGTATTTGGAGGAACAGTTCAACCATACTGTTGCGGTATTTCTAGATGCTACGCAAGTGTACGTATCGCAATTTGTAATAAATTTTGGTAAGATCGAGTATCTTCCACAGAGACTGATTTATCAAGTACCAATTAACTAATGCTTAGTTTCTATTTGGCTAACGAATATAAGTGATGATTTCTAACTAAAGAATTAACAAACTAACATGAATTTCTAGAATAAAATATCAATGAAAACACACGAAGTTTAATTCAGTAATGAAGGAATTAAGGTTTCCAATCTCCTCGACTTTCCACTCTATCATTCATTAATGCAAGACTAACGATTCTTCTTCTTATTAAGATAGCAGGTTAACTGAGATGTTCTATATTCCGGTTAGGATATATAAAAACTCAACTTAAGTGGGAACTTTCTATATTTCTATGATAAGTTCTACCATATAGGAGGATTAAGATCAATAACCTAAACGCTACACAAGCAGTCGTGATACTTTCGTTCAAGATTAAACCTACGTCTACCCAACTATAGCATATTCAAATCTCTCTTTTCAGATCTCAATTTGAACTCATATAGATAATGAAAACTAATGGTCAATTAATTATCATTCAATAAACGCAAGTTGAATAGATTTTAATAGATGAAGAAGAACATTAACAATGCATTAAATCATAATAGAGTTTCAAGTGATTCAACGAAAAACCCTAATAAAAGTAATTAGCTCATAGACATGCTAAGAACTAATCAATTTAATATCCGACATAAACTGAATTTAAATAAAGAAAAGGAAAATAACTTGAACAATAAATGTCTCTAATGGCTCTTTGTTCTCTTGTTTCTTGTCTCCAAAGTGTTCCCTTCTCATAAAAACGTTTCCCCAATATATATCACGAAAACCCCCTAAAATGAACCTTTTTGCCCTTGTTAAATTTAGGTTTTTCGCTGCCTTGACGTCGTCGGTACCGCGGCTCAGCTATTAGAGCGTCGCGGAGCTAATTTGCATCTGAAACATTCTTGGTCACTACCAGTGGGGCGCTGCGGCTCTTCTGCTTGTTGCGCCACGGCTCTCCAGCCTTTGTCGTTCGGAATTCATTTAGACTGCTTTCCAAGCTTCCCAGGGCTTCTTTGACTCATTTCTTGTGACCAGCTATGCATTTTTATCCTCAATGACCGCCTATTTCCTTTGGATTCGCCTTATTCCTTTCTGAATCGCTTAAAACCTGAAAACACACAACACACGTATAATACTGCACAAAACAACTAAAAGACAAACAAAAGACTCCCTAAAACATACTCTAAAATAGTACTAAAATCTACCTAACAAATACACGTCTCGAGAATTTGACCAACATGTCCGAGTATTGCAAACAATTGAAACATGTTACAGATCAACTATCCAATGTGGGGACACCAATTTCTGAAACAAAAATGGTCCTACAACTAGTTTCTAGCTTACCTAAAGGCGAATATGATACTCTGGCGACCATGATTCAACAAGCAGACCCACTACCAATCTTCAACAGGGCCCGTTCACAATTACCTTTGGAGAAAACCCGGCGTGCCAAATCGGATGAACACAACAAAAAGGGGCAACCGCTTACCCACCTTCGGACAACCAACAACCACGAGCCAGCCGCGGTGGTCTCATAGGCGACATGGGTCGCAGCAACGGCAAGGGTGGCAGATGCCGTGAACGTAGAGTTCGTGGAGGTCAACTGCAGCAGCCCAACAGCTTACCACTATTGGTTGGCCCAGGGCAGTGGCCTAATACTGACACCTAGGCCTAGGCCTCATTTTTGGTTCAAGAATCGACTGCCCCAAAGATCCCAACTCGGGGCGGCTGGGATTACGGGGCCGCTTCCGATCCCACGACTAGCGCCCGGTACGTACCAGCAAGCCCACTTTTCATTGGGCCAGCAGCAACATCTTTCATCAGATCTAGCCCCCACTGATTTGGGTTAGGCCTTCAACACATTAAATATCCAGCAGTGCGATGAAACTTGGTACATGAATACGGGAGCCACGTCACATCTTACCCGTTCTTCAGGTAATCTTCCCAAACTGTTTCATTTAAAGTATCCTCAATTTATTACGGTTGGTAATGGCTATCGCATTCCAATTCAGGGTTATGGTACAACCTACATCCAACAACCTCATCCACCCTTCTCCCTAAATAACATCTTCTATGCTCCCAACATCATTAATAACTTAATATCTGTCCTGAAATTTACTCGTAACAATTTCATTTCTGTTAATTTTGACCCTTTTGGTTTTACTGTAAAGGATCTTCGTACAGGGACACCTCTTACAAGATGCAATAGCACGGGGACCCCTATCCTTTCCCATCCACATCCGATGCCAGCTCCCGCTCACCTATCTCTCTCGCTGTTATATCTCCATCAACTTGGCATAATAGACTTGGACACCCTGGAGCTCCTTTTTTAAATTTTCTTAGAAGCAATAATTTTATTAGATGTAATAATGGGAAACTTCCCCAACAATATTTTTCTTACCCGTTAGGCAAACATCTTCACCTTCCATTTCAGTCATCTTTAAGTGTTACGTTTTCTCCCTTTGATATTGTGCATGCTGACTTATGGACATCTTGTATCACTAGCTCTCTAGGTCATAAATTTTATCTCATTTTATTAGATAATTTTTCTCATTTTATCTTGGTCTACCCTCTTAAATTCAATTCTGAAGTGTTTGCCAAGTTTCTTGAATTTCGTATTTATATAAAAACACAGTTCAAAAAAGTCATCAAATTATTCCAATGTGATAATGGTCGTGAATTTAATAATTCAACTTTTCACAAATTCTACAAAAACAATGGTATGGTCTTACGGTTTTCGTGTCCCCACACCTTCCCACAAAATGGTAAAGCCGAACGAATCATCCGCACTATCAGTAACATAGTTCGTACAGTCTTTTTTCATGCCTCCCTTCCCCCTTTCCTTTTGGGTCTATGCAGTCAAAATGGTAGAATATATCCTTAACATTTTACCTACCCTCACTCTTCAAAATAAGACCCCCACCGAAATCCTTTACCGTCGGATCCCCTCTTATGATCACCTTCGGATTTTCGGTTGCCTTTGCTATCCAAATCTTGCCTCCACGGCCCCACATAAAATGGCACCACGCACCATCTCCATGTGTCTTTTTAGGTTTCCCCCCCAATCATAGGGGGTATTTATACTATGACATATCTACTCGTAAAATCCACGTCTCCCGTCATGTCACATTTAACGAGACTATCTTCCCATTTGCAAATATCCAAAATATATGAATCACAGACTACATCTTTCTAGACGAGTCGGATAGCTCTCTTATCATCCTCACTGAACTCCGTCATGCCACCACAATTTCCCTCACTGGTCCGCCACCAAACTATCACGCTGCCACCACCGGAAATCTGCCGAACCTTTTCCCGACAGAGATGACCTGTCTCGTCATCATCTCCCACACTCGCCAGTCATCCTCTTCGTCGAACCCAATGTCACCGCCACATGCCGCTCAATCTCCCATCGGTCGAACCTGCCCAGCAACCGCCCCACAACTACATATTCACAATAATCCAACCCAATCACCGTCACCATTCTCAACAGCGACACCATTCCCACCACCAACTCAGTCAATGTCACCGTCACCATTCCCAACACTAACCCACCCACAACCCATCGATCTGACCCGATACCCAGTCACACCCAACCAGACCCGAACTTCACTCACCCTTACCCTGTCGACCAGTCTAGACAACCTTCCGCCACTGTCACTGCCCGACATCTCAATCCCCAATTTCCAGTCCTAACCCGGCACCCCACCAGCCACCACCCCACCCAAATACCCAACCAGCCCTGGCCCCCATGCACCGAATGGAAAACATGCCCAACACGAGATTTTTAATCCCAAAGTCCATTTTAACCTTTTCATACAAACTATATCCTCAGTTCCCAAAAACCTAAAATTAGTCAAACTTGACCCGAATTGGAATGCGGCCATGCGTGAGAAATTTAATACTTTAACAAAATAGCACACTTGGGATTTGGTTCATAGACCGGATGGGGTTAATGTGATTCGATGCATGTGGCTATTTCATCACAAATTCAGAGACAATGGTGATCTTGAGTGCTATAAGATGAGACTTATGGCTAATGGTACTAATCGGTATGAGGGTATTGATTGTGGTGAGACGTTTAGTCTGGTGGTTAAACCGCCTACCATTCTCACAGTTTTGAGCATAGCTATGGGTAATCATTGACTGATTCATCAGCTTGATATCAAGAATGCATTCTTGCATGGGGACTTGAAAGAAACTATTTACATGCACCAGCCGCTAGGCTTTGTCCATCCGGAGGCCCCTCACTATGTCTGTCATCTTCGTAAGTCACTATATGGTCCCAGAGCATGGTATGAATGTTTTGCTAATTATATTATGCAAATTGGGTTTGTATGCAGCAAGTGTGACATCGAGGTAGTAACATTGCATACTTGTTATTATATGAGGATGATATTGTTCTCACTGCCTTTTCTAATGTGTGAGATCATTATTATGCTGAAATCTAAATTTTCTATGACTGATTTGGAAAAGTTGAGTTGTTTCTTGGGTATTAGTGACTAGATCTACAGATACTATATTCATGTGTCAACGTAAGTATGCCGAATAAATTGTGTACAGTGCTAAAATGGCGAACTGCAAGATCATGCCTACTCCGGTTGACTCAAAATCGTAGCTTAGTGCTAGTAACGGTGCTCCAGTGTCCGATCCCACTCTTTATAGGAGTCTTGCATGTGCACTTCGGTATTTTACTTTCACCAGGCCTGATATTGCTTATGTTGTTCAACAGGTGTATTTGTTTATGCATGTCCCAGGGAGCCTTATTTTATAGCTCTTAAACATATCATTCGATACGTTAAGGGCACACTTGATTTTCGATTGCATTTTTATCCCTCTGCACTAACCATGTTGATATCATATATGGACATCGATTGGGCAGGCTGTCTGGACACGCGATGCTCCACCTCCGGCTAATGTGTGTTCTTATGTGATAATATCACTTCGTGGTCTGCCAAGAGGCAAGCCACCCTATCCTGATCGAGTGCAGAATCAGAGTATAGAGGCGTTGCCAATGCTGTTGCTGAGATCTGTTGGCTTCGAAACCTTCTTTTAGAGCTTCAGTGTCCCTTACGTAAGGCATCTATGGTGTATTGTGATAACATATCCGCAATCTACTTATCTCATAACCCGGTTCAGCATCAGCGAACGAAGCACATTGAGATGGATATACATTTTGTTCGTAAGAAGGTTGTTATAGGTCATGTTAAGGTGTTGCATGTTCCTTCTTCATATCAGTATGCAGATATCTTCACTAAAGGACTTCCTAGACAACTATTCCTAGACTTCAGATCCAGTCTCAGCGTCCGACCTCCTCCCGCTCCGACTGAGGGGGTGTATTAGCGAATATGACCATATATCCGCCATATATTTTGTAATTAATAGTAGTGTATAATTATAGTAAATACAGGATCCTTATTCAATTAGGATTCAGCATTGTACACACTACATATATTTGTATTAATGAGAAATACTCTCCAAGGGAGATTAATATATAATTTTACCTAATGGATTTACTTCATATATACTAACCATATAAATAATTTTTACGATATTAATATGCTTTGACTTGTTATAACAAGTTATTTCTTCAATTTTCTATATTACTAAATAAAGATTGCTATAGCCTTTTTCTTTGCGAATAAAGAATCCCATAGACAATTATCTGTAATTGTAAGTCGTCTTAATCTGATGGTGTCAGAGGTTATACGCTTCAGTGCACAAAAGTTAGACCCTAAATTATATATTAACTTGAATATCCAAATCTTACTAATTTATAGCATACACAGAATATTCCTCAAGTACAATTCTTGTATAACGGTTATATAGGATAGAGATGGACCTAAACTCAAACAAGCACGATATGAAGAACTTGCACGGTTGAACTGATCTTTTAATTTTTTCCCTTCAAAATCAAATTTATATTTAGCGGGTCATAAGTTCTTAAGGGCATGGCCATAATTTGTAAGGTATTATGATGAAAAAAATATAAATTTTTATCATGCGAAACAATTATTTGCAGTGAGGGACCAAAATTAAGGGCATAAAAGTGCAAATGCACATTATCTGGATAATGGGCCATTGCTTCTTTTTCACTCCTGTGTTGCTTTCCATTTTGACTTTATTATGGTGGATGGTCAGCCCGAACCCAATGGCTCAGTGATACATATCTGACTTCTGATTAGGAAATGACTGGGCCTAGGGCTGGGCTTGGTCAATTTTTATGTAAACAAACTTCAACTATAAAAGGCCTTCTCATTTCTTTAAGCAAGTATTGCTTATTTTTGCACGATTTCCCTTCGAAGGCACCGGTCTTTAATTTTTTTCCTCCACTTAAAAAAGTGTCTGTAAACTCTCATAGTTTGTCTTTAGACATAAGACAGATTCTGCCTTAATACAAACTCTGTCTTAAGGTATAGTTCGCCTGCCTGAAGGCAAACTATGTCTTGTGAAATTCAAACTCTACTTTGCGATTATTTTAATTTTTTATTGAGTTGGGGTTCGAATCTGGAACTCACACATTTTAGACAAAGGCAAAAATTAAAGATTTTCAATTTGAGGGGAAAAATTAAAGACCACCCGAAAGAGGGACATTTGTGCGAATTGCCCCAAGTATTACTGCTATAAAAAGTTAAATGTTATGGACTTGAGTAACAAGTTCCTTTTGGATTTTGCATCAGGAACAGTGTGAAAAATGATACCAAGAAAAATCAGATTGTTAGCTGACAATTGTAGAGAGGTTTGTTCAAAAATATAAAAACGGATCTTACATGCTCGATAGTTATATATATGGCGTAACATGGTGTAAATCAATTCATCGCAAAAATACATTTTTTAATTGAGTTGTATCAAAATCAAAACTAAACTAAAAGGTGAATATTGTTTTCTATAATACAACTTCTGGTTCCTGCGTTTGATAGACAGACAAAAAACAGATTTGAGCATGCTCTTGATACACTTTTGACCCAGAAAATGTCGATTAGGTATATTACATCATTTTTAACTCATATTACTGCCGAACAAAGTTCTTTTCCCTTTTTATTTAACCATCCGAAATATACAGCCACCCATCCAACTAACTAGAATCGCATCAGGAGTTCTTTTATTTTCAAAATTTGAACTTACATATTCAGTTAAGGATGGAAAGATCTTAATCATCCCATCACACGGTTAGGTGATTAAATAAACACCTAATGTAAGTGATATTAAGAAAATCACCGAAGGGCATCATAAACTATGATTCTTGCTTTCATATCGTTATCTTCGGGTCTTAGTAGTACCGTATTACACAAGTAGTATATCGGACATCATTTTTTTTACTATTAGTGAGACAAAATAGTGCTTCTTTTAATAAGGTCTGACCATAATGTTGTAAGTTAATTAGGACCACCACCAAAGGGAAAAGAATATGACCCTAATTGATTGAGGTTGACGTAGCCACCTTCACCCCCTCATCAATCATCATTATATTAAGATATGAGTCTCTTGAATCTTTCCAAACATGGGAAGTTTCAAAACTAAACATCGGACTTCAAAATACTAGAAATGGTGCTTATGGTTCCAAATTTCAAAGGTGGTCTTTTGAATATTCTTCACAAACTCCCATCTTTTTTTTTTTCAGTATTCAAGGTTAACTGGATCAAATTTGGTTGAACATTGACATCTCCGTTTGTTGAACAATTTTCAATTTTGAAGGCTTATTTCGGACGTATAGTTCTTTTTAAAAAATATATATATATATTCATCGGAGATAGTTATATATACTCAGTGACAGACCCAGGATTTTAAAGTCGTGGGTGCTGACCTCCCATTAACGTAAAATTGCTACTAATCATAAAATATAAGTGTAATTATTTGAACGCAATAATAAAAAATGTTAAACGAAAATACATTAAAAAAAAGTTTAAAACGAAATGAAAAAGTGAATAAAAAAGGTTTTAAAAAATTGGAATATATAATGGGAAAAAAAAAGTCAGCGGGAAAAAGAACAACAAAAAAACATAAGAATTTTTAAGTTAAACCAAGTTAAAGTAAAAGTCAAGCAAATAAATAAAGTATAAAAGATAAAGAACAAGCTGTATCCGTGTGGGAGGAAAAGAAGGGGAAAATGGAGAAAGAGGAACTTGAAGCTCTCACTTGAAGAGGAACTATATTTAACTTTTATTCAAGTAAAAGTCATATCCAGACACAACTTTATTTGTAAATACAATTTTTAAACTTCAAACTTAACAATATTGTCCAAATGCCTGCTTAGGCAACTTGTTTGGTTTATTACAAAATATTCCTTACTACGAAGGAGGTGGAGCAGGGAAAACGCTAAAGTTTTAATTACGGATTCAACATAACACAGTTAGCTTCGAGCAATATTTTATATATGTGTTAATAAATTTAGTTAATTTATTCAAAATTCACTAAATTATATATTTTTAAAAAAATTAAAATTTCATAAACTCAAAATTTCGAATAAGTCTCTATGGGGAGGCAAGGTAGTTGAAAATCATTAAGAAAAAAGGCCCAAAGAAGGGACTTTCACAAAATGGAATGGCTTTAATACATACACGGAATAAAGAAAGTAGGTTATATAACCCAAGAAAGAATGAAAGACAGAAAAGAAACAGAGAAATTAATAGGTTCACAAGAAGGAAATGAAAGGGAAGGAAACATCTTAATAAGGTGCAGCAGATTTGTTTGCCAACTATTCTCAAATTGGTGAATGAATCAATAAATAGATGAATGAATGAATGAATGTATCAAGAATTCAGCACAAGCTAATTTTGTCCCTAAAATAGGAGTCACCATCACCTTTCTTCTTGCTTTTTTTCTTTTTTTTAATCTAAATTAGACTATCAATAATGTAACTTTACATGTATGAACAGATAATATTATATTTTATGTTTTGCAATAAAAAGTTACTTGTGATTAACAACATAAGAAATAACTAACATGATAGCGTAAAACTTCTTTAAATTAACCACATAAGATTATACTATGAGTGTAAAGAAATTTTACATTGTTAGATCACCTATGGTATATTTACCGGTAAGCCTCCGTAAAATATGAAATTTGTATTTAAAAAATAAGATAGGTTAATTACTTAATATAACGTATAAAAATAATTTAATGATATAAGAAAATTATATTAATGGTGTATAAAACTTAAACTCTTAAACATGGACAATGTTCTATCACATCAATTTTTAAGAAACACATAAAAGGGAAGAAACTTTTATATTTTTGGAGAGCCTCGTGATTAATTCACATAAAAAAAAACAAATAAATATTCGACCCATGCATTTTACCTTATTCCATCTTGATATTTTGATGATGATATATTCCTTGTTCCACTTTATTTTTCCTCCTCCCTCTGTTGCCCACTGTTTTCACCAGTCCAAGCTAAGTGACCCCGCCCCCCCAATAATACTCTTTTACTCCCTCCGTCTCAATTTATATAATGTAGTTTGATTGAACACGGAGTTTAAGAAATACAAGAAGATTTTTGAATTTTATGATCTAAAACAAATCAAAGATATTTGTGTGGTTATAGATCATCTTGTTAAGCGTAAAAAGTAAAGTTTAAAGTTAAATTGTTGTCAAATAACAAAATGTGTCATTCTTTCTGAAACTGACAAAAAAAATATATCATATAAATTGGGATAGTGGGAATATTTAATTTTGGATAGAGGGAGTATTTAATTTTCTTCTATTCTAGTAGTACCGCGTATTAAGTCACGTGATATATTCATATACATACCGTGATATATGTCCTGCTGAATGGTGACAGTAAAAGTTAAGAAACATTACTCCATATGAAGAAGGAAAATTAACTTATTCTTATTAAATCTATATGTCTATTCTGTGAATATTTTCAGTATGCAAAGGAAGGAAATCAAGAATCTAACAACTCTGGTTGTATCTGCTCTTTCCCATCCCGTCCTAACTCATCAACGTGAACCAAATAGGTTACTAAGGGTAACGAATGGGAATTGTATTGATAGGGAGAATTGTAATCACATGTATTCATATAACACTTCATCTTCAAATTATTATAATTATTTCAAAGTTCAAACTAGTAACCAAATCTTTCAAGGAACGAAGAAATAGAAAAGTAAGAAGGGAGGGAGATTCCAGAATTAATCTAACCAATTAAGAAAATAAAGAGATAACTACATAACATAAATCCTAATAGCTAATTCCCCTCTTCTATATATAGGCATCTTCCCGTGTTTAGGGCTGGCAATTTCACCCTAACCCGATGGATATCCGATCCACCCGACTCGATTTTATGGACGAAAATCCGACAAAACATGGATTTAATCAGGTGACGGATGGATCGGCTGACGGATCGGGTCGGATTCGGGTGGACATACATCCAACCCACCACCCGACCCATCCATCCACCCGTTATAAATTAATTATTTTCAATCCACCTCTCTTGTAGATCTTTTAATATTTGATATAAATAATTGATAAACATGATTGCTAATTATATCTACCAATTTATGGATCTATTTTTACAAAATCTATTTTTACAAAATATAAACTTGTGGTCAACTTTTACATTTAAAATTTGAAATCTCAAATCATGCCTTTTGGAATGATTTGGAATTTCAACTTATGAGATGAAATCGCATGTCCAAACGATGATTTCATCTCATAAGATGAAATTGCATGTCCAAACGCATAATAAATGCTATTTTAAATTTGACTGAATCAGGCTAATCAAAATAACTTGAGTTGAGAAATATGAGGGTCGCTAATTCGTCCAAATTTAAACAGATTGAACAAATTATATGTTTATCTACTAATAATACCACTCTAAGTTTGATCAAGTAAAATGTGCATTGAACAACATAAGAAAGGGAAAAAACAAATGTTGATCGTTTTCACATAAAAATAGAAACTCACAGTACTAGGAGGATTGATGATATTTATTTTATCTTAACAATTGATATAATCAAATGCAAATTTGTAGGTTTACCAGACTGTCACGACCCGACCCGACGGGCCGCGACTAACCGCCCTAATGACGTCATTATACTAACCTGTCACACATAATCCAACTAACACTTAATGAGTCTGAAATCCGGCAGCATAACGCTGCAATAACAACATATGCCAGGGTAGGCAACCCGACAATGCTGCCTTTACCCCCGAATGTACCTACCTCCGAGGAGGAGTCACAACTAGCCAACACAATATAACGAAAGCAAGCCGACAAGGCGCCAACGACGATAATATAACAGGCAAGCCGACAAGGCAGTCAACAGATAATATAACAGGCAAGCCGACAAGGCTGCCAACAGATAATATCACATATACACGGGAACACCCCCAACATAGAGTACAATAATATAGCTGACCGAAACAGATTTCTGACCCTTACACCAGTGCAACCCACAACTGTCTACAGACCTCTACAAGAAGGATAACGACATATGATGGGACAGGGCCCCGTCGTGCCCCTAAATATACAAAAGTCAAAATAATAGGGTTCTGTACCCAAAATGACAAAGCTCTGAATCAAAGGAGCTTCCCAACCTGCTGAGTAGGAACCTAGGCCTGAGGTTCACCAAATTGAAAACCTGTACCCGCGGGCATGAAACGCAGCCCCCCGAGGAAAGGGGGTCAGTACGAAATAATGTACCGAGTATGTAAAACATGAAGCTGTAAAAGAGATCATAAGTAGCCAACAGAAAACAGGAGATCAGTATAAAAATCAGGATCCAAATTCAACTGTGCCATAAACAATAAAAGTCAGTTGCCTTATAAAAATGAGAGTCAAGTCAAGAAAACATGAATGTCTGTCCATATACATATATATATATATATATATATCTGTAACGTAACCCGGCCCACTAGTGCGGGACTCGGTGGAATCATATCATAACCCGGCCCATGCTGGGACTCGGTGAAGTCATATCGTAACCCGGCCCATGCTGGGACTCGGTAAAGTCATATTGTAACCCGGCCCATGCTGGGACTCAGTAAAGTCATATTGTAACCCGGCCCATGCTGGGACTCGGTAAAGTCATATCTCATCTATGGATCCATCCTACGTAACCCGGCCCTCTAGTGAGGGTATCGGTGAAAAATGCAAGGCTGTGCACGAACGTAACCCGGCCCGAGACTCGGTGAGGTGAAGTAGTAACACTTAGCACGAGTAGATATCATGAGTAACCCTATGCAAGTAAAAATTATCATTTGACTCTCAATAAAATCATTATAATAATGTCATAATAAACTCTTTGCTGAAAAATCATAGGCACTTCGCATAACAGTCCCCTTTAGGAATTAAACTGTATAAGAATCAAGTACGTCCGCCGTACTTTCATTAAATCATGCCAAAAGAAAGAAGTAAGGGTTTCACATACCTTTTAGACGAACTAATCCACCCAATATTTAGAATATGCCTCGTTATAGAACTTCAACCTATAATAATGGTAATACGTTCGTTAATTCTATGATTACTAGAATACTTTATATCGAATAACGACTTCTTATTCTATAAAAATTCGGGCAGCACTTCCCCTGTTTATACATGTTTCCACAACTTCCAAACGAGGCTAATAACATCAATAACCAAGCACCAATTAAGAGCACAACCAAAACAACAATAAAGGGAATTTACACACCCATTTCTCATGTAAATTTAACCTCTTAATCCACCTTAAAAACAGCCCACAAAACAGTACATGTTCCAACAACAACGAGGGTAGAATGTGAAGTCTTTCTACGCCTTTCTACACCCTTATTCCTTTAGAACTTACATTAGCAATTACCACACTTAAACATGCATAATGGTAACAAAATTTTCAGCATTATAACACCACAAAACAGTCCCTAAAATAGTCCATATACATCACAACATGTCCAACAATTTCATGCAAGTTCTTGGCCACAACATGTCATAATTCCATAACTCTTATCTTAACTCCTAAAATCCAATTTCGTATTTCAATACTTCCATATAACTAATTCCAACTAAATATCAATGTTTCCTTTCAATTTCATCATGCAATTAGTGACAATAATAACAACAATAACCAACGAATCCAATAACACCAAAATCTGCCCCAAATTGGCAACTAGCCCAAAATTGTCACATGCAACGCTTAAATTCCAATTTCTCCTTAACACAAATTCATTACCTTAATTCTAACAACATGCATTCCAATTATATCATAGAAAGAAGAATTTTATACCTCAAATTCATCCCAAAATAGTCCACAATTTTCTGCCCACTGCTTGTCCGAAAATCCCCACTACTTTCGTATTTCTTTCCCCTTTTTGTTCACTTCTTCAACTCCAATTGACATGCAAGTGTTCTACAATGTTAAGCCATCATCCCTACACGTTTTTCTTCCAAAATTTCATCCCAAAAATTCGAAATTTCTGGGCTAGAGTTTCGGCCAGTAGTGGTTGTTTTTGCCACTATTTTTGGTGTTGTTTTGCTTCTAATTTTTTTGTGAAGAATGTAGTCTAGGAAAAGAAGATAAAAATCTTAAATTGGGTATGGGGTTGGGGTGATTTTCGGCCAGCAGGGGGTGGGTTTGGAGAAGAGAGGTGAGGTTTTTGGTTATGTTTAGAATGAAGTTGAAGAGGTGAGTGTAGGTATATAAAAAAATCTGAATTTCCTTATCACACTTTGGCCCCCCAAGTTCTTCAATTAATAAATCTTAAACGCACTTCTTTTAATTCCCGAGAATTTCATAAAGCCTCGTATCCTCAATGTCACAATTTTAATACAATACTATTCCATAACTCCATTGGAATAAATTCAACTACTAGGATTAATTCTCGTCGTCACATGTATAGCACTAAAGAAAAACTATTCCGGGATAACATCCGTTTATACACTAATTTTCCGTATTAACATATGTAAGCGTTCCTTATATTCAATATCTGAATCTTACTTCCTTAATAACGTTCTTAATTATCGTCTTAATCTTACGAGGTGTAACATTCTTCCCCCCTTAGAAACATTCGTCCTCGAATGTTCATAATAAGTCTAATGATAGAAAATTTTCAGCAGAGTCTCCTTTATAACTATGCCTATCCACCTATATTCAGCAAACCAACAGATGCCACACAGGGCCACAATATATCACACATATGCAATTCACCAATTACAATAATCAAATGGGGAGTTGAATTAAATTACCTGGAGGCACATGGAACAAATAAGGATACTTCTTCTTCATCTCATCCTCTGCCTCCCAAGTCATTTCCTCCCTATTGTGGTTCCTCCACAATACCTTGACAGAAGCCACATCTTTCATCCGTAATCTCCTGACCTGGCGATCAAGTATGGCTACGGGGCTTTCCTCGTAGAACAACTCCTCTATCACCTGGACATCATCTACTGGGAAGACTCTGGAAGGATCACCAATACACTTACGCAACATAGATACATGGAAGACTGTATGTACTGCTTCCAAATCAGGCGGTAGATCCAACTCATAGGCAACCTTGCATATCCTACGAATGACCTGGTAAGGCCCGATGTACCTTGGGCTAAGCTTCCCTTTCTTGCCAAACCTCATCACACCCTTCATGGGTGACACCTTTAGGAACACCCAATCATCAACCTGAAACTCTAAGTGTCGACGTCGATTATCAGCATATGACTTCTGTCGACTCGTGTCTTGCTAATAACCTCTCCCCGAATGAGTTTCACCTTATCAACAGCTTGCTGAACCATGTCTGGGCCGATCAACTTAGTCTCACCTACATCAAACCAACCAATAGGTGACCTGCACTTCCTCTCATATAAAGCCTCATACGGTGCCATCTGGATACTAGAATGGTAGCTGTTGTTATAAGCAAACTCAATGAGTGGTAAATGGTCATCCCCACTACCTCTGAAGTCAATAATACAGGCCCTCAACATATCCTCTAATGTCTGGATAGTACGCTCTGCCTGCCCGTCTGTCTGAGGGTGAAATGTTGTGTTGAGACTCACCTGTGTCCCAAATCCCTTCTGGAATGATCTCCAGAAGTTAGCTGTAAACTGAGCTCCTCGGTCTGATGTAATAGATGTGGGAACCCCGTGCAGTCTCACTATCTCCCTGATGTACAGCCTAGCATAGTCTTCAGCTGAGTAAGTAGTCCTCACTGGAAGAAAATGGGTTGATTTCGTCAGCCTATCCACGATAACCCATATGGAATCATACTTCCGCTGAGTGCGAGGTAAGCCTGTAATAAAGTCCATATTGATCACTTCCCACTTCTAAGTCGGGATCTCAATCTTCTGTAATAATCCACCAGGCTTCTGATGCTCAACCTTAACCTGCTGACAATTCGGGCACTGGGCAACAAATTCTGCAATGTATCTTTTCATGCCATCCCACCAATACAAGCATCTAAGGTCATGGTACATCTTCGTCGACCCTGGATGAATGGAATAACGGGCATTGTGTGCCTCTCCCATAACTGTTGTCGTAGTCCTGCAACATCAGGTACACATAATCTGCCCTCATACCTCAGCACATCATCAGGTGTAACCTCAAATAAAGTATTTCCCTTTCGGAGAGCTGCATCTCTATACCGGGCCAGAACAGGATCCTCATACTGACGTCTCTTTACCTCTTCCACGATAGAGGACTCCGCAACATCCCGAATAAGAACCCCGCTATCTCCCGAATCCGCCAACCGGACTCCAAGACTCGCTAGCCTATGTATCTCACGAACCATCTTCCATCTGTCTGGCTGCACATCCGTCAAGCTACCCATGGATCTACGGCTAAGAGCATCTGCCACAACATTGGCTTTTCCCGGGTGGTACAAGATATCAATATTATAGTCCTTTAGCAACCCTAACCACCGCCTCTGCCGTAGGTTCAACTCCTTCTGCTTAAAGATATATTGGAGACTCTTGTGATCCGTATAAATATCAACATGAATCCCATACAAATAATGTCTCCAAATCTTCAAGGCATGAATCACCACTGCTAGCTCCAAATCATGAGTGGGATAATTCTTTTCATGCTTTCTGAGCTGTCGGGAGGCATAAGCTATAACTTTGCCATGCTGCATCAACACACAACCTAGCCCAATGCCTGAAGCATCATAATAAATGACATAACCATCCGGTCCCTCAGGAAGAGTCAGAACTGGAGCCGTTGTCAACTTGTCCTTCAATAACTGGAAATTGTGCTCACAAGCATCCGTCCACTGAAACTTAGCTGCCTTCTGAGTTAGCCTAGTCAAAGGCACTGAGATCGAGGCAAATGTTTCCACAAACCTTCTGTAATACCCTGCTAGCCCCAGAAAACTGTGTACCTCAGTAGGTGTCATAGGTCTGGGCCAAGTCTTCACCGCCTCAATCTTCTGTGTATCCACCCAAATACCATCAGCCACGATAATATGCCCCAAGAATGCCACCGAAGTCAACCAGAACTAACACTTGGAAAACTTGGCATACAATTGCTGGTGCTGGAGGACCCTAAGTACCGTCCTCAAATGGTCTGCATGCTCCTGCTCTGAACAGGAATAAACCAGGATATCATCAATGAATACAATGATGAACATGTCTAAGAACGACCTGAATACCCGGTTCATCAAATCCATAAACACTGCTGGAGCATTGGTCAGTCCAAAATACATCACCCTAAACTCATAATGTCCATATCGGGTTCTGAATGCTGTCTTTGGAATATCTGCCTCCTTTATCCTCACCTGATGATAACCTGACCGCAAGTCTATCTTTGAAAAGCACTTAGCACCCTGCAACTGGTCAAATAAATCGTTAATCCTGGGAAAGGGGTACCTGTTCTTGATGGTTACCTTGTTCAGCTGCCTATAATCCATACACATTCGCAGCGATCCATCTTTCTTCCTAACAAATAACACTGGTGCTCCCCATGGAGATGTACTCGGCCTAATAAAGCCTTTCTCCAATAAGTCTCTCAGCTGCTCCTTCAACCCTTCAGCTCTGCAGGTGCCATTCTATAAGGAAGAATGGATATAGGTTGGGTACTTGGCAATACATCTACACTAAAATCTATCTCCCGCTCTGGAGGGAGACCTGGAAGATCATCTGGGAATACATCCGGAAACTCACTAACTATCGGAACTGACTGAAAAGCCGGTACCTCCGCTTCTGTATCATGCACCCGAACCAAATGATAGATACAACCTTTTCTGACCATCTTCCTTGCCTTGAGGTATGAAATAAACTTACCCCTCGGCGATGCTGCATTCCCTTTCCATTTTATAACTGGCTCGTCTGGAAACTGAAATCGAACCAACTTCTCCCTACAATCAACGTTGGCAAAACAAGAAGCCAACCAATCCATACCCATAATGACATCAAAGTCGGCCATATCCAACTCTATCAAATCTGCTAAGGTATGACGGCTATATATCACCACCGAATAATTTTTATACACACGCTCAGCTATAACCGGATCTCCTACCGGTGTAGCTACCTCGAATGGTTCTATCGGCTCAAGTTCTATCCCTATTCTATTAGCAACAAGAGGGGATATGTAGGACAAGGTGGAACCTGGATCTATCAAAGCATATACATTACAGAAAAAGACCGATAGTATACATGTAACAACATCTGGTGACGCCTCATGATCACGTCTACTGGCCAAAGCATACATGCGGTTCGAAGGACCGCCGGATCTAGAAATTCTGCCACGACCTCTACCATGGCCTGCTGGCGTCTGAATACCCCACCCGGTGGGGCGCATAGCCATAGATGACGATGAACCAGCACCCGACCCCGTAGGCCGAGCCATCCTACCTGAACCACCCATGTTGGGACACTCTCTCATCATATGGCCCTGACGGCCGCAAGAGAAGCAAACACCTGCGGTCGAACGGCATTCCCCAATATAAAGCTTACCACACTGAGAGCACCGAGGATAAGATGGCCTCAACTGACTAGAGCCCCTATTCCTCTGAGAACCCAAAGCCATGGAGCTCTATCCGGCTCCTGAATACCTAGGGCAGTTGAACCTCTGCGCCCGTAGTAGGCGAGGGAGCACTGCGTGCCGGCCGCAATGAATATCGACCTATCGTTGGGCCCCATGCGCCTCGAGACTCACCGAAATAAGCTGCCGACCTAGCCCTCTTATGCTGGTCCCTGTCATGACCTCTATCTGGTTGTCGCCCTCTATGTCGGTCCTCAACCCCTTGTGTGTATGCCTGGATACGAGTAATATCCATACCCGGCTGAAGAGCTACCGCCATACAACCATCGATCAGATAATGGTCCAGCCCCATCACAAAGCGATGCACCATGTCTGCCATATCTGCTACAATAGTAGGTGCGTATCTGGCCAATGAATCAAACTCCAGGCTATACTCACGAATGGTCCTGCCATTCTGGCCTAAACTGTAAGAATCGTCCACTCTAGCTCTCCTCATCTCTGGGAGGCAAGAAGTGACCAAGGAAGGCCTCGTAAACTCCTCCCATATAGCTGGAGGAACATCCTCTCCCCTGGACAACCCCAAGACTCATACCAGTTTGTAGCTATATCACGCATCCTATATGAAGCCAACTCCACAGACTCAGTCTCCGAAGCCCTGATTACCCTCAAGGTACGCTGCATCTGTCGAATAAACTCCTGTAGGTCATCCTCGGGCTGAGACCCAAAAAACTCTAGAGGGTTACAACTCAAGAAATCACGAACCCTCAAACTGTCAGACATAGGGTCGACTCTTGGTCCTTGTCTGCGGTTCTGCCCTGCCACCAACCTAGCCAGCAGCTGCACCGCATCTCTCATGGCTCTGTCCTCTGCCCCCGGCTGATGGGCTGGAGGCTCAGGTGCTGAGGCCTCGGAAACTGGTGATGTTGCCCCTGAACTGGAGCCTCTGGTGGTGGCGACGAAGCAGAGCTCGTCGACTGGGGCACAGTCTCCGGCATAGATTGGGTACGGGACCTAGTAACTCTCTGAATCCGGCTGGTATCCCCCGCTGTAGACCTGCCCTTCTGGGCCGCTGTCGCCTTCTTCGGAGGCATAGCTGTAAACATAGTAAGTTGTCAGAAAGGGATTATCCTACTAACATAGCACTATTGCACGATCTAAGAGATGAAAGAATAAAAACCAATCCTAAATGCCCTGCATCCTCCTACGTATAAGTATGGTGCACAACATACTCATACGCAAGACTCTACTAGATACGGTCTGTAGACATTCCGAGGACTAACTGCTCTGATACCACTTTTGTCACGACCCGACCCGACGGGTCGCGACTAACCGCCCTAATGACGTCATTATACTAACATGTCACACATAATCCAACTAACACTTAATGAGTCTGAAATCCGGCAGCATAACGCTGCAATAACAACATATACCAGGGTAGGCAAGCCGACAAGGCTGCCTTTACCCCCGAATGTACCTGCCTCCTGAGGAGTCACAACTAGCCAACACAATATAACAGGCAAGCCGACAAGGCTGCCAACAGATAATATAACAGGCAAGCCGATAAGGCTGCCAACAGATAATATCACATATACACGGGAACACCCCCAACATAGAGTACAATAATATGGCTGACCGAAACAGATTTCTGACCCTTATACCAGTGCAACCCACAACTGTCTACAGACCTCTACAAGAAGGATAACGACATATAATGGGACAGGGCCCCGTCGTGCCCCTAAATATACAAAAGTCAAAATAATAGGGTTCTGTACCCAAAATGACAAAGCTCTGAATCAAAGGAGCTTCCCAACCTGCTGAGTAGGAATCTAGGCCTGAGGTTCACCAAACTGAAAACTTGTACCTGCGGGCATGAAACGCAGCCCCCCGAGGAAAGGGGGTCAGTACGAAATAATGTACTGAGTATGTAAAACATGAAGCTGTAAAAGAGATCTAGCCAACAGAAAACATGAGATCAGTATAAAAATCAGGATCCAAATCCAACTGTGCCATAAACAATAAAAGTCAGTTGCCTTATAAAAATGAGAGTCAAGTCAAGAAAACATGAGTGTATATCCATATACATACATACATATATATATATATATATATATATATATATATATATATATATATATATATATATATATATATATATACGTAATGTAACCCGGCCCACTAGTGCGGGACTCGGTGGAATCATATCATAACCCGACCCATGCTGGGACTCGGTGAAGTCATATCGTAACCCGGCCCATGCTGGGACTCGGTAAAGTCATATCTCATATATGGATCCATCCTACGTAACCCAGCCCTCTAGTGAGGGTCTCGATGAAAAATGCAAGGCTATGCAAGAACGTAACCCGGCTCGGGACTCGGTGAGGTGAAGTAGTAACACTTAGCACGAGTAGATATCATGAGTAACCATATGCAAGTAAAAATTATCATTTGACTCTCAATAAAATCATTATAATAATGTCATAATAAACTCTTTGCTGAAAAATCATAGGCACTTCTCATAACAATCCTCTTTAGGAATTAAACTGTATAAGAATCAAGTACGTCCGCCGTACTTTCATTAAATCATGCCAAAAGAAAGAAGTAAGGGTTTCACATACCTTTTAGACGAACTAATCCACTCAATATTAGAATATGCCTCGTTATAGAACTTCAACCTATAATAATGGTAATACGCTCGTTATTCTATGATTACTAGAATACTTTATATCGAATAACGACTTCTTATTCTATAAAAATTCGGGCAGCACTTCCCCTGTTTATACATGTTTCCACAACTTCCAAACGAGGCTAATAACATCAATAACCAAGCACCAATTAAGAGCACAACCAAAACAACAATAAAGGGAATTTACACACCGACTTCTCATGTAAATTTAGCCTCTTAATCCACCTTAAAAACAGCCCACAAAATAGTCCATGTTCCAACAACAACGAGGGTAGAATGTGAAGTATTTCTACGCCTTTCTACACCCTTATTCCTTTAGGACTTACATTAGCAATTACCACACTTAAACATACATAATGGTAACAAAATTTTCAGCATTATAACACCACAAAACAGTCCCTAAAACAGTCCATATACATCACAACATGTCCAACAATTTCATGCAAGTTCTTGGCCACAACATGTCATAATTTCATAACTCTTATCTTAACTCCTAAAATCCAATTTCGTATTTCCATACTTCCATATAACTAATTCCAACTAAATATCAATATTTCCTTTCAATTTCATCATGCAATTAGTGACAATAATAACACCAATAACCAACGAATCCAATAACACCAAAATCTGCCCCAAATTGGCAACTAGCCCAAAATTATCACATGCAACGCTTAAATTCCAATTTCTCCTTAACACAAATTCATTACCTTAATTATAACAACATGCATTCCAATTATATCGTAGAAAGAAGAATTTTATACATCAAATTCGTCCCAAAACAGTCCACAATTTTCTGCCCACTGCTTGTCCGAAAATCCCCACTGTTTTCATATTTCTTTCCCTTTTTTGTTCACTTCTTCAACTCCAATTGACATGCAAGTGTTCTACAATGTTAAGCCATCATCCCTACATGTTTTTCTTCCAAAATTTCATCCCAAAAATTCGAAATTTCTGGGCTAGAGTTTCGCCAGTAGTGGTTGTTTTTGCCACTGTTTTTGGTGTTGTTTTGCTTCTAATTTTTTTGTGAAGAATGTAGTCTAGGAAGAGAAGATAAAAATCTTAAATTGGGTATGGGGTTGGGGTGATTTTCGGCCAGCAGGGGGGTGGGTTTGGAGAAGAGAGGTGAGGTTTTTGGTTAAGTTTAGAATGAAGTTGAAGAGGTGAGTGTAGGTATATAAAAAAAAATCTGAATTTCCTTATCACACTTTGGCCCCCCAAGTTCTTCAATTAATAAATCTTAAACCCACTTCTTTTAATTCCCGAGAATTTCATAAAGCATCGTATCCTCAATGTCACAATTTTAATACAATACTATTCCATAACTCCATTGGAATAAATTCAACTACTAGGATTAATTCTCGTCGTCACATGTATAGCACTAAAGAAAAACTATTCCGGGATAACATCCGTTTATACACTAATTACCCGTATTAACATATGTAAGCGTTCCTTATATTCAATATCCGAATCTTACTTCCTTAATGACGTTCTTAATTATCGTCTTAATCTTACGAGGTGTAACACAGACCCTGTCATTCTCGAATTAATCCGTACAATTCTCTACTTTCAATAAAATGAACAAAGTAAAGTTCATTTTTGTGAAATTTGAACTGACATATTTATTAACTGTCATAAATTACCTACAAGACTTGAGTATCGATCAATTTTCATAAGTCTTCGTCGCTTCCATCCGCGAAGCACCCGATTCACCCGTGGATGATGGGTGGATTAAAAAAAAATAGGGTGATGGATGGGTCGGGTGGTGGATGGATCGTTGGCGGGTGAAGGCGGATTGAGCTCCACCCGATCCACCTCTGATCCATTGTCAACCCTACCCGTGGTCACAAATGTAATTTGATATCTTCTCATATGGGCCCTCCATCTTGGTTAAATTCATAACACTAAGGGTGAATTTGGAAGGAAGAAAAATAAAATATTTTCCAACTTTTTCATGTTTGAGTGGTCAAATTTTTTAAAAAATCCTAATTTTTTTTCTTTTTATTGGAAAATCCATTTTGTTATTAATGATCTATGAAGGAGTAAAAGGAAAAAACTTATAAGAGTATTACATATTATATACTTCGAATTACGAAATACTTATAAAGTATAAGTATATATTTTTATTATCATGCAAGCATGTGTCGTCTAATCAAAATGTAAGTTTTCACAGAACGAAAACTTTTCGTAGAAATACTTGATTTAGTTGTTTGAAAACTAGAGCAAACTTATATCTAAAAATCATGTATATAAACTAAACTATTAGTGGGATGTAAGACGCGTAGAGAGAGAGAGAGATTAAAGAAAGAGGCTTATATGAATAGAATAAATAAGGTCAATCAACAATAAGAAAGGAGCACAGTGCATTGTTAATTATAACTTGATCTTTGAACAGCTATCTCTTACCTTTGTGTGGTCAAAAAGCATAGCAACAAAACTAGTATTTATAATTACATAAAAGTATATTTTTGATTATGTAAATAAGAATAATTTTGGAAGAATAAGTTCAATTTCTTCTTAAAATCTTAAAGCACCACTTATTTTGAAACAAAATAAAAAACCTAAAATTGTTGGAATATACGATAGTGGTATTACTTAAGCTTGGACCACTACTATTTTCATTTATTTGTATTGGACTCGGCGCACTTGTAATTAATCTTTGATTTTCTGCATATTTGGTTGTATGGTATCCGATATAGAGGGCCCAAGATATTTTGTACACACAAGAATTCATTTTCCTCTTTTCAGATAATAAAAATTCTCTCTCCCTTCTATCAACTTTATCTCTTTACACCGACCTTGTTCTACTCATTTATTATGAGATCTTCACCATGGATTGAGCTTCTAACATGGTATCAGAGCACAGATCTCGTGATTACCTTTCTATCGATCTTACCCTCATCATTTTCTGTTAGGGTTACTGTATATTTCTTATTTTCCACTGCAAATCACGATGTTTTCACTTCGATTTTGTATCTCCAGTGTTCGATTTCGATGAACGAGTGTTGTGTTGAGCTTTGGTTCGAGTTTTGGTGTGATTCATGTAGATTTCACCAAATCTAGGGTTTTCGTCATCGAAAATATAGGGTTTCATCAACGATATCGGCCTTTTTCGAGTGGTTCTTCACCAGATCTAGGGTTTTCATCGAAGAATCTGTGTTTCTCAGCCATATAAGTTACTCATTAACGAAATTTGAGTGTTATCTTCTATTGTCAAGGTCGTATTCCTTCCGGTTGCGAAGGAAAGTGGTATCTCAGAATTACTCAACTCATATTCATATTAGATACATATTATTGTTGATGCTTTCTGTATTTTGGTATTTTTGTCTGTCAAAACTTAAATATGACTACCAACAACACTACGAATTCAATTGTTAATCCAAATATTTATACGGTTCCATCTCGTGCTATTTTTCATGAGGATGACTGTACTCATTCATGTCACCGACTCTATATCCATCCTTCGGATGTGCTAGGGGCTTCCTTGGTACCTGTGTCGTTCGATGGGACTGGGAGTTGGAGACGAAAAATTCTGGTTGCTCTTTCTGTTAGGAATAAGCTAGATATTATCGATGGAACTTCTCAAAAACTTCCTACAGTATCACATTTGGCCAGATAATGGCAAATGTGAAATGACTTAGTTGTGTCATGATTGACTAATTCTCTCACAAAGAATTGAGTACTCAGAGTTTGCCAAGGATAGTTGGTCTGAATTAGAGGATAGATATGGAAAAGCAGATGCCGTCAGAGTGTTTGAACTTAAAAAGGACCTAGCCCACATTTCCCAAGGATCTTTTGACATAACTTCTTATTTCAACAGAATCAAGCAAATTTAGAATGAGATTGCTTCCCACTCTATCAGTCGTGTCACTTCATGTTTTTGTGGAGCTAGGTCAGAATATCAAATAGATGAGGATATGCAGAGGGTGTACCAATTTCTCATGATCTTGAATGACACTTATGTTCAAACTAGGAGTAACATCCTCATGATCAAGCCATTTCCCTCAGTAAGCATTGTATATAGTATCTTTCTCTGTGATGAAAATCAAAGGTAGGTATCTACATCTTCTCAGTTCTCTTTCACTGATGCTTCCTTCAATGCTGGAACATCCACGCAATCTTTCTTTTTTCCATCCAAAGTCAGTCTGACTCTCAAAGGATAAGGATCTTCTTTTGTAAGTATTGCAAACGAAATAGGCATACTATAGAGAAGTGCTACAGATTGCATAGATTTCCACCAGATTTTAAATTTACCAAGAATGATTCTAAGAAGACTGCTGCAAATGCTGAAGTCCAGTCTTCTGAACATGCTCTTGCTATGATCCCTGCTAATACTATTTATCCTCATATGATCCTTGGTCTGAACAAAGACCAACATTCCCAGCTATTGAAGCTTCATTAGCAAGCTCAAGTTAATGTTGATCCTTTGGGAATGTGACTACCTCAGCTACTGGCTAATCTTGTTAGTGGTGCTGTAATTTCTTCTATGATTTCTAGCCTCAGTAAGGACCAGCATACTCCTTCATCAGCTTCATGATATGGTTGATTTTTCTGACAGTGTTATGATGACTGCTAGTGCTAATTTTGCTAGTAAGGTCTATTCAGAAAGTGTCTCTCTCAAATCTTGTATGTTTTCTCATGTAGATAGTTTTATTTAGATTATAAACTATGGATCTTCTGATCACATGACTTCCCATAAAGACTTACTATTTGACTTACACTCTTTACCTATCCCTTGTCTGGTTTCACTTCCAAATGGTTACAAGGCCAAGGTCACCAGTGTGGGTTCTTTGACTTTGTTTCCTAATCTAGTTTTACACAATATTCTTTATATTCCTATCTTTCAACATAATTTAATTTATGTTCACAAGTTACTTGAGCAACTTGATGGCCTAATTTTGTTCACCAATGTTCTTTGTATAATACTTGCCCTTCTCTGAAAATGCATGTGGTTCTTGGAAAATTTGCTAAGGGCTTATACAATCTGCCACTTCACTCTCCAACCATACAATCTCCCAGTTTTGTTCCTGCTTGTAATTTTGTTTCTAATTCTGCATCTGTATTTTCTTTATCACAGTCTGAATGTAATTCTCATAATTTATTTATCAATAATGTACCAAGTTCTGCACACATGTGTGATATAAATAAAATGGATGTGATTTGGCATTATAGACTTAGTCATATTCCTTTCTCTAGGATGAGGTCTACTCTAGCTGTTAACTCACATTTTAAGCTCTCTAGAAAATAATATTTTACTTGTCCAGTCTGCCCTCTAGCTAGGCAGACAAGGTTACCCTTTCTCGATAGCACTATTCAAACCACTCAACATTTTCAACTCATTCATGTTGACACTTAGGGTCTTTCTCATACTCTCAATTATGATGGATCCAAATATTTTTTAATAATTGTAGATGACTTGTCTAGGTCCACCTAGACTCATCTCATGGGTGCCAAAAGCAATGCTTTTGACCTTCTTAAATCTTTTATTGCTATGGTTGAAACACATTTTAATCTCAAAATTCAAACCATTAGGAGTGATAATGCCTTGAAATTAGGCTCCAGCTCTGCTGGTGTTTTATTTTTCTCCCAGAAAGGGATTATTCATCAACCCACTTTTCCACACACTCCACAACAAAATAGGGTGGTGAAAAGAAAACATAGACATCTTCTTCAAACTGTCAGGGCACTACTTTTTCAGTCTCATCTTCCTATTAAGTTTTAGGGGGGCTGTATCATCACTGCTACATATTTGATCAATAGATTTACTACCATACTGTTGAAGAACAAATGTCCTTATGAAGTGCTATATCTTAAATCACCTACTTACTCACATGTAAAAACCTTTGGTTGTCTATGTTACTCTACTATTTCTAAAGTTCATAGGGACACGTTTGAACCTAAAGCAATCCCTTGTGTTTTCCTAGGTTATCCCTTTGGGAAGAAAGGGTAGAAATTATACAACTTGATTTCTCATACTTGTTTTATTTCAAGGGGTGTCATTTTCCATGAACACATTTTTCCTTTTTGACAAAGTTGCTTGTGTTCCTACCAATGCTAATAATCCTGCTTCTCAATCTCCTTTATCTGCTTTATTTGATGATCCCATAGTTTCTTGTCCTTTCCCTTCCTCCCCTTCTGATAACAGTTTGTCTGCTCCTCTATCACCTTTTTTTTACCTATTTTATCTACATCACCCGTGCCTTTCTTTCCTCATCCTCCCATCCCTGCACCTACTTTACCTGTTTCTGCTGCTATTACACAGAGATAATCTACTAGACCTAGAAAGAAACCTTTTTACCTTCAGCAATATGACTGTAATTCTTCTTTAGTAAGCTCCATGTCTGTTAATCCCATATCTACTTCTACTTGTGATAAGAATCCTATTTTTAGCCTCACATTTACTCTCAAACAACTATTGTCCCTGAATGACAAGCTGTCATGAGACTTGAGTTTGTGCTTTGGATGCAAATAAAATTTGAAGTATTGTTCCACTCCCTATGGGTAAGAAATTTGTTGATTGTAAATGGATTTACAAGATTAATTACAAAGTTGGTGATACTTTAGAGAGGTACAAAGCAAGGCTAGTGGTTAGGGGGGACACCCAGGTTGAGGGTGTGAATTTTCATGAGACTTTTTCTTCTGTTGTTAAAATGTCCACTGTTAAGGCTTTAATTGTTGTAGCAATTAAGCAGAAATGGTCCCCTTTCCAGCTAGATGTCAATAATGCATTTTTGCATGAAGATTTAGATGAGGAAGTGTTTATGAAATTACCACTTGGTCTATTAATTCCTGCTTCTTCTTCTTCAACTCATTTAGTCTTCAAGTTGCAAAAGTCTCTTTATGACTTGAGACAGGCTTCCCGGCAGTGGTATGTCAAGTTATCTGAAGCACTTTATTCTCGGGGTTACTCTCCTTCACTGAATGACTATTCTTTATTTTCAAAGGGTTCTAGTGACTCTCTTGTTCTTTTGGTAATTTATGTGGATGATATCATCCTTATTGAGAATGATCTATTTGAGATTTCTGCCCTTAAGAGTTTCCTTCATGAACAATTTAGAATCTAGGTCTTAGGCTTGCTCCACTATTTTCTGAGTATTGAGGTATTATATTTTGAGTCTGGTGTCCTTCTTCATCAGAAGAAATTTATACATGATATGTTGGTCTAGTTTCACTCTCTTAACTGTTCACCAGTAGTATGTCCTTTGAAATTACATGTGAAGTTAATGGCTGGTTGTGGTGATCCTTTGCCAAATCCTTAAGAATTTAGGTGTTTGGTTGGCAAACTAAATTTCTCCACTTACACAAGACCTGATCTTTGTTTTGTTGTGCAATATTTAAGTCAGTTTATGCAAAAATCTTGTGTTCCTCATATGAACGCTGCATTGCACCTTCTCAGATATATCAGGGTACATTAGATTTTGGTCTTTTCTTCAATAATTGCCCTGATTTCTCCCTTCGAGTCTTTTATGATAGTGACTGGGGTTCCTTGCGAAGGTTCAAGACTTAGCCGAGCGTTAGCGAAGCTAGATTCTCATAGCGAAGCGAAGCGCTGTAGTAGCGTCGAAGCCCTATGTGCTATAATGTTGAGCCAATGACGCTCCGCCTTCTCTATAGAAGCAGTCAACTGAGTTCTGAACGAATTAGCTCCTTGGTAATGGCTTAATCTATAGATAGAAAGCCCTATGGTGGGAAACTGTCAAGACAATCGGAGATCAGTTACTGGTTTTTGTATCCTTTTGGGTGGTAGTATTGTAGGATGGAAGTCCAAAAAGCAACATGTTGTCTCCCTTTCATCAGCTGAAGCTGAGTATAGGTCCATGAACAAGGTTGTGGCTGAGATCACTTGCTTTCACGACTATTGTCAGGTTTTGGTTTGGTTGTTGCCTTGCCTATTTCTTTGTATTGTGACAATTAGTTTGCCATCCACATGGCAAAGAACCCTGTTTTTCATGAGCGAACCAAGCCCATCGCCGAGTGCCACACAATTTACAGATATATTTACTAAGCCTCTTGTTGGTGTTGTTCATCATATTCATCTTCTCAAGTTGGGTGTTTTGTCACCCTCCAACTTTAAGGGGGGTGTTGGAATATACAATAGTGTTATTACTTAAGTTTGGGCCACTACTATTTTCATTTCATTTATTTGTATAATATTGGGCTCGCTTGTAATTAATCTTTGGTTTTTTGCATATTTTGTTGTATTGGTATCCGATATAAAGGGCGCAAGATATTTTGTACACACAAGAATTCATTTTCCTCTTTTCAAGATAATAAAAAATTTCTCCCCTTCTCTCTACTTTCTCTCCATACCGACCTTGTTCTACTCATTTATTACTAGATCTTCACCATGGATTGAGCTTCTAATAAAAACACCACTTATTAAACGAATGAAATATCATATGTAAGACGTTCTACTTGACAACATTAATTATTTGACTAATACTTAATTATGTGAATATCATAACAGGAATATATAAAGAAAGATAGAAGGTAATTAGCTATATTTATTATAATCGATAATGACGAGCGAGATGATGAAACCATACCCATTTAAATTTAATCTAGTACCCCAACTAGAATTATCAAATTGGAAGTTTGATAATCTATGTATCGTATCTGGAGTGATTAAATTAATCTTATACTACTACTTAGGAATAAGGCAAAGGTTTGTCAGATATATATATTTTAAAAAACTCCATCCTCGGCAAGATACTAATCATTTAAAAATTAAATTTAGTACAACCACTTTGGCCCCTATTCGGTGACCATCACCAATTTTAATTAACTTCAATATACGTACTTTGAAGCTTTAGGTTATGTCCCTTTCATCATAATTAGCCATTTCTTCCTTTCTGTGTCATGAGAACTGATGACGATGGTGACAATTCGTCGACATTGTGTGATATTTCTCAGAATAAATCAGTAAAATAATATTCCCATTCCGAAAATCTGATTAATCAATTGCCATTCGGTGAGGTTCTCTCTACCGTTAATTTGATACACGTACCTTTTAAACATCCCCTATACAACTTACTCTTTATTGTGCTCCCCCGGCTGAGCCGTTCCTATACTTTTAAGGGCCCAGTGCGAAAAATAAAATGATGTCTTTTTTATTCATATGAAAAATTAACTTGGTTGAGGGTCCTTTTTAAACAACTTGAAACAAAAATAAAATGCTTTTGTCAAGTGTCAAATCTGATTTTGTGTTTTAAAAAAAGGTCATTTGCTTGCTCATTGGATTCGAATACACGACCTCTCACTAGGAATGACTTTTGAAGGGAGCCATCAACCACTAAGTTACAACTCTCACTAATAAGATTGGAGGCATTTTTAATACATATCTTAATATATGAAACCAATAAAAGAAAAATGAAAATTATGGGGCGGAGACCCCGCCGGCCGGGGCCCTGTGCGGCGGTGGCGCCTCGACGACCCCAGGGACGGCTCTGTCCCTCGGTCCCAATTTATTTGACATTTTTCACGTTTCGAGAGTCAAACGAGTTATTCTTTGACCTAAGTTTTTCATGTCTTTTAAATATTCTAAACTACTCCCAACGGATCAAAAAGAATGTCCATTTAACCTTTATTTTTTGGGTCAAAAAGAATATTCACTTACCAAATCAAGAAAGAATTAATCTTACTTTCCAGATTTGCCCTTATTAAGTGTTAGAGACCAAATCCCAATACCTATTTAATTAGAGGTATTTTAGTCAGATTACCTATTTTTGCCTAGAAGTTAATATTTTATTAAGGGGTGTGCAAATGACTAAGTGGACACTCTTTTTTATCCGGAGGGATGTATTAATTATGGTGACTTATAATACTTTTTATATAATTTTCTAATACTATGTAAATTTTATTCCAAAAAATCTAAATATTCTAGGTTCAAACACACGATCAAAATTAAGAAGTTTGACTCTCGAAATATGAAAAATGTCAAACAAATTGAGATAAAAGGGAGTATTGATTTTATGTTTATGTACTAACAATGTAAAACACATTTCTATAATCATCAAGTCGTATATAAAGTAATTATATATAGATGAATTTGTACGATAAGTAATAATTGATAATCTAATTAAAATAATTTTAATATATTGTTATATTACATCAAACTGCATTGATAGTGAAAAATATTTACACTATCCGTGTACATAATTTATATTCTCTATATTAGATAGGCTGATTATTGGACGGTCACAAAATTGTATCTACATGTATATGATTCTTATATCATTGTTCCTCTCAGAATTTCACAATTTCAGTTTCTAGGTTAAATATTTTGATAGAAAGCAGTTTACCCCATAAGTTGAGATTTTTATCGCAAATTTTAATTAGTCAAATTTCAAAATCGAATACAGGACATCGTATGGAAACTAAAAACTTTTTAAGCCTTGATGGTAATATGATTACATTTGATAAATATTGGACTTTTTTGTGATAAGTTAATTAATTTATTCTTCTACGTATCAAGCTAATGTGGGGTTGTACCGTCTTTCTGACAGTATGAAATCATTTTCATCTAAAAGAAATGGACTGTATAATATGTTTTTTACTCATTAAGGAAACAAGCTTCCAGTGCTAATAACTTTAGCTAGAGGTCAAAAAGAATGAAGGCAAAAATAAGCGAATAATATGTATTGGTAAATAACAACATAAGTCACAAGAGACACAACAAGACAACAACAACATCAACATATCCAGTTAAGTCCCACAGCGTGAGGTCTGAGGAGGGCAGAGTATACACAGACCTTATCTCTACCTTGATAGGTAGAGCGGCGGTTTCCGAGAGACCCTCAGCTCAAAACAAAGTATAAGCACAAGCAAAGTAAGAGAAACGGTCAGATCCGGACAAGAAAGGCCAGCAAAAACATTTATTTAGAGCAAGCTGTACTTCGTGGATGGTATACATTGGCAGCCTATAGTCAGATTCAGAAGTATCCAAAACAAATCTAGTTCAAAATCTCTTCTTCAGTTAGCTTTGTACCAATATATCCAAAGAGTTGGAATCTACCAAAACTTTTCCACCCCTTTTTTTAAAGTATATTATATTAGGTATACTAATAATATATAGTCTGTATTAATTAGATGGTCTCATGAGAGAGTAATGGAAACCATTTTTGTGAGACCAATTTTGAAGTCTTAAAATCTGCTGAGGGAATCCTGATGATGCTGCAGCAGTTGCAAATAGCTGAGGAGGAGGAGCAACATTATTGCTTTGCCATTGTTGACTATCTCTTCTATTGCTGCTGCTTGGAAACTGAACCTATATCATCATAACAATTTGAAAGGATGACAATAATATTCCTAGAGCAATCACCATATATACACTCAAACTGTAAAGAACTGTTATACTATCAGTATAAGTTAAATATGCTTGTTGTTCAAATAACTAGTTCCGCTTATTGTATGCAGCCTTGCCCGAAATGCAAGAGATTGTTTCCACGGCTCGAACCCGTGACCTCTTAGTCACATGACAACAACTTTACCAGTTACACAAAGGCTCCCCTTCAGACAAATTCTTTCACTAAAAAGTAAAAAGCTGATATTTGATAATTCTCTATCACCTAAACATATACTATAAATAAGATACATTTGTGTAAGAGTTTATCTTGGGGGTTTAATTACACAGTCATAATTTGTTGTTATAATTAAAATTGAGAAGGATCTTTTGATTGAAAAAAATCAATGTGTCTTCTGATGTTAAGAAAAAAAAATCTATATTCAAATTCAAAAGATTTCATTAATTCTATTTAGCAACGAATTAATGGCAGATTACAAAAGTCCTACTAGTTACATGCTATTTAGCAATGGATTAGTAAAAATTCTGTAGCCAATTCCTCCTTCTTCTGTTTTGTGTAGTGATAATTACAGTACATTTTAAGTAGCTTGACTGTATAAAAATTCTTTTACAATCAATGTATACTATAGGTTGAGATCATGAAAAAAAGGTACTCGCCTGATAATTTGACGAGCTGAACTGTGGTGGAAACATTGGAATCATTTGGGCGTGATCACCAGCTCTCATATATTGGCCAAACCTTTGTATTTCATTGTTATTTGGCTTCACGAAGCCTGGAGAATGTAGGTGCGTTTGGCTCAACAGTTGCAAGGTTTCCGTCTCATTATTGTACCCATTTCTTCTTCGGGCATCGATATCAATTGGACTAGGTTGCGGCTGAAAATGAAACATGTATAAGGGTAAAAAATGCAACTACTACAGTTAAGAAAAATACAAGAGAAAATACGATAAGAATTTGGAAGAATTAAGCTACAAAGAATGAATTTAACTTACATACATTGAGAATGTAAAGATAGATATACTATCGGCAGGGCAGGAGATAGAAGCCCAGATACGTTCGATCGAATCCAGTAATTTTTATTCAAACAATGTTTACTTGTGTTAAAAAAATCATTAAATATGTATACATATAAAATTTAGAACCCAAATCTTTAAAAATTCAAAACTCATAAAGTTGAAATCCTAACTTTGCCTCTTATCACTATTGCCTTTCTTTAACATACTACAAAGGTAACTTATTTTATTTTTCACATTACTAATCTCATTTTCGGTGACCATTTGTAGTCACATAGGTTATCTATGTATCTTGGACCTCTAATGGTTGTGATCTAATGAAGAAGATCTTTCCACCTTTAATTAGAGGTCTCAATTTGAATTATGAGTAAGAAAAAAATTGTGATAGCGAGCTAGCATTTTCCGGATTTTAAGTAGTGCGAATTCAGATTAGTTAGAAATCCAATGAGGGTAAAGAACACCCGACACTTGATGGAAAAAAGAACATATGTACCTTAGGCCTCGACTCTTGGTGCCGCCAATCAACATCAAATTGCATAGGAGAAGAATTTTGATCCTTATTGGTATCCTCCATTTCTCGGCTGCTTTGTTTTGAGCTCGAGCTACCTAAGCTTAAGTCAAGGCTGTGATTTGCTGCCTTATTAGTAGATTCTGGAAAAGAAAATTAATGAATTATCTTTCATAATTTCTATTTACACACTGAAATAGTATATAGGAAGCAAAGATAACGAATACTAGTAGTAAATATTTACCAGATGAATTAAGTTCATTTTCATAAATGCTAGCATCGAAGTTAGTGAATGCATCCTTCCCATTACACTTGATGACAGCTTTATCATAAGCCCTATAAAGATAATGTACAAGAAAAAAAGAAGAGGTCTTTTTAGCTCACTAGAAATTGAATCTAATATTTAGGTGGCAAAGAAGAATAAATTAAATTCAGCATTGTAATTCCAAAACAAACCTCGCAGCTTCATTTTCAGTATCAAAGAGTCCCAAATAAACGTACCTGTTCGAAAAGAATTAGAAAATGGCAAATTAATAGCAAGCAACCAAGGAATGGCATTGACAAAAATTAGGATTATATTATTCCTTGAAAATTGATTCAAATAAAATTAATTAGGATAATATATGTTTACCTTTTGCCCAATAACTGTCCCATTCTAGCTTCCCATCTACCACATTTGTGCAAGGTCACACCTCTATACTTGGAACTTCCCCTCGGATAACCAGTACTTCGTCTCCGTAGTACATGCACAAATTCTTCCTTTGTTAGATTTCTCATCTGCATCACACATCAAAACAAATTAACACAGCAAATATAGTCTCTAATGTATATATGGGCATAGGCAAATGGACAATAGAATCATTTGGTTCAGTATATGTAATAAAATCACTTATAGTTATTAAATTCTATATTATAATGGCTATTTTTATTAGAATCTAAAAATCTAACAAGTTAAATTTAAATTCTGAACCATCTGCTAATGGGGGTTAAAAAAAAATGTTGATGATAAGGGGAGTCACTATTTAAGATAAGGAGACAGTAGTCCAGCAAGAAAAGTACATTCTTTCATAAGTCTGTCACTCTGATGATCTGATTATGTCATGAACTTACCTGTTTTAAGTCTTCCTCATAATCATCCAGGTTAAAATTTATGTCCGCCTCCACTCCCCGAAACTTTATTGCTGCCCTATCATACGCACTGCAACAACACATTTTTCCAATCTCCATAAGTTTTTTTTTCAAGTTTTCATCTCCCAGTATTAAAGTTCAAACAAAAAAAAACAAAGAGCTCACCGGGCTGCAGCATGTGCTGTATCAAATCCACCTACAAAGATAATATCCGACAAAATCCCCGTTGAGGTTAATTTTCAATGATATCAACACACTAAAACTTCCAACTTCACCTCAAAAATAAATGAAACAAAAGACGTACCTAGATAAACTTGCTTTCCACAATCCCTGAGAGATAATACAAAATGAATGAGAAACACAAGTATATATGGATCAACAAACTGCTTAAGAAAAAGGTAAAGCCAAAGAAAAAAATATTTATGGAAAGACAGAAAATGACCACCAAAAACTGTGATAAAACCCTTAATCAGAGTTCTCTGAGTAGATATCTTTTTTGATCGCAAGTTTTGAAACTCCTATGTTTGGCCTAAATTACTAATTAGTTTGTTTTAAAAAAATTGACAATTTTTTATATTTAAAAATTATTTGAAGTCATATAAATATTTAAAATTTATTTTAATTATATATCTCAAAAAAAATTATTTCTTAAATTTTGTTTCAATTCAAACTAGATCAATCTTTTTTAGGACGAGGAAATACTGATTTTCGAAGAAAAAAAGGGGGAGCAAATGGTTATACACGTGTTGAAGAGCTAGCTCACCATATGTGTGATTCCCAGCGGCCAGTTCTCCGGTAAAAGGTAACACCACGGTACTGTGAACTCCTAGACCTTGGACCACGCCGGCTCTTTTTCATAGGCTGCACCTGCACCTGGTCCTGTTGTGACAACTCAGTACCCTTAATTCCCACTGTCGATGGCTCTGGTTGGTAGAATTTTACTCCAGCCCAATGGGCCCTCGGAAATCTACAAGATCTATCTGCATCAAAACTGGACACTCCATTAACTTCTGACTCATCTACCGGAAAGAACTGCCGGGTAACCGGCAGCTCACTCTCCGACGACAAATTGTCGTCGTTACTAGGAGGAGCTATCATAGAGAACCCAAATATTTTACTAGGAGTATTTCTCTTTTTCTTCCCTTTTTGTCCATTTTCTTCTTCAACTTCTGAACCATATGATTCCTCAATATTATCCACTGCTGATGAGCTTGAATTTGAAACGGATCCAACACCTTTACCTTCTTCTAATTCATTGTTTCTTCCATGATTTGGGGAGTCGTTTAGATTCCACATTTCTTTCTAAGGGAGAAGGATTGCCAGAGTTTTGATTGTTTAGCTCTCTTTCATCTGAGCCAAATTTTGATGATGGCCGAAATTTCCTGACCTATAAATATTCTCTTTTTTCTTTCTTGTTGTTTCTTTCGACTAAATAGATGTGTGGAGTTGAATATGAAATAATAATGGTAAAATGGAGCTTTTTATGAGTCTTGGAAGAATATATAACACAAGAAAACCTATGACTTATAGAGAGAGGTTAAGTTGTTGCAAGAAAATGTTGATTGATAGAGATAGATATATATAGAGAGAGAGAGTTTTATTATGATAGGCTAGCTAATAAATACGTATACGAAATACTTTGACATACTCATTTTTTTAACCTGCACAAATAAAAAGAATGATGGAGTCTTTTAAAATGTACTCCATCATTCTTTTGTGCGGGTTCATTTTATTTTAAATTATAATTTTTTATAACTATAATAATCTCTTGATTATTTTTATTAATGAAAGAATATATATATATATATAATTTATAATTTTCCATAATAGAAAAATCATATTCTTATTCTATTCTCAAAATTCTATTCTAGTTGTACAATAATCCTATAATTATGGTAACCATACAATACTAATTTAATACAATATTTACACTAACTAAACCTTTCAAAAACCGTGATATACATGGGTTTGTATACCGTGTATACCCCGATTTCACATATGGTAATTTGTCTTGTGAAATCATGATATACATGGTATATCACAGGTATAACTAACACACCCTGCAGTCATAGCGTGCAGTCTTCGTATACTGAGATTGTCCCTAAAATCTTCAAAGAGTACTGACGGAAGACCTTTGGTAAAGATGTCTACAATTTGATACTTGGAAGGGACATGGCAGACGCGTACTTGTCCATGAGCTACCTTTTCGCGAACAAAGTGAATATCCATCTCGATGTGTTTAGTGCGCTGGTATTGAACCGGATTACCAGAAAGGTAGATGGCACTAATATTATCACAATAAACCCATGTAGCTTTCTAAATAGGACAATGAAGCTCTAAAAGAAGATTACGTAACCAACAGGATTCAGAGACCACATTGGCTACCCCTCGATACTCGGCCTTTGTACTAAAGCGAGATAATGTAGACTGACGCTTCGCAGACCATGAGACCAAGTTATTACCAATAAACATACAATAGTCGGACATGAAACGTCTGGTATCTGGACAGTCACCCCAATCAGCATCAATATACGAGACAAGTGTAGATGTCGATGAAGGATATAAATGTAAGTCATAGTCAAGTGTCCCCTGGATGTATCGAATAATGCATTTGAGCGCATTCATGTGCTCAACCTTAGGATCATGCATAAATAAGCACACATGTTGTACGTCATACGTATATCTGGTCTCATGAAAGTAAGATACTGAAGAGCCCATGCAAGACTGCGATAGTGAGTCGGATCCTCGTACGGTGAGCCAGCCACAACACCCAGCTTGGGTTTAGTATCAACTGGAGTGGAAGTAAACTTGCATGAGGTCATACTAGCTCGCTCAATGATCTCAGCGGCATACTTTCGTTGTGATAAGAATAACCCACCTGCATGATGAGAAACATCAATTCCCAAAAAGTAACTCAAGGGCCCCAAGTCTTTTATAGCAAACTCAGAACTGAGCATGGCTATGATAGACTTGCGCAAAGCATTAGTAGAGGCAGTCAAGATAATATCATCCACATATAATAGAATATAAGTCAGGGCAGAACCACGACGATATATGAACAATGAATTATCATACATGCTGTGCGAAAACTCAATAGATGAAACATAGTCTGCAAATTTTTTATACTAAGCCCGTGGGGCCTGCTTAAGATCATACAAGGACTTCTTCAATAAACAGACATGATTAGGATATTTGGGGTCACAAAATCCCAAGGGTTGATGCATGTAAACGGTCTCCTTAAGATCACCATGTAAGAAAGCATTATTCACATCTAACTGATGAACGCCAACCTGCTGAGTCTTACCATCACCTACAAGACGAGCCTTATGCCACGCAAAAGACCTATCAGAATTATCCTTATGAGTAAAAATCCACATAGATCGAATAATATTAACACCAGAAGGACGGGGTACCAACTCCCACATCTTATTTGCAATAAGAGCATCATATTCGTCGATCACATCCAATTTTTAATTCGGGTCATTTAAAGCGGACATTGGGTTACGGGGTAGGGGGATTTAAGAACATTAGAATTTAGATTAAAATATCTTTTTGGTTTAAAAATACACCGTTGACTAAGAGTGACCGGTCTGTGACTTGGGAGAGAATTATATGAATTTTGGGACAAATACGGAGGGGTGACGGACTGGCCAACAGGCAGTGGGCTTGCTGGCCCAACATTGGACGTCGAAACAGTTTCTGGGCCCGAGACGGTAAGGGCAGAACTGGGTTGAATATTTGGCCCAGTTTCTAGACCCGAGACGGTAGGGGCAGAACTGGGCTGAATATTTGGCCCAGTTGCTGGACCCGAGACTGTAGGACTGGGCAGGGGACCCAAAATAGTGGCAGGAGGTCTCCTGGGCAGTGGGCCAGCATGCGGAATTTGGGTGCGTGGTAAGTTCAAAAAATGGTGGATAATATACAGAGAGATGGCGTCATCCAAAAAATTATACGAACGAGGCACGGGACTACTCACGTTAGCAAACGGAAATTGGGTTTCATAAAAAAACAACATGATGACTAATTATGATTTTATTAGAAGATAAATCAAAGCATTTGTAACTACGATGATTAGACGGATAACCCAGAAACACAAAGGGGGTAGAACGGGCCTGAAGTTTGTTAATTGTGGTGGACGAAAATAGTGGATAACATAAGCACCATGTCATGACCCAAACCGGAGGTCCGCAACGGGCACCCGGATCCCACCCGTCGGGTACCGCCATTCTTACCATGAACATCTAATCATAATTAATTACGGACTAAGCTGAAAGAAAATTATGAACAACCAGGTAACCAACTTATATATATACATGTA
This sequence comes from Anisodus tanguticus, assembly GCA_034509755.1. Taxonomy (NCBI): domain Eukaryota; kingdom Viridiplantae; phylum Streptophyta; class Magnoliopsida; order Solanales; family Solanaceae; genus Anisodus; species Anisodus tanguticus. The sequence continues at coordinate 27,012,500 of CM067556.1, forward strand.
CCAAGACCGACAAGACCATACAAGACTACTACACACAAGACACTTGTCTACAAGCCTCTAAGAGTAGCAACACCAAGGTCGGGACAAGGCCCCGCCATACCCATATAGACACGCAAAACTGTATCATACCAAAATCAGACTGACACCCCCGGAAAGAGATGAGTGCTTCTAAAAATCCGCTGAAATCTGCAACATATTCATGTGGATCGTCGCCTTGCCTATGCAAACCTGCGGGCATGAAACGCAGCGTCCCCCGACAAAAGTGACGTCAGTACGACTGATGTACTGAGTATGTCAGACATAAATAACAACATAATAGGAATATACCAAAAACTGAAACATAAACAACTGACCAACAGTAACTGCCTCTTTGGCCCTAATACACTTGCCTACATGTTATGCACAGTGCAGTGTCCATATTCCTTGGCCTCATCGGGCAACTTCCTTATCATGACAGCCTCTGTGGGCATCATACCATGTAATGGTTAACTAATATATGCATGATGCAAGTGCGGTATATATATATATATATATATGTCAGTGTTGCGGATTGTGCAACCCATCCCAATATATGTTAGTGTTGCGGATCGTGCAACCCGTCCCAATAAGCCATACAGGCATCACATCACACCATCACATCATAACATCATATTGGCCTCTTCGGGCTCTTTTGTGATAGTATGTAACATCTGCAGGTGGTGTGCGTATATAACGCCTTTCCTTTTTCCCATATTCCCTATATATATAATATTTACCATATAGTAGTGTGCATAGCACTAGTGGGTCCAGGGTAATATACGAATGCAATGCAAGTGAAAATGCATGAATGACAATAAAATACTTCGAGTGACACAATATCCTTGCACCTTTGGCTAACACTGTGAATATCAACACATTTTCTATATGCCTCAATAAGTACTTAGAAACATATTTAGACATGCTTTTAGCATAGGAATCAATAACATGAACATTCTTAACTACTAGGAGTAGAATAAATTATGGAGCAATATCACGATTTTATTATGTTACGTGGTACATGCCAAAAGAAAGAAATAATTCGCCTTAACATACCTCGATAATAACGGAACCAGCCTTGCCTTTTATTTTCTCGAGCAAGGTTGCTGCTTCTGCTCACTTTCCAAATGAAACCAAAATTGAATTGTCAAATGGAGGTGGGTTATTCTTGGTTTGGGACGCTGCAATTCACAGGAATTGGAATTGTTCCCTTTTTTCTTAAGAATTAGCTTCTCATAATGGTGTCCCCCTTTGCAGCCAATTTCTTGGCGGTGGAATTTTCATTTCACGCCACCTTGCACCACATAATTAAGTGACATGCCTCCGTATAATTTATCAATCACACACATAATTAATTTTGTAATCCCAATTTACTTAAATCTTAATAACTTATAAAACCTCCATATATTCCATGTCATAATTTGTAATATGACACTCGTCCATAACCTCTTTGTGCATACACCAAATTTATTTATGCTCCCCGTCGTCACATTTGTTATGTCCAAAATCATTTCGGGGTTTAATCCTTTTATATACTGATCTCTTTATTAGCATAAATAAATATAACATAAATTTTCCCAACGCTCGGGTCTATTTACACATGCCTAGCGATTTTATAAATGCTTAGCGATTTAAACCGTAACCCGAAAGTACGGGATGTTACACACCAAAAGACCCTACGATGTGAATACGAAGGAGTCTTATTATATAAGATTTGAAGGGGGGACAAATATGTCAAACCTTTGGTAGGAAGAATGAAGGAAGGGGGTACGGAAGCATGGACCAATAAAGATCGGACAATATTATTAATGGTATGAATTTTGCGTTCGGCTTTCCTATTTTGTGAGGACGTATGAGGACAAGAGAAATGAAAATTTATGCCATTAGTACCACAAAAATCCTGAAACAACCCATTATCATATTCTTTGCCATTATCACATTGAATATTTTTGATTTCCCATTCGAATTGGGTTCAGATGAATGCTCTAAATTTTTAAAAAGTGGAAAAACGTGAGATTTTTTCGCTAACGGAAAAGTCCATAAAAAATTAGAATAATCATCCAAAAATAGAACATAATAACGATGATCCAAAGAACTGAGAAACAGATGATGTCCATAAATCGCTATGAATAATATCAAATGGCATTAAAGTATGAGAGTGAGAGTCTACAAATGGTAATCTAACAAGTTTTTCTAGAGGACAAGATTGACAAATTAGAGTACTACGCGTACCCTTACAAGTAATAAAATTATTTTTATGCAAGGAAGAAACAATTGATGACCCAGGGTGACACAAACGTGCATGCCACAAGGAATGAGCTAGAGCTGCAAAAGTAGATAGCAAGGCTTGACTCGAAGGACTGGATGCGGGCATGATAGAATAAAGATCTCCCCTACTATCACATCTCATGAGAGGTATCCTCGTCTTGAAATCCTTCACATAAAATCCAAAAGGATTAAAATCAACCGAAATCCAATTATCAGTGGTGAATTTACGGACAAACATCAAATTTTTAATTAAGTTAGGGGCATGAAGAGCATTTTTCATGACAAGAGGTGGACGGGGGGAAGATAAAGTTTTATGAATGTAACCACGAATTGGAATTGAATTGCCATTACCAACAATTATGCCACGATTGTTGCTCAAATTGAAATAAGTCGAGAGATTATCTTGGCCGGACGTCATGTGGGTAGTGACTCCGGTGTCCATGTACCAATTCACATCCGGGGGATTTAATCCAAGTGTGTGCATCGCGGCTTCAATATCGATAGGGGTGGGGCCCGTTGCATGGTGGGCCTGGTGGGGCCGAGACCCAAGTACGCTGGCTTGCTGTCCCCCCGCCCAGAATTTCCTCTCGGGTTCCACTGTGGGCCTGAATAACTGGGTCTGCTTGATGGTGAAAACTGGGCCCAGTTCGGGTTGGTAGCATATGACGGGTCATAGGGGTTGTTGGGCCCAAGCCCATTGGCCAAGTTCCACGACCATGGGCCCCAGGGCTGTTATCCAATTGGCTTGTGGCCCACTGTTCCGAGGCACATTGCCACCCCCGTTATTTCCATCTCGTTTTTACCATTATTTTTGAAATGTTAACCCTTTTTGCCGCCACCGTTGTTGGATACAGATGGAGAAATGTTGGACTCGGTCACCATGACGACAGAAGGGCCCCCAGTGGCCGCTTTCTTAGCCAAGCATGCTTCTTTGGGCGTGAGTATTGAACGGGCCTAATAAAACTATGGAAGAGGACTGCTCCGACGAAGAAGCGTACCAATGCCACTATAGGCCTGAGACAAGCCCGCAACCATTTGAAGGACAAGACGATCGTTGGTAACGGACACACCAATGTTGCGGAGTTGGTCCGCCAATTCTTTCAACCTTTTGCAGTATGCAGAGGCTCGGAAATAGATGCAGGGGGGAATTTGGGAGAGAATTTTAGACCTAGATTTCTGATATCATGAAAGAAATAATCGCTTATTATTTTCATTAATGAAAGAGTATATATACAGTTTATAATTTTCCATAATAGAAAAATCCTATTCCTATTCTACTTCCAAAATCATATTCTAGTTGTACAAGAATCATATAATTATGGTAAGTGTACAATACTAATTTAATATAATATTTACACTAACTAAACCTTTCAGAAACTGTGATATACACGAGTTTGTATACTGTGTATACCCTGGTTTCACATATGGTAATTTGCCTTGTGAAACTGTGATATACATGGTATACAAACCCATGTATATCACGGGTATAACTAACATATACAAATGTTAGCATATTTAAAGTCATCAATTTTAAGAATTTTACGGTCACACAAATGCTATGACATGTTAAATCACAACCTTTACCCGGTGCGAATTTAAATTAATTAGGACTATTACAGATATTAGACACAGAATAAGAAATTTTAAAAAGTATATACTCCTATGTTATTTCACTACTTAACTAGTTGCAGTAGTTCTAGATCTTGTGGCAATCCCCTCTTAGCTGCCCAATACAGCACAGACGAGGCCAGGCGTAGAACTCCTAGACTAGCCAAACCATCTAGTATACTCCTTGTCCGTTTTGACAGCTCAATTGGTTATCAAGGGGATATTTGGAAAATCTAGTATACTCCTTTGTTCCATAATAAGTGTTACTTTATCAAAAATGAATTGTCTCAAAATAAATGTCTATCTTAAAAATTCAAGACACATATTGCTAATTTTTTCCAACTATACTCTTAGAAAAAAAGGGATAAGTTCTCCATTCAAAAAATATTTAGTGACAAACTTTTTATTTAAGATATAAATGATTACTATTCATGCATGCTATGGAAAATTAATTTATATTATTAAATTGGGATAGTTTGATAAACTTCATATTGCATTATTAATTTCTTAATATGTATATTTTTAGTTAAGATAACACTTATTATGAGACGAAGAGAGTAGTAAATTAAAGTTAAACTCTACTCCCCTATACTACCCAACCCAGGTATGCCATTCTTTTTTCTGGTTGGTTTCTTATTCGGTGTTTACTGTTCAATATTCGCATAAAAATTTCTATTAATTTAAATTTGTCCCAAAAGACTCATTTAAGAAGGAAGCACTCTCTAATAGAATTTTTTACATAACTAAAACTCGAATTTAAGGCTCTGATTAAGAGTAGAGAAATCTTACTCATCCCATCACAACTGTGGTCATGATTTTTCTTTTTCTCTCTGCCTACCGACTCGCCAACTGTCTAGTATATGTTATTCCCAGCGACTGGTGAAGAGCCCCACTTTTTCCCTCTTGTTCTTTTTTTAATATCCTACTTTCCGGTTTACGCCAGACTATTTCTGGAGATAGTCGTCCCGGTCCCTCAGCACTACTACTAGTAAATCACGGGATGTGCCTGAATGACCAGGGTTTGAGAACATAGCAACTGATATCACCTACAAGGTCCTACCCAGAAGAGAGCAAATTGCTCCCACCAGGGTTTAAACCCACGCTGCAGGCCTCAAGCTGGATTTTAAGTTCCCTCATTTGTCATCCATCTATGCCCCGGGGACTTCCCTCTTGTTTAGTCATTCATAAAACATGTTTCACTCACTTTTCCATATTTATATATAGAATTTTATTTTTGCGCATTGATAGAATAATAAAATTTGTATATTTTGATCGTTTAAAAATAATTGCATGTAATTTTATTTAATACTATTGATGGGTAATTTTTAATAAATAATAAGTATTTTTTTATAAAAAGATAAATTACATTGATAAAGTGAGAAATTCATTAGATTGTCTCATTTAGGGCTCTTCGTTTAATCTCACCCTTTATACTCTTTAATGAAAGGAAAAGTGTGTGCCAGCAACTTTTACTGATCTCAAAATCTATCTGATAATTTTTGAAGTAAGAAGAAATATTATTGGTACACAAAAAAACGAGAAAAAAAGAAAGAAATAATCTCTCCGTTTTAAAAAGATTGACCTACTTTTTTTATTAATTTATCTCAAAAAGATTGACTTCTTTTTATATTTAGAAATAATTTAATTTTATGAGATAATTTACAACCACACAAATATCTAAGATTTATTTTGTAAAACACATTTTAAAAATCATCATTTATTTCTTAAATTTTATATCAAGTCAAATTAGGTTAATCTTTTTTAAACGGAGTAATTATTACTTATCTTCTTACGACGTTAACCAACTCTAACACCATTCCCTCCATCCGTTATTGAAGTATATTTGTGCTTTTGTATATGTAAGTACATTTAACCCATTAATGGAAAAAAAGAGAGTACCAAGAGTAGAAGGAAAATTTTCTTTATTAGCTGTACTTAGCTTACTAGCTATCATTTCGCTTTCACTCCCCACGCCAGACAAAAAACTCACTTTTACTGCTTGCATTTTTACCTTTTGGGACGCGGGAAGCTAACAAATGAAGCAGGCATTTGAACAAGATATTTAAAAATTAGAATTGTGTTTGGATACGAATACAAATTGAAATTGTTTTTGAATTTTTGTGAGTAATATAGAATGAAAATTGTGAAAACAACTTTTTGGAATTTTTCTAATTTCGAAAAATATAGTAACAATTATGTGTCCAAACAATTTTCCAGAATAAAATTTCAGAAAAAAGTGAAAACTATTCATGACCAAAAGGGGTAGAAGTTTCAATTCAGGTTCAAATTTTATCCTCATGTGAGTTTATATACTCTATTCGTCCCGATGTGGTACCTTTCGAATTTCGAGAGTCGAACAAATTTTTACTATAATTTTTTTTATGTCTTATAAATATTTTAAATTATCAATTATTTTATATAATTTCTAAATATATTATTATTTTGTTATGAAGTTCAAATTTATACAGCGAAAATTCGGTAAGTAATAGTAAATATTACTGGTGAATAGTATTATTGAATTGTTCTATTGACCATGGTAGTCTGAATGTACTAATTTTATTTTTTAGATACGCATAATATTGTATTCCCTCCATTTCATTTTTATCAAAACTTGGTTAATTAATTACATAATTTTAGAAAGACTGACTTTTAGAATTTATTGTTTTAAACGTAACTTGAGATTCTTATAATTATAGAAACACGCATGAAAATTAAAGAAGTTATAAATTACATTATTTAAATATAAGAAAAGTTATTTTAAAAATATAAATATCACACAAAATGAAACAAATAGAGTAAATAACTTCAACTTTTTGACACAGAAAAAAGTAGGATAGGAGGTTATTTTGGGAATAAGATGAGTGGGAATTATTGTGAATCAGGGCCAGGGCAGAAAAAGGAAAGTGGAATAATAGCGAAAACAGGAAATACTTTCCAGAATAGTCCAATCCAAGAGTACTAATAGGGTCCCACTATTTGCATAATTTGCTCTTCGACCCACCAATGGCCAATGCCTTTCTGACTATATATGTACCTCGTATTTAATATGCCCCTCTCCTCTTCCCCCACTCTCACATTTTCAGTGTGTGCATTTCACTTTCCTTACCCCAATTTCAGTTCAAACGTCCCTAAATAAAGAGTTAAAAACACATGACCTATATTAATTTTGTGATTCCATTAATTTGACTTTGCATAAAAAAAAATTATTTTAAGAAATAAAGTGTACTCGACCAAAGATGATTCCGTACCTATGGCTCGATCCGGATCTAAGAATAGAAAATTACTTATCACTTTATTTCAATCTTTAACAATCAATTAACAAAAACAACAATATATTTAGTGTAAACAAAACAAAAAAAAGCATTTTTTATTTGGTTATTTTGTTTTCAGGATAAGCAAACGTGTCGACAATTAGTTGCCAACGGGGAAGAGATGAAAAAAAGTCTGTACTAAAATACTCCGTAGAAGTTTGTTTAAATTTTTTTGTGCATGAAATCTAGACTCTAACGGTATATCTTGAATATTAAATTAAATAATATAATTGACAGGTGTTTTGTGCCACTCACATAACATGAGATGATTGGCCCTCTTCTGTTTTCACCTTGTCTATTCATTTTCTGTTATGTTTGAACTTTGAAGCAAAGGAAACTTACATTTGGTTTAATTGTAGCATACTATATATATATTGGACAAAACAATATCATAAACCTAGTCTAGATTTCCAAATTCCGATATAGATAAAACTTAAAAGTGACCTTGAAGTTTAACCCAAATTGTCATGACATTTTGATGCCCATATTGTGCAAAAATAGTACAACAAAGTGTTAAATAAGAGGGGGAAAAAGGACTTTGATACCTCAAGGCTTCTTGGTACAGTATATGTTTACCTGGAGAATGGACCCATTACTGATTTGTGTTTAACTTCCAAAATTAGTCATCAAACTATAAAAGTAGTTCATTTTTTCTTTATCATGTAGCTTTGGTGAACTTGTATTAAAGGGAAAAATAAAGTTAGCCTGTTTGTGCTCATTATGTCACATATATTGTATACCTTTTTCTACAAAGATGAGAAGTATATGTTCATCTAAATAAGTGTCTCTTTAAGATATGAATAAGACGTTACATACTTTTGTTTCAAATCCACTCTTGCTCTTATAAATTATCCACACTATTTTTTAAAGAATATTTTTATCTTGAGGACAAATAAAGGTCAATCTAGTTAAATAACCTTTGATTAATGATATTAGAAGATTTTTAAATTTTCTTAGGGAGAAATTGTTTTGTAGTCTTTTACAAAACTTCTTGTAGTTTTATGACTTTTTTATAAGACATTTTCAATTTTTACACATAAGAGATCTGGAAAAAAAAACATATAAAAGTTCTTAAAAAGTTTCTTTTATTAAAATTCTTAGTACTAGAGATCTTATTTCCTCGTAAATTTATAAAAGTGATACCAAATACAAATAAGTTTTTCCTATAAAAATTGTGTCAAAGACAAAACAAACACAAGGGTAGAGGGGGGAAAAATTCACAAATAATTATTTTTATATTTTGGAATTAAAAATAATCATTGTGCTAAAGTTTTACTTATGAAATTTAAAACTTTTAAAACAAATTTCTGAAAACATAATTTTAAAAGAAAAAACCGGTAGAGGAAAGAGGTGCCCAGGTAGGCCAGCCCAATTTGCTTAGGGATGGAAGGGGTAATATACCTTTTTGTACCCAAGCACACAAAATTCCCAAAACGAATACGTGCATTAGTCAATTCTTGGTGGATTCCCAAAGGCAAAGCCTTCCTATAATAGAAAGGGAATTACTTTGTTCTGAACTTGTTGTTCATCAACTCATTTTCAAGTGGAAATAGTGCATGTGGGTCACCCTCTCCCTCCCTCACATAATCACCCCCCCCCCCAAAGAAAAGGTTACTCCAAACTAAATACGGGATAAAAAATATTGGTAGCGGGGTTCGAAATCGGGACGGGATTAGGGCTCATCCCGCTCGTCCCGCCCCGACCCAGCCCACTCCCCTTTGCAAAAACTAACTGTTGCACAAACGATCACTTTCAATTTTAGCCGTTGACAACGGTTAGTAGCACAAACGACCACCCTCTCCCTCCCTCACTCTTATCTCTCTCTCTACAAGTCTAAATTACACACTAAATATTATATTTTATTTGCTAATTTCTATCAAAGTTCAAAAATTGACAGTGAAGTTGGCAACTAGCTTGAGGATCATCGAACAAAGTTTTAATTTTCAACATCGATTACACGTCGACGTTACATCGGCGTTTGGTACTTTCGTTCCTTCTCTTATTTAAATTATTATTGTTACTTAATTTTAATTATCGTACTTAATTTCATTAATTAATTATTTATTTGTATAATTATAATGAAACGAGGTATACATTTTTCTGGTAGAGGTATTAGGGTGTCACGACCCAAACCGGAGGGCCGCGACGGGCGCCCGGACCCCACCCACCGGGTACCGCTAATCGTACATCCAACACTTAATCATAATTAAATACGGACTAAGCCGAAAAACATTATAGAAAATCTTAATCAGAAATCCAATTTCAATATATACATACCCATACCAAGGCCGACAAGGCCACATATGACAACTAACCACAGGACACTTGTCTACAAGCCTCTAGGAGTAGCAACATCAAAGGTCGGGACAGGACCCCGCCATACCCATATATATAAGCAAAATTGCACCGTATCAAAATTAGACCAACACTCCGAACAAGGGGAGTGTTTCAAAAATCCGATGGATCCGCAATCAACTAACGTGAACCGTCACCCTGTCTATGTGAACTTGCGGGCATGAAACGCAGCGTCCCCCGACAAAAGAGACGTCAGTACGACTGATGTACTGAGTATGTCAGGCATGAACAATAGTATAACAGGAATACAACAACAACTGAAACAGAAACAACTGACCATCAGTAAATGCCTCTGAGGGCCCTAATACATTTGCCTAAATGTTATGCACAATGCAGTTTTCATATACATCAGCCTCATCTGGCATATTTCTTACCATAACAGCCTCTGCGGGCATCATACCATATAATGGTTAATGAATGTATGCATAATGCAAATGCGGTATACTAATGTCCACACAGGAATCCTCCCATAACCGCCTCTGTGGGCATCAGGTTATATCGCCACACAAGGGCATCACATCATCACATCATATTGGCATCTTCGGGCACTTTCGTGATAGTTTATACCAGCTGCAGGTGGTGTGCGTATATAACGCCTTTTTCCCTTTCCCCAATTCCCATATATATATATAATATTTACCATATAGTAGTGTGCATAGTACAAGTGGTCCAGGGTAATATATGAATGCAATGCAAATAAAAATGCATGAATGATAACACAATATTCCAATCTCAACGGATGACATAATACCTTTATACCTTTGGCTAACATTGGGAACATCAACATCTTTTCCGTATGTCTTAATAAGGACTTAGAAATATATTTAGGCATGTTTTTAGCATAGAAATCAATAACATGAATATTCTTAACTACTAGCAGCAGAATAAATTATGGAGCAATATCACGGTTATATTTCGTTACATGAAACATGCCAAAAGAAAGAAATAATTTGTCTTTAACATACTTTTGAATTTTGAATATCGATCCTCCAATCACAACAAAACCACCATCTCTTACCAGCTTACTCTCTAGAAATCTTGAATAAAATTCGCATCAAGTGAAAATTCAACAATCTCTTTTAGGGCTGGCCAGTGGGCCGGGACGGCCCGACCCCGACCCGACCTCGTCCCGAGCCCGCCCCGACCCCGCTTAAGAAAAAAAAAAAAAAAAAAAAAAAAAAAAAACGGGGGCGGGACTCGAACTCGGGACGGAACGATGTCTCGTCCCGCCAGACCCGAGCCCGCCCCAGGCCCGCCCGACCCGACCCAGCCCTTTCCCCCCCTTTGCAAAAATGACCGTTGCACCAACGACCATTTTAGATTATGGCCGTTGGCCAACGACCATTTTAGGCCCCCCCCTACCCCTTAATATTTATTTTTAACCCATAAGTTATTATATTTACACTTTAACCCAATTTTTCAACTATAAATAACTCATTTTCTCTTCATTTTTCTCACAAATCTTCCTACAATCTCTCTAATTTCTCAATATATCTCTCTACAAGTCTACATTGTTTGCTAAATATTCAATTTTATTAATTCATTTGGGAATTGGGAGTGAAGTTGGCAACTAGCTTGAGGATCTTCCATCGAGCAAAGTTTCAATTTTCAACCTCTCGATTACACGTCGACGTTACGTCGGCGTTTGGTACATTCGTTCCTTCCCTAAATTATTATTGTCTGTTTATTTTATTTAGCGCACTTAATTTTATTGTCTTTAATTATTTATTATCATAATTAAAATGGAAGGATTAAAAGGTATGTTTAAGGGTAAGGGTATGGGTGCTTCTTCTAGTAGGGGCAACCAGGGCAAGGGTACTTCTTCTAGTCATCTTATTCCTACACAGGATGATTTTGTTGATACTCAACATTTTCCTACAATACCATTAGATTTAGACCAGGAGCTATTTTCTGGAACTCAAGAAGACTTTAATTTAGACGATGATCTAGATGATATACCCACTAATGTTGATGACAACACACCCACTAGTGCACCTTCAACTGAAATACCTCCTATTCCCCCTAGTATGAGACGAGGTCCAAGAAAACGACCATTAAAATCGATGCATGGACATTTTTTGATAGGGACGTAGAGAATTAAGTAGCCATATGTAAAATTTGTAAAAATGTTTTAAAATTTAAAACTGGAAAAGGTCACGGTGGGATGGGGGGTTTAATTAGACACGTAGTAAGTGCTCATCCAGCTAGGTATGCCCAATACCAAGCTTCAAAACCGGGTGCACAAACGCCCGATCCATCGGGACAAGGTTCACATACTAATACTGTCCCGGACCAAGTACAGGGCCAAATTAACCCTATGACGGGGGGAATTGTAGGCTCTAAATACAATAAACATAGAGATAGGGAAGCAATATCAAAATTAGTTGATGTAGAGGGTTTGCCTTTTTCATTTCCTTCATCTCCCGGTTTTATTCATTACATTAGAGATATATATAATCCTGCTTTTAACGGTTTTCCTAGATCAACTGTTAAGAGAGATGTATTTAAATTCGCGCATGAATATCAACAATATTTACGTTTTTCATTATATCATTTTAACGGCAAAGTATCTATCACGTCTGATATAGGTCGTAGTACTAACGACCATGATTATTTAACTGTAACTTGTCATTGGATAGATTATAAATGGTCTATGCAAAAACGTATTTTAGCGTATAGATATATAGATGATAGGCACACTTTGGTACTTTTATTGCGTAAAATATTTATCAAGTGTGCGATTATTACGGAATTACTGATAAAATTATGACTATTACATTAGATAACGCTTCTAATAACAATTACGCAATTACAATGTTAAAAAATAGTTTAACTCCATCTTTTCCAGACCATTTTCATATAAAATGCGCGTGTCATATATATAACTTAATTGTAAAGGATGGTCTATCACTTTTTGAAGACATTCTTAGTAAAATACAATTTGCTATAAACTTTATTTTTAAAAGTAATAAAGTACAACGTAGAAAAGAATATAAAAAAACTTGTCACGATTGTGGACTACCTTATAGAAAAATTCCACAAGAAGTATCCACAAGGTGAAATTCTTTATACGAGCAACTACTTGTTTCTTATGACTATAAATTACCTATAACTTTATTTTTTAACTCTCATAATAAAAAGCCAGCTGATATGATTTTAGATAGTGATTGGGTAAAAATTTCCGAACTTATTGTATTTTTAGAGAAATTTTTTCAAGCAACAAAAAAATTTTCCGGTATATATTATCTTACTATTTCAACTATGTTATTTTATATAACTCTAATATTTTTATTACTTAGTGAATATATGAAAAAACCAGTTTATAAGGCAGCTATTAAAAAAATGTTTGTCAAAATAAAAAAATATTTTATTCCTATTCCCTCTATTTATATTATTGGTTCTGTATTAAATCCTACTATTAAAATAGACGGTACTAAATCACTAATTGAAACTATTTACGATTGTATAGAAGTACTACCACCTCCAAGTCCCAAAAATCTAAATCACCCACCACCTATTGAACAAACTAAAGAAGAAGCGGTGTCTAGCGTAGAACACCAATGCAAAAATATATATAGATTTTATCAACAAGAAAATGCTAGTAACTTACCGGCTTCCATACCATCTTCTTCATCTTCAACACAACCTCACAAAAGACATGCTTGTTTCGCGCTAGTATTGAAAGCCTCGAAAATAGAATGTGCGGCCGTACCTCTACTACTAACCAAATTAGCGAGTTGGATATTTTTGTTTTGCGGGGTTCTGTACCGTATCAAGAAGTTATCAATGAAGATGGACAAGAAGACTTGTTTGAAATACGGAGGGGGAATGAGAAGACCTTTCCGACACTTTCGTTGATGGCTCGAGATGTTTTGAACATTCAAGCGTCATCAATCTGCGTCTGAAAGCGCTTTTTCTGCGAGGGCGGATATCAAATAGGAGACCACGGACACTCATTGGCCGGAGACGGATAGGAAATTGCAGTATTATTCAGAGATTAGATACGAGCGGAGCGGAGAAGGTGCGGTCAACCGGAGATCAACGAAGAAGATGATGAAAACTACAACGAAATCTTAACCGAAGGTAGTGGAAGCGACGTGGATCAATTTGACCAACAAATACCAATTCCAACCGAAGAACCACAGGAAATCATCAAGCAATTAGAACAGGTTTTTTTGAGAATGTAATTTTTTTAATTGCAATTTTATTATGTAATTTGCAACTTTTGGACAACACCACAAAGTTGCAATTTAGATTCTAGACAATTGTATTTATATTACAAAAAAATCATATGTCTATTAAATAATATAAGAGGCACAAAAACAACTTTGACATGTTTTTATTACACTATCTTGTTTTGTTTATTGAGTTTTTTTTTATACATATGTTATTTAAAAAAAAAAAGAAAAAAAAAGGAAAACCCGACCGTACCCCGCCCCGAGCCCGACCCGACCCCGCCCCGATACCGACGGGATCGGGATCGGGACGGGACTGGAGCAGGTCCCGCCAGACCCGACCCCGCTAGGCCCCGCTAGACCCGACCCCGACCCCCTGGCTCGTCCCGCCCCGACCCCAACCCCGCCAGACCCGAGCCCGGCCCACTGGCCACCCCTAATCTCTTTACTTCTCAATGTTTACTTCTCCAGAGATGAAATTTAGCTCTCCCAAAATGAAGAAAAGTCGTTGGAACATTGGTTCTTTGTTAATAATCTTCTCCCAAGTAACTTATAAAATATTTCTACTTTGGCTAAGGATTCACGTGTAGGTGTCCCTTGTTTGATGTCAATATGAAGCTCATTCACTTATTTCATTAAATGCCACATTGATCTTATTATGTCCACGCTTCCACGTGGATTAACTTGCTGCCACCTTTATCTCTATGTACTAACACATATTTATCCAATAATTGCAATAAATGTGTTGTCTTTCACTACAATCCCACATTTAATCAATTACACACTTAATTAATTTTTTGATCTCAATTCACTTAAACATCGATAACTTATAGGACCTTCATATACTCAATGTCATAATTTGTAATATGACACTCGTCCATAACCTTTTTATGCATACCCCAAATTTATTTCGGGATCTAATCTCTTTTATATACTAATCTCTTTATTAGCATACGTGATATCACATAAAATTCCCGAGGCCCGAGTCTACTTATTACGCTTAGGTGCTCAAATCATTGTCCAAAATTCCGGGATGTTACATAGGGGTAACATGGGTGAGGGTGCATCTTCTAGTAATCCTAATTACGATGATTTCACTCATGTAGATGAAACTGATTTTTTTAATGTTAATATTAATATACCATTAGATCATGAGGTATATTTTGCATCTGAATCAGACTTTGATTTAGAAAATGAATTAGAAGATAATTTAGATAACACGCCCACTAGTCTCCACCTCAGGATCAGACTGAGTCTCAGGCTGAAATTGAAACTGGAATCCCTCATATTCCCCCTAGTATGAGAAGATGACAAAAATAACGAAAATTAAAATCATCTGCATGAGATTTTTTTGAAAGGAACATTCCTAATCAACTAGCTATTTGTAAAATTTGTTGCGAAGTTTATAAATTTAAAACTGGAAAAGGTCAAGGTGGACATGAGGTTTAATGAGACATGTAGAAAACTCTCACAAAGTAAGGTATAACCAATACTTGGCTGACAAAGCGGGTGTGCAAATGCCTTCTAAGTCGGGACAATGTTTACATAGTGTCCCCGACCAAGTACAGGGTCGAATTAATCCGATGATGGGGGGAGTTATAGGTCCAAAATATGATAAACACAAAGATCGGGAAAATTTAGCAAAATTAGTTGTTGTGGAGGGTTTGCCTTTTTTATTTTCTTCCTCTCCTGATTTTATTCATTACATTCGAGAAATGTATAATTCTGCTTTTAACGATTTTCCTAGATCAACTATTAGAAGAGATGTTTTTAAATTTGCGCATGAATATCAATAATATTTACGTTATGCATTGTATCATTTTAATGGCAAAATGGCTATCACTTCTGACATAGACCGTAGTACTAATGATAATGATTATTTAACTATTACATGTCATTGGATAGATCAAAATTGGTCTATGCAAAAACGTATATTAGCATATAGATATATTGATGAAAGGAACACTGAAGTTTTTATTTCAAGAAATATTCATGAAATTAGTGAATATTATGGAATTACTGATAAAATTATGACTATTACATTAGATAGTGATTCTTCTAATGATTATGCTGTAAACATTTTTAAAACTCGATTGACTCCATCTTTTTCCGATATTTTTCATGTTAGAGTGCATGTCATATTTATAACTTAGGTGTAAAGGATGACCTAAAACGTTTTAGCTCTATTCTTGATAAAGTACAATTTGCTATCAACTTGGAGATTGCAGTTTTATTTAGAGACTGGATTAGAGCGGAGCGTAGAAGGTGCGGTCAACCAGAGATCAATGAAGAAGACGACTACAACTACAACGAAATCTTATCAGAGTGATCAGGAAGCGACATTGAACAATTTGACCAACAACTTCCAATTCCAACAGAAGATCCTCAAGAGATTTTCAGAAAATTAGAAAATGTATGGTTGAATATGTAATTTTTTTAATGACAATTTTACTATGTGATTTGCAACTTTTGAACTACGAAACAAAGTTTCAATTTTGAAAGTGTATTACTAAAAAAATTATATTTCTATTAAATAATATAAGAGGCAATTAGCCTTGAGATATTTTTTCACTATATTGTTCAATTATTTAAGTGTTTAAATATATATTTTTAAAAAATTAAGTGTCTAGAAAAAAAAATTAAAGTTCCCCAAATTCCCCTACCCGACCCGACCCGTCCCCCAAATCTTGTCCCCTCTGCCGGCGGGATGTGGGACGGGACCTCTTTCCGTCTCCCATATTCTGACCTGCCCTGTCCCGCCAAACCCAATCCTGTCCCCCAAATCTCGTTCCCCAAATCCCGTCCCACTGGCTACCCGTACTCCAAACTGAAGATTTTCAAGTTAAAATTGAAAAAAAGAAGAAGTGAAAAGATATAGTAGCTTTTGGAAGTTGTAGCATTATTTTTAAATGTTGTCAAAACAACCTAAATCAACTACGCCTTCCAAAGCTCACAGTGACAAAGTACTACAATAATATTTTGATTTGTACGCTTCACTTTTTTTAATTAAAAACTAGGAAATCCGCAATAACTACCTTTTGGGTACACTCTCGATAAATCTCGTTCCCAGTGCAATAGCCCACAGACCATACAAGAGACATAAATCGCATTAGGCAAGCCCCTGTCCGATGAGCTCTAAGTAAACTTTACTTAATACATTGAAAACTTAATCATGCTCTATAGTTAGAGTATTAGGTTAGATATTAGCGATTCGTGAATCATTGGAAAACGCTAAGGAAAATGGATGGTCATAGGTGTGACTCTTTTCTGATGCAAAAACTATGGTGGATATATATGATATCCGGAAGCATATGAGTTTCTTTAAGATGTACATGTTGTATATATTTCTAGATCTTGAAATATGCTAGCGCACAGTTTAACCAAATTTTCTATTTCGTTGTTATAAGATTATTTGGATTTTTAAATTCCCTAGCTGGATTGTAACGGATGTTATTCCATCTTTTAACTCTTTGAAATCCTTTATGCATTAATAAAGTAAATTCATTTATTGTAAAAAAAAAAAGAAGAGTAAGTTTCACTTCTCTCGAAAGTTGAACAGACTGTTTGAGATCTATCAATCTATATATGTATAATACCTTCTTCTTCATTAACTAGCTAGATAAGTGAATACTATAAAGTCGAGAGACGCTAGGGAGTTCACAAGATTCACATGTCCTATATAAACCCCATAATTATGGACAAAAAAAGAACAGCTCAAATACTTTATTGTTCTTATATTATCAGCTACTACTGACTAATTTAATTAATAGGGAAATATATACACCAACGTACGTGGGGCGTGAATTAATTCTTTTTTTGCATGTGGCTAGAACAAAGAGACTTCATATTATAAGAGAATATTTGCCGTGATTATTCTCATTCATTCAATAGGTTAATATACAACATTACAACGTAATTATAGGCTACAAATTAGAAACTAATTTGACTAATTGATTCTAACGTATGCTAACCTAAAATAGAAGATTACAAAATATTTTTGACTAAATATTTACATAATCTAACACACTCCCGTAGTCGAAGCGGTAGGTTTACGAACGGTTAGACTGTCCCGAAAATCATCAAATAGTACACGCGGAAGACCTTTGGTGAAAATGTCGGCAATCTGATAACGGGACGGAACATGTAGGACACAAACCTCTCCACGTCTAACCTTTTCACGAACAAAATGAATGTCCATTTCAATATGCTTGGTACGTTGATGTTGTACCGAATTTCCAGATAAATAAATGGCACTCACATTGTCACAATAGACCAAAGTTGCTTTACGAATAGGGCAATTGAGTTCAAGCAACAGATTACGAATCCAACAAGATTCAGAGACAACATTTGCAACCCCTCTATACTCAGCTTCAGCACTAGACTTAGATAGAGTTGGTTGGCGCTTTGAAGACCAAGAAATCAAGTTATCCCCAAAATATACACAATAACCCGATGTGGAGCGTCGAGTGTCTGGACATCCTCCCCAATCTGCATCTGTATATGATAGTAGTGATTGTAGAGAGGTTTTGTATAAATGTGTACCAAAATCAATCGTACCTCGAATGTAACGCAAAATGCGTTTTAATGCTTCCATATGCTCGACTTTGGGATCATGCATAAACAATATTACTTGTTGTACTGCGTACGATATGTCTGGCCGAGTAAATGTCAGGTATTGCAAAGCACCCGCCAGACGGCGATACTTCGTAGGATCTTCATATGGGGCGCTCGAAGTAGCGCCGAGTTTGCCCTTTGTATCAACTGGTGTGGGGCAAGACTTACATTGAGACATGCCTGCCTTGTCAAGAATATCCTCTGCATAAGAACTCTGAGACATGAATAGGCTATTTTTGTCTCGGGAGACGGCAATCCCCAAAAAATAGCTCAACGGACCCAAATCTTTCATTGCAAAATCCGTAGCTAACTTGGACATAATACCGAGTCTGAGAGACTCTGAAGATGCAGTTAGAATAATATCATCCACATATAACAAAATGTAAGCAGTATCTTTTCCACGACAGTAAATGAAGAGAGAGTTATCAGATGTACTATGCGAGAATCCAATGGTTGCCACATATTCAGCAAAACGCTGATACCATGCCCGTGGTGCCTGTTTCAAGCCATAAAGAGACTTACGCAAGAGACAAACATGATCAAGACGATCTGGATCCTGGAATCCCAAAGGCTGATACATATAGACGGTCTCATTCAAGTTGCCATGTAAGAAAGCATTCTTTACATCAAGTTTGGTGAATGGGCCAAGAGTGAGATAAAGCAATAGTAAGAACCACACAGATAGTTGCCGGTTTGACAACCGGACTGAAAGTCTCGTCACAATCAACACCTTCCCGCTGGGACCTGCCATCACCTACAAGACGGGCTTTATGCCTCTCAAAAGAACCATCAGATTTCTTTTTATGCCGAAAAATCCACAAAGACTGAATAATATTAGCATTTGAAGGACGAGGGACCAACTCCTAAGTCTAACTATCAATAAGAGCATTATATTCATCATGCATAGCATTTTTCCAATTCGGGTCATTAAGTGCACCAACTGGATTCCGGGGAATAGAAGAGATGGAGGTGTTGGTGGCACTTAAGGCTTGATTTTTGTATTTCGAGTTCGGCTTAAATATCCCATGTTGACTACGCGTAGTCATGCGAGGAACTTGTGGCAATGTAGGTGAGATGGGGCTGGCAGGGACGAGGCTGTTGCGTTGGTGAGGCGGGCGATAGATGCCTGGGCTCACAACACGCAACGAGGGTGAAGGAGAGGGTTGGGCCACGCCAGGAGAGGGAAGGGGCCGCTGGGGTGGTGGGAGTGGCCTGCTGGACAAGCGTCAAGGGAGGAGAGGAAATGGGTGAGTTTAGTTGTTGGGTTACGAGAGGTGAAGTGGGCCTTAATGGCTGTGTTTGTGGGGCTGACCCATTAGGTGGAGCATCATTGGCCTGGTCATGCAACAATTGTATTCTTAATGTAGAATTATCATCACGCAAAAACTCATATGAGGTAGGAGTTGGATTATTTATTTTTGAAAATAGAAAAGAGTTTTCATCAAACCACACATGCCGGACTATGATTATTTTTCGGCTCGATAAATCATAGCATTTGTACCCCCGATGATTGGAAGGATATCCTTGGAAAACACACGGAGTGGACCTGGATTGTAGCTTATGAATTTGTGTGGAAGGGAAGAGAGGAAAGCATAGACAACAAAAAACCCGGAGATGAGAGTAGGATGGATTCTTTTGATAAAGAATCTAAGTGGGTGTTTTATATGCTAAGATTTTAGAAGGGAGAATATTGTGTAGGTATGTGGCCATGGCCAAAGCATGATGCCAATAGGAGGGCGGCATAGATGCATGGGCAAGGAGTGTACGAACAATATTGTTTATGGATTTAATTTTCCGTTCCGCCTTACCATTTTGGGGTGAGGTGTGCGGACAAGAAAATCGAAAAAGCATCCCGTTTTGTTCACAAAATTTATGAAAAGGACCATTATCAAATTCACGCCCGTTGTCACATTGAAAAGTTTTGATTTCTTTTTCAAATTGAGTGCGAATGAAAGTCCGGAAAGACAAGAAGATACCATAAACTTGGGACTTTGTTTTGATGGGAAAAGTCCAAAGAAAATTAGTATAATTGTCAAGAAAGAAAACATAATATCTGTGACCAGAAGAGCTAAGAACGGGTGAAGTCCATAAATCACTGTGAATAATGTCAAATGGCATAGTAGTAGTTGAAAGAGAGTCATAAAAAGGCATTTTAATCAATTTCTCCAAAGGACAAGAATGACAAACATTGTTTCGAGCCTTATTACATTCAATCAAATTACTACTACGTAAGGAACTAAGAATTACATCCCCTGGATGACCCAAACAAGAGTGCCAAATATGAGGAGATATGATAGTAAAAGTAGATGGTGCGGAAGAGGAAATGGCTCGATAATTTTTGAAGAATGGATACAGATCACCCGAACTCTCAGATCTCATGAGTTTGCTCCCCGTCCGTAAATCCTTCACAGAAAACCCAAAAGGATCAAATTCAACAGAAACCATATTATCGATAGTAAATTTACGAACGGAAATAAGGTTTTTGATGAGTTTAGGTGCATGTAAAACATTTTTCAGGCTTAGGGAGGGATTGACTTGAAGGGAAGTATGACCACAACCATGAATTGGAATCATGTTACCATTACCAACAACAATGCCATTATTTTTGCTCAATTGAAAGTAAGACGAGAGTGGACCTTGGGAGTTGGTCATGTGAGATGTGGCTCCGGTGTCCATGTACCAATTGTTGTCATCGGGCGGATGCAAGGAAATTGTATGCATAACTTGGTCAATATTCGTGGGCACATACCCACCATGGTGCGGTGGAGGGTCTGCCGAATAGAAAGACTGGGGAGGGCGAGCACCGAGAATTCCCTGCTGTGACTGGGCTGGGCGTGGCTGCTGCCACCCTGTGGTGGGGTAGGACACGGTGGGGTGGCCCACGGCTGTGGCCCCCAAGAGGCCCAAGGAGGGAAAAACCAAGGCTGGGCAGGAGCTCCTTAGTCTGCGACGCGGCGGGCTGACTGTGCTGGTGGTTGTTCTGGTTGCCCCCGTCGCTGTTCTGGCCATTCCCAGCACCACCGCGGTTGTTGTTGTTGTGGTTCCCACCGCCACGACCGCGGTTGTTCTTCTTTCCACGATTGTGGGAATTTCCTCGATTATTGGACGTATTTTCAGAATTGTTGGGATGTCCATTAACAGAGAAATTATGAGAATTAATATTGTGGGAAATGAGAGCGGCATTCGAACCTGAATCATGAATGGCGTCCTCGCCATTGCTGTCTTCCTCAAGGTCGAGCATCGACCGCACAACTTCAAAGGATGGGAGAGGAGTACGGTGCTGCACCGTTGTTCGAAAATGCTTGTATTCTTCCGATAACCCACACAAAAGATGAAGCACCAGACATTCGTCGGAGACTTTGTGACCGACGTTGGCGAGGTTGTCTGCAAGAACTTTGAGCCTGGTACAGTATGCTTTTACGTTCGAGAAATCCACCAATTTGGTGTTTGTGAATTTTGCATCAAGGGCAAGAGCCCTAGCCAATTTGTTGTCCTGGAAGAGATGAACAAGGCGCTTCCAGGCCTCGGCTGCGGTGTCCTCTTGATCAATGATTGTGTTGAGAAGATCATTGGATATCGTACCATATATCCATTGCCGTACGATGTCATCTAGCCGTTCCCATAGAGCCTTTGCAGCAGTTTTCTCGGCTTCGGTTGCTGTGGATGAGACGGTGGGGGAGGCAGGAGGTAAGATGTGATCAATTACCAAATTCGCTCGGCAATGGAGCTTGAAGAGGGTAGCCCAGTTGTTGTATTGGCTTCCTTCATAGTCAAGAACAATAGGAATGTAGGATTTGATATCGGTGACTGTAGTTGCAGGATGCAACTTGGACGCGTCAGCCATGGAGATGAGAAGAAGGAAGGGACGAAGAAGATGGGTGGTGGGCGGCTGCTAGGGTTGCGGAGACCTAGTCTGATACCATATAAAATAATATTTGCCGTGATTATTCTCATTCATTCAATAGGTTAATATACAACATTTACAACGTAATTGTAGACTACAAATTAGGAACTAATTTGACTAATTGATTCTAACGTATGCTAACCTAAAATAAAAGATTACAAAATATTTTTGACTAAATATTTACATAATCTAACACATATCTCATCCTCATCCATATAATGAGGGGAGCGGACCACCCAATTTTACGTACATATTGTTAAATTAGTGCTGCGTGCTGGTTGGTCCGAGAATCATATGATTATTTGTGCGACCAACTTTATATTTTTCTTTTTCTTCTTCTTAATTCCTCGTCATAACATAATTGTTCATGAGAAATTTATTTCCATCTTCTATACATATACTAGCAACTCTGCTAATCTTACACTATATATTTTGGACTATATATATAGCTGCTAATCAAATTTGGTTCCACAATTTAAGTACTACCCAAGTAGCCATTTGTAGAAATTTAAGATTTTTATTTTCTTCTCACGCCTATGTGGATATTGAGATTGAAAACAGTAGATTTCTTGTGAATCAAAAAATTTCTTGGGAAAAAACATTTTTCGGTAACTATACATCTATGATATACCTGTAAAATATTGGTATTTTTACACCACAGAGCCAATAAAGCTCATAACATCTTTTTTTATCTTTTATAAATTTTAGCTCGTATACAAAGTATAATATCATGCATAAATTATTGTATAATCTCACTGAATATATAAACTCTCTTCGTCCCAATTTATCTGATATAGTTTGACTAGACACGAAGTTTAAGAAAGAAAAAAAGACTTTTGAAAACTTGTGGTTCAAAACAAGTTATAAATATTTGTGTGGCTGTAAATCATTCCATTAAGGATAAAATGAGGAGTTTCAAGTTATATTATTTTTAAATATAAAAATGTATAATTTTTTTGGGACAAACTAAAAAGAAAAATATTATATAAACTAGAACATAGAGTATATACTTATTATATATTGTATATATAGAGACTGGGTTTATGAAGCAAGTCTACTATTACTTCCGCAAACCAACAGGAACAACCCACAATAAAACTATTTTTTTCATGCGGCGATCTTTATTTAAAATATGATGCTGCCAAACTATTACACGGGTGAAGCTTTTTTTAAACAGGCCAAAAATGTCCAGCTTCCAGAAGCACTAGGTGTTTTTGAATTCTCTAACACGTGCTCATAAGGAGACTTTCGGGTCACTGATAACTACTAGTCACTTGTAAGCTATTTTATAGGTTACTACCATGATCTTATACTTACAGGTTTGCTCTCAAATAAAAATATTATTACAGCTTGCCTCGGATATTTCTTACCAAATGCAAAGACAAAAAATGTTGTATGAACTATTTCTATCACTTTGCTCCTGTTGGTACTCTATCATACTTTATAGAGCAGTACGGGAAGTAATAACTATTACAAATGTTCGAAAGGATAAATAAATGGTCAATCTTCAAAATTGCCGCATATGTGTTGTGTCTTGAATCTTGATCACCTTGCAAAGCCAATGTTGAGAACTGCCGCAAGTTTGTTGTGTCTTGAATGTTGATATCCTGAAATCAAGAAACAACTAAATCTGGATGGTTACAACGTTGTGTGTTGAGTCGATGATAGCCCTCTATCCTTAAGACAAGATTGCCCCGTATATATGCTTTTACGTTAGCGGGCAATAGTCTCCCAAGATAAAACAACACTTTAATCTCAACACTACAAAGCCAATAGGTTGAGCCTGTCGAAGAAAACAAATATGACTCGACTTGCTGAAGATATGGAATAGGAAGGAAGAGTTTCTCTCAACTCTTCTCTTTTGTCTCTGTGTATATAGGGTGTCTCTGTAGTGTATATCTAGTGTATACGTGAGGGTTTGGTCATTTGTTTTTCGGTCGAAAATTGCATTGATTTTCGCTTTGAATTTCACTCGATGTTTTGTGCTATTTTGTGGTCGTTTTTCTTACCGTTGTTTTTGGTCCGTTTATCTTGCTGATTTCGGCCAGTTTTCACCTATTTTCGGCCGTTTTGCACTTTATTTTCGTCTATTTTCTGGCTTTGTTTCTTGCTTCTATTTTTCAGCCAAGTGAAGCTCAATATATAGCAAGAGGAGGGGCTGTCCAACAGCCACAAACAAGGCTGTAATGGCCCTTAAAGGAGGCCATTAAAACGACCAAGTAATGGCTATTAAGGCCATTGAAAGATCGCCCAATCGCCCAAGTAATGGGTCGTTAATAGAGGAGTTAATCGACCAATACTTGGCTGATTAATGCCTCAAAAACAGATCCCAACGGTAGGCGAGAAAAAGTCTCCGAAATTCAGGGACCAAACCGTAAATATTGAAACTTCGGGGACCAAACTCGTACATATAAAAGAATTCGGTCCAAACCGTACATATGAAACTTCAGGGATCAAACTGTACATCTGGCAAGAGTTCTCTGGTCCAAAAAGATAATATCAGACAGGCCCACGGCCCACGGCCCACGGCCCACGGCCCACGACCCACGACCCGTGAACCCGAAACCCGAAACCGGACGGGACGGGCGGGCGGCGGCGGCGCGCGTGTGGGCTTAGCCTTGAACCCAAGCACATCTAGGTCTTTCCTCCTTTAAACACATGGGATACCCCTTGGGGTCCCAAACCCTTTACCAATTAGAGACTTATATAGAGAGCAATTCTTCATATTCCCACCGATGTGGTAGATTTGTCCCACACCACATTTCCATGTCTCAAACACCTTACTTCGTGGACCAATATCTCTTTCATTTCTCGACGAAATTAGACGATTCTTGGCCCTACGGTCATCTACTCACTTCGTAGATCATGCATGTGTAAAGAGACAAGGTCTCCAACATACGGAACACTAGTGTTTAATTCATCAAAGATGGGTGGACGCATCTCCCCGCCAAAGGCTAATTTCCAACAATCCCCTCTATGAAAGAGAGATTGTGGCGCACACACAAGGTGCCTACATTTCAAAGCAATCTTTCGGCGAAAAGATATTGCATCGGGAGAGGTAGCTTACGCTTTGAACCTTCCCTAGTTGAATACCATCGGACTTACTTACTTTGCGCGGTGAACGTGATGTCTTGAACCGTCAGTGTTTAGTGTAAGCCAAGACAACGATATCAACACAATAACTCTTCTTATTCATTTTCCTTCTTACGTTTCTCGTCCGTTGTGGCCATGGACACACTTGGATTCTTAAGTGCGTTCATTTGAGTCGGCCATCCTCGCACTTAAATAGGTGATCTCCTACAAGGTATCCTGCTATACCCCACTTCACAAGTGTTAGGAATCATTAAAAGTTCCACAACTTTAACCTCAACCGTTTGAGGATCTTTTAAAAAGTTTTGGAAGCTTAACCTTTACCCACCATGCGAGCGACACTTTAATGTCTATCGCGGGAACGACTTTGGATTCATGTTTCCGTACAGAAATCATCATCCGAAGTGCTTCTTGCTTCCACCGAAGCGCTCAACTGAACCTTTTGCCGCTTAGTTTTCCCATTGAACCACATTCTTGGGATCTCCAATCAGTATGGTTGGGTTTCCACCGCAAAGGTTCGTATTGTTTGGGTTTTAAGCCCATTCCCCTAGACAGGCAGAACACTTGATCTCCGGGTAGTCCCTTAGTTAGTACACAAGGATGTGACTCACGTGATGATCAACTGCCATACGGTCTTATGTCTCCGACAGATCCTGAAAGATATGTCCAGACGCCGTCATCCGTGTCCTTCCTGAAGCCGACCGGCTAGCCACAGTGTATAACTGCTGAAGGCACGGGTTTCTCCCAATAAGGGACGTCCTCTAAAGAGCCGTGAAGTTACTCAACTTCTTTCATGCTTTGTATAAAGCGATAAACTCCGATTCCATCATGAATCGGCCGATGCAAGTTTGCTTAGAGGATTTTCCAAGACCCATCATACACATTTGCTTGTGGTCTTGGTGTTCTTCAGATCTGATGTCCAGTTTGCATCACTGTGTTCTCCCAGAACCGCTGGACATCCAGAATACTATAATCCGTAGATAAGCGAATAATTCGATATCGTCATATCGGACTTAACGCCTTCTATTGATCATGTATTAAGATCATCGGTGATCCTTAGTTCAACCGATCGTTTGTAGGACGATACCAGGTCGGTTGTAGTGTGTACAATATATTGAACTACACATGACCTGTGCATATCGCTTTTTGTCTATGGGTGCACCATGATTCCAATCATTTCTATGATTCATATTCATTGGTGGCTTCAACGAGACTGTCTACTATCGACCAGTCCGTTAGATGTCTTAGAAATCCAATTCCTAAGATGTCATCTGTGATACCCATATCTTTCATATCGAGACTTTGTTTCAATATGACTTTTACTTTCAGATCGTTGATTCTCCAACTGTTGGCTTTCTAACTTCGGAGTCAATGTTTCGTGGTCGATTCATTGTTTCTGTTTTATCTGAAACTTTCAGGACCAAAATGTAAATATTTCAGGGACCAAGATGAAAGTTCAGGAAGAAGCCCAACAGTCCGGCAAACCAAGTCTGATTCTCTTCTTCCAACTCTCCGGTTGGGAAAGCTGTTTCAACATCCATGCCACGCAAGACTGCAATGGCCTTGGATGTGAAGCTACTTACAGGGGAGCACATCTTACAACCCAAAGGTTCTTTTCCCGGAGGAAGATCAACCATTACGCAAGTATGGTTCTATATGATAGAGTCTATTTCTCTCTTTGTAGCTTCTTTCCAAAGCATCGCTTTTGGAGATGACAATTATTTGTTAATTGTCCATGGTTCGTTCTCAACCATACAAGCTAGAAGGTATGGAACAAGTCTTTGTCCCCTCTTTGCTCCTTCTCGGTTCAACATCTAGAATCCCCGAGTTCTGCGTATATCCGGAATATTAAGTTCCTGGATAGCCGCAACTTTCGAGTCCCGTAGATATGGAACGTCTAGTTCCGGACGAAATCGAGCCCTCGCGGGTTCTTGTTAACCTTGAGCAATTACTCCCTTTTCCTTTTTCAAGGAAAGCTATCTTCAAAGAATTCGGTATTCTTTGACGCCAAGAGCGATCGGCACTATCGTTATTTGCGGATCCAAAGGATATGCAATCTACGATCTTAGGTCAAACTTGACTGTCGTCTCGGTAGTCCAACTTCTACCAAGCCATCCCACATCACAACTTTTGTATGTGAGATCATTTCCATGTCTCACACGGAGAGTTATCCTTATCCTTATGCGGAGTTCGTTGAGAATCGCATTAGCGGTAAGGATCGCCTTGCCCTACATAATTTAGGCGTACGGGTTTGCGCTTGGCTAACACCGTTAGACGAGGTGAGTAATGAGCGATCGTTTAATGAACGATGCTTCACATTCTCCCCTCTATCACTACGAATTTCTCAATCCGTAGGCTTAGTTGATATTCAACTTCGCTTTGTAGCGCTTATCCGCTTCAACAACTTCATCTTTGCTTTTTAACAAACAAAGGATTCCATACGTTGTACCATCATCAATGAAGATCACAACGTACTTGTCTCCCCCTCTATTTTGTATAAACTTCAAATCACCCAAGTAGGTGTGACTAAGTTCTAGAGGAGCGAAGTGCTTTTTCGCTATTCCCTTGACGGAATTTGGAAAGGTGATTTTGCCTCTTCATCTACCTCACATTTATTTTGAGGGTTTATGTCGAAGAAGGCAACAATCTCAACATCGTTAGCTTTTGAATGACTTGCTATTTAACGTGTCTTAATCTATGATGGCATAGACGCACGGATTACAAATATATCATTCATTTGGCTACAGACATACTGTACCATTCTTAGTTATCACAGACCTGTTGGACTAGTCTCAAACCAGGTTTGACCAACAGCGTCTCTTTAACCAAGTTTGGGACATGTATCACCTCATCTTTGAGTGATCCCAATCCATGAAGTCCTATTGAGGACAACCTCTCCAACCCTTCGCTTTAGAGGTGGTGTTGCTTCACATGAACAACCTCTTACCCGTGGTTAGGGCGTAACCGGATCATATGTGATCCAAATATTCTGGCCCACTCCAGTTGCTTTGGCAGACTGAGTGTCCAATTTCTTTTCTGCCTTTTCTTTAGGCCTTCGGATCATTTAAGACACGGAAAGCGTGGCCCACCTTACTAGGTGTCCATTATTTTTCCTATGAAATGAATTTTGGCCCTACTCCGATCGCCGGAGGCTTTGTATGACCGAGTGTCCAATATAATCATATCAAAGGAATTTTGGCCCACTCCGGTCGCCGGAGGCTTTGTATGACCGAGTGTCCAATATCATCCTATGAAGGATCTTCGCCAAATAATATGACAGCTCAACGTCTTTAACTTTTAGACTCATTTCGTTAAGATTGGTGCCCGATAATTCTTGGCGCTTACTTAAGAGTGGTAACGGTTTTCGCACAGTCAGTGGATCTTACTCCCTCGTATGTGCGAACATACTTTACACACTTTAGTAATTACACTTAAAAGAACGGATCTTCTTAAGTCGTTTACAAAATCCAATCTTTAAACGAAAAAGAAGATGAGATTAAACTTCTGATTTGTTAAAGCATAAGGAATATAAATTATTTTCATATTCCTCCTTACTTTAATCCATTTTTAATCAGACATAATTTAATCTTTATTCTTGACAAGTAAGAAAAACTACTTATCCCAATTTCGGATTCTGGCTCACTTCAGTCACTTCATCAGACTGAGTGTCCATTTCCTTCTCACCATTATTCGGATCTTTTGTCTAGGATAGATACAGGCCTTCTGCTGCAAGATAGAAGTACATCTTCAGTCTTCTCCTCTTGTCCCAGTTGACATCCTCGGGCTCTCGAGAGCGCTTGCTCCCACCGGTCTTGGTAGCGGTGACACCATGATCACGTTCATCATCATCACTCTCTTCTACCGTAAAACCATTGCCATATCCAGATTTGGTCACACAACTTTTGACCGACATCTTTCGAACACTAATAGTGGGCCGTGGGCTGTGGGCCTGTCTGATATTATCTTTTTGGACCAGAGAACTCTGCCAGATGTACAGTTTGATCCCTGAAGTTTCATATGTACAGTTTGGACCGAAATTCTTTTATATGTACGAGTTTGGTCCCCGAAGTTTCAATATTTACGGTTTGGTCCCCGAATTTACGGAGACTTTTTCTGCCTACCGTTGGGACTGTTTTTTGAGTCATTAATCAGCCAAGTATTGGCTGATTAACTCCTCTATTAACAGCCCATTACTTGGGCAGTTGGGCAGTCTTTCAATGGCCTTAATAGCCATTACTTGGCTGTTTTAATGGCCTCCTTTAAGGGCCATTACAGCCTTGTTTGTGGCTGTTGGACAGCCCCTCCTCTTGCTATATATTGAGCTTCACTTGGCTGAAAAATAGAAGCAAGAAACAGGCCAGAAAATAGACGAAAATACAGTGCAAAACAGCCGAGAAAATAGGCTGAAAACGGCTGAAATCGGGCGAGAAACGGACCAAAAACAGACGAAAAAAACGCCACAAAATAGCACAAAACATCGAGTGAAATTCAGCGAAAATCAATGCAATTTTCGACTGAAAAACAGTGACCAAACCCTCACGTATACACTAGATATACACTACAGAGACACCCTATATACACAGAGACAAAAGAGAAGAGTTGAGAGAAACTCTTCCTTCCTATTTCATATCTTCAGCAAGTCGAGTCATATTTGTTTTCTTCGACAGGCTCAACCTATTGGCTTTGTAGTGTTGAGATTAAAGTGTTGTTTTATCTTGGGAGACTATTGCCCGCTAACGTAAAAGCATATATACGGGGCAATCTTGTCTTAAGGATAGAGGGCTATCATCGACTCAACACACAACGTTGTAACCATCCAGATTTAGTTGTTTTTTAATTTCAGGATATCAACATTCAAGACACAACAAACTTGCGGCAGTTCTCAACATTGGCTTTGCAAGGTGATCAAGATTCAAGACACAACACATATGCGGCAATTTTGAAGATTGACCATTTATTTATCCTTTCGAACAGCTCCTCTAGTTCATTCTCTCCATTCTTGTTATGAAGATTAAATCGAAGGGTTTATTGCTTCTCCTATGGAGGCTGGCCCGACTTTGTCTCGCAAAGTCAAGAGTATATAATTTTGCGAGGTGATTCTTGTAAAGAATGGATCTTTGGCCTAACTTAACCTAAAAAACTAGCTTAAAGTAAGGAGGATTGTCCAAGTCATATAAGGAGACCAAATACCACTTATCCCACCGATGTGGGAGAACTCAACAATTCTTATTGACTCACATGGAATTTCACTCGGTCTAGTCCACTCAAAGCAGCAAGATATGTGTTCCATTTCGAAACTCCTGGCTACAAGGAGTCCATTAGAGCCGTAGGTCATATGTATAAGATCCAATACATGTTGTGCACTCCCTCCGTTCTAAATTAGTTCTCATATTTCACTTTTTTAAAATCAAATTATATGAACTTTGACCAATATTTTAAAATATAATATTTTACATAGTGACATGAGTAAAACTGTTTGCCATATTTTTAATATAATTTTTCAATATCTAAATTTTATTTATAAAATATTAAATTAATATAATCTAATTTAATTTTAGAAATTACTCAAATTGACTCTCAATAATTGAAATATGAAAATCAATCTGTCAAGAGAGAGTAATATACAAGTGATGGTAGGAGGATGAATTGGTGTAGAGAGAGAAGGAAAAATTAACATGAAATAGGAAACTAAATGATTACGGAGTCGGCAGCAGGCATGGAACACTTTTAGAGAGGAAAGATAGGTATATGGTGCAAACATTACGAATTTCAATAATATTTTGTCACATTAGCTGCTTATATGACCTTTTTCACAAAAAAATAATTAAAAATAACACATGAAATCTATAAAAATAACATAGAAAATTAAAATTTTAAACGACCATTCTCTTCTATTTATGTGGTTAGAGGGCGTAAGAGATCATACGTTTCCTCTAAAATTATTCACAGACACAAATATTTGTTTATGAGAAGAAAACATAAAGAGAAAAGGAGAAAAAAGTTATAGGGCTTTTTATACCAGAAATCAAAAAATAAAAATAGAAAATGTGTAAATAAAATACATTTTTTGGCAGAGTCACTTTCCTCTGTTCAATTAATTGTAAATGGATATATGAGATTATTCCTCCTACTTATGGCTTCCTAGAACGTTTCATATCTGTAGAATGTCCTTCATTTTAATAAGAAACTATATATTTTCACATAGGTTTAACTATTTAAAGGAGAGTACACATCCAGAAATTGTCAAAAGTTCTTGACCTTGAAAAAAACGATTGTAAGTGTAGACAAACATATTTCAATCTTTCTGTAAACGTGTAAATATAGGAAACAATATATTCCCTACCCATAATTAAAATATTTTCATATATTGTGTAAATATAATTATGGTAAGACTAGGATTCCTCTTTTGTATAGGCTTAGGATTTCTATTGTATAAGGAATGAATATTGTACTATATATATACCTTGATATTAATGAAAGACTCCCCAAGGGAGATTAATATCATCTCACATGGTATCAAGAGCCAAATAAACAAAACCCTAAAAACCTTTCTCTTCCACAGCCGCCGGCTGCCTCTCCTACGCCACGGCCCTCCTGGATTTTCTTCTTGTTTTTCGGGTTTTGTTCTTCCTTTCTTCTCTTCTCTAAATGGCTATCCCTGATTCTTCCACACTTTCGACGCCTCTACCTCCACAAATCCCACCACAAAGTCATCACCCCCGTTTCATCCCGCCCTTACTTGTTTCCAACATCAAGAACCATATTCCCATTATTCTTGATCAAGAAAACAACCAGTATTCTCCCTGGGTTGAACTTTTTCGCAATCATGCATGTCTCTATAACGTGCTTGACCATATTGATGACACTATTCCGCGCCCTACGGAGGTTGATGATTATATCTGGCATCGTCTCGACGCCGGCGTCAAACAATGGATACATGGTAGTATCTCTCAGGATTTGCTCCTTACTATCATGAAATCTGACTCCACAGCCCTTGACTTGTGGAATCGTTTGAAGGAAATTTTTCAGGACAACAAGCACACTCGTGCAGTGTATTTGGAAAAACTGTACAACAAAACACGTCTTGAAAACTTCTCCAATGTCTCTAAGTACTGCAATCAGCTTAAACTTCTAGCGGATCAACTCTCCAACATCGGCACGCCTGTCACTGACGATAAAATGGTGCTTCAAATGATTTCTGGCCTTACTAAGGGCGAATATGATACTTTGGCCACCATTATTCAACAGGCAGATCCGCTATCGAGTTTTAACAAAGTTCGCTCACAATTGTTGCTCGAAGAAACCCGTCGTGCTAAGCAGGATGAGCACGCCCAGCAGGTGTTAGCTGTCGACACGCAACCCCAAGATCAGACGCCACCAGACAACTCCCAACAGCGGCAGGGCCGCGGTGGCAAGGGTGGAAAAGGCCGCGGCGGTAGAGGAGGCCGTGGTCGTGGCAAGGGTCACGGTCAACAGAACCAACAGCAGCAACAACAACAGAGATCGCAGAACAACTAGGCTGCGGCTCCTCGGCGGCTTCGTCTACGACGCCGCGATGCCCCGATGCGAGCCGCGGCGCCCCGCTTCGAGCCGCGCGCCAAGCCCATTCCAACCCGGTAGCCATACAATCCGTATTCTTACCCCGGTTTGTTAGGCCCCGCTCCAGCCCCACAGCAGGCCCACTTCATGCAAGGTCAGGTCCCGCAGCCCTCCTCCGGCATAACACCCAATGAGTTGGGTCAGGTGTTCAGCACCCTCTCTATGCAACACCCTGACAATACTTGGTACATGGACTCATGCGCCACATCTCACGTCACCCAGTCTGCAGGTACTATTCCTAAACTGTTTCAGTTAAAGCATCCTCAATATGTTACAGTTGATAGTGGACAACGCATTCCAGTTAAGGGTTATGGTACCTCATACACACAACCTCCTCATCCACCCTTCTCCTTCAAAAACACCCGATATGCCCCACACATGATTAAGAACCTCATATCTGTCCGCTAATTTACTCGTAATAATTCTGTCTCCGTGGATTTTGACCCTTTTGGTTTTACTGTGAAGGATCTTCATACGAGGACACCTCTTACGAGATGCAATAGCACGGGGGATCTCTATCCATTCACTTTCACCTCCGCTGCCAGATCTTGCTATCCCGTCACTCTAGCGGCTATTTCTTCTTCAACTTGGCATAATAGGCTTGGTCATCCAGGAGCCCCAGTTTTTAATTTTCTTAAAGGCAACAATTTCATTGCTTGTAATGGGAAACTTGCCCAAAATTGTGTTTCTTGCTCTTTAGGCAAACATATTCGTCTTCCGTTTAAATCATCTACTAGTGTTACATTTGCTCCTTTTGATATCATACATGCCGATTTATGGACATCTCCTATCTCTAGTTCTCTCGGTCATAAATACTATCTTGTGTTGCTTGATGATTTTTCACACTACGTTTGGTTATACCCTCTTAAATTTAAATCGGAAGTGTTTGTCAAATTTCTTGAGTTTCGCAAGTTCATTCAAACACAATTTGGAAAAGGCATAAAATCATTTCAGTGCGATAATGGTCATGAATTCAATAACTCTATGTTTCACCGCTTTTGCACCAATAATGACATGGTCTTTCGCTTCTCCTTCCCTCACACCTCACCACAAAACGGTAAAGCTGAAAGAATCATCCGCACCATTAACAATATGATTCGCACCCTATTGATTCATGCTTCCCTCCCTCCACCCTTCTGGGTCTATGCTGCTAAAATGTCAGAATACACTCTAAATATTCTCCCTACTAGCACTCTTCACAATATGACCCCTACCGAAATCCTCTACCATAGAATCCCCTCTTATGATCATCTACAGATTTTTGGTTGTCTGTGCTATCCCAACCTTAGCTCCACCGCCTCTCACAAGCTCGCTCCTAGGCCCACTCTATGTGTCTTTCTAGGATTCCCGCCGAACCATAGGGGCTATCTATGCTATGACTTGTTGACTCGTCAGATCTACCTATCTCGTCACGTCACATTCGACGAGACCACATTCCCGTTTTCGAATCTTCCAAAATTCCAAAAACAGAACTACTCATTTCTTGACGAGTCTGCCATCTCTCCCCTCATAATCGAACAACTCACATCCTCTGTTCCGTCGTCAGAGCCGCGGCCTCAAGGGGAGGCGCCGCAGCGCTTGATTTTCAGAGAGCAATCTTTTGAAACACCGTCGACAGCGCCACGACGCCCAAACTTCAGAGAAGCCTGTCAACCTTCTAGCGCCGTGACTCTCGATCCAGGAGTCGCGGCGCTTCCTACGGCTTCGCCCCCACCTTCTCCTTATCCGACTTTACCCCCCGTCTCAGACACCACTCCGCCACCCACTGTCCCTACCCATCCAATGGAAACTCGTTCAAAGCATGGAATCTTCAAACCCAAAGTCCATTTCAACTTCTCTGCCCAAACCATCTCTCCACTTCCAAAGAACCCAAAATTGGCCAAACAAGACCCTAATTGGAATGCGGTTATGTATGAGGAATTCAATGCTTTAACTAAACAGCACACGTGGGATCTAGTACCTAGACCTGAGGGGGTGAATGTCATTCGTTGTATGTGGCTATTTCGTCACAAGTTCAGAGACAATGGGGATCTTGAGAGGTATAAGGCCCGTCTTGTGGCTAATGGCACAAATCAGCAGGAGGGCATTAATTGTGGTGAGACCTTCAGCCCGATTGTCAAACCGGCTACCATCCGCACAGTTTTGAGCATAGCCATGGGCAAACACTGGCCGATCCATCAGCTTGACGTGAAGAATGCATTCTTACATGAGGATATGTGGGGGTGAATGTCATTCGTTGTATGTGGCTATTTCGTCACAAGTTCAGAGTCAATGGGGATCTTGAGAGGTATAAGGCCCGTCTTGTGGCTAATGGCACAAATCAATAGGAGGGCATTGATTGTGGTGAGACCTTCAGCCCGATTGTAAAACCGGCTACCATCCGCATAGTTTTGAGCATAGCCATGGGTAAACACTGGCCGATCCATCAGCTTGACGTGAAGAATACATTCTTACATGAGGATCTGTGAGAGACAGTCTATATGCATCACCACCGTGGGTTCACCCATCATCCAAATTGTTCCTCACTATGTGTGCCGTCTCCGTAAGTCACTATATGGCACAAGCGGGCCCCCGTGCGTGGTATGATCGCTTTGCCGTGTATATCTTGCGATTGGGTTTGTATGCGCAAGAGTGATACATCACTTTTCATTTTTCATCGAGGTAGTAGCACTGCTTACTTATTACTTTACGTGGATGATATTGTTCTTACTGCCTCCTCCGACGGATTGAAAATGAGATTATTGTCTTGCTCAAGTCTGAATTTGCAATGACTGATTTGGGGAAGGCGAGTTACTTTTTGGGGATATCGGTGACCGTGTCCGCCAATCATATGTTCTTATGTCGGCGTAAGTATGCGAAGAGATTGTGTACAGGGCTAAGATGGCGAACTGCAAAGAGGTGCCTACTCCAGTTGATTCCAAATCTAAGCTCAGTGCTATGGATGGTGCTCCAGTCTCTGATACTACTCTGTATAGGAGCCTTGCAGGTGCACTTCAATAACTCACATTCACCAGGCCAGACATAGCTTATGCTGTTCATCAGGTGTGCTTATTCATGCATGCCCCCAGGGAGTCTCATTTCACTGCTCTTAAGCGTATCATTCGATACAATAAGGGCACTCTTGATTATGATTTGCACCTATACCCCTCTACACCAGACAGGTTGCTTTCATATACGGATGCAGATTGGGCAGGGTGTCCGGACACGCGACGCTCCACCTCCGGCTTTTGTGTTTTCTTAGGGGATAATCTGATTTCTTAGTCTGCAAGCGACATGCTACCCTATCTCACTCCAGTGCCGAGGCTGAGTACAGAGGCGTTGCAAATGTAGTAGCTGAGAATTGTTAGCTCAGAAATTTACTGTTAGAACTTCAGTTTTCTTTGCGTCATGCATCTATTGTGTATTGTGATAACATCTCTGCCATCTATCTTTCTCATAATCCGGTTCAACATCAGCGAACCAAGCATATTGAGATAGACCTACACTTCGTTCGTGAGAAAGTTGCGTTAGGCCATGTCAGAGTGTTACATGTTCCATCATCCTATCAGTATGCATACATATTTACCAAAGGACTTCCCAGACAATTATTTCTTGACTTCAGATCCAGTCTCAGCGTCCGGCCTCCTCCCGCTCCGACTGAGGGGGTGTGTAAACGTGTAAATATAGGAAACAATATATTCCCCACCCATAATTATAATATTTCCATATATTGTGTAAATATAATTATGGTAAGACTAGGATTCCTCTTTTGTATAGGCTTAGGATTCCTATTGTATAAGGGATGAATATTGTACTCTATATATACCTTGATATTAATAAAAGACTCCCCAAGGGAGATTAATATCATCTCACACTTTCTTCTTTCTCTTTGAACTTTAAATGATCTTCGCAAAATATAGGTGTAGCCTTTATGAGAAACGATTAAAATTTTACCATATTAAACTTACATTTTAGTAATATCGTAATAATTTCACGCGATAAGTACAGAGTTAAGTAAATCTCACTATTCCCTTTTTCTTTCCCTTTCCCTTCTTTGATCCCAATGTAACAGAAAAAAATTGAAAAAAAAGAATAAAGTTCCATTTTATGATTAGAGAAGAAACATAAGTAGAATAAAGGTACCACCAAAGGATGTAGTGCAACGGATGGGGCTGTTTCTCCCTTAACCAGAGGTCTCATGTGTGAGTCTTGTGTATGAAAAAATCATTGG
The DNA here is from genome assembly GCA_034509755.1 of Anisodus tanguticus. Taxonomy (NCBI): domain Eukaryota; kingdom Viridiplantae; phylum Streptophyta; class Magnoliopsida; order Solanales; family Solanaceae; genus Anisodus; species Anisodus tanguticus. The sequence goes on from CM067556.1 coordinate 27,049,649, forward strand.
TAAGGAGCGCTTCCCCTAAATGGGCCCTACGCGACACGAATCCGAATATAGTCATACAAGGGGCGTTAGCAGTCTTTTTTGCCTCGCCTGCTACTGGGAAGAAAGAGCTGTTGTCATTCTTCACTTCATTCGAGAATCAACTGCACACTTATAATCATGGAATCGACTCGATCATCATATTATAAGTTCATAACCCTCGCCCATTTTCATTTTTGGTGGAAATACTGGTGATATGCCGAGAGATACTGGAGATTCTACGAAAAAGTGTACCTGGACTATAGAGCTCCTCACCCACTAAAAAGAGAAGAGGCCGGGGAGGATCGATACACTTCGTTGTGGGTATCGGACACTGGGTGTGAAACCCAAAAAAAAAAAAAAAAGAGGAATAAAGGTTACCGAACTTCACATTCGGCCATTCAAGGCTTCAAATCCTATTTTTGGAAATGACAACTAAACCAAAAACCTCGTTGACCTAAACTAGCTTTCTTCATTTTCCTTAATTTACATGAAAGTATATAGCAACAGAAATACACGGAACTATATGATTCTTAGTTTACGGCAATTAGAACAATTATTTGGTGATTCAGGAATTATCAGATAAGAAGATTCTTAGCCAAAATGTTAATAATTCTAAAATTCAATAGACATATGTTCTAAAAATGAGCAAGTGGTCCTCTAGTGTATAGTCTATTATCTAAATGGTCCCTAAAACCTCGAGCCTGGTGACTTTGCCTTTCTCATATATCGACTCTGCAAGTGGATGAAAAATCATGTTATGTTTGTGCATTTCTAGAAGAAATAATTTTCTGAGTTGTACACAATAAATTGGAGGTGTATAGTACTGTCGAATAGAGATCTAACAAACATGGAGATCCATAAGTAACACCAACTGGAAGAAAAACGCCAGAGATCCAAGTTAAATAATGTTGCTTGTTTTCTTTCCAATTACATGCAACTCTGTGTTCTTGCTTTGTCAACTAATGAACTAAAATGGAAAGAGAGTGACGGGACCAATATAATGCCCATGCATATATATGATGAAGAAAGTAATCTAAGTTGAAACAAATAATCCTTGATTATTTTCATTAATTGAAAGAGTATATATACAATTTATATATTTCTATAATAGAAATTTTTTATTCTTATTCTAATCCCAAAACCCTATTCTAGTAATACAAAAATCCTATAATTATGGTAAGTGTACAATACAAATTATTACAATTATATTACACTAATTAATAAGGCCAAACCCGTGACATACACTTATTTATGAAAGTGTATATCACGGGAAAATATGTATATTTAACACACCCCCGCAGTCATAGCGGGCGGTCTTCGTACGCTGAGACTGTCCCTAAAATCTTCAAAAAGTACTGACGGAAGACCTTTGGTAAAGATGTCTGCAATCTGATACCTGGAAGGGACATGACAGACGAGTACTTGTCCACGAGCTACCTTTTCGCGAACAAAGTGAATGTCCATCTCGATGTGTTTAGTACGCTGGTGCTGAACCGGATTACCAAAAAGGTAGATGACACTAACATTATCACAATAAACCAAAGTAGTTTTCTGAATAGGAAAATGAAGTTCTAATAGAAGCTTACGTAACCAACATGATTCATAGACCAAAATGGCTACCCCTCGATACTCGGTCTCTGCACTAGAGCGTGATAAAGTCGACTGACGCTTTGCAGACTAGGAGACCAAGTTATTACCAAGAAACATACAATAGCCAGACGTAGACCGTGGTGTCCGGACAGCCACCCCAATCAACATATGTATATGAGACGAGTGTAGACATCGACGAAGGATATAAATGTAAGCCATAGTCAAGTGTCCCCTAGTTGTACCGAATAATGCGTTTGAGTGCATTCATGTGCTCAACCCTAGGATCAACATAAACAAACACACCTGCTGTATGACATACGTAATATCCGGTCTCGTGAACGTAAGATATTGAAGGGTCCCTGCAAGATTGCGATAGCGGGTCGGATCCTCATAAGGTGAGCCAGTCGCAACACCCAACTTGGGTTTAGTATCAACCGGAGTGGAAGTGGACTTACAGGATGACATCCCAACCCTCTTAATGATCTCAGCTGCATACTTCCTCTGGGATAAGAACAACCCACCTGCATGATGAGAGACAACAATCCCCAAAAAGTAACTCAAATGCCCTAAGTCTTTCATAGCAAACTTAGAATTGAGCATTGTCATGATAGACTGGCGTAATGCATCATAAGAGGCAGTCAAGATAATATCATCCACATATAATAGTATATAAGCCAAGGAAGAACCATGACGATATATGAATAATGAATTATCAGACTTGATGTGAGAGAACCCAATAGTCGAAACATAGTCTGCAAACCGCTTATACCAAGCCCGTGGAGACTGCTTAAGCCCATACAAGGACTTCTTCAACAAACAGACATGATGAGGATATTTGGGATCCCTAAACCCCAAGGGCTGATGCATATAGACTGTCTCCTTGAGATCACCATGTAAGAAAGCACTCTTCACATCTAACTAATGAATGAGCCATGCTTTCGAAAGAGTCATGCTGAGCACAGTGTGAATAGTAGCCGGATTGACCACCAGACTAAATATCTCACCACAATCCACACCAACCTGCTGAGTCTTACTATTACTGACAAGACGAGCCTTATGCCTCGCAAACGAACCGCCGGAATTGTCCTTATGAGCAAAAATCCACATAGACCGAATAATATTAACACTAGATGGACGGGGCACCAACTCCCACGTCTTATTATCAATAAAAGCATTATATTCACCGGTCATAAAAAATTTCCAATTCGGGTCATTTAAAGCAAATACATGATTACGGGGCAAGGGTGATTTAAGAACATTAAAATGTCTTTTCGATTTAAAAATACCCCATTGACTATGAGTGACTGATATTTGACTCAGGGAAGAATTGGGCGGATTTTGGAAAATATCGGGACACATGACGGACTGGCAAGCAGGCAGTGGGCCTGCTGGCCCAACTCGGTAACGGTCCACTGTTTCCGTCGTTGAAATTGGAACAAGAACTGGGCCGGGAGGTGGCCCAGTTTCTGGACCTACGACGGGATGCAGGGACTGGACTGTGCCTGCTGGCGGATTTAGGGTGTCCGACAAATGGTGAATAATATTCGGGATATACCATCATCCAAAAAATTATACGAACTAGGCACGGGATTACTAACCTTAGCAAACGGAAATTGGAATTCATAAAAAATTACATGGCGACTAATGATGATTTTATTAGATGATAAATCAAAATATTTGTAACCACGATGATTTGGTGGATAACCCAAAAACACACAAGGGGTAGACCGGGCTTGAAGTTTGTTAATTGTGGTGGACGTAAAGAGTGGATAACACAAGCACCCAAAGACCCTAAGATGTGAATACGAAGGAGACTTATTATATAAAATTTGAAGGGGGGACGAATATGTCAAACCTTTGGAAGGAAGAATGTTAAGAAGATATGTAGCCATTTGTAGAGCATGATGCCAAAAATAAGGGGGTACAGAAGCATGAATTAATAAAGTTCGGACAATGTTATTTATGGTACGAATTTTTTTTGGCTTTTCCATTTTGTGAAGACGTTCGAGGGCAAGAAAAATGAAAATTGATCTCATTATTAGTACGAAACTCCCGAAATACCCCATTATCATATTCTTTGCCATTATCACATTAAATATTTTTGATTTCTTATTCGAATTAGGTTCTAATGAATGCTCTAAATTTTAAGAAGGTGGAAAAAACTTGAGATTTTTTCGCTATCGGAAAAGTCCATAAAAATTAGAATAATCATCCAAAATAGAACATAATAATGATGACCCAAACTGAGAACAAGAGATGTCCATAAATCGCTATGAATAATATCAAATGACATTAAAGTATGAGAATTAGAGTCTACAAATGGCAACCTAACAATTTTTCCTAAAGAACAAGATTGACAATTCGGAGTACTACACGTACCCTTACACGAAATAAAATTATTTTTATCTAAGAAAGACAAAATAGATGACCTCGGATGACCAAGACTAGTATGCCACAAGGAAGGAGCAAGGGCTGTAAAAGTTGATGGTAAGGCTTGACTCGAGAGACCGGAACATGGCGTGATAGGATAAAGATTTCCCTTACTATCACACCTCATGAGAGGATTTTCCGTCTTGAAATCCTTCACAGAAAACCCAAAGGATCAAATTCAACAGAAACAAAATTATCAGTGGTGAATTTACGGACAGACACCAAAATTTTAATCAATTTAGGGGCATGAAGAGTATTTTTCAAGATAAGGGGTGGATGGGAGGGGGGGGGGGAGGGAGACAACATTTTATTACCATAACCACGGATTGGAATTGAATTACCATTACCAATAATTATGCCATGAGGGATGCTCAAATTGGAATAAGACAAGAGAGTACCTTGATCAGATGTCATGTGGGCAGTGGCTCCGGTGTCCATGTACCAATTCGAGTTTGGAGAATTTAATCCAAGTGTGTGCATTGTGGCTTCAATGTCGGTTTGTGTGGGGCCCGCTGCATGGTGGGCCTGCGGAGGCCGAGGCCCAAGCACCCCCGGCTTGCTGCCCTGGCCCATCACTGCGTCGAAAAAAACTGGGCTGCTGCGAATTGGGCCTGAAAGGCTAGCCAGCCCACTGCCCGTGATATGGCATTCCAGAAAAATAAGGGTTGTTAGGCCACTGCCCACGGCCATGGGGCCCAAGGATGGGACCAGTTGGGCTGTGGCCCACTGCTGTTGGGGTTGGACCCACTGCCGCCGTTATTGCCTCCGTTACCACTGCATTTGCCCCTCGATTTTTGCCATTATTTTTCCGACTATTTTTGCCGCCCCCTTGAGAACGGTTTTGGTTCGAATGGTCACCAAAATTAAGAGAATTAGTGGAGGACGTCATCATGACTAGCACTCGTAGCCACCTTTTTAGCCAGGATGACTTCTTCCAAAGTAAGCATGGAGCGGGCTTGATAGAACATCGAGAGATAATTACTTTGATGAAGGAGAGTTCCAATGCCACTATAGGCCTCGGATAGGCCAGCAACCATCTGTAGAACAAGACGATCGAAATTTTGCAATATGCTGAAACGTTCGAAATTTTTTCCATATTGACGTGGTAAAATTTCTGCTCAAGGGTAACATCACGAGAATTCTGATTATCTTGGAATATATCACGTACTGTATTCTATGCCACCATCGCCGTAGCGTCTGGTTCGATAATCGTTTGTAAGAGGTCGGTAGAAATAGTGGAGTAAATCCACTGAAGAACCGTAGCATCAAGGGTTGTCCATAACTTAGGATCATCCTCGGGTTTGGGCACCTCCGTATCCGTAGGAGCTGCAGGGATAATATGATGGAGGACTTGATGCCAGCGTGAACTTTGAACAGTTCTGCCTACGTCGCGTATTAGACGTTTTCTATTTCAAGAATGATAGGGATGTGATTCTTGATGTTAGAAATAGTGAGGGCAGGGTGAAACATGTTCTTAGACATAATAGCAACGCAAGACGTGAGGTAGGGATTGCGAAGAAAAAATTGGGAAGAGAGGAGGGACCGTCAGGCACAAATTCCTAGAAAAAGAGGCTCGGTTTTGAGACTTAATCGACGGAAAATTGGAAGCAATTTTGAGAGAGGATTTTAAGACCTAGACTTTTGATACCATGAAAGAAATATATCCCTTGATTATTTTTATTAATTGTAAGAGTATATATACAATTTACATATTTCCATAATAGGAAAATTATATTCCTATTCTAATTCCAAAATCCTATTCTAGTAATACAAGAATCCTATAATTATGGTACGTGTAAAATATAAATTATTACAATTATATTACACTAATTAATAAGGCCAAACCCGTGACATACACTTATTTATGGAAGTGTATATCACGGGAATATATGTATATTTAACACAAGTATGAATTCCCGATCCCCACCTTAACACCCCCTTTTCAATATGTGGTACGTGTAGTAGAAAAGGGAGTGCTTTCTCAAGTTCACAACTTGCTTCACATGGGCATGTGCCACAGGTTGAGTAAGACTCAAGATTTGAAGTTAAGAGAAACCAATATATAGAAAAAGTAAACTTACAAAGAAGTTAATAAGATTTAACATGTAGTATTTTTATGTAAAAAAAAGTACTATCTACACTATAAACTTTCAGCGAAGAAATGTCAAATGACACTCCAACGACAGAGGATTTAGGCTAAAGACTACGAAAAACGCCAACGATAGATGTCCCGTCGAGATTGGCTCGTCGTTAAGAGATAAAATCTGTTAGAAATGTTTCTGATGACCCAGTTTTCATCGAAAATTCTCATTTTTAAGTTGTGGACGCAATAGGTTCTCTCATTAGATTTAAGTGTCCAACTCGAAATATATATATATATATATATATATATATATATATATATATATATATATATATATATATATATATATATATATATATATATATATATATTCACCACTAATTTATGGTAGTTATTATTTTAATTTTCCTCTCTTCTTTTCACTTGTTTATTGATTATAGACTTATAGTTTCTCTCGCTCTGTTATTTTTGTAAGTTTGGAATAATCTCCCTTAGGATTCCTTTTATGAATCACAATATATATAGTTGTACAGAGGTTGATTCCTAATACAATACGAATCCTAACTTACCTTAAATGGTTGATTCTTAATACAATACGAATCCTAAGTTAACTTAAATGGTTGATTCCTAATACAATACGAATCCTAAGTTACCTTAAATATACATCTATCATAATTACAAAATATACTGTGAATATTCGGAGAATATTCGCTAATACTCCCCTTAGTCGGAGCGGGAGGAGGCTGAAGGCTAAGGCTGGATCGGAAGTCCGTGAAGAGTTGTCTTGGTAGTCCCTTTGTGAAAATATCTGCATACTGATAGGAGGAAGGCACGTGTAATATTTTAACCTGACCAAGGGCAACCTTCTCACGCACAAAGTGAATATCCATCTCGATATGCTTGGTCCGCTGATGTTGGACCGGATTATGAGATATATAGATGGCAGATATGTTGTCATAGTAGATTATAGACACCTTTCGCAGTGGACACTGGAGCTCCAAAAGAAGATTCCGGAGCCAACAGATCTCAACAACGACATTAGCAACTCCGCGATACTCTGCTTCAGCACTCGAACGGGATAGCGTGGCCTGCCGCTTGGCGGACCATGAAATAAGATTATCCCCAAGAAATACACAGTAGCCCGAGGTAGAGTGACGTGTGTCCGAGCATCCTACCCAATCTGTATCCGTGTAGGAGAGTAATTTGATTGGGGCAGAGGGGTATAGATGCAGTCCAATGTCAAGCGTGCCCTTAATATATATGATAATACGTTTTAGGGCCGCAAAATGGGACTCTCGAGGGGCGTGCATAAACATACACACCTGATGAACGATATATGCAATATCAGGCCTAGTGAATGTGAGATACTGAAGGGCACCTACAAGACTTCGATATAGGGTGAGATCAGAAACTGGCGCACTCTCATTGGCTCTAAGCTTGGATTTCGAGTCAACCGGAGTTGACATACTTTTATAATTTGCCATTTTAGCCCTGTACACTATCTCTTCCACATATTTGCGGTGACACAGAAACATAGTAGTGGCCGATCTGGCCACAGATATACCCAAGAAATAACTCATCTTGCCCAAATCAATCATAGCAAATTCAGTTTTGAGTAGATTAATGATTTCATTCTTCAAACCGTCAGAGGAGGCACTAAGAACAATGTCATCCACATATAATAGCAAATAAGCAGTGCTGCTACCTCAATGAAAAATGAAGAGAGAGTTATCACACCTGCTACAAATAAATCTGATATGCATAATATACATGGCAAAACGATCATACCAAGTGCGGGGTGCCTGTTTCAAGCCATATAATGACTTTCTGAGATGACATACATACTGCGGGACTGCCAGATGAACAAAGGCAGGGGGATGATGCATGTACACAGTTTCTTTCAAATCTCCATGAATAAATGCATTCTTGACATCAAGCTGATGAATCGGCCAATGCGTGCACATAGCAATACTGAGAACATTCTGAATAGTGGCCGGTTTAACAACCAGACTGAATGTCTCACCACAATCAATACACTGCTGCTGATTAGTGACATTAGCGATCAGTCTTGCCTTATACCGCTCTAAGTCACCACTGTCTCTGTACTTGTGATGATATAGTCACATACATCGGATAACATTCACACCGTCCGGTCTAGGTACCAAATTCTAAGTGTTCTGCTTGGTTAAAGCATTAAATTCCTCGCACATGGCCGCATTCCAATTAGGGTCCAATTTGGCTAGTTTTTTTTGTTGGAATGGGTGATAAGGTTTGTGTGGAGAGATTGAAGTGAACCTTGGGTTTAAAAATCTCGTGTTGGGCACGAGTCTCTATGCGGTGGATAGGCAGCAGTGTTTGGACTGGGGTTTGAGGCTGCTGGCTTACGGGGTCTGGAGGCAGCAGTGGGTGATCTGCGATATGTGGCTGCTGACTTGCTGGTTCTGGGGGTTGTTGGCTGGTCTCGGGTCGATGGCTGGTCTCGGGTCGATGGCTGGTCGAGAAACAGTTGGTGGGGTAGGTGGCACAAGAGGGTCGAGCAGTGGAGGGTTCGACCGAGAGATAGGGGTGTTTGGTCGGAGACATCGCCAAACATTGTTGGTGACGGAGCTGCTGGTGTAGTCTTCGTCAGAACAGGAAACTGCCGGTGACACATTGACTGGATTATAGGAGACAGAGGAGACTCATCGAGAAATGTGTAAACTATGGTTTGGAATTTTTGGAGATTTGAAAATAGATAGTTCGCTTCGTCGAATGTGACGTGATGTGACGTGAGATAATGATCTTATGAGTGGCTATGTCATAGCACAGGTAACCCCGATGATTGGGTGAGAAACCGACGAAGACACATGGCGTGGGGCTAGTTTATGAGATGCAGTGGAGGCCAGGTTGGGGTAGCATAAGCAACCGAAGATGCGGAGTTGGTCATAGGAAGGGAACCTACGGTATAAGATTTCGGTTGGGGTCTTATTTTGGAGAGTGCTGGTTGGTAAAATATTAAGGAGGTACTCTACCATTTTAACAACGTAGACCCATAATGGCGGTGGAAGACTGACATGAAAAAGAAGGGTACGGACCATGTTATTGATGGTACGTATGATTCGTTCAGCTTTGCCATATTGGGAGGAAGTGCAGGGACAGAAAAATGAAAAACCATGCCTTGTTTAGAGCAGAAATTGTGAAATGCCGAATTATTAAATTCACGTCCATTATCACACTGAAAAGATTTTACAGATTTTTCAAATTGTGTTTTAATGAATTTTTGAAATTCAAAGAACTTGGCAAAAACTTCAGATTGAACTTTAGTGGGTAGATCCATACAAAGTGCGAAAAATCATCTAATAATACTAGATAGAATTTGTGACCCAAGGAACTGACAACCGGAGATGTCCACAAATCAGCACGAACAATATCAAATGGAGAAAAAGTAAGACCATTGGAGGACATAAATGGAATACAAGTATGTTTGCCAAGAGGACAAGAAAAACAGTGTTGGACAGGTTTCCTATTATTACATTGAATACGCTTATTAGTCCTAAGAATATTAAAAACAGGATCTCCTGGGTGTCCGAGTCTGTTATTCCAAGTTGACGGAGAGATATCAACAAGGGAGACATGTGAATGAGTTATGACAGCGGAAGATTGAGTGAAGGGGTAGAGGTCTCCCACACTATTGCAGCGCGTAAAAAATTTCCCCGTATTGAGATCCTTCACAGAAAAACCAAAAGGGTCAAATTTGACAGACACGGAATTATTGCGAGTGAATTTTCTAACAGAGATTAAATTTTTAATGATGTTGGGTATGTAAAGGACATGATTTAGGGAGAAAGGCGGGTGGGGATGTTTGGTATGTGTGTTACCGTAACCTTCAATTGGAATGCGATGTCCATTGCCAACAGTAATAAATTGAGGATACTGTAACCGATGCATTTGAGATAAGTTACCTGATGACCCGGTGAGGTGAGATGTGGCTCCGGTGTCCATGTACCAATTATCGTCGGGCTGTTGAAGGTTCACAGTGTTGAAGGCCTGGCCCAAATCGGTGGGGGCCAGGCTGTTGCCTTGCGGGTGCAGATGGACCGAGACCATGTGGTCTTGCTGCTACTACGGATGGGCCTGCCTGTTGGCTGGGGCGGAGCCCAATAGACCGGGTGACCAAGCAACCTGCTGGAACTAGGCCCCTGATGTTGGGTAAGGGCATGCAGGCGAGGCCCAGTTCCCGGTATTGGGCCAGGGTTGCTGTCCACCTCACTGGAAGTAGGGAGCAAGGGTTGGGCCTGGTTGCTGGTTTCGGTGGCCCTTACCGCGACCCTTTCCTTTGTTGTTATTGCCGCGGCCTCTGTCGCCATGCCCTTCGCCGCGGGACTGCTGCTGGTGGTGGTCGTGCGGTGGTGGTGGGGTGGTGTTGGCCGCCGGTGGTGTCATGTCGTCAACGGCTAACGCCTTTTGATTGTGCTCCTCTTGTTTAGCACTGCGGGTTTCTTCCAACAATAGTTGTGAACGTGCATTGGTGAAACTTGGTAGTGGGTCAGCTTGTTGAATCATCGTCGCAAGTGTATCGTATTCACCTTTCGGTAAACCATCAACCAATTGAAGTACCATCTTGGTTTCTGAAACAGATGTCCCGACGTTGGAAAGTTGGTCGGCTATGAGTTTCAGTTGTTTGCAATATTCGGACATGTTGTTAAAATTCTCGAGACGCGTATTGTTGAACTGTTCTTCCAAATACACGGCCCGAGTATTTTTATTATCTTGAAAGATTTCTTCTAACCGTACCCAAAGGTCACGTGCCGTAGCACATGTTTTCATGATAGTACACAACAACTCTTTTGAGATGGTGCCGTATATCCACTGTTTGACGATGGCGTCAAGGCAATGCCATGCCGAGTCAGCAATATCGGTGGGATGAGGAACAGAGTCATCAATATGGTCTAGCACATTGTACGCACATGCATGAATATAGAACAATTCTGTCCACATGAAATATTGACAGTATTCTTAGTCAAGAATTATAGGGATATAATTCTTGATGTTGGTAACAGCGAAAGCCGGATGAAAAGAAGACGATGAATGTGGTGGGGGGTTGTCAAAAGTACCAGTGGAGGAACCGAAATTAATGGGGAAGACATGTGGCCGTCGATCGAGAAGGAAGAAGAGAGAGGGTGGTGGTCGGCGGCTTTGGGAGTAGAAATTAGGGTTTGGCTCTTGATACCATGTAAGTTTGAAATAATCTCCCTTAGGGATTCCTTTCATTAATCACAATATATATAGTTGTACAGATGTTGATTCCTAATACAATACGAATCCTAACTTACCTTAAATGGTTGATTCCTAATACAATACGAATCCTAAATTACATTAAATATACATCTATCATAATTACAAAATATACTGTAAATATTCTCTAAATATTCGCTAATAATTTTGATTGAATAATCTCATACTCGAACTTGGTCCATACGAGGATTTAAGCTATTTGCGTAAAGGAGGAGTCAGAAATCACAGACGCTTGACCCTGGGGTCCAATTTACTATTAATTGAGTCTTCTCCCACTTGGACAACAAACAGCTATAACCGATTAAACATAGCATTTGCAGTGACAAAAGCCAATGTCACATTCCAATAGAAAGGGGAAAGTAAGGTGGTAAAATTAGCACGGAAATCATGATTTGCTCGATTCATTCAAGTTTGGACGTGTTATATATCATACTATGTAAAATATAGTCCACTTAAAAATTATAAAAAAATAAACAAAAAAATTATAATTTAATAAAAATTGGACGAGTTTGATTATGACATATTTTTTAGCCCATTTTATCTCATATATTTCAGCCCAAGTATGAAGTAACTATTGACCTGCCCTTTCTCAACATATTTTAACCCATCTAAATTTTGTCCAATCTGCCAATTTGACACCCATCAAGAAAATAGTGGAATATTACACAAATTTGGATATGCCATTCATGTGGAATTATACCAAATTTATACATCTATAAAAAAAAAGGTGTAATTTTGATATAGAAATATTTTAGAATTACAAGTACACAAATTATTTTCGACTCTAACTATGTATCTATCATACGATCTATTCCACGAAGAAGCACACTGACTACGTCCGTTTCTAACTACGTATATATATCATACTATGTTCACATTTATTTCATGAAAGAGTGTTGAGTACAAAAGTTCTCCATACTTTTAAAATTCAGCATCTATATATTATTGGAAATTTACTAAATGTGAAATTAAGTATATTTCATTAATTTATTACTCGAACAATTGAGCCCGCACGTTGGAAATGTCGTTTTCACACATGTTGACACGTAGTGCCAAGTATCACAAATTTCATTAGTGAAAGAGATATTGGTACGTATGTAATACGTTTGAGACATAGAATTATGGATGATTATTGGCCAAATGACAAAGTATTTCACGTTGGTAAATGAAGTAAGAAGTGTACAAAGTGTAAAATGAATCGAGTTGGAAATCGCCGCGGAGCCGTGAAGGGTCGCGGCGCAAAATGGCTGGTCAGCTACTGGAGCCGCGGCACTTCGGATGCAGAATGCTGCGACGGGAAGTTGGAAAAATCTGACGTTTGGGCTGGGTTTGGAGCATTGATTCTCCATTACTTGCCACATGAATTTAGCCATTATTTGGCTGAATATAACCCATCAATCAAGTGCAATTACATGGCTATTGAAGGCCATTAGTTGGCTAGTTGAGGGGTCTTCTACTTACACTATAAATTGAGGTCTTTGGCTCAATTGAAACACAACACTCAACACTTAGAAAATTCTCCAGATTTTCTGTATTCATATTCTTCCTCTCTAGCAAAGTCACTATACTCAAAGTTCTTCAAGAGTAACACTTGAGTTTCCTTTGCTCATTTGTTAAAGTTGTTGTTGTATCTTGGGAGACTATTTCTCAACACCGTAAAAGGAGATGTACGGGGCAATCTTGTCTTAAAGAAAGAGTGTCATCACTCGACTCAGCAAATCACACAAGCAATCGGTTAAGTTCTTGATTTCCAGTTTATTGTAATAGTTTGTTTATCCTTTCTACTATTGTAATAGTTACTTACTTCCCGTTCCCTACAGCAATTGTATCCCAATAATTTTAAGACAAGATTTTATTGTAAGTAGCTAAGTTAGAAAGATGACTGGCGTAAATCAAACTGCTTCTGATTCTGTTGCTGCTCAAGGCAATCCCTCTGCCTTCCCCACTGCTCAAGGCACTCCTAATGCCTTTCCGGTTGCTCAAGGCTCATCCAACGCCTTTGCTGCCGCTCAAGGGAATGTTATCGCTCCTCTACCCGCTGGATTTCACCATGAACGCCCTGAAAAGTTCATGGGGTCAAACTTCAAACGATGGTAACAAAAGATGCTCTTCTATATGACTGTTATGGGAATGACACGTTTCCTAACAGAAGATCCTTCACAAGCTGGAGATGAAATTGACCTTTCACCTTCTGAAACGGGTAAAGGGGGCCTAGGTATCCATGTCATTAATGGCATGAAGATGGTTCTTGATGCATGGAGTCATAGTGATTTCATGTATAAGAATTACATATTGAACTGCTTGTCAGACCCTCTCTACACGGTGTATTGCACCGTTGACACTGCCAAAGAGTTGTGGGAGAAGCTACAAAAGAAGTACAACGCACAAGATGCAGGTACTAAGAAGTTCATCCTTGGAAAATTTCTGAAATTTCAAATGGTGGATAGTAAGACAGTGATGTCCCAAGTCCAGGAATTCCAAATGATTTTACATCACATGGATTTGGAAGGTATGAAGCCAAACGAGCAGTTTTTGGTTGCATCACTGATTGAAAAGTTACCTCCTTCGTGGAATGAGTTTATGAGCTACTTAAAGCTCAAGACAAAGGATATGACCTTTGAAGAACTTATTATCAAACTCCAAATTCAGGAATATAATAAGAAGGCCTTGCCTAGGGGTAAATAACCCGCTGAGGCAAAGGCAAATCTGGCTGAGGCCAAAGGGAACCTAAGCAAGAAGCGCAAGTTCCAGAAAGACGGCAAGACCCAAGCAACAGAGAAGTTCAAAGGAAACTGTCACCACTGTGGGAAACCTGGTCATATGATCAAGGACTCCCGCAAGCTCAAGACTGAGCAACAAGAGAAGGCCAAAGCTAAGGGCAAGGCTCATGTTACAGTTGTCAAGGACCAGTTTCTAGACGACATGATTGAGAAGTTCTCAGCGGTGGTGCTAGAAGCAAACCTGGTTGAGAATCCTATGCAATGGTGGATGGACACAGGTGTTACAAGATACACATGTTCCAACAGAGATGCCTTCTCCACTTATACACCGGTTACAAATAAGAAGCTATTCATGGGCAACAACGCTTCCTCTAACGTGCTGGGGTAGGAAAGGTAGTCCTGAAGATGACTTTTGGAAAGGAGCTCACTCTGAAGGAAGTGATGCATGTTCCCGAGATTAGAAGAAATTTAATTTCAGGTCCTTTATTGGTTAATGCTGGTTTTAGGCTAGTGTTTGAGTCCAATAAATCTGTAGTCACTAAGAATGAAACCTTTGTGGGAAGATGATTCATCTGTGAAGGCCTCTTCAAAGTGAACACCATATATGTATTACGTAAAAACAATATTATTGAAGCCTCTTCATCTTACTTGCTTGAGTCCTCTAATTTATTGCATCATAGATTAGAGCATGTCAACTACAAGTCCATCCAAAGGTTGGTAAAGTTGGAGTTATTGTCGTCTATTGATGTAAACCCTCAACATAAGTGTGAGGTCTGCGTAGAGGCAAAACTCACAAAGCTTCTTTTTTGATCCGTCGAAAGGAATACCGCTCCTCTAGAACTTATTCACACAGATATATGTGATTTGAAGTTTGCACAAACTAGAGGGGGGAACAAGTACTTTGTGACATTCATTGATGATAGCACAAGGTATTGTTACATTTATTTGTTGAAAAGTAAGGATGAAGCCTTTGAAGCGTTCCGACGTTACAAAGCAAAAGTTGAGAACCAACTAAGCATGCGGATTAAATCCATTCTAGCGATAGAGGGGAGAATACGTAGTGCCTTTTGAGGAATATTGTGCCCAAGAAGGCATTGTTCATCAAACGACGGCTCCATACTCACCTCAATCGAATGTGTGGCGAAACGTAAGAACTGCACATTAATGGAAATGATGAATGTCTTGCTTATCAATTCCGGTCTTCCCCAAAACATGTGGGGAGAAGCTGTCCTTACCGCTAATACAATTCTTAACAGAGTCCCACATAAGGGTAAGGACAAAACTCCATATGAATCATAGAAGGGAAAGAAACCCACCTATAAATATTTAAAAGTGTGGGGTTGTCTGGCAAAGGTTGAAGTACCCAAGCCAAAACAGGTCAAGATTGGGTCTAAGACTGTAGATTGTATATTCATCGGATATGCAAATAACAGTAGTGCTTATCGCTTCTTAGTGCATAAGTCAGATATTCCAGATATCTACGGAGGTACAATAATGGAATCAAGGAATGCTCAATTCTTTGAAGGTATCTTTCCTAGAAAGGAAAAATATATAACCTCTCGCAAACGAAGTTATGAACAAAGCTCTCAGAAACCGGGAGTCGTTGACGGCCCAGATCTAGATGGTTCAGATCTAGTGGATCTCAAAGTGGCTGAATATCCAGAATCTTGTGTTCCGGATTATCAGAACTTGGAGACTCCAAAGATGGAACTATGGCGAAGTAAAAGGGCCAGGAAGGATAAATCATTCGGTCCTGACTTTGTAGCTTATATGGTTGATGATGAACCAAGAACAATTGCTGAAGCATTGTCAACGCCAGAGGCACCGCTCTAGAAAGAAGCTATTGAGAGTGAAATATGCTCCATTCTGCATAACCATACTTGGGAGTTGGTTGATCTTCCTCCGAAAAATAAACCGTTAGGTTATAAATGGATACTCAAACAGAAGTATAACGCAGATGGGTCTATAGATAAGTACAAGGCCAGGTTGGTAGTCAAGGGCTATCGGTAGAAAGAAGGTCTTGACTACTTTGACACATACTCCCCGGTATCTCGGATGACGTCTATACGGGTATTCATTGCGATCGCAGCATTGTGTGACCTTCAGATACATCAAATGTATGTAAAGACAGCCTTCCTAAATGGTGATTTGGAAGAAGAAATTTATATGGACCAACCCGAGAGGTATGTGGTTCAAGGGCAAGAGAAGAAAGTCTATCAGCTTGTCAAATCTCTGTACGGGTTGAAACAAGCCCCGAAGCAATGGCACAAAAAATTTGATAGCACTCTACTATCGAAGGGTTTCGCCATTAATGAGTGTGACAAATGTGTCTACATGAAAGGTAATTGTGACTCATTTGTTATGATATGCCTGTATGTAGACGACATGTTGATCGCAGGGAGTAGTCCTAGCATAATTCTAGAGACTAAGAACATATTGAAATAATGCTTCGACATGAAGGATATGGAAATCACAGATGTCATCTTAGGGATAAAAATCTCTAAGACGTCTGACGGACTGGTCTTATCTCAGTCTCACTACATCGAAGATGTTTTCAGAAAGTTCAAGATGTTAGACAGTTCGCCTATAAAGTCACCAATGGATAGAAATCAAAAGCTTGATAAAAATCGTGGTGCACCTATATGCCAGGAGCAATATGAACAGGTGATCGAAAGTTTAATATATATAACAAACTGCACCCGACCTGATATTGCTTATGCAGTCAACAAGTTGGCTAGGTTTACCCGTAATCCGAGTGATGATCACTGGAAGGCGTTGAATCGGGTACTTCAATACCTGAAATACACGCTAACTTACGGATTGCATTATTCGAGATATCCAGCTGTACTAGAGGGGTACAGTGATGCAAACTGGATATCTGATATAGAGAACACCAAGTCCACCAGTGGGTATGTATTTACAATTGGTGCTGGGGCTGTGTCTTGGAAATCCACTAAGCAAACTTGTATCACCCGATCCACGATGGAATCAAAGTTTATCGCTTTAGACAAAGCAGAAGAAGAAGCCCACGACTTCTTAGAGGATGTTCCTTGATGGAACAAACCAGTACCTTCTGTAATGATCCACTGCGACAGCCAGTCGGCTCTAGGAAGGGCAATGAATGCTATGTACAACGGCAAGTCTCGTCATATTCGACGGAGGCATAAGACCGTTAGACAGCTAATCACTACAAGTATAATATCCATTGATTACATAAAGTCAAAGGATAATATAGCAGACCCGCTGACAAAGGGCTTATCCAAGGATTAGATGTTCTGTCTGTCTAGGGGAATGGGTTTAAAACCCAAAGTATAAGGACCAATACGGTGGTAACCCAACCTTAGTGACTGGAGATCCCAGAAATTAGGGTCAATGGGAAAACTAAGTTGTAAAGGTTCAGTTGATCGCTTCGGTGGAAGCACTCACTTTGGATAGTGATTTCTGCAAAGAAACACCAAATCCAAAGTCGTTCCCGTGATAGACTATAAGTGCTATCTGCAGTGTGGGTGAAGGTTAAGTTTCCAAAACCTTTAATGATCCTCACCGGTTGAGGTTAGGTTTGGGGAAATTTTTAATGGTTCCTAACACTTGTAAAGTGGGGTATAGCAGGATACCTTGTAGGAGACCACCTATTTAAGTGCGAGGACATGCCGCCTCAAATGAACGCACTTAAGAATCCAAGAAGTGTCCACGACCACAATGGACAAAACATTACGAAGAACTGAGTAGAGGAAGTTGTTGTGTTGGTACCGTTGATTTGGCTTACACTAAACACTGACGGTTCAAGACATCACGTTTACTGCGCAGTAAGTAAGTCCGATGATATTCAACTATGGAAGGTTCAAAGCGTATGCTACCTATTCAGATGCAACATCGGTTCGCTGAAAGATTGCTAGAAAAGGCACCATGTGTGTGCGCCAAAATCTCTTTCAAGAGGGAATTGTTGGAAATTTACTAAATGTGGAATTAAGTATATCCCATTAATTTATGACTCGAACAATTGGGACCGCACATCGGAAATGTCGTTTCCACACACGTTGACACGTAGTGCCAAGTATCGCAAATTTCATTAGTGAAAGAGATATTGGTACGTATGTAATACGTTTGAAACATAGAATTATGGATGGTTATTGGCCAAATGACAAAGTATTTTGACGTTGGTAAATGAAGTAAGAAGTGTACAAAGTGTAAAATGAATCGAGTTGGAAATCGCCGCGGAGCCGTGAAGGGCCGCGGCGTAAAATGGCTGGTCAGCTACTGGAGTCGCGGCACTTCGGATGCAGAATGCTGCGACGGAAAGTTGGAAAAATCTGACGTTTGGGCTGGGTTTGGAGCATTGATTCTCCATTACTTGCCACATGAATTCAGCAATTATTTGGTTGAATATAACCCATCAATCAAGTACAATTACATGGCTATTGAAGGCCATTAGTTGGCTAGTTGAGGGGTCTTCTACTTACACTATAAATTGAGGCATTTGGCTCAATTGAAACACAACACTCAACACTTGGAAAATTCTCCAGATTTTCTGTTTTCATATTCTTCCTCTCTAGCAAAGTCACTATACTCAAAGTTCTTCAAGAGTAACACTTGAGTTTCCTTTGCTCACTTGTTAAAGTTGCTGTTGTATCTTGGGAGACTATTTCTCAACACCGTAAAAGGAGATATACGGGGCAATCTCGTCTTAAAGAAAGAGTGCCATCACTCGCCTCAGCGAATCACACAAGCAATCGGTTAAGTTCTTGATTTCCAGTTTATTGTAATAGTTTGTTTATCCTTTCTACTACTGTAATAATTACTTACTTCACGTTCCCTACAACAATTGTATCCCAACATATATAACATTACCTTTATTCCAATTAAGGCAAAAGGCTGAGAAAAAAAAAAATGATGTTTTGGGACGTGAGTTCAATCTTTAACGAAGAACTGCAATAGAACAAAATAAATAATTCTACATCCATCATTACTTATTGAATCACACTGATCATATATAGTACCAATACAATGGATATTGCTTGGATACTAACCTTCATTGAATTATTGGGAGCCCCAAAGTCTTGATAGTCCTTGATTACTTAATTTGGTAGTTGTCAAAAACAATGAATCTACTGCTATAGTGGGGACTTGCTACTGAAGTTAAAACTCATAAAGATTTGAACTGAAAAAATAAAATTTTGGAAATAGTGTCCATGATGTTCAAATTGAAAAAACGAAACTTTAGGATATTAGAAGCTGAAAATTCTTAAGTTTGAATTAAATACTTAACTGATTGATACAATGTCATGAAGTTTTGAATTGAAAATTTTAACTCAGGATATAGTGTTCTAAAGTTTTGAATAGAAAAAATTAAACTTAAGCACTCAATGTTCTGAAAAACTGAATTTCAAGACATAATATCTTGAAGTATTGAACTAAAAAATTGAACTTCAGTACATAGTCTTCTGAAATTTAAACCTGAAAAACTAAATTTTAGGACTTCGAGGAAGCGAAGAAGAATCATCATCTCCCATCTTTTTTTAGGTTGTGGTAAAACACTAAACAATTTGCAAGCTCTGGATAAAACTTGAACATCAATCAGTCCTAAAAATGATTACTTGGTGACATAGAGAAATTAATAAATATCCAATTTTTGGATCACTAATTGAATTCAGCCAACATATCAAAATAATTTAAAATTTAGCCATTTTTAATACGAAAGTAATATTTAAACAATTATAACCTATAATTAAACACGAAGATCCTTAAAAGTGCAAAGTCAGGGACTTCAAAAAAAATTCTTGGAACTAGAATTATTTTCTTTTTGAACTCTAAAACTGAAAGAAATAATCCCTTGATTATTTTCACTAATTAATGAATATATATACAATTTCCATAATATGAAAAATCCTATTCACACTCTACTCCCAAAACCCTATTCTATTTGTACAAGAATTCTACAATTATGGTAAGTGTACAATGCTAATTAAATACAACAACATATTACCAAATATATCTCCAAACCGTGATATACTCGGCTATGTATACCATGTATAACACAGTCTCCAAATTGACTTGTGTTTCCGTGATATACACGGTATACACAAGGCATTGTATATGCCGTGTATACAGTGTATATCACGATATACTTTCACACCCCCACAGTCTTAGCGGGCGGTCGTCGTACGTTGAGACTGTCCCTAAAATCTTCAAATAGAACCGAGGGAAGACCCTTAGTAAAAATATCTGCAATTTGATACCTAGAAGGGACATGTAAGACACATACTTGTCCACGAGCTACCTTTTCTCGAACGAAGTGGATATCCATCTCAATATATTTAGTGCGCTGATGTTGAACTGGATTACCAGAAATATATACTACACTAATATTATCACAATATACCAAGGTAGCTTTCTGAATGGAACAGTGAACTTCTAAGAGAAGACTACGTAACCAACATGATTCAGAGACCACATTGGCTACCCCTCGACACTCGGCCTCTGCGGCGCTGGGTAGATCAGTTTGGTAGCGATCTTGGTTGGCCTTTCACCCCTAGCCACAAGTCATCCCCGTATTTTTCCACATACGTGGGTTCGGTCCATCGATCAATAATAATAATAATGCCTGTAATTTGAACGTGGTATATAGACTTAATTTCTTTATGAACTCCTAATTTTATCAATTCCAATAAATTAATCAAATTGCAGACCATGAGACCAAGTTATCACCAAGAAACATACAATAACCAGATGTGGAGCATCTGGTATCCGGGCAGCCACCCCAATCAACATATGCATATGAGACAAGAGTAGAGACCGACGAAAGGTATAGATGCAAGCCATAGTCAAGTGTTCCCTAGATGTATCGTATAATGCATTTGAGCGCATTCATGTGCTCAATTCGAGGATCATGCATAAACAAACACACATGCTGAACGACATAAGTAATGTCAAGTCTTATGAAAGTAAGATACTGAAGGGCCCTTGCAAGACTACGATAGTGTGTGGGATCCGCGTAAGGTGAGCCAACCGCAGTACTTAACTTCGGTTTAGTATCCACCGGAGTAGAAGTAGACTTAAAAAATGACATACCAGCTCTCTCAATAATCTTTGCAGCATACTTCCTTTGAGATAAAAATAGACCACCTGAATGACGTGTGACAACAATGCCCAAGAAATAACTGAAGGGTCCCAAGTCTTTCATGAAAAATTCAGAACTGAGAAGTGTCATGATAGACTTGCGCAGATTATCAGATGAAACAGTCAGTATAATATCATCTACGTACAATAAAATATATGCCAGAGAAGTACCACGACGATATATAAAATGAGAATGATCAGACCGGTTGTGAGAAAACTCAATAGTGGATACATAATGTGCAAACCGCTTATACCAAGCATGCGGGGGCTTGCTTAAGCCCATACAAGGACTTCTTCAGCAAACAGACATGATAAGGACGATTGGGATCTCGAAAACCCAAGGGCTGATGCATATAGACTGTTTCCTTAAGATCACCGTGTAAGAAAACATTCTTTTCATCCAACTGATGAATAGGTCATGCTTTAGAGAGAGCAAAACTAAGAACAATGCGAATGGTAGCTGGTTTGACCACTGGACTAAACGTCTCACCACAATCCATGCCAATCTGTTGAGTCTTACCATCACCTACAAGACGAGCCTTATGCCTCTCAAAGGAACCGTCAGGATTTTCTTTATGAGTAAAAATCCACATATACCGAATAATATTAAAATAAGAGGGATGAGGTACTAACTCCCACGTCTTATTTTCAATAAGAGCATTATATTCGTCACTCATAACCAATTTCCAATTCGGGGCATGTAGTGCAGACACATGATTACGTGGTAGTAGGGATTTAGAGACATTAGAATTGAGATTAAAATGTTGTTTTGGTTTAAAAATACCCCTTTGACTACGAGTAACGGGCCTATGACTCGAGGTAGAATTGGGTGGATTTTGGGCAGTGGGTGGGCTGGTGACGGACCGACCAACAGGTAGTGGGCCTAATGGCCCAATAACTGAAACATGGGCGGAACCAGTAGGCCGGACCACTGGAATAGTACCGAGATTGGTACTGGGCCGTGGTTCTGGTCCACTGGGTAGAGGCGATAGAACAACGAGAATTTGTGGGCCTGCTGGCATATTGTGGTCACGGGATAAGTCCGATAAATGGTGGATAATATATGGGAAAATATTCTCATCTAAAAAATTATACGAACTAGGCACGGGACTACCCACTTTAGCAAATGGAAATTGGGTTTCATAAAAAATAATATGGCGACTAATTATGATTTTATTAGATGATAAATTAAAATATTTGTAGTCACGATGATTAGATGGATAACCCCAAAACACACAAGCGGTAGAATGAGCTTGAAGTTTGTTAATTGTAGTTGACGGAAATAGTGGATAGCATATACATCCAAAGACCCTAAGATTTGAATACGAATGATTCTTGTTATAGATAATTTTAAGGGGAGATGCATATGACAATTCTTTGGTAGGAAGTATGTTAAGGAGGTAAGTAGCCATGTGTAGAGCATGATGCCAAAAAGAAGGAGGTACAGAAGCATGGGCCAATAAAGTTCGGACAATATTATTAATGCTACGAATTTTTCATTCGGCTTTCCCATTTTGTGAGGACGTATGAGGACATGAGAAACGAAAAACTATGACATTAACATCACAAAATTCCCGAAACAACCCATTATCATATTGAATATTTTTTATTTTCCGTTCGAATTGGGTACGATGAAAGCTCTAAATTTTAAGAATGTGGAAAACACTTGAGATTTTTTCGCTAACGGAAAGGTCCATAAAAATTAAAATAATAATATAAAAGTAAAACATAATAATGTTGGCCCAAAGAACTTAGAACGGGAGATGTCCATAAATCGCTATGAATAATGTCAAAAGGCATAAAAGTACGAGAAGTAGAGGCTACAAATGGTAATCTAACATATTTTTCTAACGAACGGGAATGACAAATTGGAGTACTACGCATACCCTTACAAGAAATAAAATTATTTTTATACAAAGAAGAAGCAATGGACGACCCAAGGTGACCCAAACGTGCATGCCACAAGGAAGGAGCTAGAGCTGCAAATGTCGATGGCATGGCTTGACTCGAGAGACTGGTGGCGGTTTTGAGTGGATAAAGATCTCCACTACTATTGCATCTCACGAGAGGTATCCCCGTTTTAAAATCCTTCATAGAAAACCCAAATGGATCAAAATTAACAGAAACCCAATTATCAGTGGTGAATTTTCGGACAGACACCAAATTTTTAATTAAGTTAGGGGCATGAAGGGTATTTTTCAAGACAAGAGATGGATGTGGGGGAGATAAAGTTGCATGACCGTAACCACGAATAGGAATAGAGTTGCCATTACTAACAATAATGCCACGATTTTTGCTCAAATTAAAATAAGACGAGAGAGTACCTTGGTCGGACGTCATGTGAGAAGTTATGCCGGTGTCCATATATCAATTCACGTCGGGAGAATTTAATCCGAGTGTATGCATGACAGCCTCAATATAGATGGATGTCGGTATCGGAGTCGAGCCCGCGGTAGTGAAGGCCTGCGGGGGCGAGGCCCAAGTAGACCGGCATGCTGACCCAACCCAGATCGCGAATGTTTGTTGCCGTAAGAACCTGAAAAATTGGGCTTGTGATTGGGCTGGATCGTGGCCCAACTTTCTGGGAAATAACTGGGCGGGCGGTAGGTTGTACTGGGCCACTGGCCGTTGTTCCAGGCCCACTGCCAAGGAAAGAAATAATCCCTTGATTATTTTCATTAATGAATGAGTATATATACAATTTACAATTTTCATTATATGGAAAATCCTATTCCTACTCTACTCCCAAAACCCTATTCTATTTGTACAATAATTCTACAATTATGGTAAATGTACAATGCTAATTAAATACAACAACATATTATCAAATATAGCTCCAAACCGTGATATACTCGGCTATGTATTCCATGTATATCACTGTCTCCAAATTGGCTTGTGTTTTCGTGATATACACGGTATACACAAGGCATTGTATATGCGGTGTGTACCGTGTATTTCACGGTATACTTTCAAAAACAATGTCATGAAATTTCACTTTCACTTAAATAGATTTAAGCTTTAGGACACTATCTTCAAATTTAATATTTTTATAGATTTGAACTCTAAAATACTATGCAACAATAAATAGAGTCTCGCTTGATGAGACGAGGGAAATAAGCCTAGGAACTTTTGAAGTCTCTGATTTAGCGTGATAAAACACAATAACTCAAACACTGCACAGTATTAGTTGTTGGATATGTAAAGCAGTACGGAAAGTAAATAAATATTACAAGTGTTCGAAAGGATAAACAAACAAGCCAATATTCAGAACTGCCGCAAGGTTGTTGAGTTTTGAATCTTGATAACCTGAAATCAAGAAACATTAAATCTGGATTATTACAACTGTGGTTGAGTCGAGAGATGTCTCTCTGTCTTTAAGACAAGATTGCCCCGTATATATGCTTTTATGTTAACGGGCAATAGTCTTCCAAGATAAAACAACAACTAATCAACACTACAAATCAAATAGGTTGATTCTGACGAAGAAAACAAACACGAAACGACTTGCTGAAGAATGGAAAATGAAGGAAGAGTTTTCTGTTTTCGTCCACTGTTTCTGCTCACGTTTTGGACAGAATTTGTGTTGTTCTATCTTCTGTTTGTCTCTGTGTTGTATATATAGTTGTAGTCTCAACAATTGAGCCAAAAGGCTTCAAACTGCCAAGTAATGGTTGTTTATAGCCATTAGTGAGGGAGTTAATCAACCAAGTAATGGTTGATTTAATGTGCAACATAAAGGAGATTTTAGGAAGGATATTAAGTGCAGATTAATGGAGTTTTAACGTTCCAAAAACCAATCCAAACGGTAGGCAGAAACTTTCTGCCTTCCGTCGTTCCCAATTTCATCTTTCGCAGAAACTCCAGAGACCAAACCATAAATATTAAATAATTTGGGGGTCTATCAGAAGAAGCCCAAGCCCAAGCTCAAGGCCCACGACCTGTGACCCGAGCCCGGACGGGCGGGCGTGTGGACTTAGCCTTGAACCCAAGCACATCTAGGTCCTCCCTCCTTCAAACACATGGGTTGCCCCTTGGGGTACCAAACCCTTAGCCAATTTTGAGACTTATAAAGAGAACAATTCTTCATTTTCCCACCGATGTGGTGGATTTGTCCCACACCATATTTCCATGCCTCAAACACCTTACTTCGTGGACCAATATCTCTTTCATTTCTCAACGAAATTTGACGATCTTTGGCCCTATGATCATCTACTCACTTAGTAGATTATGCACGTGTGAAGAGACAAAGCCTCCAACATGCGGAACCCTAGTGTTTAAGTCATTAAATATGGGTGGACGCACCTCCCCACCAAAGACAAATTTCCAACATTAGTAGAAATTTCCAATAAGGTCATTACTGATAGATATTGAATATCTGTTTGTTGTGATCATAAGTTCATAATATCTCTGATGGTCATAATTTACGTATCTTGTTCAGTGAGCTCTTTATTCAATCAAAAGCTTAAAGTCGATGGACACGATACAAATAAGGAAACAAATGTTTTATGTGAACTTTTTATCCTGAAATTTAATTTTGTACAAAAAAAATTCAGGTTAAAAAGATAAAAAGAGGAGTTGAAAAAGTGTTATGAAGTTGAAAAATAGAGAAAATAAAGACGTGAGTTTCTGCCGCTTTTTTTCTTGATACATTGGAAAAGGCTAAATAAACTTTTTAAATTTTGGGGAAATAACTCACACATCTAATTTGGAGCCAATCTAGCCCACTTATCATTCTAACCCACTACTGTATCATCGTATAGATAATGTATATATATTGTATAGATATATATACATTAATATACTTTGTATACATAATGTATATAAATACTGAATTGTTGTTGTTGTTGTATACTTTGTATACATAATATATATATTTTGTATAAACACATGAAACCAACTCAAATTATAGTATATACAAACTATAGCTACATATTTACATTAATATACTTTATATATATGATGTATATACTTTGTATAAACACATAAAACCAACTCAATTTAGTGTGTAAATAATGAATTTAAATCCTCAATTACAATCTTGTCCCTGACCTTCATTCTTTTTTTTTTTTTTTTTTTTTTTTTTTTTTTTTTTTTTTTTGAGGATCCAGGTTTCTAGGCTTGCGCCTGACTACTTCACCGGTATTACCCGGACGTCCCGGAGGTAATAGCACCGGTCCTTCAAAGAACTATCACCGGTAAATCGCGGGATGTGCTCCGGTGGCCGGTTTACGGGAGCGTACAACCGAACAATGAGACAAGGTCAAATTCCCCAACAAACAGGTATCCCTCGTGCTTGCGGGGAATCGAACCCACGCTGTCCATGCCAGAGCGCCTTATAGCGCCCAGGCTTTGCCACTGGACTATGCCCCGGAGGACTAAACTAAGGTAGGGTAAACTTTTTAAAGTGACTGGTCCCACCGCATTACGGCCCCATACCCCAGAAAACCCCACCTCCGGCCTGGACCTACGGATTAGTATACACCGCTTGCCCCTACGCGTATGGAGGGATTTTTTGGGGAACACAGTTCCACTCTCGCTGGTCATGGGAATCGAACTCGAGACCCAAGGCGGCAATACCCTTAGTGTAATGACCACTTGGCCAAACACCTTGGATAAAACTAAGGTAGGGTAAACTTTTTAAAGTGACTGGTCCCACCGCATTACGGCCCCATACCCCAGAAAACCCCACCTCCGGCCTGGACCTACGGATTAGTATACACCGCTTGCCCCTACGCGTATGGAGGGATTTTTTTGGGGGAACACAGTTCCACTCTCGCTGGTCATGGGAATCGAACTCGAGACCCAAGGCAGCAATACCCTTAGTGTAATGACCACTTGGCCAAACACCTTGGATCAAACTAAGGTAGGGTAAACTTTTTAAAGTGACTGGTCCCACCGCATTACGGCCCCATACCCCAGAAAACCCCACCTCCGGCCTGGACCTACGGATTAGTATACACCGCTTGCCCCTACGCGTATGGAGGGATTTTTTTGGGGGAACACGGCCCACTCTCGCCGGTCATGGGAATCGAACTCGAGACCCAAGGCAGCAATACCCTTAGTGTAATGACCACTTGGCCAAACACCTTGGATTTAAAACTAAGGTAGGGTAAACTTTTTAAAGTGACTGGTCCCACCGCATTACGGCCCCATACCCCAGAAAACCCCACCTCCGGCCTGGACCTACGGATTAGTATACACCGCTTGCCCCTACGCGTATGGAGGGATTTTTTTGGGGGAACACAGTTCCACTCTCGCTGGTCATGGGAATCGAACTCGAGACCCAAGGCGGCAATACCCTTAGTGTAATGACCACTTGGCCAAACACCTTGGATTAAAACTAAGGTAGGGTAAACTTTTTAAAGTGACTGGTCCCACCGCATTACGGCCCCATACCCCAGAAAACCCCACCTCCGGCCTGGACCTACGGATTAGTATACACCGCTTGCCCCTACGCGTATGGAGGGATTTTTTTGGGGAACACGGCCCACTCTCGCCGGTCATGGGAATCGAACTCGAGACCCAAGGCAGCAATACCCTTAGTGTAATGACCACTTGGCCAAACACCTTGGATTAAAACTAAGGTAGGGTAAACTTTTTAAAGTGACTGGTCCCACCGCATTACGGCCCCATACCCCAGAAAACCCCACCTCCGGCCTGGACCTACGGATTAGTATACACCGCTTGCCCCTACGCGTATGGAGGGATTTTTTTGGGGGAACACAGTTCCACTCTCGCTGGTCATGGGAATCGAACTCGAGACCCAAGGCAGCAATACCCTTAGTGTAATGACCACTTGGCCAAACACCTTGGATTAAACTAAGGTAGGGTAAACTTTTTAAAGTGACTGGTCCCACCGCATTACGGCCCCATACCCCAGAAAACCCCACCTCCGGCCTGGACCTACGGATTAGTATACACCGCTTGCCCCTACGCGTATGAAGGGATTTTTTTGGGGGAACACAGTTCCACTCTCGCTGGTCATGGGAATCGAACTCGAGACCCAAGGCAGCAATACCCTTAGTGTAATGACCACTTGGCCAAACACCTTGGATCCCTGACCTTCATTCTTGGAACCGTCTATTGCATCATTTCAATTCTGCGGGTCTGGTTTGATCAGGTAATTATCCTTTATTCTCATAAGCTCTCTTGTGGAGTGGTTCCCAATGTAGTCGTGCATTCTCTTTGCAGAGTTGGAAAATTTGAAAAAGTGCTTGAATTGCTCAGAGATAACGAAAGTGATACCGTTACTTATAACACTTTAATTTGGATTGGTATCTGATATGTTAAAGAAGGGTATTTTAATTGATACTGTTACTTAATTAAGGGGTCTTCTATTTTTAAATTTTTTTCATACTACATTTCTCAAATCCGTAAGGAGAAGAAACTTCATTTGCTTAAGTGCATCTTTCTGAATTAGCAAATCTTCTTTATATGTGTATCTTCATTTGATAGAGAGTCTGCACATTGATTCCCTCCATCCAGATATGTTTAACAATAGTCTTGTTAAATTCAATCAGATATTTACAATCTTAAATAAATGGTCCTAAGAGGATTATACTATTAGGGTGTTAATAATTCGGTTTGACTCAATTTTTAGTTAAAATCAAACCAAATCAATTAAGGCGATTTTTTTTAATATTCAAATCAAATTAAACCATTATAGTATAAATTCTATCGGTTTCGATTTTGTCGGTTTGATTTGGTTTAGTGTTGTTTTTATGAGTTTTAAGAATATATTTTATAATGCAAGAAAATTAATACAAGTGAGATACAAAAAATAAAAATGAGATATAACTACAGTAACAGACACATATACCGAAATGCAAGCAAATACTACACAAATTTGTCTCATCAATTTTATTTAAAAAAACAAATAAGCTCTAAACTTAATTCCCCTAAGAAAATAGGGGAAACAAAACAAGAACACCACCCACGAATATGTTTTTTCTTCTAAAATTTCCAAAAAGAAGTCAACAGATAGAAATATCATGTTCTTGGTGGGCAGTTTTTTAGAATACTTATAGGATGTGTCAAGTTGGTAATGGAATCACTTCATAAACGAAATAATCAATTCCTAACGTACACATAATCAAGTTCATTCATCACTCAAAATTTTCCACATTCTTCTTCCTTTCTCCACCTAATGAGATATACGATCGGTAGATCAATAGGTACGAATTACACGTCTCTTTAATGAGACATTTAATATGGTAATAAATTATGTAAATAATAATTATAGTATATAATAATTTGGTTATGCATATCCGAAAGTTTCCTTGATGGGAGGAAACGTTTTATTAGAAGTCCCAAGGGTAACCATATTTTATGGAGAAGTCTCTAGGGTTAAAGTTTTTGCCTGAGAGTCTCTATCCTACCTATAAATACGTTGTTAGATACCGTAATTAGTGTATATGAATTAGGTAATGTTTAGTCTCCTAGTTTAGGCAATGTTGTAATATAATTAGTATTGTATTACCATAATTAGTGTATTACCATAAATGTATAGAATAAGGTTTTAGGAATAGAATAGGAATATGATTCTCCTATTATGTAACTTGTATATATAACCTTTCAATTAATGAAAATAATCAAGGGATTATTTCTTTCATGGTATCAAGAGTCTAGGTCTTAAAATCCTCTCTCTACTCTCCTAAATTTTCCGTCGACTTCCCTCCACTTCCGAGACGTTTTGCTCTCGGTTTGTGTGCCGACGGGACCTCTTTTCTTCCCAAAATTTTCTCCCTAATCCCTCAATCACATATTGTTCTATCAATATGTCTACATCCCGGAACATGTTTCATCCGGCCCTTACAGTTTCTAACATCAAGAATAACATCTCTCTCGTTCATGAAATAGAAAACATCAAATATGCGACGTGGGCCGAACTGTTCAAAATTCACGCACGATCGCATCAAGTCATCCATCACATAATCCCCGTGGCTCCTGAGGATACGGAGGTGCCAAAACGCGAGGATGATCCTAAGTTGTGGACGACTATTGATGCTACTGTCCTTCAGTGGATATATTCCACAATATCTACCGACATTTTGCAAACAATTATTGAGCCTGACGCTACGACACAAGCGACTTGGGATAGACTACGTGATATATTCCAAGATAATCAAAATTCTAGAGCCGTTACCCTTGAGCAGGATTTCTCCCACATCAATATGGAAGATTTCCCTAATGTTTCGTCTTATTGCAAAATATTAAAGGAATTGGCGGACCAACTTCGCAACGTTGGCGCGCCGGTTTCGAACGATCGTTTGGTCCTCCAAATGGTTTCCGGCCTCTCCGAGGCCTATAGTGGTATGTGAACGCTTCTTCGGCAAAATAATCCGCTTCAACAATTTTATCAGGCGCGTTCTATGCTTACACTAGAAGAAGTAGGCATAGCGAAATGAGCGGCTACCGGTACTAGTCCTGTAGTCATGATGACCGAGTTCACGGTATATGCTACCGGTTCCAACAACTCGAGCCAAAACGGCAAAAAGGGTGGAAATAAGAAAATTGGCAAAAACTGCGGCGGCAACAACGGCGGCAGCCGGCAGAATGGTGGTGGCAGTGGGGGTCCTCGCGGTGGTCAGTAGCAGCAGCAACAGTTCTGGGGCCCACAGTGGGCCCCACAACAGCATTTTGGGCCCAGCCAATTTACCTCACAACGCGAGCTGGCCAGCCCAATGACGAGTCCGTGCCCAATTTGGCCTCGGTCCAAGATTACGACCAACGCGCTAGGCCGAGACCGCAAGCAGGGGTGCTTGGGCCTAGGCCCCCGCAAGCCCATCACGCAGCAGGCCCCACTCGGACAAATATCGAGGCCGCGATGCACCACTGGGTTTGACTCAACCGGACTCGAATTGGTATATGGACACCGGTGTCACTACCCACAAGACATCCGATTCAAGTACTCTCTCATCTTATTCTAATTTGAGCAACCCTCGCGGTATAATTGTTGGTAATAACAATTCTGTTCCAATTCGTGGTTATGGTCATAAAACATTGTCTCCTCCTCATCCCCCTCTTATCTTGAAAAATACCCTCCACGCCCCCAAATTGATTTAAAACTTAGTCTCTGTCCGTAAATTCACTACTGACAATTCCGTTTGTATTGAATTTGATCCATTTGGTTTCTCTGTAAAGGATTTCAAGATGGGGAGTCCTCTCATGAGGTGTGATAGTAGGGGAGATCTTTACAAAGGGTCTTCCCTCGGTCCTTTTTGAAGATTTTACGGACAGTCTCAACGTTCGAAGACCGCCCGCTATGACTGTGGGGGTGTGTTAGATACCGTAATTAGTGTATATGAATTAGGTAATGCTTAGTCTCCTAATTTAGGCAATGTTGTAATATAATTAGTATTGTATTACCATAATTAGTGTATTACCATAAATGTATAGAATAAGGTTTTATGAATAGAATAGGAATATGATTCTCCTATTATGTAACTTGTATATATAGCCTATCAATTAATGAAAATAATCAAGGGATTATTTCTTTCATACGCTTGTGACTCCATCAGTCTAGCATACTTTTGTGATAGGCATAGGCTATAAGACACTAGGGTTTCATTATTCTTTTCAGGGTTACAAGTCAGTGCTAGATCAACGGCGATTCCGACAACACTAGAACAACTATGTTGAAGGTAAGTTCGTATTTAGTTTTTCCTCTGCGTTGGCTCTGTGTATGCATTTAAAATACAACATGTGGCATCAATGCCTACCTTTAGGTGTGTTGTGTTGGTTACAAAGGTGCAGGAAACGGAAATTAAAAATAACTGCTAAGTAATACAAGAACTGAAATTACAATTCAACAACAAAACTGAAAATACAATGATGTTGAACAAGAAACTGGAACTGTTTTGTGTATGCTGAGTCGAGTGTGGCACTCTGTATTTAAGAAAATATTGGCCCGTATGTATCCTTTATACGTCCTGGACAATTGTCTCCCAAGATAAAACAACAATGGAACAATTGAGCAAAGGAAACTCTAGTGCTACCGTGAAGAATTTTGAGTAACGAAATGATGCTTGGAAGATTGTAGGAAGAAGAATTCAGTTTTCTGTTTTTCATCTAGTGTAAAGTGTGCTCAACAATGGTGACAATGGGGTCTTTATATAGTAGAAGGAGGGGCTGAAGAACTGCCTCCATAAGTGCCATTACTGGCCAAGTAATGACCATTATGGAGGTAGTAATACCACCAAAATAAATGGTGAAGATGTGCAACGGATTGGCCATTATAGGAGGAGTAATTCAGCCAAAATAAATGGCTGAATTGAGTGTTGTGGCGTTTCTGGTCCAAACTGTACATATGAAAGAATTCTGACCCGCGTCCCGCGACCGGACGGGCGGCGGCGCGCGTGTGGGCTTTCCTCGAACCGAAGCACATCTAGGTCCTCCCTCCTTTAAACACATGGGATACCGCTTGGGGTCCCAAACCCCAAACCAATTTTGAGTCTTATAAACACAACAATTCTTTCTTCCTCCACCGATGAGGGAGAATTGATCCCAAACCACACTTTTTCATGCCTCAAACACCTCACTTCGTGGACCAATATCTCTTTCATTTCTCAACGAAATTTGACGATTCTTGGCCCTACGGTTATCTACGTACTTAGTAGATCATGCACGTGTGAAGAATCAGATTCTCCAACATGCGTAACACTAGTGTTTAAGCCGTTAAAGTTGGTCGGACGCAACTCCCGCCAAAGGTAAATTTCCAACATGTTGTTCAGTGTTTCGATATAATTCATATTTGATTTTGAGTTGTGACCCAGTACTGTATAATTAAAAGGAATTCATAAACACATGATCAGAAAGTTTCGGTGGCAGAATGATTGATTAACTCTTCTATAACAATTTTGACTTGTCTTAGCCAATCTTGATGTGTTTTTGAATTCCATGAAGCATTAAGCAGAATAGATATACAGCGATGGAATTTTTATAAGTTTTGGATCTAGAACCATTTATAGTATATGATGTGGTTAAATCTTGACAATTTATTTTTGTTGAGGATTTCGTCAGTTTGTATGAGTAGTTGTGATGATCCTAAACTCATTTTATGTGTGTAGGGTTTTGTTGGGTTCAAAACATATAAATAGGCACAACGGAAGTTTAAAATTTTCTTCTACTTACCCTAACAATTTCTTCTGGTATGGTTATATGACAATAAAAAAACTTGTAACATAAAACATGAACACTTACAAGTTCTATTTTCTGGAGTCTTTACTTAGGGATTACACGCGACTGTCCCTTCGACTGCAAGCACTATGTTATGGTGTATTACTCTGTCAAGAAAGCCAGGAAATTTCGGCAGAGGTTTGAGAGAGTTTTATCCTAAACTCTAAGTCTAGAATTGTTTATGAGAATTAGTGTGTTAATTAACAATGGGAGTGCTGTATTTATAGTTGAAATTAGGGCAAAGTTTGATTAGGGTTGGGCTCCAAGCCTGGCCCAAAAGCTGAGGTGCAGTGGGCCAGTCTGACTGGGCCCACTGCCGAGTCGGCGCCACGGCGCCTTACGTAAAATTATGTTTCCCGTTTTCATTTAATATATATATATATATATATATATATATATATATA
Organism: Anisodus tanguticus; assembly: GCA_034509755.1. Classification (NCBI taxonomy): domain Eukaryota; kingdom Viridiplantae; phylum Streptophyta; class Magnoliopsida; order Solanales; family Solanaceae; genus Anisodus; species Anisodus tanguticus. The sequence continues at coordinate 27,083,461 of CM067556.1, forward strand.
TATATTCAAGACATTAAATCCAAAATCTAATTTTTGATTTAATTAAATATTTTTCATCTAATAGAAATTATCCCATAGTTATTATCAATTTAAAATCTCGATCCCATGTCGAATATTTAATACTTTCTCAATACACCCTTAGACCGAAAAGACAATCGATATAGTGTGACCCTATAGGCCTTCACATATCGACACTAATCCAATTAAGGTCCATACAGAACTCCTAGACTGCACCGTATGACAAACTCAATATGTGAAGTACGTTTACATGAATCCAGAAAACATAACCTTTATGTGAAATGATAAATTCCTTTCATTCGCGACACAGTCGATCAAGCTTAGGATTTGCCATGTGTCTATCCAAATGACTTGATCACTTTATCTCATCCATATTAGTCGACAACTAGACCATATTCTAAATATGTCTCTTGCATTGGCCAATGACTTGGTCGACCTAATATCACTGAGAAGTTGAGTGTTCTCTCGAATATCCAATCGAGGAATGAATCCTATTATTGGCTCAACTACCACCTTAATTTACATTATAATGCACCCAACACAAGCCGTATCTTATCCTATAAGGAGTTTAAGCGTAGGACAGGGTCAAAGTACATTACTCTGTAAACACGATGCGTATTGACCTCCAGTCAAATGACCTTCATCTCCCACACGTTGATAACACTTTAGACATGTATAACAAATAGTTTATCAGCAGGGTATATCAATACTTTTCAAAAGTATCCATGTGTCCATCACTTGTAACAATTACTAGTAGCATGTGAGACATACTACATTCTCTAAGAATGTGACGCAGATCACATGTCGACTTATAACATATCATCGATATCACATTCTCGATGATCATTAATCGAGGTTATTTCAGAGTTACACTCTATCATCAATATCTCACTCTATTAATGACAACGTAAGCTCAAGGGATGCACATTAATGAATAATTACAAACAATCAAATAATAATTTAATAATTGCAAATGCCATAAATATTATTCTTATTAATAATACGAATGTGTTCAAATACATTTGTCTCTAATAATGATTGTCTCTAGGATATATATACTTTGAATGTGAACCTGCTTATTGTTTCCGTGAACACATTAATTTACAAAATCTAGCTCATGATTAATTGGAGAAGTGAGTCTGCCTTTATGTACACGAATTAGTTGAAGTATGCTGAAAATTTTGTTTTGATTTGGCATGTAATTGGTTAAATTAATTGGAGAATGTAGCCAACCGTCTGTTTGTTTTAACTTTTAATGAAAGTTAAATATTTGATTAAAGTACATTTAAGTTTTCGTTCGTGGAGACTGGTTTATCACTTCTTTAAAGTAGTCTGTGCGGTAACTATTTTTCTACTACTTAATGAAGTTCATGCGGTGATAAAATCAATTACGTATGGGGTTTTTGAAGGCATTATGCTTATACATTGTGACCCTTTCAGAAACTAATCAACATATGTTTTTGTTGATTATTTAGAGAGATAACAATGAGATGTCTTTTTCTAATTTTCTTTATATCTTGTGCTTAGGACTAGCCACAAGATGATCTTGAGTACTTGATATGAAAGAAATTAAGTTGTTTAATCACATAAAATTTAGTGATTAAATTTTTAATGACATCTATTTAGTCCGGTTATTTCATTAAAATGGTAACCCGACCCTACAGGGAGGTATTGGAGCGAGATAGTAATCCTTTTAGTTTGAAAATTATCCTATGCTCTGGGATTGTTTTCTAATTTTATTTTGGTTTATTAATCTAACAAAATTAAGTAAAATTTATGCATGTGTTGCAACCTCTGCCCACATGAAGGTCTTGAATTTACTTAGAATAAGTATTTACGCGATTCACTTTGATGGTTTGTACTTCATAGCTTATGTGTTTCTTTTGCAGTTTACACAACTTTTCCTACCATTATCTTTAATGAGAATGTTTGAATTCCGATGCACTCTGGTGACAACTTTACTGAATGGAAGGAGAAAGTCCTTCTCACTTTAGGGTGTTTGGACTTGGATCTGGCCCTCCATGTGGAAGAACTACCTTAATTCACGGAATCAAGTACACCAGAGGATAAGGCTTATTATGGGCGGTGGGAGCGATCCAATCGCTTGAGCTTGATGCTCATATAAGCTAAAGCATTAGGGGTTCCATCCCTGTTAGCGATAAGGTCAAACTTACACAATTGAAGAACAATTTGTAAGCTTTGACAAGGCGCTGGCGAGTACTCTTATGAAGAAGCTCCCAGGTATGACCTTTCATAGAAGTCGTACAGTGCGAGAGCACATTATGGAGATGAGAGAGATTGCTGCTAAACTCAAGTAACTTGTGATTGATATGTTTACATCATTTCTTGTGCATTTTATCATCAACTCTCTTCCTGCAGAATATGGTCCGTTCAAGATATCGTACAACACACATAAAGATAAATGGTCAATTAATGAACTTCTGACCATGTGTGTTCAAAAAGAGGAGAGTTGAAACATGAGATACTTGAAAGTGTTAATTTGGTGACTCATGATAAGAGAAATGCGAAGAAGGGCAAAAGAGTTCCCATGAAGAAGAAAGGCACTATTGATAAAGATGCTTGCCGTTTCTGCAAAAAGAAGGGATACTAGAAGAAAGATTGCCTAAAATACAAGAAATGGCTTGAGAAGAAAGGTAATTTTACCTTTGTATATTATGAATCTAATTTTAATGAAGTTTCAGATAATACATGGTGGATCGATTCTAGTTCCACAACTCATATTGCCAAAATCATGAGAATTTTCTAACTCTAAAGAAGCCGATGGGAAGTGAACAAAATGTTTATTCTGGCAATGAGATGCCATCACATGTGGAAGGCGTGAGGACTTATAGGCTCATTTTAAATGATGATTTTCAATTAGATTTAGAAAAAACATTTTATGTTCCATCGTATTCAATAAATTTATTTTCTCTTTCAAGACTATCAGTTGATTTCAATTTTCATTATTCTTTAGTAAAACTTTTGAAAAATAATAAAGTTATTTATTTTGGAAATTTGGATGGAAGATTGTTTAAATTTGAGCTAGACCCCATGATTGAATGTAATGTTTTAACTCTGCATGATAAAGAAATTGGCACTAGGCGATGTATTATCAATGAGAACTCATCAAGTCTTTCGCACAAAAGATTGGGACATATCTCTATTGATAGAATCAAAAGGCTGGTTAATGATGAAGTTCTGAAAGCACTTGATTTTTCTGACTTTGGGACTTGTGTGGACTGCATATAAGGTAAGCAGACCAACAAATCCACTAAAGGTGCTAAAAGGAGTTCTCAATTGCTTGAGATCATACGTAAAGATATTTCTGGATCTTTTCCTACCCTTTGCTTGAATGGTGAGAGATATTTTATCTCATTTATTGATGATTATTCAAGATATATGATGTATCTCTATTTTCTGTTTAACAAATCGGAAGCACTGGATGTTTTTAAAGTTTACAAAATAGAAGTAGAGAAACAAATAAGATCTCAGATCAAAATTGTAAAGTCTGACAGGGGTGGAGAATATTATGGTAGGTACACAGATAAGGGACAAGTTGAGGGTCCATTTGCCGACTTCCTTGAAAGAGAAGGTATAATTTCTCAATATACCATGTCAGGAACACCACACCAAAATGGTGTGGCAGAAAGAAGAAATCGGACATTAACGGGCATGGTAAGAAGCATGATTAGCAGATCAAGTTTACCTTTGTCTTTATGGAGTGAAGCCCTAAAATCGTTGTGTATATTTTAAATAGGGTTCCATCCAAGACTGTCACCAAGACATCTTTTGAATTATAGAAATGATGGAAAACTAGTTTAAGCCATTTACACTTTTGGGGATGTCCATCTGTAAGAGTTTATAACCCACATTTGAAAAAGTTGGATAAAAGAACAATTAACAGTTTCTTTATAGGCTATGTAGTTAACTCTAAAGGATTTAGGTTCTATTGTCCTTCTCATTCTCCTAAAATTGCTAAGGCTAGAAATGCTAAATTTCGTAAGGAACATGAAGTAAGTGGGATTCGACTCAAGTGGTGAAATTGAAAGAACTAAGGGAACCACCTGTGGTACCTTTATATATTGGGAACTTGAATTCTAATAAGACAAAATCTCATGAATTGTACGAAGAGAAACAAGTTCAAGAGGCACCACCACATGAAAAGCCACATGAAGGTCAACCCACTTTAACTGAACCCATTGAAGGAGTGTCTGAACCAATAAGAGTAAGAAAATCCTCAAGAGTTCTCAAACCAACAATTTCTAGTGACTATGTAGTATACCTTCAAGAGTCTGATTATGATATAGGACTAAAAGATGATCCATGTTTTTTTTTCACAAGCCATGAGTGGAGAGAACTCCACACTTTGATATGATGCCACGAAAGAAGAGTTGGAATTTATGGATAAAGAATAACGTCTGGAATCTCGTTGAATTACTAGAAGCAGTCTCTACTATAGGATCCAAATGGATTTATAAAACCAAAATAGACTCACCTGGTAATACTGAACGATATAAAGCCAGGCTTGGAGCCAGGGGTTTTACTCAAAAGGAATGCATTGATTATCATGAAACCTTCTCTCCAGTTTCAAAGAAGGATTCATTAAGAATAATTATGACATTAGTAGCTCATTTTGATTTTAGAACTACATTAAATGAATGTGAAAATGACTTTCTTGAATGGGGATCTTGAAGAGGAGGTATACATGCGTCAGCCGAATTTTGTGATAAGGATAAAAGTCACCTTGTTTGCAAGTTAAATAAATTCATTTATGGACTAAAACAAGCTTTCCGCCAATGACATATTAAATTTCATAATGTTGTTTCTTCATTTGGATTTACGGAGAACATCATTGATCAGTGTACATACCTTGAGATAAGTGGGAGCAAATATATTTTCCTAGTCCTATATGTGGATGACATCTTACTTGCTAGTAGTGATTTAGGGTTGTTGCATAGATAAAATAGTTTCTTATTCAAAATTTTGAGATGAAGGATATGAGTGAAGCTTCCTATGTCATTGACATAGAAATTCACAGAGATAGATCTCAAAAATCACTTGGACTATCTCAAAGGGCCTACATTGAAAGAATTCTGAAAAGATTCGAAATGAAAAAATGTTCACCTATAGCAACACCCATCATTAAAGGTGATAGATTCTCATTGATCAATGTCTAAAAAATACATTGGAACAAGAGCAAATGAAAGGCATTCCCTATGCTTCTCTTGTTGGGAGCCTTATGTACGTGCATGACTGCACTAGACTTGATATTGCCTTTGCAGTAGGAATGCTTGGCAGATATCAAAGTAATTCTGGTCTTGATCATTGAAAAGATGGTAAAAGAGTTTTGAGATATTTGCAAGGAACCAAGGATCTTAAGCTTACATACAAACATTCTACTCATTGGAGGTCACTGAATATTCAGACTCTGATTTGGGTGGATGCAAAGACTCTGATAAATCTACTTCTGGATACATTTTTCTTCTTGCTGGAGGTGCTATCTTGGAGGAGTGTTAAGAAAATCATTGTTGCAACATCCACAATGAAAGCTGAATTTATAGCATGATGTGAAGCTACATCACATGCATTATAATTGAATAATTTTATTTCGGGTCTTGGAGTTATCGATTCTATTGCAAAGCCATTGAGAATTTTTGTGATAATTCAGCTGCAATATTCTTTTCAAAGAGTAATAAAAGTGACAGCTGAAGCAAGCATATCGACATAAAGTATTTGATGGTTAGAGATTATGTCACGAAGCAAGATGTGAGTTTTGAGCATGTTAGTACTACTTTGATGATTGCTGATCCTATGACTAAAGGTTTACCAGCTAACATTTTCAAGGATCATGTAACCCGTATGGGGCTTAGTAACTCATTCTAGTCTTGCTTTGTTCTCTATTACTTTGTCTAGACACTATTGTTTCTTTGTCATACATGACAATGCACATTTTGATTTCCATGTATTATGTTGTGATCATTGGATCAATAAAGTTGGACTCTGAATGACTTATATTAAGTTTATTCATAAAGTAGTTGGGCACTTTGTTAGAATATATTATACATTGTAATACATGGAAGAAAGTGTTTGTTTAAGAGCATGACCGCCATGATTCATGTAGTAATGTGTTCTAGTTGAAGTGATTGTTGCATAACAGTTTAGTCGAGTGAATAAAATTTATGGTCATGATTATCACCCATAAATGATTATCTGATTATAATATGTGGACCAAGTGGGAGAATGTAAGAATTACACGTCTCTTTAAAGAGACATTTAATGTGGCTCATATATTATAGTAACAAATTATTTACCTTGTCTTCCAAGTAAATAATAATTATAACAGATAATAATTTGGTTACTTATATCCGGAAGTTTTCTTGATGGAAGTAAACGTTTTATTAGGAGTCCCTAGAGTAACCATATTTTATGGAAAAGTCCCTAGGTTAAAGTTTTTGCCTGAAAGTCCCTAGCCTACCTATAAATACGTATGTGACTCCATCAGTCCATCATACTTTTGTGATAGGCATAGGCTAGAAGACTCTAGGGTTTTATTTTTCTTTTCAGAGTTACAAGTCGGTGCTAGATCAAAGGCGATTCTGATGACACTTGAACAACTATGACTGAAGATAAGTTCGTATTTAATTTTCCGCTGCGTTGGCTCTGTATATGCGTTTAAAATACAACACAATCAAGGAGCGTGCTCTTTTGTAAAGAAATCACAACATTAACAAAAAGTTGAATTTCAATCACATAATCAAATTCATTCATAAAAAGCTCATTTTTCTGAGAATTTTGGGCAAGATTTTTTCTAACACAAGCATCCCATAATTAAAAATAAAGTAAAGAGAGAAAGGTATTGACTGACGAAAATGGTTTGCAAAAAAGTTCATTTATGGGCCCGACTTTTCTTTCTAATTAGTAAACTTGGACTTGAAAGGACCCAAGATTATGAAGCATATATATAAATTTCAATTAATGTCTAATATATATATTTGCTTCATAAATTTTGGGTCATTTCAAGTCCAATTCTAATTCATATATATATATATATATATATATATATTATCGGTTTGATTTAATTTTTTATAGGTTAAATACCAAATCAAACCAAATATTATAGATTTTTATAAATTTAAAACCAAATCGAGCCGATTTTCAATTTATTAAAGCCTGTTTGGCTTGGTTTACTGGTTCAAATCGGTTTAAACATCCCTAAATACTATTTGTTCTCTTCGATAAGCTTGACAACAAATAAGTAGTTATTTTCACTATCACTTTTTTGTATTTCATGTCTTTCGCCAGCTTCAGTCCTTGTTTGATACTCCATAATTTTATAATGAGGCTTGAGGTAGGCTTTAGCTAAAAAGTTCTCTAAAAGCAGCATCTTCAGTGTGAGTTTTAACGCTGCCATCAATGTTAAGTAAGGAAGAGAGCAAGCTATCAGTTTGATCTGTTTGGTTATAAAAGACTGATTAGGCAATGCTTCAGCGATTTTCATTGCATAGTCACCAATTTGCTTGCATATGAGTTCAATGTATAGACATTTCTTTTCAATTAAATTTTTATTACACTCCTGACTCCTCATATATGCAACATAATTAACCCTTAAAAATATAAGTGTTGCACTGCTAGAAAATTGACATGCATCACTTATAATATCATCAAGCCGTTCATTATTGGCTTAACATTCATAGCATCAAACTCGTTTGGTGAGGAAGTTTCTGTTGGGTTTAAATGATAGATTGAATGGAAAATGGAGCATTTGTCCCACATCGGTAGTGGAAAGAAAAGTGGGAGTTCCCTCTTGCTTTATAAAATAAGCATTTGTCCCACATCAGAAAAAGAAAGGAAAAGAGAGGTGTATATATTACATTACACCTTCTCCAGTCACTAAAAGGGTTGAGGGGGCAAGGACCCGTCGTCGCTCGGCTTCGGCTTCAGTCAAATGATTTGATTGATAATCTTTTTGGACCAAATTTTCTTTAATTTTAATTATTTAATTAATTATTATTTAATTAAATTAATTAGCTTATCCAATCCTACCCGTTAGTGACCCTGATCCGCGTGTCTGACCCGCGACCCGGTTTCTTTCTCATAATTAAATTTCCCACCAGTTTTTAGCGGCTGTTCAGAAGGGTTGCAAACCTTCAGAAACAGTACTTCCATGGCTATAAATTCGTTTGATTCCTCAGAATTTTACTTACGAATTTTCTGAACAACACAAACTTCTTCTTCTTCTGCACAAATAAATTCTGTGTGATATACTGCCGTTGAGTGGTTCGCCGCTACCTGAATTTGGAGTACTACTATTCTGGTAAGATAATCGTTCTATCCTGGGAGGGGATATTCCATCAACCTCGAGTACTGTGAGGGGAATAATTTCCTTAAGGACACACTTTGAACTAAGTGGGCTCGATTATATTCTGAAAAATTATTCTTATTTTTCAACACTGATTCTGTTTAATTTCATTTAGTATTATTTACTGATTTTTTGGAATACAGATTAATAACAATCTTAAGGAAATTATATTTTTAGATTAATCTGTATTCTGTTTTGGAGACTAAAACCTGTGTGGTTTTCTACTCCGTATGAAATTTTATATTCTGACTTGAAGACATAAAAACTTCGTTGGAATATTAAAGTTCATACTTGTACAACGATTTGAAGAACATAAAAACTTCATCATTGCTGTATTCTGGTTTGGAGATTAAAACTTGTGCAGTTTTCTACTCCATATGAATATTAGTATTCTGACTAGAAGATATAAAAACTTCGTTGGAATACTAAAGTTTTATAATTATACTGCGATTTGAAGAAATAAAATCTTCATCGTTTAAGTCTGTGATTGGATTGCTATTCTGGTTTTATTAACTAAAACAGTTTGTCGATTTGACAAGGACAAACGAATAATGGCAATTGAGACTGGAACTACCTCTGCGAATACTTTTGCACCGGCGGTTACTCCTACAACCCGTACCGTGCACCGGCTGAAAAAAACTCGCGAAGTTCACCGGTGCCAACTTTAAAGGATGGCAGCAAAGAATGTTCTGTTGTCTTACCACCCTTGGTATGCAAAAGTTCACCAGTGAGGACCCTCCCGTGCCTGCCGCCGACATGCCTGACAACCAACAATTCATGGTTACTGAGGCTTGGAAACAGGCTGATTTTTTGTGCAAAGGCTACATTTTGAGTGCCTTAGAAGATGACTTGTACAACGTCTACAGTGCAGTAGAGACTTCCAAAGAACTATGGAGTGCACTTGAAAAGAAGTACAAAACCGAAGATGCTTGCTTGAAGAAGTTTGTGGTTGCCAAATTCCTAGACTACAAAATGGTGGATGGAAAAACCGTTGGAACCCAAGTTCAAGAGCTTCAACTTATCTTCCATGACCTTATTGCTGAAGGTATGGTAGTAAATGAAGCGTTCCAAGTGGCTGCAATGATTGAGAAGTTTCCGCCCTCATGGAAAGATTTCAAAAATTATCTTAAGCACAAAAGAAAGGAAATGAAGTTGGAAGATCTTGTGATTCGTCTCAAGATCGAGGAAGATAACAAAACCGCTGAGAAGAGGTACCGTAAGACTTCACCAATTGAAGGGGCAAACATCGTTGAAGATGCTGCTCTGAACAAGAACAAGAAAAGGAAGAGGCCTTATGGAAAGGAGAAGGATTCCAACAAGAAAAAGTTCAAGGGAAACTGCTTTAATTGTGGGAAAGCTGGCCATAAAGCCCCAGATTGTCGTCTCCTGGAAAAGAACAAGGGAAAAGGACAAGCCAATATGGTGGAAAAGAATGATGATATGGATGATCCGTGTGCAATGCTATCGGAGTGCAATTTGGTTGGAAACCCAAAGGAGTGGTGGCTTGATTCTGGTGCCACTCGACATGTTTGCGCTACAAAAGAAGCATTTGCAACCTATGCTCCCGCTGGACCCGAAGAGGTACTGGTTTATGGGAAATACGGCAACAACCAAGGTTGAAGGATATGGGAAGATACTTCGAAGATGACTTCCGGCAAGGTCCTGACTCTCAACAATGTTATGCACGTTCCAACAATTCGGAAGAATTTAGTTTCAGCTGGACTACTCGTCAAAAACGGTTTTAAGTGCGTGTTGGTTAGTGAGAAAATTGTAATAAGTAAGAATGATTTGTTCATAGGAAAGGGCTACCTCACCGAGGGCCTTTTCAAACTCAATGTAATTGTTGTTGATAGTATTAATGAAAATTCAGCTTCGTCTTACTTATTGGAGTCAAATGATTTATGACATGTTCGTTTAGGACATGTCAACTACAAAACCTTGCGAAAATTGATTAATTTAGAAGTATTACCTAAATTCGAGTGTAATAAATCTAAATGTGAAATATGTGTTGAATCTAAGTTTGTTAAACATCCATATAAGTCTATTGATAGGAATTCAAATCCTTTAGACTTAATTCACACAAATATATGTGATATGAAGTCAATACCATCTCGCGGTGGGAAAAAGTATTTTATAACTTTTATTGACGATTGCACTCGATATTGTTATGTGTATTTGCTTAATAGTAAGGATGAAGCAATTGATGCATTTAAGCAATAGAAGAACGAAGTGGAAAATCAATTGAATAAAAAGATAAAAATGATTAGAAGTGATAGGGGTGGAGAGTACGAATCTCCTTTTGCAGAGATATGTTTAGAATATGGAATTATTCATCAAACTACTGCCCTTACACACCACAATCAAATGGAATTGCGGAAAGGAAAAACCGAACATTAAAGGAAATGATGAATGCCTTACTAATAAGTTCCGGTTTACCGCAAAGCTTGTGGGGGGAGCTATCCTTACAACTAACCGAATACTCAACAGGGTGCCCCACAGCAAAACACAATCTATTCCATATGAACTATGGAAATGAAGAAAACCCAACTTGAAATATTTCAAAGTGTGGGGGTGTTTAGCAAAGATCCAAGTTCCTTTGCCCAAAAGGGTAAAAATCGGACAAAAAACTGTGGATTGTATTTTTATTGGCTATGCTACAAACAACAAAGCTTGTCGGTTTTTGGTTCACAAATCGGACAATTTCGAAATTCATGTTAATACGATAATTGAATCTGATAATGCTGAATTCTTTGAAAATATTTATTCGTATAAAACTGAATGTGAGTCATCAAGTGAAAGATCTAAACGATTGCGGGAAGAACCAAAGGAAAGTACACCAAGTAAAGAGGATCCAAGGCGTAGCAAATGTCAAAAGACAGCTACTTCCTTTGGACCAGATTTTGTGACATTCTTGCTTGAAAATGAGCTTCAAACATTTAAAGCAGCGATGTCATCTTATGATTCAGCATTTTGGAAAGAGGCAGTCAATAGTGAGATTGAATCAATTTTGAACAACCATACATGGGAATTAGTTGATCTTCCTCCTGGAAATAAACCTTTAGGATCAAAATGGATTTTTAAAAGGAAAATGAAAGCTGATGGCACTATTGACAAATATAAGGCAAGACTTGTGGTCAAAGGTTATAGACAAAAAGAAGGCCTTGATTACTTTGACACATACTCACCGGTAACAAGAATAACATCTATTCGGGTGTTAGTGGCAACGGCGGCGTATATGGTCTTGAAATCCATCAAATGGATGTCAAGACAGACTTTCTTAAATGGAGAATTGGAGGAAGAAATTTACATGGAACAACCTGAGGGTTTTGTGGTTCCTGGTAAAGAAAGGAAAGTGTGCAAACTTGTTAAGTCACTTTATGGACTTAAACAAGCACCCAAACAATGGCATGCGAAATTTGACCAAACAATGTTGGCAAATGGATTTAAGATTAATGAGTGTGACAAATGTGTTTACATTAAATATACTCCAAATCATGAAGTCATTATTTGTTTATATGTTGATGACATGTTGATAATGAGTAGAGATATTACCGATGTAAATGCTACGAAGCGTATGCTGGCTAGCAAATTTGATATGAAGGACTTAGGAGTTGCTGATTTGATCTTAGGCATCAGAATTCATAAAACTCCACAAGGTCTAGCATTATCGCAGTCTCATTATATTGAAAGAGTACATGACAAGTTTAAGTATTTAAATTTCAATGTTGTAAAGACTCCAATTGATGTAAGTTTTGCACTTCAAAAGAATGAAGATGAAAGTGACTCACAATTGGACTATGCACGAGTTTTGGGAAGTTTGATGTATAATATGAATTGTACACGATCAGATATAGCATGTGCTATAAGCAAGCTGAGTCGATTCACGAGTAATCCCAATCAAACTCATTGGATGGCAATAAAACGAGTCTTGGGGTATTTAAAACACACCCAACCCTATGCTTTGCATTATAATAAATATCCCGCAGTAATTGAGGGATATAGTGATGCAAACTGGATCACCGGATCATCTGAAGTTAAATCCACGAGTGGATATATTTTCACCGTTGGTGGAAGAGCAGTGTTTTGGAAATCATCAAAACAGACATGCATCGCACGCTCTACAATGGAATCTGAATTTATAGCTTTAGACAAGGCCGGTGAAGAAGTTTGAATGGCTCCGGAATTTCTTAGAAGATATTCCATTCGCCCAAACCTTTGGCTCCTATAAGTATACATTGTGATAGTCAAGCAACAATAGGTAGGGCAGGGAGCGTAATGTACAACGGAAAATCTCGTCACATACGACGAAGACACTATACAGTTAGACAACTCCTCTCTAGTGGCGTTATCACGATTGACTATGTAAAGTCAAGAGATAACGTGGCGGATCCGCTTACAAAAGGCTTATCTTGAGAGGGAGTTAGTAGATCATCAATGGGAATGGGGTTAAGGCCGAGGACAAGTCATCATGGCGGTAACTCTACCTAGTAGACTGGAGATCCCAAGAGCTAGGTTCAAGGAGATCAAACAAGGTTGTGACTGACGGTTCAACATTGTCAAATAACTCAACCCATTCTCGGATGAAGACAATGTTCAGAAATAAGGATAAAACCTTATGGCTTGTTAATGAGTTAATAAAGCATTAAGGTTCTTTAATGATTATCTAAATCTGGCAGTGTATGACCAGATAATGTGGCTATAGGACCACATGTTTAGAAATCACCTATGTGAGTGTTAAGTGTAAGCCGCTTTAAAGAGGAATGACAGTGAAGGCCCATTCTCTATGCACTCATGAAACCAGGAGGTGTTCATGGCTGAAACGAACACAACCGTGAGAACCATAAACGGTTGAGGGTTGATTGTGTGACTTATGTTGTCTAGGTATACAACAAAGTTCGACGGTTCAAAGATATCAAATCTACCGATTAATCAAATATATCCGATATAAGTTCACTACGGAAAGTTCAAAGGGAAACTTACTTATCCAGATGCAGTCAATCCTCGCCTGTATATCACACTTGTCTGCGTATTCTTTTATATTATAGCCATTCCCCATTCATGTGGGGGATTGTTGGGTTTAAATGATAGATTGAATGGGAAATGGAGCATTTGTCCCACATCGGTAGTGGAAAGAAAAGTGGGAGTTCCCTCTTGCTTTATAAAATAAGCATTTGTCCCACATCAGAAAAAAAAGAGGAAAAGAGAGGTGTATATATTACATTACACCTTCTCCAGTCACTAAAAGGATTGAGGGGGCAAGGACCCCTCGCGCCGTCGTCGCTAGGCTAGGCTTCGGATTCGGCTTCGGCTTCGGCTTCGGATTCGGATTTGGTCAAATGATCTGATTGATTGATAATCTTTTTGGACCAAATTTTCTTTAATTTTAATTATTTAATTAAATTAATTAGCTTATCCAATCCTACCCGTTAGTGACCCGGATCCGCGTGTCTGACCCGCGACCCGGTTTCTTTCCCATATTTAAATTTCCCACCAATTTTTAGTGGCTGTTCAGAAGGGTTACAAACCTTCAGAAACAGTACTTCCATGGCTATAAATTCGTTTGATTCCTCAGAATTTTACTTAAGAATTTTCCGAATAACACAAACTTCTTCTTCTTCTGCACAAATAAATTCTGTGTGATATACTGCCGTTGAGTGGTTCGCCGCTACCTGAATTTGGAGTACTACTATTCTGGTAAGATAATCGTTCTATCCTGGGAGGGGATATTCCATCAACCTCGAGTACTGTGAGGGGAATAATTTCCTTAAGGACACACTTTGAACTAAGTGAGCTCGATTATATTCTGAAAAATTATTCTTATTTTTCAACACTGATTCTGTTTATTTTCAATTAGTATTATTTACTGATTTTTTGAAATACAGATTAATAACAGTTTCTCCATATGTTTGGACTTTGAGGAGATCCAGATAATATGTGAAAGATCCTCGGTATGATTATCATATCTTTCACATTTTGGTGATTCAATAATTTTCCTAGTTAATATAAGCTCATTAGACAGAAATTTTTCATGTCTTAATTCATATGAAGTATTTGATCTTCTTAGAATGCTATTTTTTCATATATTTGTCCATTTTCTGTCATTTGGGTGGAACCATTATCGCAAGCAATCTCATATACTGATTTAGTTCTAAAGTCGCCATTCCATTATGTTAAATAAGGCAATACACACACAATATACATGTGTATATTGTCTTATTGAGCTCTTGGATTCTGCCCATAATTGTAGCTCTCGGTTTTCGTTAATTGTTAATATTAGACAAGATAAGAATATTGTATATTAGGAAAATATATGTGTAGTATATTGTAATGTATTTGTTACCAAAATTAGGAATATACACTACCATAATTGTAGAGTTAGAATTATGGTAGAATAAAATTTTAGGAATAGAATAGGAATAGGATTCTCCTATTTTGTATCTTGTATATATACCTATTCAAGTAATGAAAATAAGCAAGGGGATTATTTCTTTCATGGTATCAAAAGTCTAGGTCACACAAAAAATTTCTCTCTAAATTTTTGCCCTCCCTCTTGGCCGAATACCCCCCCCCCCTCGGATTTTTTCTTCCGAAATTAGTCTTCCGCTCTCAAAATCTCTCTTACTTTTCCCAATTTCCCCCTCCTTCTTTGTTCTTCCAATATGTCTAAGTACAATTATCGTCCTGCCCTCATGGTTTCTAACGTCAAGAACAGTATCCCTAATGTACTTGAGATGGAAAACGTCTAATATGCGACGTGGGCAGAGTTGTTTAAAATTCACGCTATCTCCCATCAAGTTATTCATCACATCATTCCTCCCGCTACACCTCTTCCCGCGGAGGATCCTCAGTTATGGATTACTCTTGATGCTACCGTTCTCCAAAGGGATCTACTCCACTATTTCGGTTGACCTTCTACAGACGATTATTGAGCCGGATACCACGGCTATGGCTGCCTGGAATAGATTGCGTGACATAATCCAAGATAACAAATATTCACGTGTCGTCACACTCGAGCAGGAATTCTCTCTAGTTCGCATGGAAGAATTTCCAAACGTTTCTGCATATTGCAAGAAACTCAAGGAGTTGGCGGATCAACTCCGTAATGTTGGCGCACCTATAACAAATAATCGGCTGGTTCTACAATTGGTTGCCGGCCTTTCGGAGGCCTATAATGGTGTTAGAACTCTCATTCGTCAAAGCAACCCTCTTCCCGACTTTTATCAAGCCCGCTCCATGCTTACTTTGGAAGAAGCCGATTTGGCTAAAAAGACGGCTACCGGAGCAAGCCCCGTCGTCATGGTGGCGTCCTCCCCAAGTTCTTCGGGTTTTGTTAATAATTTAGGCCAAAACCATAATCATGGTGGCGGCAAAAATAATCGTAAGAATAATAACAAAAACCGCGGGGGCAAACGCGGCGGTTCCGGTGGTCAGCAAGCATGTGGTGGGCCCCATCCAGGGAACAATGGCCCACCACTCCCCTGGTCCCAGCAGTGGGGCCCATGGCAGTGGGGCTGGGGCAGTGGGCCGTGGGCCAGCAGCCCTTATACTCCAAAGAGTGAATTCCCGCCGGTGGGTCAAGCGGCCGCAACAATTTAGGCCCAAAGAACCGGCCAAGGTGGCCCAAAGCGGGCCCAAAAGCCGGCTTCCGGCGGCTATGGCCCAGCTCAGTCACATTCTAGAATACTTGGGCCCCGACCTCCGCAAGCCCAACACGCAGCAGGCCCCACTCAGATCGATAACGAGGCCGTAATGCACACATTGGGGTTGACTCAACCGGAACCAAATTAGTACATGGACACCGGGGCCATTACTCACATGACTTCCGATTCAGGTACTCTCTCATCTTATTCCAATTTGAGAACCCCTCGGGGTATAATTGTTGGTAATAGCAACTCTATTCCAATTCAGGGTTATGGTCAGAAAATGTTGTCTCCCCCCAATCCACCCCTTATCTTGAAGAATACTTTACATGCTCCCAAATTGATTAAAAATTTAGTGTCTGTCCGAAAGTTCACCACTGATAATTCCGTTTCCGTTGAATTTGATCCTTTTGGTTTCTCTGTGAAGGATTTCAAGACGGGGAGTCATCTCATGAGGTGTGATAGTAGGGGGGATCTGTATCCTATCATGCCCGGTTTCACTCCATCGAGTCAAGCCTTGCCGTCATCTTTTGCAGCCATTTCTCATTCCTTGTGGCATGCTCGTCTTGGTCATCCGGGCTCTTCTATTTTATTTGTTTTAGATAAAAATAACTTTATTTCTTGTAAGGGTACGAGTCGTACTCCACTTTGTCAATCTTGTTCATTAGGAAAAATTGTTAAGTTGCCATTTGTAGACTTCAATTCTCATACTTCAATGCCATTTGATATTATTCATAGCGACCTATGGACGTCTCCTATTCTTAGTTCGTTGGGTCATCGATATTATGTTCTCTTTTTAGATGATTATTCTAAATTTTTGTGGACGTTTCCAATTGCGAATAAATCACAAGTGTTTTCGTCTTCATCAAATTTAGAGCGTTCATTCGTACCCAATTCGAAAAAGAAATAAAAAATATTCAATGTGAAAATGGGAAAGAGTATGACAATAGGGAGTTTCGGAAATTCTGTGCTAATAATGGGATCAATTTTCGGTTTTCGTGTCCTCATACATCTTCACAAAATGGGAAGGCCGAACGCAAAATTCGTTCCATAAATAACATTGTCCGAACTCTCTTAATTCATGCTTCCATACCTTCATATTTTTGGCATCATGCTCTACAAATGGCCACATATCTCCTTAACATAATTCCTTCCAAATGTCTGACATATTCTTCCCCCCTCCAAATATTGTATAATAAGAACCCTTCTTATTCTCATCTTCGGGTTTTTGGGTGCTTGTGTTATCCGTTATTCCTATCCACCATAATTAACAAACTTCAGGCCCGGTCTAGTCCGTGTGTGTTTTTGGGTTATCCGTCTAATCATCGTGGTTATAAATATTTTGATTTGTCCTCCAAGAAAATCATCATTAATCGCCATGTAATTTTTGATGAAACTCAATTTCCATTTACTAAAGTCCATACTCTCGAGCCTAGTTCGTATAATTTTTTGGATGATGGTATATCTCCGTATATTACTCATCATTTTTCGGACATATCCCGCATCCAAAATCCTCCAGCGGGCCCACTGCCAGCTGGACCCACTGTTCCGTTACTGTTTCCGGTAACTGAAATAGTTCCAACGATTGGGCCAGTCCAACCCAATTCTGGAACTGTTCCAGATTCTGCCCATAATTCTCGATTTGGGCCAGCAGGCCCACTGCCTGCTGGCCAGTCCGTCCCGAGCCCGACAAATTCCCAAAATTCACTAAATTCTTCCTCGAGTCATAGACCGGCCACTCGTAGTCAGTGGGGTATTTTTACACCTAAAAACATTTTAATTTACATTTTAATGTCTCTAAATCCCCCTTGCCCCGTAATCCTGTGTCCGCCTTAAACGACCCGAATTGGAAAATTGCTATGACCGATGAATATAATGCTCTTATTGATAATAAGACATGGGAGTTGGTGCCCCATCCATTTGGTATTAATGTTATCAGTTCTATGTGGATTTTTGCTCATAAGGAGAATTCAGATGGGTCATTTGCTCGGAGGCTTGTGGGTGATGGTAAGACTCAGCAGGTTGGGATAGATTTTGGTGAGACATTTAGTCCGGTGGTCAAATCGGCTACCATTCGCACTGTGCTTAGCTTGTCTCTATCAAATACTTGGCTTGTTCATCAGTTGGATGTCAAGAATGCTTTCCTACATGGTTATCTCAAAGAAACAGTCTATATGCATAAGCTGTTGGGTTTCAGGGATCCCAACCATCCTCATCATGCCTGTTTGTTGAAGAAGTCCTTATATGGGCTTAAGCAGTCTCCACGGGCCTGGTATACTAGGTTTGCTGACTTTGTATCGACTATTGGGTTCACTCACAGCAGGTCCGATAATTCCTTGTTCATCTACCGTCGTGGTTCATCCTTGGCCTACATTCTGTTGTATGTGGATGATATCATTTTGACGGCATCTTCCGATACCTTACGCCAGTCTATCATGGCCATGCTCAATTCTGAGTTTGCTATGAAAGACTTAGGGCCCTTGAGTTATTTTTGGGGATTGTCGTCAAGCGTCATTCAGGTGGTTTGTTTTTGTCTCAAAGAAAGTATGCGGCACAGATCATCGAGAGGTCTGGGATGTCATCTTGTAAGTCCACTTCCACTCCGGTTGATGCAAAACCAAAGCTTAGTGTCGCGGCAGGTGCACCATATGAGGATCCGACCCGCTATCGCAGTCTTGCAGGGGCCCTCCAGTATCTTACCTTTACCAGATCGGATATTACGTATGCTGTTCAGCAGGTGTGTTTATTCATGCATGATCCCAGAGTTGAGCACATGAATGCAATCAAACCCATCATTCGACATATTCAAGGGACACTGGACTATGGTTTGCACTTGTATCCTTCATCTACATCCACACTTGTCTCGTACATAGATGCAGATTGGGGTGGTTGTTCGGACACCAGACGGTCTACGTCAGGATATTGTATGTTCCTTGGCAACAACTTGGTCTCCTGGTCTGCAAAGCGTCAGGCGACTCTATCCCGCTCAAGTGCAGAGACAGAATATCGAGGGGTAGCTAATGTGGTCTCAAAATCATGTTGGTTACGTAATTTGCTTTTAGAGCTTCATTGCCCATTCAGAAAGCAACCTTAGTATATTGTGATAATGTTAGTGCCATCTACCTCTCAGGTAATTCGGTTCAGCACCAACGCACTAAGCATATCGAAATGGACATTCACTTTGTCCGTGAAAAGGTTGCTCGGGGGCAGGTACGCGTATGTCATGTCCCGTCAAGATATCAAGTTGTAGACATCTTTACAAAGGGTCTTCCCTCGGTACTCTTTGAAGATTTTAGGGACAGTCTCAGCGTTCGAATACCGCCCGCTATGACAGCGGGGGTGTGTTAAATAAGGCAATATACACACAATATACATGTGTATATTGCCTTATTGAGCTCTCGGATTCTGCCCAAAATTGTAGCTCTCGGTTTCCGTTAATTGTTAATATTAGGCAAGGTAAGAATATTGTATATTAGGAAAATATATGTGTAGTATATTGTAATGTATTTGTTACCAAAATTAGGAATATACACTATCATAATTGTAGAGGTAGAATTATTGTAGAATAAGATTTTAGGAATAGAATAGGAATATGATTCTCCTATTTTATATCTTGTATATATACCTATTCAAGTAATGAAAATAATCAAGAGGATTATATCTTTCACATTATTGAATATCTGCAAAAAAAAAACATGATCAGAAATAAAATGACATAATATAAAATTTATTTCAATGAAGTAAAGAAAAGGAGCTCTAGATATAGTGTTTCACTCTTCATCCAGTAACACGTCAGATACTTTAATAGAAGTGTTAACTCGATCGATGTACACAACCAATTTATCGATGAACAACTTTTCCCCACACCACTAATAAAGCTATATGACCAGAAACTATTTTGCTCCTTTAAGAAAAATATCTTCAGAAGACTTTCCTAAAAATAAAATGCATTTTCTCGATAAACGAGAAAAGATAATATCTGTCCCCCGGAGCATAGCTGTATGTTAAAGTAGGGGAACTTAAAATTCAGCTGAAGGTTTACAACGTGGGTTCGAACTCTGGTGAGACAATTTGCTCTCTTCCGAGGTAGGACCTTGTAGGTGATATTAGTTGCTCTGTTCTCAAACCCTAGTCATTCAGGCACATCCCGCGATTTACTGGTAATAGTGCTGAGGGACCGAGACTATTATCTCCAGAAATAATCAGACGTAAACCGCGAAGCCGAATATAAAAAATAAATATATATATAAAAAATATCTGCTTCGCACGAGCTAGAAACAATGCTTGAAAGATTTGGTTAACACAGAATGAATAGGAGTATTAAATATCTTTGAATCTCTGAGCTACTTTCAATTTTCCGACAAGATATTTTAGTAGGGCACAACAACTGTAATCTCATTCATATATAACATTTTCTTTTAATAAGAAGCAGAAAACTTAATTCGACATAAGTTTCTTGCAATAAGAAAATCAAAACTTTCTTTTTTCCACATAAATAATTCTGCACAAATATACTACTCCTTCCTATCTCAATTTATGTAACATTATAATTTTTTATCAGGCAGTTCAAAGAGAAGTTACTTTTTATATTTAACCGTAAAGTAATTTTAACTTTAAAATATCTATTTTATTCTTAATAAAATAATTTATAGCTATTCAGATAGTATTTATAATCTATTTTAAATCACTTCAATTTTTTCTTTCTTAAAACTGCCCAATCAAATACCAATTGAGAGGAGTAAGATTAGCTATAAGAATTATTCACTTTTTTCCGGTAATTTCTTTCATTTTAAAAAAAAATCAGTGTTTGGTCATGAAAATTTCAAATATAATTTAATATTGTATTTAAAATTTTAAAAACAATAAAAACCTTGTTTTTCACAATCAAAATTTTATTGAAAAGGTATTTCAACAACAAAATATTATTTATAAAAATTATAGGCAAACACAGTTTCAATTTCAAAAATTTCAAGAAAAGTGAATTCTTTTTTTTATTTCTATGGCCAAACGCCTCCTATAAATGTTCACCGCTACAATATTATAGAGTAGAGCCAAGAAGGTGACAAAGATAGCTAAGTAATCAACCTAAAAGCCATTGCTGTAACGCCTTCACTTACCACTCTTCTGTAATCCGACGATGACAACTATCTCGCCGTCGGGACTGTCCCTCCACCGCTCCACCGACGCATTCCGCCACCAGCTGCCTTGTCTGCTCTTATCTCCGCCGGTTGCTACTTTCACTCAACGCTTCCTCTCCGTCCGCCTTTGGAATTCGCGCAAGCATTTTTCCGTTACCGCCAGCAACACTTTGACGGCCAATTCTGCAGAGGTATATCTCCTTATCCAAATCTTATATATACCGGCTGAACTAGATATTTTGCTTTATGTAGCCAATTTTACTCTCTGGCTGTGTGTTGTGGCAAATTTCGAAGCTGAATTAGGGTGTAAAATTACTCTAGAATTAAGGTTTTAAATATCTAATAGGATGTGTGAATTCCACAATCATGGGGAAGCTGAGGCGGTGCTAGAATTTTGAGTTTATGGGTTCTGAATTCTAAACAAATGCAGCTTATTGGGTTGTTGATAAGTTATTTATACTCACTCCGTCCCAATTTAAGTGTCTTATTTTTCTTTTTGGTATCTTCTAAAAAGAGTGTCAAGGTTCAGTCGTGTGTATTAGAGCTTAGATAGAGCTCTGTTTAAGATGGAATGTCCCGCTTTCTTAAAAGCAAGGACCACTACGGGAGGTCAAACCAAGGAGGCAGAAGGCTTGAAAGGAAGAGCACTCCTACTTACTTTTGGGAGAAATCCTTGACACCTTAGACACCGGATCCTCGGTAGGACTCTTATTTGATAGGCATTAGGGGATTTGAGGTTTTGGGGTTTCACTCGCAGACCCAGCCCTGCGCCGGATTGGCTTCTCCATTTCCGGTGGCATAATATTTCCTTGTTGGCATATTCTTCTTTTCATTTCTATTTTTAGTAGGTTGACAATTTAATATCATACCTGACAAGTTTAAAACCATAAGATTCAAAAGACATTTTAGTACAATACATCCTTAATTCAGGACCAGAAGATTCAAAAGTCTCTTTTATTCCTTAAACTTTGTGTAAGTCAAACTAAGACACTTAAGTTGGGATAGAGGGAGTATATATTAAGTGGATTTTTAAACGCCAAATACAGGGTTTGAGCCAAAACTAAGCTACTGGGTTTTGCCAAACCCAAGGTGAAGCTGTAGCTCCGCCCCTGCGACGGGATAAAAGGCCTCCCCAGACAGGATTTTTAGCCAGTGGGTGCTACAGTTACTATTCTTTTGTGACAAAGGGTGCTGACTTAGTATAAATATTCATCAATTTAACATTTTTCATACTCACCTACACATCTATAGGCCGAGTTTATGGCGGTGATAATGTTCGCACTTGCTGCCGGAAAGCTACATCCACCCATTGTCCAAACCCCTCCACAGCCCCAGTAGACAAAGTAATAAACAATTCTGCATGTGAATCTCCTGCATATATACATACAAGAGTAGAGAAAAGATTTGTTTAGATTGGGCTATATAAGTGGATTTTAAGTATGTGGTCTTCATAAGCAACCAGTATCATAAGCAATTGTTTCACATAAATCTCAACAGTTGGCTCAAAAGTTGAAGCCTTGTTGATTAACTTGAAATGTTGGTTTCTACACATAATTATGTAGAAATTTTGATTACCTTCTTTGTTTTTCTAACACTAATTGGTACAGATTACACATCAGGATTGAATTTTGTGGCAGTTTTCATGTCAGTTTTCAAATATGTTTTAGATTTGTTTCCTTTCAAGAGGTTTTCCCTTCCTTTTCTTTTTGATCTTAATTTGAACTATAAATGCATTCCTCTTTTCATCAAGAAGTTCCTCTTCCTCATGAATTTCCACCAAATGATAAGCTTATATTTACTTGTGGCAGCCAAGAAATGGTATATATACAGTAGGTGATTTCATGACAAGAAAAGATGAGTTACATGTGGTAAAACCGTCAACATCTGTAGATGAAGGTATTTTAGTTCTCAATTTCATTACTAGCTACTCATCGTCTAGTTGATTCCTGATACATGATTATTCCTGCAACAGCCTTAGAAATGTTGGTAGAACGCAGAATCACTGGCTTCCCTGTGGTTGATGATAACTGGAAATTGGTAAGTTCTGTTTTCTTATATAAGCTGCATAATTCATTGTAGATATAGCTGTGTTAGATGGAAGTATAACTTACATGATGGGGGGCCTTTAGACAAAAGCTTAAAATAGATCATCTAAAGCCCGTTTAGACATAAAAAAGATTTATTCTTTTTTTTTTTTTCAAGTTTTTTTCTCAAAACCCATTTGGGTAAACATAATGTCCATATTTCACTCAAAACTTGAGAAGAAGTATTTCAAGTAAAAGAAAGCTCTCTCACAAAAATGCATGTCCAAGCACAACTTCAACTTTTTCCGAGAATCCTTTTTCAACTTAATTTAAATGCTATTTTTTTCCAAATATCACTCAAAATATGTCCAAACGCCTACCAATTGCTCCAGAACTGTTGTAATAGTAGTTACATGGACGATTTGTATGAACGATAAAGAGAATGTTATTTGCTTCATGTCTGTCGGAAATTCTCATAGTTGGTGATATGATAAACATACTAGTCAAAGATAAATGATTTGCGTTCTGACATCTGATATTTTTCTTTGTGTGTTTTATCTTACAGCTTTTAATAAGTAGTTTTATTTTTATTGGAGCGTACCACCATCTCAAATAGTGTTGAGGAGCTACTTAGCATACCACCATGATAAATGATCGCCGTTCCTGTTTTATGTTTTTACTTTCTTTCTGTATTTATATTGGAACTTGGCATAAATAGACTTGATCAAAGATGTTTCTATTCTTTTGTTTGCTTTCCAATGATCTTCTGAAAGTAATGACATTAATGATTCCATCTGTCACTTCCTTTTCTTTGTCAGTGTTGCAATACAGTTTTCCTTTTTGAATAGTCAATAGTCATGATGTCTATTCAAATTAATCAGTTTAGGAAAAGAGAAGTTTGTAAAATTCTTTTCATTTTCCATAAAATATTTCTCTTTTCCAAAGAAGTTTGAAAATTGTTTTTGAAGCTTTTGCAGTTCCTCAAACTCTTTGATTGTACATGAATTGGAATTTCTTTTGTCAACATCCGTGAAGTATAAAGTAGTAATACTCTTCTGGCAACAGAAATCACTCTTTTATTCTTCATAGTTGATTTTTGGGGAATAGGAATATCTTCTGCATCTCTCATTTTAGGTGATTTTATTTTCTAGTGACTGATTTTCCAGTATGTTCCAAGTATGTATTGGACTCAGGTATTTTGAGTGCTCGTCAAAATTTTAAGAAACTTATTTATTTAATAGAACGTGTAACTGGCAGTACGACAATATGAAAGTAAGAGTGCTCATGTTGCGCCAAACACCCCTGTTCATGGTTGTATGTATCATATAGATATAATCATATACATTAGATTCAGATATTAAGTTCAAAGATATTTCAAAAATAATATGTTTGTCAAGTATTATAATATTTCAAAGATATTTCTCTCGGAAGGTTGAAGTTGTCTTCTGTTGCAGGTTGGTCTTGTTTCTGATTATGATCTATTGGCTCTGGACTCAATATCAGGTATAATATTTAGTTCTGATGCAAGAACGATATTGTTTGGAGACTAGAAAAGATCCCATTGGTTTTAGGCCCATATTTTATTAGGATCTCTTTCGACAAGACATGGAATCTTTTGTTATCCGTGTTGTTTGCTTTTTTCAGCCATAAGGAAAATTGGAAAGGATTACCTATAGCATATTATATACTTCTGAAGACTGATGATAGTGTTTTAAGTTGGATTCTAAAGTCGTCCATTATTTGGGAGTTTTCGTACTCCTGCCAAAGCATTATTTCCAGGGGAGAATAAGTGCATCTCTGCTCTTTTTCTTAGGTACAGGAGGAGCTGATGCAAACATGTTCCCCGAAGTTGGCAGCAACTGGAAAGTAAGCATATTTTGTTTCGTTGCTAGATTATCTCTTGGATGCTGTTGATCACATCTCATTTGCTAGTTCCTTATATACCATTTCTTTTTCCAGTGTGAAACCCAGATTTAAAATATTTCTACTTATTGGTAGGTACAAATAATCTTAATTTCTCACAGAAGGCTATTAACATTAGCTTTTGTAGTCATTTTCTGAGAAGAGGAGACTTCATCTAACAATTATGAAGACACTGAGAAAATATTAACTGGGGAGAGCAACTTTTATCGTCAAATCTTTGAAATGCTTAATTAGTAATATGAGCAAGTTGGTTAAATATCATAAGCTGTATAGTTGTCCCTTAAAGATGATCTAGCTTCCAATGTAGAGGAACTCAGAAGAAAGTGATTGATGACTGAGATTTTGGACAACGTCATGATTGTTTTACTTACAATGTTCACCAATCTGCATTCTGCTGCACTATTTATAGTGGTTCTATCTAAACACAGTAAGTAAAGAGTTAGAACTCTTCCAGGAAACTTCATATGAACAAAAGTACTGATCACAAGGATTTTAAGTCATTAACTAGTATAGTGTATAATGATCAACCGTCCCTTCTTTTTTCTCTGTGAGTAAAGGTGAAAGCTAATCATTAGCTTCTATATCAATTATGCTGGGATGACATTGGATTCCAGTTTTAGGAATGACAGAACCAGCATTGAGAGCCGGGTATTCATAGTGAGCATATTGATATAACATATATGTTTCTTGTTTTTGCAATTTTATAACTGCAAACCAAGAGCTTCAATAAAGATCACTCAAGTGTTCGAGTTAGCTTTTAGTGAATTTACAGTTCCTCTAGGACAATCATTTTGAGGAACCCATCCTTGAGCTATTGGGAATTTGGCAGCTGGGTATAGATTTGGATGGGTTCATAGGTTAAGCAACATGTCATAATCAGATCTTTCCTATACTCGGTGAATAAAATTGCTAGTTCAGTGATTATTAGGTTTGAGCTACCAATCAAATTCATACCATACTTTAACCATATCCAAATTCATCCAATCCAATCTTGTAACACGGATCTATAGCAAGTTACAATTTTTTCCTTCTCAAAGAAAGCATCAAGAGAAATTATCTAATAGTCTAAGAGAGAATAATTTAACTAAAAGGCATTGGAATGAGAGGAAAAGCAAGGCTGAATGAAAACCATGTACTCGTCCAATTTACCGGTGTTCTCATTTACTAATTATTGGAACATTTACGTTTAGCTACTGTTTGGATATGGTTTAGTACTGTTAGGTTCATTAGTAGCAGTAGTTAGCTTGTGTTTATCTTCAGCAGTCACTATTTAGTTAGAATACTTAATTAGTGTTTAACTAGGAGTCTTCTTATTTTCCCTGTAACTCTATTAATACGTTTTCTGCGTTCAATAACATATACAGTTTTCCCTAGCTTTTTCAAGCTCTTACATGGTATCACAGCCAACATAACTCTAATGAGTCAGATCTAAATATTTTTTTTCTTCTCCAAAACACTCAATGGGTACCAACAGTAATGACAACAATTTCAGAGTTGTCAATGCTGACAACACAACCGGCACCAACATCATTATTCAGTTCAATCCTGCTTCCCAGTTACCCATCAAACTCAGCGGTGGTCACAACTTTGCCACCTGGAAAACTCAATTTTTCATGCTTATGTATGGCTACAATCTTTTTGGCCATCTCGATGGGACCACTCCGGCCCCGAGTCGCACTATCACCATTGACACAAATATATCTCCCAATCCTGCTTTTTTACTTGGTTCCGTCAGGACCAACTCATTCAGAATTCCCTTATGGCCTCTGTCGAACCAACCATTGCCTCCACTGTTACTGCAGCCGACTTGGCTAAAACGGCTTGGGACGCCTTGCATACCACCTATGCAAACAGGTCTCAAACTCGAATCTTCAGCCTGCGTGATCAATTTGCTCGCATCACTAAGGACTCTCGCTCTATCATCGAATATCTTCAAACTATTCAGACCCTTTCAGATGAGTTAGCCACTGCAGGTGCCCCTGTGTCCAACCCTGAACTCATCGTCAAAATACTTAGTGGTCTAGGTCCTGAGTTTCGCGAGATCTCTGCTGCCATCCGGGCATGTGATACGATTGTCACTTATGAAGAATTGTTTGAAAAGCTACTTGATCATGAACTCTTCCTCCATCACGAGGATGCTAAGAAATTGTTCAGTTCCATAACTGCTGCAGTAACTACTTCCACCAAACCTAACACCAATAATCGCAACAATCGCAGGCAAAACAACAATTCCCGGCAATGGCAGAATAACAACTTCCAGCAATGGCGTCAAAATTCATGCCCCAACACTCAACCACAGTGGCAGTCAAACATGAACGCAAACACTGTCGCTCGCTGCCAACTCTGTAACAGGATTGGCCACACCGCGAATGTTTGCCGCTCAAGGTCACATAATCACCTTGAAGCCAAAGCCAACTATGCTGCTGGATTCAATTCCACCACCAACCCATGGTTAGTCGACTCAGGAGCCACCCACCACGTCACAACGGAGCCGCACAATCTGCAACCATACCATGGTAACGAGGATGTCTCCATGGGTGATGGTAACAAAATTCCCATCTCACACACTGGTTCTACTCAGTTAAATGCATCAAATAATGTTTTTAAGCTAACCCACACACCTATGAGTGCTTCTGAGTTGCTCAACCTTCCTGATGGTACACACTTAACTGATGCAACTCGTTATCGTTGAGTCTTAGGTAGGCTCCAGTACCTAGCTTTCACTAGACCAAACATCGCCTATACGGTCAACAAGTTGTCTCAGTTCATACAAGCACCATCGGACCTTCACTGGAAAGCAGTGAAGCGTGTTCTCCGGTACCTTCGTGGTACGATCCAACTAGGCCTGCGTGTGACTCCCGTTGATGACTTCAATCTGCACGTGTACTCTGATGCAGATTGGGCTGGGGACATCACTCACAGAGTCTCTACATCTGGTTGCATCTTGTTCCTTGGTCTCAATCCGATTAATTGGTCCTCAAAGAAGCAAAACACTGTCTCTCACTCTTCCACAGAGGCTGAATACAAGGCGGTGGCTAATGTCCTTGCTGAAACCTTGTGGGTCACCAACGTCATGAGTGAGCTGCGATTTCCAGTCCATAAGTCACCCACCATTTACTGTGACAATCTTGGAGCCACATTTTTTAGCAAGAATCCTGTCCTCCATAGTCGTGTGAAGCATGCTGCAGTGGACTTTCACTTTGTCCGCCACCATGTCGACAACAAAAGGGTTCGTGTTGTTCATGTCCATGGTGCCGACCAACTAGCTGACACTCTAACCAAAGCACTGGCCAAACCTGCATTTGAAAGCAATCTATTCAAGTTAGGCTTAGTGACCCATCGCCCAACTTTAGGGGGGCGTATTGGAACAATTTACGTTTAGCTACTGTTTGGATGTGGTTTAGTACTGTTAGGTTCATTAGTAGCAGTAGTTAGCTTGTGTTTATCTTCAGCAGTCACTGTTTAGTTAGAATACTTAATTAGTGTTTAGTTAGGAGTCTTCTTATTTTCCCTGTAACTCTATTAATACGTTTTCTGCGTTCAATAACATATACAGTTGTCCATAGCTTCTTCAAGCTCTTATACTAATCAATAAGTTAAAATTGCATTGGAGACTACACTATAGCACAAATCTTAATGACATTCTGTTAGTCTGAATGCACAAGCTACTCAAAAACAAACCTTCGATTAATTGATCAAGAAAAGAACATAGGAAATTCACAGCTTGTGAGTCTGTACAGGGCATTGTTTGAGCACATTGCTGAACAAAACATGCTCGTCATAGTTCATCCTTGCTAACTGATATATGGATGTTGAGATACTAATCGATTGATTGCGTTTTCTAATCTGCTACAGTCCAATCACTACAGCATCTTGTAAACATCTGGTGGCTAGGGATTTTACTCGAAGTATGTTGTTGGTATCCCCTGTTCAGGCTTTGAACCAGAGTCATTATGTGTTAAAGTTACATGGTTTTGGATTTCATCCTACTTACTATGTGATGTTTCAAACCAGATGCTCCGCCCAATGTTGAACCAATCTTCCTCTTTCCTTGTCCCAAAATTCGTCTCCTTATCAAATACAGTAGACTTCTTATTTCCACGTTTCTTTGGGCAACTTTTGGAACAGTTGAATACATTTACTTTTTCCATGCTGAACTAGCGCAGGTGGCGGTTGGTGTTAATTATCCGCTGCACTAATTTGGTACTTGCACACATGGTTACCTGATTACCTTCCTCAACTTGAGGACATTTGTTTTGCAGTCAGAAAATCAAAATTGTTCTAACCCCACAAACAAAGCTATTAAAGTTCTGACATCTCCAACTTGACTTGTAAATGCAGACATTCAATGAGGTTCAAAAGTTGATTAGTAAGACCAAGGGGAAAGTGGTTGGTGATTTAATGACACCTGCTCCTCTGGTAGTTCGGGAGTCTACCAATCTTGAGGATGCAGCAAGGTAGTATAATTTATTCTTTATTTCAGCTTCATCCAGGTTCTTCGTTTAACAATTTTATGTTACTATTGCATAGTAGGAAGAGGTAGAAAACAGTCTGTCTCATTTATTACTTCTCTAATTGTCAGACTTCTGCTCAAAACAAAATATCGCCGGCTTCCTGTTGTAGATAGTGATGGAAAGCTGGTGAGATTCCGTGACCTTGCTTTTGTGCATCTGTTACTTCTCTAACTTGTGATATGCTAATTAATCAATTGTGCTACAACGAAGGTGGGAATAATAACAAGGGGAAATGTTGTGAGAGCTGCCCTTCATGTAAAACGGGTCATGGAAATGGAAGGTCAACATTGATCAATTGAATTCAGCAGTAGAAGTGCATAGATGCAGTTATATTCGAGAAAGCAAGAATCATATCTTCTCGTTTTCTCTTGTCATCACAAGGCAGTGAAACTTATATTAGCAGGAGTTGCCAACCGGTCGAACCTAGGATATTTATGTAAAAATCTTTTAGAAGATGAAAATGAAACTTCCTCGGTGTGCGAGGCATACAGTTTATTTTGTAGATAATACAGTTCCACGGCTCCATGAAAATTATGTGCGAGTCAAAACTCCTCACAGGTATGACCCGCAGAAGAACATATCATTTGTAATTGGAAGGAATTTTAATTTTAGGTGGACATTAAAGAAGGCTTCTTTGAGGTACGGAACTAACACTTCTTTATAGGATAAAACGTTTTGAATGCATTTTCATTTTTGAGAAGTTAGACATTTGGCAGCTCGGACAAAAATTACTACATCCACTAGCCAATTACATGTATTATACATCTGTTGACTATCTTTTTGGGTGGGTGGCTATTTAAGTTAATTTCCCTTCATTATCTATTATGTGGAACCCATTCGTGGATGGGCTCCATGTTTCCACTAAAACTTCAGCAATTTGCAGAGCTTGTTATTTAATATTTGTCCCCGTTTTAGAATATCTTGTAAATATGGGCTCCTTTTGTTTTATATGGCTTCTTCGCTCCCCATTTCTGTAACTGAACCCAAGCTATATACACATATATTTGTATATCATCAGAGGTTAACTTTTCCTGGGAATATGTCAAACTTATTGTATCTGTTTTAAAAGAAAAACAACCAAGCGGAGGCTTAGTTTTCATTCTTTGATATGTGAAGACGAGACATTATTATGTTGTACATCTACATAAGTTAACAGTTAGGTAGGATGTCTGCCATTATTGTGTCTTCCGTTACACAATTTAGCAGTGTTTTATTTTGCATTATCTCTTTCTAACTGTAACTCTCTAGTTTCTATGTTCAGCTAAATCTATATAACTACTTAGGATTAAGTTATATACACTGATAATATAATCTTTTTATTTATAATGTCTGTAAATTTGACAGTAGGTAAATTACTACTATTTTTACTAAATTACTACTTATGCTTATCAAGAGATTTGCGTGTAATTATTTAAAAAAGTAACCTAATTGTGAAAATATTTTTACACCATTATTGCATGGAACTTAAACTCAATTACCTAATTAACAGTGCAATAACATCAAATGTGGATCCAATAGTTTTGACCTGATCTGGCTATTCAAAACCCATAATTAAGTTTGGTCACACAAGAGTATCTTGAACAGTGTGGACAAAAATACATTACGATAAGTAGGAACACTGCATCACATCAACCTCAAAAGATACCGAGACAACAAATGTATAACACTCAAGATAGTACAAATAGTACAATACACTGTAAGAATCACTTCAAAGATTGAAATGAAAGGGGGGAAAGAAACCAAAGACAAATAGGCTTTTTAAGCAACTAAAATGCTAGCTGCTGCAAGATCAATTCGATGGAGGAGGTGAAAGTGTAGGAATGGTTGGAAGGGAAGGCATGTTAGGAAGTGGATTGGCTTGCAATGGTGGCAGAGTAATCTTTGGAACTACAGAGGTCAATGTAGGCAAAGATGGTAATGGTGGAAATGTAGCTGCTGCTGGCAATAGGTTTGGAATATTGGGCAACTGTGGTACTGTTGGCTGAGCCAACTGTGGCATTGGTGGCAAGTTGGGAAGTTGCAACAGGCTTCGAGCAGCATGGCTTGTAGTGATGCTTGATAAGGACAATGCTATGACAAACAAGAGAATCAAGCAATTGCTAGGAGCAGCCATTGTTAATTTGCTCTAGATTACTTTGTTTTTACAAGGAAAGTTGTGTTTTTGTTTGAACTGAGTTTGATCTTTACTAAAGGTTAATAGTCATATATAGGGAAAATTCTTGGGGGACTGAGATGTTGGGGCAGGGATGAAAGCACAAGCTCTATTAATGTTTGTTTACCTTCTTGAATGTTGGTTTGAGGAACATGGACAAAATTTTAAGTCAGAAGGAAAATTTACATGACATACCTAACTATTAGTACATTATATTTAGTAGCTATAGTTTATATTAATTACATCTTATAGCTAAAAGTATTATGTTAAATATAATTAATAGCTATTAAAAGTGGAACACGGTAAAAATTCTTACCCAACCACAACCCAATACACCCATATTTAAATCAATTTCTCTCTCATTCAATATCAATCTTCTCCTATTTTTCCTCCACTTTTCTTACGCACGATCCACACACAATCAATTCCTCCTAAATCGTTGTAGCGCACTAATAGGTAAGTTATTAGGTAGTTTTAGTTCTTTTACACTGTATTTCATTCATAGCTTCTTCACTTTCTCGTGTTTTAATCCATAATTTTACGCCATTATTAGAGTTTTTACGGAAAAGAGCTTAGAATTGTGTTTTAATAGCGGACCGAAGTACTCCAACTAGAATTACAGAATTACTAGAGGTATATCCAATTTTGATGATGCTCCTTTTGATTTGTGTATCACTTAAGACGATGGCGAAATTGCATGCTCTGTTGCTAAAATGTCTGCTGAGAGTATTATTAAGATGTGCCATGACTCGAGAATCGCAAAATTTGCCTAGTGAAAGGAGGTTGTTCAAACTCCATCTAAATCCAAAGCCTCAGTATCAAATACAAAAAAATGGAGAAAAGTCGTTCATGTCGCTTCATCGAGTAAACCTAAAAATGTTGATGCGCATGCATCGGGTAGCGAGCCTAAAGATGATGCCGCGGAAGAACCTTCGAAACCAGTGTCGGGTGAAATCACCGGTAATGTAATTTCAGTCAACATGATGACTACAATGTATTTGTGTATTCATTGTTCTATGATTTTGAACCCTTTTTCAACAATGAATACAATGTATCATCGTAATTAGTCTTCAGTTTGATATCCCGTATCATTCAACTTCATATGGATATTGTATTTTATTTTTTGTAACATAAATACAATATTTATTTCATGTATCTTATGTATGTATATTTTTAACAGTGAATACATTTGTATTTTTAGATATACATTGATTAGTGTAAACAATGCATACAATGAATTATATATACACTATATAATTGACGGTATGTATACATTGCTGATTAGCAGATACATTTTTTATTTATTTTAAGGATATACATAATGTATCATTGAGTAAATAGATAAATATAGATACACTTTTTTTAGCTTTCTGAATACAATACATTAAGGATACAATGTGTTTGATAAGTTTTTTCTTTTCATTGATGAATACAAATTCCTTTTTTTTTTAATTTTGTATATGCATAAAATGTATTTATATTTATTGTATACACCTCATGACTTTCTGTGTCATAAATTCCATCATGATTGTTGTGTTGTTTTTGTGTTAACACAAGTTTTGTTAAACTGAATACAGGATAATAAATTCTTTGTGAGATATCCTCCTACGCATCATGTGCACATGAGTTTTTCCCAGAATGCTCAATTGGATGATCATCAAAAGTTAGTTAGCAATTAACGATCCAATGGACAACATGTTTAAAGAAGGCGACGATTTGCTATTTTTCTTGTATTCATATTTTTTGTTATATCTGATTTTTTACTGTATTTGAATGCAATTGAATGTAAATACACCTCTCAATTATATTTAAATAATTTATACAAGGTCTGACAAATTTTACCCGTTCATTAAGATATGCATATATTCGCTGACATATTACAGACAGCCAATGAGATTGTTGCGCTTCAATTGCCCCTATTGTCACTCCAATAGCGCGAAATACAACCACTAATCCGAATTCAAATACCAACATTGTCCGGAAACGTACTGCCACCCCTGCTCCGAAACCTACTGTTGCCGCTGCCCAAGAAAATAATGATGATGATTTTGATGATTTTAGTTCTACCCCAACCCTTATGGCTAAGGACACACGTCAAAAATGGAGTTATTGCTTCAGAATCTCCACCGCAAAAGAAACGTAAGCAGTTGTCTGTTGGAACTTCATCAACAAAGAAAAAAGATCCGCTTTCCGATACAGTTCCAACTTATATGAGTACTCCCCGTGGAAAGAATTCAACTAAGAGGACTGTCAGAGAAACTAACAAGTCAGTTTCTCCAAAGGCCAACGAACAAGTTCAACAGAACCCCCCATCGGTCCCGCGTGATGTCCCGACTACCAGCAAACAAGATGAGATGTCTCTCATGAGACAAGAACTGAATGATTTTAAGAATTATGTAAGTGTATTCTTTATCGCTTTGGTTGATTTTACATATTGTATTTTGAAATTTTATGATATTCATACTATATCGAAATCTATTTGAATTTTAGGTGAAGGACGAGTTCAAAGATCTTCGCAAATTGATCAACGATAACTTCACAAACATTCTTCAAGGAGTTAAAAGCAACAATGATTCTGAAAAGATAAAATAAATAAATTATCAGTTTCTTAATATTCAAGTTCAATTATGATATACATAAACAATTTCTTGTTGTATAGGGTGCTGACAACGAAACTCCACTTCAGTAACATGACAGTAAAGTTCACCTAGAAGAAAACTTATGCGACAATTCACCAATTGAAATAGATCATGACACAGTTCGTGTTGAAACATAGATAATTTTATACATTATCTTAATACATTACATTCAACTGTTGTTGATTTTTATTGTATTCATTTTCATGTTTTTATTTAACTGAATAGATGAATACATGTGAATATTATTTTCTGTTGTGAATACATTCACTTGATATTCATACTGTATTCACTTGCATATTGTTGGTACATTTTATTGTGTGTATTCATTTTTCACGTAAGACGGTATGCATACTGTATTTATTTTGCATGACTTACTGTATTCATCTTTTGTATAGTTATTTGATAAATACAGTCTTACATGAAAAATGAATACTGCCTGCATACAAATACAATTGTTGCTATGTCAATACAAATACAAATGATTATTTGTATCCACATACTCATAATGTATTCATGTTTTTGATGTATTTGATACAACTATATTTATGTAATCAAGTATAATGCATTCATGTGTTTTGATGTCATGTTAAATGCATGTTTTGATGCATAATGTATTTATGTTATGATATATTGATAAATGTAATAAGCTCTAATGCATACATATAAATACATTGTATTCATTTTTTATTTCGATGATCTCGTTACAATTTTGTAATACTATATTCTCAAATTGTAGGGCATTGCAACTACAATACATGTCCCAATGAGTGATGTTTAGGGTGCTTATCGGTCGGTTCGATTCAATTATGTATATTATCGGTTCGATTTATCAATTTTTTATTTTTAAATATCATCAATCGATAACCAAACCAATAAGATATTCGTTATCGGTTTTTGGTCCTTAATGATTCGGTTTTCGGTTTAACCAATAAGAAAATGTTTTGCTATTTTTTTGCTTTTTTTTGTTATTGTATATATTGCGGCGGATTCACTCTAATGTCAACTCAACAAAACAAAACCAAAATAAATTGTACTAATTAAAGCATAGTATACTTAAGCAGATCCATTCTATTATCAACGCAACAAAGTAAGAAACCCCCAAAATGGATTTCAAGACAAGGCAGATCCATAAATTACAAGACAAACTATAAATGCACTGTAGCACTCTATATAATGCAAAAGAAAGCAGCCTGATTGCCTTTTATAAGAATTTAGATATAGGGTTTCTATTTAAAAATAAAAGTTTATAGCCACAATTATATAATTAGGGATAAAAAGGCAATTTTACTATAAGCTTATTGAGTTATCAATTTAACCATTAACTAAATCCTTAAAATAAAAAATTGAACCAATAACCCAATGAAAAAATTTGCAAAACCGTTTACAAACCGTTAACCCAATAACTCAATACCAATACACCAATAACATTTTTATTGTTATTGAATCGGTTTTTGCACAGACCTAGTGATGTTGGACTCAACAAGGGAAACTCTAGTGGCGATACCTTAAGGGCCTCAATAGAAGAGATACAAGAAGGTGGTGAACTTTTGGGAGAATTAATTGAATTAGAGGTATTCAAGTTTATTTAACAAGTAATTCAACTTTATATTCAAAGAATAGGCTCAATATAATACATTTATATACTATGTTATTATTTAATAGGATGTTGGAGGTCATCAGCATGGACACGTGCCTACTAAGGAATCGATCTTAGCAACTGAACAAGTTGATGTCAATCAGCAGGATCATGTAACTGTTGATGCAGGGTTACATTAATGAACTTTTTTTTGTAATACAACTTATGTATTCTTCTGGTAATTAATAAGTGTCCATGTATTTATAGAATTTTGGTTCTCAGATCAAATTCGAGACATTTCAAAATACGTCTCTTGATTCTGACATACCTAGCCATGAAGGAACTTACATGCCGGTAGATGAAAAATCAGTCAGTACACCCTCTAATGTTGGTTTATCTTCTATTGTTGTTGGTGCTGTCATGGTGAGTGATGAAGTTGAACAGTTTGATGACTTGCAGACATCTTAGGAACTGGTTCCGTACTCTCAGTTTGAGTTACTCGATAAATGTCTTTGTTCTCAAGTACCACCAATAAGAATTGTAATGACATTGCGCAAGTAGAGACGTCCTGGCCCGAGCCAGATATCCCCTTACATGATGAAGTTTGGCTCGGCATCAAGTTAATATTATAAGATATTACATACCTCTGATTATTATACTGTACTCATACTTAATGTAAGTTCATTGTATTCATGCAGGTAGCTCAATACAAATTACTGAGATATTTAACAAGAAACATCCATTTGAGAATAATTTCATCACAAGGTCGCACAATATGACGTTTTTCAATGATTTCTCAACATGAATTAGAGAGGGTCTGCTTTCTAGACACAATGCCAAGTAAGTTATTTCATATGAAATATTTGAGATTGATTATATATAAATACATTCATAAAATGATTGATATGTACTTTGTATTTACTATATAGAAAGAAATATATGAGGATCCTTACAAGAAGGGGAAGGCAGTACTGCCGTGTTCATGGAGTGTGCTATTTAAAAATCAATGATGGAAAACATGATTGAATCCTTTATTGAAATCCATAACTAAAAATTAGAGGTACTCTGGCATTTCTTCAAGAATTATAAGTTCCTGTTAGGATAAAACATAATATTGGTAATGGAGCACCAGACTAAGACTAATACTCATATTAGCTAGGGGATGTCAAAATCTATTAGATTAATTAGGGACTCATGGTGGTGTTGATTTCCCTAGATTCCAAGGATGATAGTCAGCGACATCTCTCTGATTTGATTAGCTTCAGTTATTCCACCGCAAACCACCTGAAATACATAGAATTATTAACAAATTGTCCATGTTCTTATATTGAAGAACACAGAGTAAGATAATCTCTTTTGTACTGTTACAAATCTTGATATCTTCAGGTAATGGTTGGAAATTGCTACTAATTAAAAAGCTTAGTAATTTTTTTAGCAATATGTTTTTCCTACCTCCACAGATGAAGTAACCAGAAGAGCTCCTTTGGAGGTAGTAACACTGGTGTCATTAAGATCAAATCCAAAAACATTCATTGCCTCCATCAGTTCAGTAAATCCACCTCTTTTCTTCTGGCAAACTATTTTTATCCAAAGCTTATTAGTTGTACCAATCTGAGCCACTTGAACTTCAGGCTGTATTAAAAAGAAAAAAGTTGTTGTTTTACTGTCTAGCATAAGATTAGGAAATTACCCTTTTAACTGATGATTCAAAGATTGTAAATAACTTTGGTTTGGTACATAAAGTTACCTACCTCTATGCCCCATTTATCAATAATTTCTTCATTTCTTGTCTCCAACTCCTCTTTATGAGTTGCCTCCATTGCTAGAAGCTGCTCACTTAGGTTGTTCACATTAGTTTGTAACTCCCTAATGTAAGTGGTTGCATCAGTGATTATGGTTTCTTTTTTCATCTGAAATCAGACAAGAATTTAAAGAGTTTTAGAAAATGGTTAAATTCATTCTTTAGAAAATTGTCACTTGAAAATTAAGTAAAGAATGAAGGGTTTTGATTCATTGCATTTGTAATGTTTGGGACCAATGAGCGCAATTCAAGAAGCCTTTCATTAAGTTTTTGACGCCGGTTTCTCTCAGGTATAAGGTTCTTGGATTTGAATTCTTTAATTTCACCCTCAATTTGCTTCCTTTTATCTCCTCGCTCTTACTTCCCTTTCTTCAGATATGTGTGAATCATCAAATGGAGTGTTGGGGAATTCCATTTTAGCACACTTAATTACTACCATATAGCATGTTAATGTGGATTCCTAAATTAGAAAGGCAATAGGTT
Organism: Anisodus tanguticus; assembly: GCA_034509755.1. NCBI lineage: Eukaryota > Viridiplantae > Streptophyta > Magnoliopsida > Solanales > Solanaceae > Anisodus > Anisodus tanguticus. The sequence goes on from CM067556.1 coordinate 27,121,728, forward strand.
TATATAGGTGCTCCTCATAACAGAAACATTTCTGGTGGTGGGAATCTTCTTGTTGCAGTTTGTTGGGCATTTTCTAATTGATTACAATGTACTTGGGGTGCTTTGAAAGGACTCATTTTTGGCATGAGAAAGAGACAGTGTGTGTGTGTAGAGGTTCAGGCACTACAACTCTTTGCAGTTTTGACCTTAAAACTTTTTAACATTTTCTTATTTGGGTTTTCACCTGGTGTCCGGTAAGCTGACTCCTTACCCAGAAGAATTCGAACCCGAGATCTCGGGTTAAGGATGAAGGAGTACTTGCCACTCCATCACAATCCTTGTTGGTAAAACTTTTTTATTCATATTTGTTGTTATGTTGAATGAGATGTATTTAAATGGGAAACATAGTCGGTAAGATTCATATAGCCGACTTAACTCATTTGAGATTGAGAAAAAAATAACAAATATTGTCGTTAAGTTGACAGACTAACCGGTATGCATATAAAAATAATTGATTGGAAAGGATGACATATGAATCGCGAACCAACTATGCCTCAATCCCAATTAGTTGGGGTCGGCTATCTTCATAGTTGATTTAATTATTTATGCCTAGTTGTGAACTTACTACGACCCTTCTCTGTTATGAGGACACATAATAGGCTATACTTTTGAGATCCTTACATAAAAGGGTTAGAGAGTAGCAGCTACCAAAGGAAAAAAATAGAAAGAAAGAAGAATGAAAGAGTGCCAATGTTCTTGTCAGTTAGCTATGTTTGTGACTATTTTGTGGTTGTTACTAGTATTACTGGCGTTAGAAAGTAAAATGAGTGACTAGGGCTGCTTTAAGCAGGAAGTTTTATTCTCCTTTCACTTTTTGTTTTCACTTGACAGGATTAATTTTTTAAAGTACAACTTGATTTTGTAAATAATTAGAAAGAGTTTATGGTATTCCTACTTCCAAGCATGAGTTCTGTACTTGAACTAGTCAAAAATCAAAATATAATGACTTAGAAAAATATCTTTGAACTTTGCTTTTCATCTATATTTACTACTATTATATATAAGGGAGATCTCAATTTTTTGTAGTCCTCGCATGAAATGTTTTGTCCATTTTACTCCTAATTGAAGTTATAATTACCTTGTTTGTTCTCACCAATTTTGGTAAATTTTAAAAACGATCCAGGAAATTGTACATTACAAATGAGAGCTAATAAAGAAACACACAATTCGTAGAAATATATCATGGTTCCTTGTGGAAAAAACATGATTTAATGAGACAAAAAAACCATCAAATTTCTACTGAGAACTAATCATGAATAGAGACTTCTTCTTTTTTTTTTTTGGTGAAAAAATAATATTTAATAGAGACTTCTGGTATTGTTATTTAATTTTATTCATAAATAATACTAGTTATTTAAAAATAATATTTATTAGTAATTATATCTAGAGGCTTTTTGAGATTTCTAAAATAAAATATAGAAAAAAGGCGGTAAAAACAAAAAAGAAATGTTGTTCTTATATTGGTGTTGATACGATCCCGAGGAGCACACATGATTTAAATTGCTTCGCTCAAGGCCGAGCTAAGAAACTCCAAGCCCTACAAGCCATGTTGATGCAAAGAGAGGCTTTGGAGACCTTTGAGGAGCTTCATAGGAGAGCGTATGACGTATGGATGATTGCTTGGTCGTGTGGAGTGAAGATGAGATGGGGGAACGATGGTGGTTAGCCATGCAAAGAGGTTATTTTCTAAATTCAAGCCATCATCCATAAAGAAGACTATCAAACAAGGCCCTTACTTCATTAAGGGTATTATTGTAATAACTAGTCTAGTCTTCTTTAGCTTGTTTAGTATAAATACCATACTTGGTCATTTCATTAGGCAGTTTTTGATGATGTTGAGATGAATACTCTTAAAGAGTGATAATTAGTATGGTAGTTTAGTGTAGTGCTAATTTAATAATTAGTGTTAGTGGTAGTTAATTATGGTGGATTCCATTGTTGGCTATTGAAACTCTTTCCATTGATTTTCATATAGAGTTGTTCATTTGTGGATTCATTCGGATTACTCTTTCTTAAAGATCAAATAGTATAGGTTCTTAGGGTTGATTCCAATTGGGAGAATTTGTGTTTCATATATCTAAGTTTGCCCATAGAATCATTACTCTTTGGGTCTTGCTTCTATCCATCTATTCTCATCACCAATTTTCTTGTTATTTTAGTTTCCTCGTTTTTGTTGTTTGAATCCGTATCTTCCACAAGTCAGATCATATCATTTGGTATCGGAGCTTCGGTTCTAGATTTGTTCCTACAAATCTAGTCTTGGTTATTATTATTACAAAATCCAAAAAAAAATCAAAATTCGAAAACCAAAAAAAAAAACCCCGAAAAATTGTTGTTATTTTGGTGGATTTGAGTTCCTTGATATAAAAAATCCCTTAGCTTTCAAATTTCGTGACATTTAAAGTTGTATTGAAGATTCTACCATTGAAGGTCCTTGAAGGTTTGAAACTTGAAGATGGGTTTTGGTGAAGAAGGTGATTCTGGCTTCAAGAGTTATTGGGCTTTGTTCTACCAATCAAGAGAAGCTTAGAATTAAAATTTGGTGTTCTTGAAGAACTTCAAATCTTCATAGAGAAGAAGACCCAAAAGTCTTCAAGTCAAAGGTTGAAAAGTGTTAGTGGGCCCAAAATAAAAAAAAAAGAAAAAGAAAGAAGGGGAAATCAGTTTGAAAATCTGATTTAAAAAAAAAAAATCACGTCAGCCGCGCGCATGCAGGATGCGTGGCAGCCAACTTCAGAGGCTATTTTTGCTCTGTTTTCAGCCCTGTTTTGAGCATTTTTTACCTGGTTTTTGCCCAAATTTCTTCCGGTTTGATTTCTTATCCTATTCTTAATACTTTAATACTTATAATTAATTAAAAACAAGTAATTAAACATACTTGTTTATTAATTAATTCTTGAATTTCATCACTTTTTTCCAAATTTCCAAAAAAATATTCTAAGTGTTAAAAATCAATTTTCTTTTTTCATTCTCACTTCTTTAATTTTCTAAGCTAATTAACAATTAGTAATTGTTCTTACTTGATTGTTAACTAGTTCTTGAGTCTCATTTTTATTTCGTGCTAATTTTTCTTAAGTTTTTCTGTTTTATTTCGTTGAACTTCTTTGGTTCTTGTCCGTTTGTTTTGAGTAGTCCATCATTCCTTAAACAAGAATCTATTTTGCCACAAAACTTAGCAACCGTATGAATTGATTGGACAAGTGGTTTCTATACCAAATTTGGAAGAAGCATTAGGTTGTGGTAAGAATTGAGTGCAAATACGAGTGGTGTGAGGAGCTTTTACTACTAACTTGTTTGCTCGTTTTGTAGGTATACGAAGAAGGGTCATAAGGAGAGGAGTTATAAGGAAACATGTCGTTTATCGCTTCAGGATCTTGTGATGATGGTATGGGAGGCTATGACTCTAGTGACGGAGGTTATGACCATGATGATGATGGAGTTTATGGAGACGATGGTGGTCACTATGATCATGAACCATATGATGGTGAAGAGCACTACTTTGGAGGTGAATATGAGGTAAATGGATCTCATGGATCTTATGAACAATATGAGGGAGTAGAAGAGCCTAATGAAGAGTCCTATGGTGAAGACGATGGTTATGAAGATCATCATACTACACACCACGGATATAGAGGCGATTTGAGGTATAGTTCTTTCTCACACATACCTCATGAATCAATTTATGAGGAGTCGCATGAAATAGGGAGTTGTGATGAACATGAATCGAGTGGTTATGCACTTTGTGGTGAATATGACCGTGAGGGTAGTGGAATTGAGTGTGAACCTTATGAAGAATTTTCTAGAGGATATTCACGTGCATCCCCTCGTTATACTTCCTATACTAAGCGAGATGGTATAGGTGTGTGGGTTGGAGGAGGTAAAAGTTGTCCTAGAAGGAAAAGAGAGTGTACATTTCCTACTTCAAGAAGTACAATGTCTTATGTTCCTTATCCTAATACAAATGTGTCATCTTCTCAATATAGATATGATGTTGAAGGTAAGAGGGAAACATCGATAGACATTGGGAGTAGAGGGAACCCAATGTATCAAAAGGGGATTGATCCAAAGAGGCGAACTATCAAAACCAAGATGAATGTTTGTGGATGTGCGTGATTCTCTCTTGTGCTTGATGATGATTGTTATACAAACTTCATCACCCCTCATGTGGTTGAATGGTTGAGGATACCTTGTGTGATGAGACGGTATCCTTATTATGATGAGTGAGGGTATTGGGTTGATAGGAAAGTGAAGGTATTCATTATACATGGTGAGTACCAAGAAGAGATTTAGTGTGATGTGATTCCCATAGATACTTGTCACATATGTTTAGGATATCCTTGGTTCCAAGAACATAGGATTCCATATGAGCATGAATGGTACAAATCCATAGTGGATGATAGAGGAAAACTTCTATTTCCACCCTTGAATCCTAATCTCGATGTGAATGCAAGTAAGCAACATTCCAACATAGAGTTGCCAACTTTGTGTACAAAATCTGGTGAAGAAGATTCCTTCGAATGGGAGCACAAGTTGGATGAGATCTTTAAATGCTACAACTACTTGGAAGAGAAGAAAGTGGAGCTAGCTTCAAGCACCCTAAGAGGAGCCCTTATTAAACATTGGGAGCATGAGAAGATAAAGGGGCACCCAATTGTGACTTGGAGTGCCTTGAAGGAATTTTGGAGGTGTCGCTTTGTCAATCCATATGGAAAGAAGGAGAGAACCAAGCACATTCCGAAAAGGAAAGAACCACTACAAGAAGAGAAGGCTACTCCAAGTGAAGCCAAAGGGAAAGAAGAAGTGAAGGGTTCACCAAATCCTTCACAAGAGATTCTTAGCACTTGCCCCAACTCCCATGAAATTGAGAGAGAAAAGATTGAGAGGAGTAAGGGAAAGAAAAGTGATAACTCTAGAGAGGAAAAATGAGAGGTTGTGTGGAGTGATGTGAGAGGGTTATCACAACCCAATTCTAATTCATGTAACTTTTCCTTCTTTTCTAGTTATATTGATAATGGTGCAGGTATTCTTGGAAGCAAACCGAAAGATGAACCTCAAACTTTGAAAGTTCGTGAGGTAGTTGAAGGCTTCCCAAAGGAGCAAATGTGCTCCACCATTGAAAACCACGGTAAAGAAGATACTTTGTGTGAACTTCAAGGTAAAATAGCTAATCTCAACACTCCAATTAATGTTCATGTTCATGTTGTTGACTTGAGTGTGAATGATAGCTTGTCCTTAGTTGAACTTAATGAATCTTTACCATGTGATGAGCTTAGTTCTTTAAAGATTGTTGACAATGTTGTTGAAATGAGTGATTACACGCTAGTTGATCCTATTGATGACCGAATTGATTCTTCTTGTGAGATCAATTTGTGTCCACCCAGTGTTGACAGTTGTGATTTGCATGTTAGTACATTGTAATGTGATATGATATCTCACACACTAGTTGATCCTAGAGATGACCGAATTGATTCTCCTAGCAAGATCGATTCGTTTCCAACTAGTGTGGGTACCTGTGCTGATCAATTTGTTTACTATAATAGTCCACTAATTGAGAAAATTGGTGATGTGCTAAATGAATCTCAACTTAGTGATGATGTTGGTGCGATTGATCATATAGTTAGTCATGAAAAGGAAATTGCTTTGGAAAATGACAACTGTCTTTATGAGAGTGAACTTACATATTTATAACCCTCGTCGTTTATTGATTGTTCTCTCTTTAAGGATAATATATTAATTGATAATGACATGACTATTGAAAGTGAAGCACATGGTGGTATGTGTTGTGATGATGAACATGTAGCCACCTTTGGAGGCTACAAGGTATTTGGTAATCCACTATGGGAGGATGATGCCCTCCCCAATGATGGAAAGTCCTTCTTGAGAGTTTGTGACCTATTTGATGGACCAATGTCAAATTTGGGAAAGGCTTCCGAAAGTGAAGATTGCTCTTTAAAGAAGGGAAGCGATTTTAAAGGAAAAGAGCATACATTTTGGAAGGACTATGTTAGATCTTCTAACCTAAAGAGTGAGGAGATGCTATTCAAAGCTTGGCACATGATCGATGAGCTTAAAGGTAAAACTCTCTCTCTTGATGAACTTGATTATGTGATTAACTTGTTTGCGAAGCTTCATCAAAGGAGGAGACTTGAAGGGGAGTTTTGGAGGGAACCTCATTGGACAACAACTTGGTATGATGTCATATATTGTACTTCCTTCATGGACGGTATGTACTCGTGGTTCATGCTCATTCTTAGGATTTCTAAAGCCATGGAGGTAACTTCCGTGTGTGATGAGTATAGTAGTAGCACTTATAATCATTAATGTGATTCTTTCCTAGTGTTATTACTTGAGTTCATATTGGGCTTGCATGGAGAATGTGAGCAAAAGAGTGTGGGGAATACCTTTGTATTTGACCCCGGTGTTGACTTGAGAGTAATTCTTTTCTTGGGATGGGCTAGTGTAATGATTAGATTCTTGATTTGGGTTGATATTGTTTGTGAAATTGCACTTAGTCGTGAGGGAGATCGCTTATTTCTTGACTTAAGGGGAGATTTGTGCTTCTTGATTGCTAGGACCAATGAGAACTTGCATATTTGCTTTCCTAAATGCATTGGGTTCCCTAAGTTACCCTTTTGTCAACATGTCTTGAATAGCAAAGTGTCTTGGGCATTATGGGAATACATAGTCTTTCTAGATCCTTATGATGCTTGGTTATATCATAAAAGTGAGCCATTTAGTGTGGTGGTTGCATGCTTTGCTTACTTTAGGTATTATCATTTTCCTTGTGATGATTACCTTGTTTGTTGTGTGTTAGGATATGCACTCATACTCTTCTATGTCTTGCAAGGTACAGATTCGATGACGAATCCTTTTCAAGAATGGGAGGATGATATGATCCCGAGGAGCACACATGAATCAAATTTCTTCGCTCAAGGCCGAGCTAAGAAACTTCAAGCCCTACAAGCCATGTTAATGCAAAGAGAGGCTTTGGAGACCTTTGAAGAGCTTCATAGGAGAGCGTATGACGTATGAATGATTGCTTGGCCGTGTGGAGTGGAGATGAGATGGAGGGGAACGATGGTGGTTAGCCATGCAAAGAGGTTATTTTCTAAATTCAAGCCTTCATCCATAAAAAAGATTACCAAACAAGGCCCTTACTTCATTAAGAATATTATTGTAATAAATAGTCTAGTCTTCTTTGGCTTGTTTAGTATAAATACCATACTTGGTCATTTCATTAGGCAGTTTTTGATGATGTTAAGATGAATACTCTTAAAGAGTGATAGTTAGTATGGTAGTTTAGTGTAGTGCTAATTTAGTGATTAGTGTTAGTGATAGTTAATTATGGTGGATTCCATTGTTGACTATTGAAACTCTTTCCATTGATTTTCATATAGAGTTGTTCATTTGGATTACTCTTTGTTGAAGATCAAATAGTATAGGTTCTTAGGGTTGATTCCAATTGGGAGAATTTAGGTTTCATATACCTAAGTTTGCCCATAGAATCATTACTCTTTGGGTCTTGCTTCTATCTCTCTATTCTCATCCCCAATTTTCTGTTATTTTAGTTTCCGCGTTTTTGTTGTTTGAATCCTGTTAATGTTGGGTTTCGTTGTGACATTCTACCCAACATATCGTTCTAAGAACTAATTTGAATTTAAGAAATGTTGGAACAAAAGTTACAACATTCGGATCAACATTTTATGAAAACAGTTTTGCCTTACTTCACGGAATGAAGCAATATTGGTGGAAATATTACTACGAAGTGAAAGTGACTTAGCAAGGTAAATAGGAGCTGATGAAAAACATGGGAAGAATAAGTCAAAGTCGTTGCTATGCTTGAGAAACAAGTCCAAGAAGTTAGAGGATTTTGCTCCATGATCTTCTCCAACAAACCTTATTAGCTGCCCACCTTTTTCCTCAACCTCCACAACCAATCGATGAGCTTTTCAAGGAAGACTCTCTACTATAAATAGAGAGGCTACAAGAGTGAATCGATATCCAGAAACAGATTGCAAAAATATCAAGAGATCTCTCGAGAATTCATCTCAGAAAACTGGAACACAGGTGTTGCCTGAGCGTTTCGACAACATTTTGTCCAACATTACAATTGCAGTTTAGATTCTAGATTAGCTTTGTATTGTGCAATTGTATTGAGAAGTTGTTTATGTCTATTTAGGTAGATTTTTCAGGCAAAAGTCATCTGCGACTTCAACTTTTAATTCCTTTCCATTTTGTATTGTAAAATTGTAAAGAATGGAATTTGTATTTTTGTATATAATAAATATATACAACACTTTCGGTCACTGACCATTATAGGATATATAACCTATGTAAATATTAAACCTCTATGTTCTTTATTATTTCCGCTGCATTTTACTCTTAAAGGTTTTCAGTTTTATCGAAGTGTTGTCACTTGTGTCAGACGACATTGTCACTGACATTCGGAAACAAAATTGACATTCGATTTATTTTTGTTTTTATTATTCCATAGCATATCCGGACCTAACAAATCTGTATCTTCCACAAGTCGGATCGTGTGAGGTGTCACACCACCTTTTAGTCCATTATTTTTATAACCCTATAGTGAAAAGATAATTGTTTTTCTTTACTAAAGAAAACTTTCATATCACTCTTTTTTCGTCTAACTTTATACTAATATATATACAGATAGATAGGCGAAGAACGACCTAGAGTCATGCTGATTTTCAATAGGATGTAGATAATTTCTTTCCATTGCAATTATTACTCCTTGTAGCAAATGGCTCTATAAATATGATATACATCGTATAAAAATCTCAAAAATTAAACGTGACGAAAGCACGAGCCCACATATAGGCATACTTTGAAGGGAAAATAACAAGACAATGGCGATGGAAAAGGTTTGGACCATTCAAATTTAATATCATAATTCAGAACCCACAACTTTAGTACACTAAATTTTGGTTTTTTGGTTCTAGAGCACGTCTTGAAGTGGACAAGCATGTTGTTTACTCGTAAAACGGAAAAATTAAATTTGTATATGTGGTCAAGAACACGTTAATCTCAAGTGATTGATCTGACAGTAATATTAGACAAAATACTGAAACAATAAACAATATTAAGTCAAAGTAAAAAAATAATTAGCCTGAGCCTTGTTCTTATTCCTTGATAAAGCTTCTGTGACTAATATGACAGCGTAAGAAACGAAAAGAAATTTTAAAGAGTATGTTGTATTATCTTGTAGATGATGTCTTACAATAGAGTGATAACCTCTATTTATACTAGAGATATAGGGTGCAAGTTCCATGAATCATGCTCCAATATTAATGCTACAATAAAAGATAATTAAGAGGTCATAAAGGTTAATAAAGCCTAATAAAGGCTGGAGGAAACTTGAGGTCTTATGTAACGTTTTTGTACATTGAATGACATTTGACCGGTGAGTTGGCATGCTTATTCGAGTCCTTTGTAATTTCGGCCCCCGGAAGCGGGTTACCAAATTACTTCTCCGGAGCTTCCTCGGAACCCCTGGCTTGCTGACTCGAGTCTGACCTATCACCATTGCCACATGTCATCTCTTGATACGTCCATTTGTATTTATAGATTTTGCCCTATACAGATAGTCCCCCCACTTTACGTTTACTCACTGAGATGTGACCGGGAAGTGGAAGATTTCCCCTTCTTTCCGGGATGTCATGTAATCACCCTTGCTACTGCCTCATTAAAAACCTTACCAGAAAAAATCAGTTGGGACAAAAACCGAGCGAAGAAAAAAAGAGTGCAGGACTTAGGGGTTCAGATGACAACTCAGTCACTGGTTTTTCTATCGCCAATGGTCGGTTGGTGCTACAAAAGTATCATTACTGATGAAAGTTTGATCTCGGAATTTTTGTGTTCACCCGGAACTTCTTCAAGTGTTAACTCTCGAGTTTTTAGTTTTCCCCAAAATTTTTAAGCTTTGAATCTTGACTCTTGGTATTTTAGTTTTCCCCAAAATTTTCAATTTTAGAGTTTTGACTATAGAGTTTTAAGTGAAACCCAAAACTGTTTAGAGTTTTGACTCTAGGATTTTTAGTTATACCCGAAACTTTTATAACCTCATAGCCTTGGAAGTCATGGATGTGAATGACCATAAATATCATCTTCTGGCTCTAGAAAGTACGAATATAACATGTCCGGTTAATTTTATGACCGAAAAACAAAGCGTCCAGCCTTTAGCCAATTGACTGGATGACTTTATAAGAGAGAGACCTTATTTTTCGATGCTTATGAAAAGGGCGTCTCTTGTTCATCTTTGCACAAATTTTCGATATGTCATTAGACAACGTTAATGTGATATCTTAGCTTTTCATGGCAAGAATTTATCACAAAAAGGAAAACTTCATTATTTCTTTTTATTTACAAATATTAATTAAAATATAAGAATTATTGCTTGCAATTTAATGTGGTCATTCCGATTATAGGTATAAATTATTTCACCCTCTGAACAGTCTCTGATATTGATATGATTTTAACTTGAAGCGCGGATAAATTTAAGAATGATTTTGTTTCATTCGGACGTATATGAGAATTTTTAAAAGGTGCAAATTTTGCTTCATCCCATTTCTTGAACTTGAACGTACATAAGTGTTTACAACTTTGCATATACGACAGCTTTCAGGAGTTGAACAAAAATAAATTACAAGAGAATTTCGACCGGGCTGACACCTATTGGGTCTAGCCAGCTCTTGATTCTGGTTCCTTCTAATTTTTTCCTCCCGAGGTTGATCTGGCAATCCCAAGTCATTTTCTTTATTTTAGAGCCAGTTCAGGCTATCTACAGACATAATGCCTTTGGGTACAATGCTTTTCTTTTTTTCTGTCCCGGAGCCACCTTAAGATGGTTTTTGGTACTTATTTTTATGATTTCCGCTGTTTTGACGCGACAGTCCCCAGTGTTCGCATACATTACTGCTTTTCATGTAAGTTGTTTTCTGGTGATTCGCTCCCGAAACACTCCTAGCTCCTATCAGTCTGTGGTTCTGACGGGTATGGTTCAAATCAGTTTCTGGAATGCCTCCGATCAAAGTTAAATTGACCTTAATTTCGAACTGCAGAAGATGTCGATATATTTTTCTGATCATCTTCTACGTGAATCTTTGACGTATATCGATTGTGAACATCTTCCACATTGTTGCCTGGAACTCTAGCAGGTTTTTCTTGAGACTCCGTGAGGCATCCGAACTCAGAGGATTTTGACCCATTGTGAAAGCTTCGGCGTCCCATTCGTCCGGTACTATTGGAAACAACATTCGTTCCTTTTGGAATTGGGTGATGAAGTCATAGAGCCGCTCAGACTCCCCTTGCAAAATGCTGAGGATGTCTGCCTTTCGCATTTGCACCTTTCAGGATCTAGCATGTGCTTTAATAAATATACATGCGAGCATAGCAAATGAATCAATTGAGTGGTCGGGTAAAAGAGAATATCAAGTTAGGGCCCCTTTAGTCAATGTCTCGCCAAATTTCTTGATCACGACCGATTAGACCTTATTCGATTTCACCCTTGATAGTCGTGGTATAGATTATTATGTGTTCCTCCGGATTTGTCGTCCCATCATACTTGGGGATGTCCGGCATCTCAAATCTCTTCAGGTTTAACTCCGGGGCAACTTCTGACTTGTATGCCAATTGAATATATCTCCTTGTGTTCAGTCCTTCAACCACATGAGGGTCTCCCAATATTTGATTCAATCGGTACCGATACTCCTTGCCATTTTTCTCTACATTCTCTGCGTTGGTGTTCACTTTTTCCATGATGTCTTTCATAAAATTCAAAACCTGTTCCTGGAACGGACTCTCAAGAACGGTTTCGCTTTTCAAAACACTATTATTTCTCGATCTATTCTCATCATCTCTAGCAACCCCTGTGGTAATTGGTGGAGGTACAAGTGCGTCTGTTGGGGTACTGCTAACATTTTTGGAAACGTAATCCGAATAAAATTACATTAGGTGGTCCAACTGTTCACTCATAGCGGCGTTCTGTGCCCTCAAATTTTATATAACTTTCTCATGCATTTCGCCATTTGGAACATCCTTCTGTTGAATCTGTCCGCCTCCGAAGGTGGCTCTATCTGCAAACATCGGGCCCTCCTATACCGTGGTTCCTATTGGCAAACCATCCGGTCCGAGTGGGATGTTGCTTGTGTTGTCCCCGATGTTGCAACTACTTCCGTGTTCTCCTATTGTTGTCATCTGTTTGTTCTGAATAAAAAACAAGACTCAAAGAAAAGATTAGATTAGTAGAGAAAGGGGTCACTTGTGACACCACAATTGTATAGGCCCCACGGTGGGCCCAAACTGTTTACCTATAAAATGGCATAGTTGAATTTGTATATGTGGCCAAGGACACGTGAATCTCAAATGACTGACCTGTCATTAATATCAGATAAAATACTGAAATAGTAAACAATATTAAGTCAAAGTAAAAAAATAATTAGCATGAGCCTTGTGCTTGCTTATTCCTTGATGAAGCCTCTGTGACTAATATGAAAGCGTATGAAACGAGAGAAATGTTAAAGAGTATGTTGTATTATCTTGTAGATGATGTCTTACAATGGAATGAGAACCTCTATTTATACTAGAACTATACGGTGCAAGTTCCATGAATCATGTCTCAATATTAATGCTACAATAAAAGGTAATTAAGAGTCATAAAGGCTAATAAAGGTCGGAGGAAACTTGGGATCTTGTATAACGTTTCTGTACATTGAATGACGCTTGACCGGTGAATTGGCATGCTTATCGAGTCCTTTGTAATTTCTTCCCCCGGAAGCGGGTTACCAAATTACTTTTCCGGTGCTTCCTCGGAGCCCTTCGCTTGCTGACTCGAGTATGACCTGTCACCATCGCCACATGTCATCTCTTGATACATCCACTTGTGTTTACAGATTTTTCCCTATACACATGTCCCTCTATATCATGCTTTATGTCAAAGAATGAAAATCTTACTCCGTCAAGTAATTTCAAAAATACAAATTTAATCAGAGGTCAATATGATTACGAATCACTTGGCAAAATTAGCAAATAGTAGCCAGAAGCCAAGTATTAGACTCCTATCACCATTTTCCTAATGGAGCAAAGGGCCCTTATCAATTGGACAAAAGCTAACTGCCATTAATTAGACTCAAAGATGACAAGACGAACTTTTTTGTTGGCTAATTTATTTGTTCTTAGATGTGCGGGGGTTAGTTTGTAAATAGTAAATCCTTAACCATCCTTTTGCCAAGAAAAATCATTTTATTCTTGTGTTGTATCTTGAAGTAAGGCCAAACCTCCCCTCTTGTTCTTATTCTCATGATATATAATACACCTACTAATCGGGGACAATTTAATAAAAAAATAAAATCAGAGGTCCTACCAACTTTTTTGTGTTTGCAAGTATTTTTAGAGTTTCTTTGGATGACTCCAATTTTAGGTTTGAGAGAAAAAAACCATAATTTGATTCGGAAAACATAGAGAGACAGAGATTTAAAATATGGATGAAAATCATTTGCGCCTCCAACTTTGCTTAAAAATCAAATTCTCATTCAATTTTGAAAAATTAAACATGATCTTGTGGAACATAATTTTCACCCTTAGAATATGTAGCAGAGAGTCAGAGACTGCACTGAAGAACCTTCCAAATACGATGCATAAGGAAAAGTTTAGTGTCAATTATGATTCGTTTGGAATGGTTGTTCCAGTTTGTTAATTGCACGAAGCGTGTCGAGTAGTTTGATGCCTTTAAGTTCATGTAGTTGCAGCATATTGGCCGGTCTTTGTACTATTTCTGGTACATATTTAGGGGTGCCAAAATTCAAATGATCTGGCCCAAGCCGCCCAAGGTTTCATGTGTTTGGACAGGAGTGATTTTGATGATGAGTTGATTTGGGCTAGCTCAAGTTGATCCATCATAAATCAACAACCCAAATAAACCTATGATGATGCCCAAACTTGACACATGAAAATGCTCAATCATAACAATTAGAGCTCCACTCTAGATTAAGATTTTTATTTATAAATATTTTTTTTTATTATTATTTCGGAACAATAAAAATACACCAACGCACCCCAACCACCCACCACACTATCCATCTACTCTACCCCTTCCCCTACACCAACCCCCACCCAAGCACTGAACCACCCTCACATCTCTATCCCCTACCTTGCCTACTCCACCACACCCCTACCCACCTCTACCCCACCTCCCTCCCTACCCCCCCCTCGACTTACCCCATCTTCAAATTTCTATTAAAAAAATATGAATTTTTTTCTACCTCCCCCCTACCGCCCTAACTCCCACCAAACCCCCCTCTATCTCATCCACAAATTTCTATTTCATATATTTTGTTACTTTTATAAAAAAATTATTAAAAATATGATTTTTTTTTCTTACCTTCCCCTAACCCCCTCCATCCCACCCCATGCCCTACCCCAATCCTCAAATTTCTATTTCATATTCTTTTTACTTTTATTAAAAAAATATGAAATTTTTTCGTACCTCCTCCCCCTACCCCTTCCACCCATGCACTACCCCCATCCTCAAATTTCTATTTCATATTTTTTACTTTTATAAAAAATTATTAAAAATATGAATTTTTTTCTTACCCCCCCAACCCCTGCCCTCCCACACCACCCCCGAAGTTTTTATTTTATATATTTATTTTACTTATATATAAAATTTTATTAAAAAATGAGAAATTTTCGTACCCCATCACCTAACCCCCCCTCCCCCACTACCCCCTGCACTCCCACCCAACCCCCAAATTTTCTACTTTATATATTTATTTTACTTATATAAAAAAATGAAAAACTTTTCTTACCCCATTACCCCCTCCCGCACCACTACCCCGTGCCCTCCCACCCATTATTTTATATATTTATTTTGCTTTTATAAAAAAAAATCTTAAAAATATTATTCTTATTTTAAAAATAAAGATATGAAAAAATCAAATATCATACAAAATAAAATAACATCATAGAAGATAAGTTTGAAATTTATAAAAGTAATGGGTCAAATTGGTTAAGTTGAGTTATGACCCATCATTTAGCCCATCTTGACCCACCCATCTTAGGCCATGTAAGCTTTGAGCAGATTGGGCATTGACCCATCTATTATTTCAGCCCATCTTGACCTGTCCAACTTCAGCTCAAATGGCCCATCTGTCACCCCTACCTATTATCTCTATTTTAAGGTCTTTGTAAACATTTTAAGAAAGATATATAGCTAGTAACCTTAATCATAAGAGTAATCGTCTAAATTATCATGTTTTTTCTCTTTTAAATGTCTCAATCAATTGCAGCAGTAAAGGCTATCAATTGTTTTTGAAAAAAAAAACTAGTTTTCAAAACACAAGTGATTAAGCCTTATTTTTCCAAACACATCGAATATTTTAAAACGAAATTAATTTGCCGAAAGGACTAATATTTGACGAGGGAGTAAATATTGTTAACTAACTTTAGTTTATAACCATCAAGATGGTGGTGGGATGAATAATTCTTTAAGCACATATTTCGAGTTTGAGTCCTTGTATTGGGTAGAAACGCCCTCGGTGGGATTAGCGCATCCGGGAAGCTCAATGGCTCCGAGTCTTCGCACAACTGTCTTCTACTCCCAACAATCCCTGTCACATAAGCCTTTCTATATCAGAGCGTCGCGGCGCGTGCGGGCACAGTGACATCATCCTACTCACGTCGTCATAACTTTAGGAGTGCATAATAGTCTAATTTTATCTTATATATGAAAAACTTAGCAAGAAAGACACATTGTATTTCAAAAGCTCACACTTGTAACCTAGATCGTTTTCTAACATATTAAAATAGCACTTGTCTGTTATTCTCGATTATCATATCTGAATCGAAGCTTACTTTTTGATATTATTTACTTGTTCTTTCATTTGTTTGCATATTTATTTACGCATCTGTAATCTATCATTCAATATCGAACTCATCAAGGGGTTCTCCAGATTGGATACAACTCACTTATTTTTTAACCCTAAATTACAAATCTCTTACTCGATTTTTTATTAGAATTAATTTCACCGAAAAATAGTTTGGCGCCGTATGTGGGAATAAACAGTTATGGTGTTGCCTCGATTTGAAGCCGATCTCCTTGGAAAGACCAAACGAAGTTGCTATACTAAAAAAAAATAAGGAAAGCATGTCAGGACAGAGCAGCCGTTCCCACGGGTCACGGGGACTCAAAGAGAAGCAGGTGCCTGACGATAATCGGGACTTGGTAGATCTGTCAATGGCACTGAGTATAGAACCGGAAGAGGAACCCAATCAAGAGCAGCAGAGTAGTGAACTACCAAAGCAACCCGGAAACAGAAAAGAACATCTGAAGGAAGAAGCTCATCCAAATTTCAAACTGGCAAGCCCGAGCCTGCCAACAAGGGAAGATCTTTGACAATGGATACCATTGCAGCTGTCCTTGAAGAACATAACAAAATGATGCTGAGAATAGAGAGAACAGTAGTCGCCATAGCCACTCATTCCCGGGCTAGGACTCCGGCGTCAAAACATAATATGGTGAAAACCTCGGTGCCACCCGAAACCAGTGAAAAGGCAACAGATGGAAAGAAAGAGCGGATGAATACGTTCACGGAAGGACTGCGCCGGATGGGGAAAATATGCACGAATGAATGAAGCAAATACCAGGAGCACCGTCCATGGTAAAAGGTGTAGGAGCTAGAAGATATGAGATCTTTCCATATCCAGAAAGCGCGGCCCCTATTCCCATCCCAAAGAAGTTCAAAATGTCAGATATACCAAAATATGACACCACATTGGATTCGGATGAGCATATTGTGACCTTTGAAGAGGCCGTCACCGGGCATGACCTCAAACAACATGAGATCGAATCTGTCATGCTAAAGAAATTTAGCCAAACACTCATAAGGAAGCACTCTCTTGGTACTCATTTGCATGAAAACTCTATTAATTCTATTGCTACTCTTCAGATACTTTTGTCAGGGCTCACGCGGGGGCCCGGAGAGTGGAAACACACAAATAAGATCTGTTCACGATAAAGCAGTGAGCATATGAGTTGCTGCGGGAATTCGTAGTCATGTTCCAAAGAGAAAGAATGTTGCTGCCAACTGTTACAGTTCATTTTTACACGAGTAAATGCATAAAAGCTACTAATAGTTTGGATGGTGCTCTAAGTCAAATAATGTTTTTAGAGTCGCCACCTAATTTATAGGTAAATTAGTAAAACCAGTGTGAAATGGTCTATTCAAATTTATTGAAAAATTCTATCTAAACCAGAGTTAAGGTAAAGGTTCTCGTGATCCCCTGGGGAAGGTGTTAGCACCCTGATATTAAGGATCCGTAGAATACAGTTGACCTACGGGTTCTATAGCATGCTTGAAAATAACTCAAATTTCTTAAAATTTAAAAATCCGCAAAAAAATACTTGCCATTCGTTCATTCAAAACTCAAAGTTTTGTTTAAAACGAAAGAGTAAGACTTCTACCAAATAGTATAAACATGGGTAGTTTAGTCAATTTTATTTTTGGACTAAGAACATTCAAATGCGAATTTGAGTAAAACTCCACATTTAGTCCAACCATATTGACTAATTCACTCTTTCTTCTTTTGAAATCTTTTCCAAGTTTTAAAATGATATAACTAATTTAGAATGACAAAGTTTGATTTTGAAAAAGAAGTATGAAATGGTTTTTCCCTTTTAATTTGCATGCTATATCTCCCAAGGTTAACATCATATTCTAATAGTCCAAAAATCCTTACTTCAAATCAAGTCCAATATGGGTTTTAAAATTTGAAAATCAATTGATTGGGCCTAGCATTTAAAATCAACTGCACATTTAACCTATTCCAAATCACTCAGGCCCATTTAAGGTCCTTTAATGTCAATATTTCTCCTAATTTAAATTTCAAAGCCCAAGTCACGAATTTGAAGTCCAAAAATTAGTTTCAAACTTAGCTCGAAAATCTGTCCTCTTTTTCAATTTTTAATATCCAAAGACAGTTCCTTTTTTATCCAAAACGGTTCCTTTTAACTAATTTCTAGATTTATTCAAGTTTTGAAATCCGTTTTGGCTATCTAAACTAAACGATTTATGCATCGTTTGGCTATCCTATATTCACAACCGTAAATGTAACGATCCATCCAATCATTTTTAGCTAAAGACCCTTACTTTTCTGTTTGTCCCTTCCCGTAGACTCTATGTTGGGTTTGTGACGTGGGAGGATGGGTGACACGGATTATGAGGTCCATTTATATGCATTTCGAATGAAAAACCCAAAAATAGAAACTTAGAGTTGGATATTTGACTCAAAGTTGACTTTTCACTAAATGGGTTCATTTCCGGGTTACGTCGCTTCCGGTAGTTTCAGAAGATCATTTATGACTTAGTCAAGTCATTGGTTCGCTTCCCAAAGAAATCGAATATTTTTTGTGGCCTTATTTGTAAAGTTTGGATTTTGATTTCTCCCGAAAGATTCTTTTGAAAAGTATGCTTTAGCTCGGTTAAATGGAAAATCCGAGGGTACGAGCGAGTTTGTAGCACTGTTTACCTTAGACGAACATGTTTGGTTTGTGTCCGGGGGGTTCTCAGGAGTGTTTCGGGTGTTGAATAGGTGTTTGGGATTGTTTTCCCTTTTGCTGGTGTCCGTCATCTGCCTCGACGACACTAGTGTCCGTTCCGGTGGGTCCGCCTCAGTGAGAGGTTGGCTGGCCAAAGCGGGAGTTGAGAGATGGTGAGTTACACCATGGCGGACGTTTTATCCGCCGCGGCGTGTTCGCCGCCGCTGATACGAGTTAGTCGTGGCACTGAGGTGAGGTGTCAAGTGACACCGCCTCAACGGGAGTTTGTTTGCCGGAATGAGTCCACTCTAGTGGAGTCAATTTCGTCGAGGCGAAATCACTGTTTAAGTGTCCTATTTATTCCATTAGGTCAGAATTCTTTTCCCCAAATAGCAAGTCTCGAACATAGAGTCGCCATAGAGTTTTTTTTTTAGGTCCAAAAGCAAAATCATCATTGGGGTAAGTGATTCTTTCTTTGTGAATTAAGTTTATGCTTCTAAGTTCTTTATTAATGGTGATATAGTATGAATATAAGTTGGGGAAGATGAGTTATTCTTTCTTGTGACAATAAGATAGTTATGTTATTGATTAATAGAGGTTTATGGATTAGTTTGCTTGTATTATTGTGAATTAGTGATGGATATTGTTATAGGATCACGTTTTAAGACTTAATTTGGTTTATAGAAACATACTCCAATTAGGAGAAATTTCTAGGGTTTCAAATTGGGGCTTTTTTATTATTGTTCAATTGAGGGTTCAAATGTGTATAGATATTCAATTAACTTAAGGATGTGACTACCTAGTATGTATTCTTGGTAATTGTGTATTAAAGTTTGAGTCTTGGTAACGTGGGCCCGGATTTGATATTTAAAGTCTTGCTTTATGTTGTGTAAGCTTGATATTAACTATATAATATGCGTGAATATACTTCTATTATCACGTGGCGCAGAGGAAGGGCAAGGCTATCACCAGCTGGCTATTTTCACTCATAGTTGGGCCTTCATGCAAATATTAGCTTTCCTTTTATTTAATTCGGTCAAAATAGGTTTGATTGGGCCTCATCCAAATCGGCTAAGCAGATAGTGTTCATGAGCATTTGACTTCAGCTGAAGGAGATGATGAGTCTAGTAAGGGCCCATCTCGGCAGTGATGCAGTGGGAAGGAGGAGGAGGAGGCACAAATGAAAGCCCAAGTTAGATGTATCCAAAATTATCTACTGCATGTAATTTATTTAAACATACGGATATCATAGATAAAACCATGGAATAATCAAGCAGCGTCAGAATAAAGAAGTATCAGATTTTCACATATTAAGACACGATCAGCACAGAAATGTCACCTTTCCACTCGTACTTGGTCTAGGCTAAACCATGATGGGGTAAAATAAGCTATAACATGAGTCAAATATCAAGGCATGTGATACCTCCTAATCAAACTGGGCAAAAAAGAGACACATCATGGCATACAAAACAGACACATTATTTATATTTTTTAGTCATACGAATAAAGAATGAGCAGTTCTGAACTTGAATTGATTCTTTTTGCCCTTAAGAGGTATCATACAACCCTTATAATGATCCAAGGTAGTCTTTTAACCAAATATACCCAACCACCTCATGGATTCAAACAAACTGTACATGGTTTAGAACTGACCCCAGACCAATGTTCAAGTAAGGAAAACAGACCTCATGTGCATATGATAATCACCTTAAACTCAATTTTCTTGACCATACAAATTTTAGTTTATTATTTTTGATATTATACTGTCCAAAATCATCTTAAACAATCGCATATGCTTAAATCCAGCCCTAAACTAAAACATGTCAAGCACTTTTAACTCAGCAAGAAACCACAGATGTCATAGAATAAACCTTAACTAGCATATCGTTAACTCAAGAGGTTCAAACAATCATATGAGGCCATCACAAATCTTCGAATAAATCAGGACACGTTATCTATGATCACATGACTCATATGTGATCAAAATAGAACTAAAGATAGCAAATGTAGACATTATATCAACCTAGTAGTTCATACAAGAACCAACACAATCTTCATGTTAATCCATTCTAAGCATTTTATCCATTAACATGCTAATTCTAAGTCTACTCATCATTTCAAACTCACACACACAGAACACATTAAGCTATCACAAACCATTTTGAAACTATTAATATGTTGTTAACACACAAGTTTTATCCCCTAAACTAGCTTAACTAGAACATTCAAATGATCATTTCATCACTATTTTAAGTATAAGCAACCATGTATATTAGCTATTATAGGTTCTAAACTAATATTCTTAGGCACAATCCTATTCTGACCAATCGTACATAACAACACTAAACATTAGAATTGTCATATTGAATATTTTACTCAACTAATCATGCTAGTATTCACCTTAATGACCAGAGACAGTGATTAGAGTCAACTAAAACATGCCAATCCAATCCATGAGCATCTTAATCATAAGTCATATAATTTCAAGGACTCATACATAATTAAACTAGCATTAAACTAACATGATGGGAATTTTATCTAACTAATCATGCTAACAAATACTCTAATGAGCAACAAACAACAATTAAACTCTGCTAAACATGCTTAATAAACACATAAAACACAAAAATAGGTTACATATTCTAAATTAAATAGAAAATTGAAAGGAAGTAAGTTTACCTTGTATGATGGCAATCGAAAGGTCGAAGGTGAGCTCGTCTTAACTCCGGGAACTCAAAACTCACAATCACACGAAAAGGTGGAAGGGTTTAGTAGTATAAGACTAATTAACTAGGTCTGAGTTCCGCCAAAAGGATGGATCCCAACTTAAGCTTAATTAATCAAGATTTAAACTCGATCAAGGTTCTCAATAAATGTGAATGCCTAATAACTGAATTTCAGACCTTTTGACAATGATAATAGAGGTCTATATTTATAGGATTCAATCTCAAACCCTAGCAGAGACTCAATCGATGTGGGAGAACTCCTTTTTGGGGGGATAGTTTCCTCCAATGGGGTTCTCGACTAATAGAATTTTAGGATTCAAAATGTAATAAGACAAAAACCCATTAATCATAGCAAAGAAAACAGAGGAGCTACCTCACCTTCTTTGGGGGTGCGGTTAAGGTGGTCTCCTGGTGTAATACAGCAAGATCCATTAATGCTCTTGCAGTTTTTAGCCACTATGTACGATCTCTATGTCGCCATTTTTGGCAATGGAGACAAGGCTTCTTTGTTAGGGTTTGATAATGTGAGGGGGGGGGGGGGGGGGGGGGGAGGAAATTGGGGCTTTGCCCTTTCTTTTTCTTACGCGTAAGTGGCTCTTTAGGCTGATGTCTTAGGCCTTGTGGTCTTGGATTCGGCCGGAAGATAAACTAAAAAGGAGGCCCATCGTAATTTAAATAACCTTAATAAATTGTGGTCACATTTTAAATTAGGAAATGGTTAGCCTATTAAATTAATAGCTTTATTTTAAACCCAAGTTTGATACTAATTAGGATTTAGGAAATTCAACTTGTGCAAAAGTATTTTCATTTAAAGCCGGACTTAAAATTGAGGTGTAATTCCCTTATCATATTTAATTTCCCAACTTTGACGAAGTGGAACACTAATTCTTTAATTTTAGAAATTCTTTTAAAGCAATTATATTTAATTATCAGTTTAAAATTCTAAAATTATAATTAATTATCAAAATTATGTAAAATTAGGATATGATATACAATATATATATATACCAAGTGATATTTTTCAAATGAAATAACAAAATACTCTCGGTATAATTTTATAAAATCATATTCGCCTTATGAAAAGTGTATTTCACTCTGTTTGTGATTCGAGAACTCTGAATAATTAAATAAAACTATTGGAGGGTAAAAATAGGTGTCAATAATTTCCCCTTTGTTGTTTAGGGATGGCTTGACCGTCCATGATCAGTGAAATTTGGCTGACCTAGTTTTTAGCCGACCAATAGAAAATTACTTATCATTTTTATGTAATTTTCAAAATCGTGGTCGGATCCTAATTTCTAGGTTTCCTACATATCTTGGGTTACATGATAATTTAGGCCACATGTAGTTCGACTCAATTAGACTACTAGAAAGTCGATAAAATAAAAATATCAAACTACCAAACTCCAGAATGACTCTGTTGGAATGTGATTGATCCTCAGATATTGAGTGGCCTACATATCCCTAGTTTTTGGGAATCATGTCACTTGTATTTGACTCGATGGCTCGAAAATGGTATCTCTTATGTTGGAATCCCTTTGACCTTTTCGGTATATGCCCGACCGATTATGTTTTTTTTTAAATAAAAATCGTTGTGATTTGTGAGCGAGGTCGGCACGGAGTGATGTTCATACTCATGTGCAGAGAGCTTGACTCTCATCGACACATATTTTTTACTAGCTGCCCAAGAACAAGTTCCACGTTTGCTCCGCATGTGTCTAGATTTGGTCTTTTTGCTTCCCACCTCTGGTAGCTTTGACCTAGTTCCATATGCTGAAACTTGTGTGTTGATTATTTTTATATTTTTCAAACCTGCGCGGCTTTGTCTACTTCATCCTCCTAGGTGACTTCTTTTCAGTGAGTTTCACTTCCGATACCGTTTGGTTCCGTTGATTTTGTTATTTGAGCAGACGACACTTCCGACACCTTCTGGCTCTTGTTGATTATGCTGAGTCGATGCCACTTGCAACACCATCTGGCTTTGTGGATTTTAATGTTTTTTAAGTGGATGTTGCTTGCGACACCGTCTGACTCTGTTGACTTGCTGGAGAGTGTTTATTTGAGCGGATGTCACTTGGCGATACCATCTGGCTCTATTGATTGTGTTGACTCGAGCAGATGCCACTTTCGACATTGCATGGCTCTGTGGACTTACTGGGCCATGTTGTTGATTCTGTGGTGTAATATTGTTGGAGCGGATTCCACTTCCGACATTGTCTGGCTCATTTGTGAATGACCCTCTCGGCGTGCAATTTGTATGAATGTCCCTCTCGGCTATGAATACATGGATTGCCCTCTCGTCAATGAATGGACCTTTCAGCATTATTTGTATGGATATCCCTTTTGGTAGTGAATATATGAATGGCCCTCTCGGCAGTGAATGGCCATCTCGGCGTTGTTTGTATAAATGACCCTCTTGGTAGTGAATATATGAATGTCCCTCTCGTCAGTGAATATATGAATGACCCTCTCGACAGTGAATGGCCCTCTCGGTGTTGTTTGTATGAATGGACCTCTCAGCAATGAATGGCCCTTTCGGCAGTGAATTTGACTCTCGAGAATGAAGACTACGAATTTTTGACTGACTTTACATCATTCGGACTTTGGTGTGAAGACTGCGGCTCATTTGATCGGGTTTACATCACTTTGATTTTGGAGTGAATAATGCAGCCCTCTGACTGGAATTACATCACTCTGGCTTTCGAATGAATACTGTGACCTTTCGACCGGGTTTACATCATTCATAATTTGGAGTGAACATTGCAGCCTTTTTGACTTGAATTACATCACTCTGATTTTGAAGATGAAGATTGCGGCCTCCTTGGCCGGTTTTACATCGTTTGACTCTTTATACGGCCCCATGACTGCGTTGTGCCTCTTCGTCATCTTTCTGGACTCTGCAGGTTGAATTGTGTCTCTTCATCTTCTGTCGGCTGCGACCCTCTCGGTCGGATGACAGCTTTATGCCCTTCGGTATGGCTCTTATGACTATAATATTTTCCTTTATTCTTTCCCGACTCTCTCGGCCAGGTATTATGCTCGTATGGCGCTTGCTCTGTCTGTGGCTCTCAGGGCCTGGTTGTCATCTTCTGGTGTCGGAGTGTTTTTAGTTATACCTATTTCATACATGAAAAAACAAGTTAGTGGAAACACCTGTCGTCTTTTTGACGATCTTCTGGTGACCTGCAATCATAGAACAATTGTTAGTTCCTATAGAGGTCGATCCGTGCTGCTAACTCCCGCTGTGTTGTTTCTCTATTTTTATGGTATTGGCCCTTCTTTTGGTCCTGATATTATGAGAGATAAAATTTGAATAGAATACTTGAAAAAATCTTTTGGAAAACAAAATTTTGATTAAAGCATTTATATTTCTAAAATATTGTTAACTTAATGTCATGACATATACGCTTTAAACGAGGCATCGTCCTTGGTGCTCTGATTTTGCTCTTTGCTTGTCTTGGTGAAATTTTTGAGACTCCCTAAAAAATTTGCCCCAATTGAGTCCGGATCGGCTGACTTCTTGTGATGATTTGCATTTGAAGGAATTTTTGAGTCCTTCTAAAAAATTCTGCCCCAGTTGCTAGTTTTAGACCGCTTAATTCTTGTGCCGACATCATCGGTGGAATTTTTTTAGATCTTCTCAAAAACTCTGCCCTAGTTTGTGAATCTGGGCTGGTTGATCCTTTGTGCCAGGTTTGTTGGTGGAATTTTTCAGATCCTCTCAAAAATTCTGCCCCAATTTATACTTTGTGAGATGATCATTTGAATTCTTGACGTCCCTGAGGCTTCCTAGAGTTTTTTTGATTTTTTTTTGTGCGACCGAGCTCGAAGAGCGCCTACGTATCTCATCTCAGGAATCAGTTCAAAATGGAGTTGGATGATTTTTATAATGATGTGATCAAGCTCAAAGAGCGCCTACGTATCCCTATTTAGGAATCAGGTCATTGCGTAGTTCATAATACAAAACAATATGGATATTGACAATAAAGCAACCGAGCCTGTAATGGACGCCTACGTATCTCATTTTTGGAATCAAGTCCTCGCGTAGTTCATTATAAGGAATGATAGATTTGGGTAATAATGCGACTGAGTCCTTAATGGATGCCTACGTATCCCATTTTGGGAATCAGGTCCTCGCGTAGTTTATTATAAGGAATGATAGAGTTGGGTAATAATGCGACAGAGTCCGTAATGGACGCCTACGTATCCGGTTTTGGGAATCAGGTCCTCACGTAGTTCATTACAAGGAATATTTGGCTTTTCTAATGCAATTACACGCAAAGAAGTGCGATTACAAGCAAAAGCAAATGCGATTACAAATAAAAGTACTATTACAAACAAAAGGCAATTACAAATTGAGGGGCATGTCCTCATGCATAGTACCACTTGATTGTGTCTGCGTTGATTTCTTTAGGCCACTCTTGGTCATCCATCTCTATGAGGATGATAGATCCTCCTGATAGCACCTTATGCACCATGTAGGGCCCTTTCCAGTTGGGTGCGAACTTCTATTTGTACTCATCTTGGTACGGAAACACATGCTTTAGTACCAGTTGTCCTATTTGAAAGATCCGAGCTCTTATCCAGTTGTTAAAGCTGCGTGCCATTCTTTGTTGGTATAGTTGACCGTGACATACGACGACCATCATTTTCTCGTCGATCAGAGCCAGTTGTTCGTATTTTTTTTACCTAATCTGCGTTGTCCATTTCTACTTCTAGTATGATTCTGAGCGAGGGTATCTCTACCTCGGCTGGTATCACTGCATCATTGCCATAAATAAGCAAGTATAGAGTTGCTATGGTTGATGTTCGATTGGTTTTTCGGTATCCTAGCAATGCGTAGGGAAACTATTCATGCCAACACTTGTAGTTGTCTGCCATTTTTCTCAATATCCTATTGATGTTCTTGTTTGCTTCCTCCCCTGCTTAATTTATATGTGGCTTGTATGCGGTCAAATTCTGATGAGTGATACGGAATTGTTCACAGATGTCCTTCATTAGATGACTGTTCAAGTTGGATCTATTGTCCATTATGATTGAATCTGGGATGCCGAATCGGCATATGATATTGTTGTGTACGAAGTCGGCTACCACTTTCTTTGTCAGCGACTTGTCGGAAGTAGCCTCAACCCACTTTGTGAAGTAGTGTATGATGACTAGGATGAAGTGATGTATGTTGGATGCTGATGGCTTTATGGGCCCGATGACATCCATGCTGCAGGATACAAATAGACAGGGTGAGCTAATAACATTAAGCTCATTTGGTGGGACCTTGATTAGATCTCAATGAATCTAACATTGATGGCATATTAGCACAAATTGGCTACAATCGGCTTCCATAGTCATCCAATAGTAGCATGCCCTTAAAATCTTCTTGGCCAACACGAACCCATTCATGTGAGGTCTGCAAGTCCCGGTGTGTACTTCTTCTAGCAGTTTTATGGCCTCTACGGTATCAATACATTTGAGTAGCCCTAGGTCGGGCGTCCTTCTATAGAGTACTCCCTTGTTCAGGAAGAATCCATTGGTCATTCTTCTGATGGTCTTCTTTTGATTGACTGTGATGTTTTAAGGATACTCTTCATTTTCCAGATATGTGCTTATGTCGACATACCATGGTTCATCGTTGGGTTTCACTTTCATATAGGAATAGTAAGTATGTTGTGCCCTGATATTGATATCCAGCGGGTCAATGTGACTTCTTTTAAGGTGTTGTATCATGGATGCTATGGTTGCAAAAGCATCAGGAAACTCATTCTGATCCCTCGGGGTATGCAGAGTTCAATCTTTCTGAATCAGTTGCACAATCTTTGTGCGAGGTTGACATATGGCAAGATTTTCTCTTTCTTGGTGGCCCATTCTCCTCAGACCTGGTGAATTAGTAGATTTGAGTCTCCTATTACCAAGATTTCTTGGATATCCATGTCGATGGCCATGAGAAGACCTAAAATGCAGGCTTCGTACTCTGCCATATTGTTTGTGCATTGAAAGTTGAGCTTGGCTGGAATCGGGTAATGTTCACCTGCTTCTGAACCAAAATTGCTTTTATCCCCGAACATTCATAGTTGATTGCGCCATCGAAGAACATTCTCTCTGGCTTTGAAAGTTTCTTCTTCGATTGTCATTACATCTTCGTTTGGGAAATACGTCCTCAATGGTGCAAACTCTTCGTCGATCGGACTTTTTACTAGCAAATCGGCCAATGCTTGTCCCTTAACAACTTTCTGGACAACATATTTGATGTCGAACTCACTCAGAAGCATTTTCCATTTAGCTAGTTTCCCTATAGGCATGGGCTGGCGAAAAGTGTACTTCAAAGGATCCATCTTGGATATCAGATGAGTAGTATACACCGATAAGTAATGTGTCAATTTTTGTGCTATCCATGTCAGTGTACAACATGTCTTTTCCACCGGAGTGTATCTTAACTCATAGACGGTGAATTTCTTACTGAGATAGTAGATTGCTGGCTCTTTCTTCCCGGTTTTATCATGTTGCGCCAACATACATCTAGATGCATTGTCTGATACTGATAATTACAGAAATAGAAGGCTTCTCGATTTGGAAGGAACCAAGACTAGCGGATTGGAGAGGTATCTCTTTATGGTGTCAAAAGCTTTCTGGCACTCATCCATTCACTTAGTGGGTGCGTCCTTTTTCAATAGCTTGAGGATAGGTTCCATAATCACCATAGAATGCGCTATGAAGCACCCAATATAGTCTTAGTTTTCGGCGGTGGAAGCTCTTGAATGTCATTGATATTTGTGGGATCTAGTTCAATGCCCTTGCGGCTGACTATGAATCCTAACAACTTTCTGGCAGGCACTCTGAATGCGCACTTTGTCAGGTTCAACTAGAGATTGAACTTGCAGTGTATGTAGAAGAACATTCGCAGGTGTATAATGTGGTCGGAGCCTTCTCGCAACTTGATTATGATATCATCCAAGTAGGCTTCAATTTATTTATGCATCATGTCATGGAAAAAAGCGATCATCGCCCTCATGTAAGTGGTGTCAGCATTCTTTAGGCTGAATGACATTACATGGCAGTAGTACACTCCCTATGGAGTGATGAATGCATTTTTCTATGCATCTTCTTCGCTCATCAAAATCTGATGATAACTGGAGAAGCAATCCACAAATGACTGTAACTCATGCTTTGCACAATTATTGATGAGTATGTGGATATTTGGAAGTGAAAAGCTATCCTTGGGACTAGCTCGATTGCGATCACAGTAATCCACACAGATTATGATTTTTCCATCCTTTTTTGCTACTGGCACAATGTTGGCCAATCATGTGGGGTAAGGAGTTACTTCCACGACTCCCGACTTTATGTGTTTCTTGACTTCGTCCTTGATTCTTATGTTGAGATCAGGCTTGAACTGTCAAATTTTGTGTTTGACCGAAGTGAATCCCTCATTGATGGGTAGCTTATGAGCTATGATATCTATGCTCAATCCAGACATATTCATGTATGATCATGCAAATATGTCAACGTACTCTCTTAGAAGATTTATTAACTCTTCTTTTCTAGAGGTGTCCATATGTGCACTTATCTTGGTTTCCTTAACTGTTTCCTCTTTTTTGAGGTTGATCGTTTCAGTTTCATCCGAATTAGGCATTTATCTATTCTCGTACTAATCTTTCTCATTGATGAGGTCTTCTAGTAACTCTGCTTCTTCATCATACTTCTCATATTTTTTCTCATCTATATCACTCGACTCGCTCATCTCGTGAAATGTCATGACATTATGAGTTATTTTATTATTATTGCTGAAAATAAGGCAAAACAAGGTTAGTGTATAAAAATATGTTATATATATAAGTAAAGAGACTATTTTTTCGTAAACTAAGGCTTTCATTGGTTTGATAAAAAGCACAAACGGTAGTCCTTACTCGGATCAACGTTGAGCCATTTATGTTTTTTGAACAACAGGTGGAAAAGTAAAGACATAACTGGTGAATGCTCGGGTCTCAGCCGATTTCCACTAATTTTTGAAAATAGATTTTAAAAATTCTCTATACCGAGGAGCCCAAAGTGGGGTAAAGGTCTAGTTGGTCGCTCGTCTATATCAGCGTCGCGGATGGTGGGTGCTTCAAAGCATTCCTCTAGCGCTACGGCATACGCTTCCTCCTGGAATAACATCACTAAACCTTCTTCTGGGTCCCCACCAATGTGGATGGGCATGCGGATCGAAAATGACTGGTAGAGACCCGAGAATGTCTTGCGAAATCTCGGAGAACCTTTCTTTTTCTACTCAGCGTCAGAGGCTTCTTCAGAGCTTGGTGTGTACCCAAGACCAAAATGGTACTCATTGGCTAAGATTGACACCGGTTCTAGGATGCCTTGGATCTCTCATCCTAGACCACAACCGGGATCGAACCCATTATGAAGCATGGTCGCAACAATCATATTGTAGACCATTAGCATTAGGATCTCTTCATCGTTCCCTTGGTAGAAAGCTCCCACAAATTCCACTACATGGATGTCCGTATCTGTCGGTACCTTTTTATTACCGGCACAGAGTTATTGGGGTAGTTATGAATGCTACCCGCTCCATGGATTACAACCTCATAGTCTACCCAGACAAACTTCACTGATTGCTGGATGGATAATGGCACTACTCCGGCCATGTGTATCCATCCCTAGTAAGATATTGTAGTTGGCGCAGATGTCCATAACTTGAAATTCAGCGATAAACTCAGCGAGCCCCATTTATATATTAAGGTCCACTTTACCTGCGTGGTTACATTGTGCCCCATCAAAAGCTCTTACATTGGTACGGCTTTGACATATCTTTCCAATGTCATAGCCAAATTTCTTTAGTGTGGGTTCAGGGAATATATTAAGTCTCGCCCCATTATCGATAAATACTTGAGAGATAACCTTACCTTGGCATTTTATGGTGATGTAAAAGGCCTTATTGTGGGTCGTCTCCTCTTTTGGAAACTCATCAGTGGTGAATGAAATCTGATGAGCTCTGATGACGTGGCCTACTATATCGGCCAAAGTTTCACTACTCGTCCCTGCTGGGATGTGGACTTCATCCAGCACCTTCATTAGGGCCTGATGATGTTGTGTAGAGCTCAAAAGAAATGACATCACTAATATTCTGGCTGGTTTTTTCTGCAAGTGTTCAATAATGGAGTAATATTTCGGTTGCATCTTGCGCAAAAAGTCATCGGCCTCCCCATCGGTGATGGGCCTTCTTTGATTGGCTTTCTTGCGGGGCGCTTTCTGTGCAACTCTTTGGGAGTGTAACGTCTTCCCAATCACGTCATTCTTTGAGCAACAACTGTGAGTTCCTTTCTGGGAGCCAGAATGACTACTTATGGCACCTGGACCACGTATGGTTTCTTTGGAGCTGGAATCAGTATTTTGAAATTAGGACGCTTTTCCAGCATGAGCGAGGCGACTATGTGTTCTAAGTTTTCAATATTTTCTGGGGATAGCGGTTGGCATAAAGCCCAATCTTCTTCTTTTTTGATCATATGGATGTGGTTGGTACCATGATTCAAGACAGGATTTGATTTCACATTCGGTATGGCGGCCTCCAAGACGATCTCTCGTTTGTCAATCAAATCTTGCAACTTCTGCTTTAGATTAATGTAATTTTCTGTTGTGTTCCCATTCCCCCTGGAATGGTAAGCACAAGTTTAATCGGCTCTGTAAAAGCAGTTTCCATGATTGGCTGGCTTTGGCAGCATGGTTTTGATAATACCGACGGCATGGAGATTGTTGAATAAGCTTGTCTGCGTTTCGGGTATTGGAGTGAATGCCCAAGAAGGCTTCTTATAAAATTTCAGGCGTGCCAAGTCATATGTGGCTGGTTATGATAGTTTTGAGGCGTTTGATATGCGAGTGCAGGAATATGATAATTTAGAGGTGGAGCTTGGTAAGTGGGTACATGTGTTTGGTAGTTTGGTTGTGGAGCTTGGTAGTTTGGTTGTGCATAGTATACTGGCACATGGCAGTAGGGTGATGGCAAATAATTACTCGGAGAAGGAGATTGATATACATCGAAGGATAATTGTGATCCTTCCTTTCTATGATTCCTCAGGTTCGGGGTGTGAGAGACGTTTGCCACATCTTTTTTCTTCTTCTTTGCAGCTCTGGTAGAGCTTGTTGCGCCAGCTTGGTTGACGATGCTGACAATCTTTCCAGTTTTGAGGCCATCTTCTATTTCCTCTTCCATTCTAACTAAATCAGTGAACGGTCTCCTGGCCGTAGCCAATATCCTGTCGTAGCAGTTCAACTCGTGGGATTGAATGAATGCTGAAACCAATTCTTCCTCGTTCATCAGAAGTTGCACCGGCTTCAGCCCTCCACCTTCTTGCATACTCGCGGTAGGCTTCTGTTGACTTTTGTCTGATCTTCTCCAAATAATATCGATCAGGTACGTTTTCCGCGTTGAAGTGAAATCTATCCATGAATTCCCCCACCATCTCTTCCCATGAATCCCAACGGCAAATGTCTTGAGCGGAGAACCACTATGATGTTTCACCTGTGAGGCTTGGGTTGAATAACCTCATTATCAATACCTTATTTCTTTTAGCGTCGACCAATTAGTCACAATAAGCTCTCAGATGGGCTTTAGGTTTCCCGTGCTGTTAAAGAGTTCAAATTTTGGCACTTTGAAACACCCTAGCAAGTCCAATTATGGATGAATGCATAAGTCATCATATCTCAATCATGTTGCTTTGCGGGAGCCTTTAGACTTCTCGAACATATCTATCATTTTCTATTCTATTTCTTTGTCTCTTCGATCCTGCTTAGACCTCCATGTCTTTTCCATCTCCTCGTAGTGATCCATTTTGACGAGGAGTCAATGAGAGTGATTGGAGTGTGGAAGGATATTGTGGGATGTGTCGGGTGACTTTTGGGAGTGCCAATGACTTTGGGAGTAGTGTGGGTAGTAGCATTTTGATGGATATTGGGATCAGCATAAGCAGGTAGTGCCTCAAAAGCAGATAGTGCCTCAAAAGCAGGTGGTGTCTAAAAAGAAGGAGCTGAATGGGAAGTCCCATCTATATGGGTAGCAATTACTGGAGGTGGTGTTTGGTATGACGTCCTAGTGTGAACATTTGGGAAGTGTTCATTTACAGGCAAGTTTAGAGATGGAAAATGTGGTGGAGGCCTTCTTGCCTCAGTAGCAGCTGCTTCTCTGGCAGCGTTGATTGCTTCATTTCTCGTGACTTGTTCCTGAAGGTCAGTGACTTTCATAAATAGCAGAGTGAACACGTCCTCGGAGTGCGAGACATTCTAGAGATCTTGAGGTACAACGTCCTCAATCAAAGCATTCTTGTTATGTACGTCCTCCGGAGTATCAGTCATTGTTGCTTTGTCTTGTTGATTTAGGGATGCAGCCGCGGCTTTGAATCTGGTGCAGTATGTCAGTGTAACGCAACATATCGACCATTTTCCATAAGAAGAAAAACAACTCAAAAGCAAGCTTCGTTAGTATGTTAGTTGAAAATCATAAAGTAAGATATCACACATAGGTTGCACATAAAACACGTAGACTCATGTATTTGATCTGAACTCTTGATTGATTTTTCCATTCCGAGGGCATTTTAGTCATTTTGGCCATTTTTTATTTTAGGATTTCAATTTGAAGGGTTGTGGTTGATTTGTCACCACGTAGTCGTTGAACCAGGAACTATCCTATAAATAGGGGGATTATAATTTATATAATATAGGGGCCGAGTCGTATGTAGACTGCCTACGTATCCCTCCTCAGGAAATCAGGCCTTTCTGTAGTTTGGGTTACATAGAAATTATTTCCTAATATTTTTTTACCCGAATCTTACCCTGATCAGGACCGATATGGGATTCCCACGTATCCCTTATTGGGACATCAGGTCAGACGTGGTGTCTTTTACAAAAAGTGGAAGGGGATATCTTTAATTGAAAGCGAAAAACAGGACGTCTAAACTACCCAAAAGATGACTTCTCCTCGAGGCCATGGCGGGTCATCGTCCTTAAGACCATACATTTCCCGGAGGCTTTCCTAAAAGTGGCCTTGTATCACAGGCCAAATCTAACTGGTGTTAACTAAATGCTCCAACTCAAACTTAAAAGCCTTACATTATTCGATTTCGTGCCCGGGAGCCCCTGAATGGTACAAGCATATCTTCATCCTCGAAGTGCTTGAAAAGAGTTTCCAGGTGGTCTTGAGTGGGTGAACTTTACTGGTGCGAACCAAAAGTGAGAAGATGTCTGCGTATGAATCATCAAAGGCAGTGAAGTTGTAATGCCAAAGTCATGTGTCCATGGTGATTCGTTCACCGAGCATGATAGATTCATAGACCAGTAGGGAGTGAGGTCCCCATAGGTTGCGGATGACATTCTCGTCAATCAGTCTGACGGCTCTTATCTTGAAGGATACGCATTCGTCAGTATCATAGCCAAGTTATCTTCTGTGGTACAAACACCTTTTGCGAGCAAATATGGGTGCACAAGTCGGGAGGATATGTGAGCTGGTATGTGCCAATCCGACATATTTTATCCCATCGAAGACCTCGATAATTCGCACTTCCCTTGGTGCGACTCTGAAATGAGAACCACTGGCTTTGAGAGCAATTATCCACCACATTAGAGATGATCTACGGGGAGGCCCTTATGGTGTCCCGTAGTGATTAGCAGCTTCATCGATGATCGACGATCGTCCCAATATTGCATTGTATGTCATGTCACCAGATATGATATCAAAGGTCATCCCCTATTCCACTCCATCGACGTGTACTGTCAATTTAATTTCTCCCCTTGTTAGGTCATTTGACATGTTGAAACCTGCCAGCACATCCGTTATTGGGGTGATAGATTCATCCATTCATATTTCTTTTAAGACGCGCAACTGAATGATGTTTGCTGAACATCCTGGATCAACCAAAACACGCTTAGTAATGAATTTACAAATTTGTACAGATATTACCAGGACCACATTGTGGGGTGAAGTGAGATCAGCGCAATCCTCGCGTGTGAATGTCATATCCCGGCTCTGCACATGTTGCTGAATATGAGTCGTGGTCGTGACAGAGATCTTGGATTTCCTCATTGATGTGTACGTAACTTTATTTACCATATCTGCTTCAAAGATCATGTTGATGGTGTGAGCGAGCGGAGGTACTTGGTTTGGTTTATGTTCGACATTCCTGCTAAGATTAAGCTTCTCCCGGTCCTTGATGTATTCGCCCAAGAGTCCTGCGCGCAGTAGCTGGGCTTCGATCCTTAAGTTGGCATAATCTTACATGGTGTGACCGTGCGTGCTATGAAAATGACACCACAACTCTATGTTCATCTTCTCCAGATTTGTGAGCACGTCATCTGTAAATTTGGCTTCGTTCATGGTTTTCATCACAACCACCAATTCCGCTACATTTATGATAAAATTATGTTTGGATAACTTTGGGGGCCAGTTCCCCTTTACGTGGATGCTTCATGTCGAGGAAGGGCCCGCTCGACGAGCCCTTGATGATTCATGTTTCTTCCTCGGTTTGCTCCCGAGTTAAAGGATCTCCGGGTGTTATATGGTTCGATTCATTTCCCGTTTGAGGCGTTGGAGCTGAACCCTTGACTCGGCCTCATTGGGGGCGGTTGCCTACATATACCGATGCTGTCGTCCACTGTTCTTCCTCAATCCACATCTTGGTAGTGTATCTAAGGTTTATCTCGCCCCCTGTTTTTGCTGGGAATTCCTTTAAGCTTTCCTTCAACTTTCTAGATGCATTTGAAACAGACAATTAAATGCAATTACTTTAAAAGAATTTCCAAAATTAAAGAATTAGTGTTCCGCTCCGTCAAAGTTAGGAAATTGACTAATTAAATACGATAAGGGAATTACACCTCAATTTTAAGTCATGTTTTAAATTAAAACACTTTTGCACGAGTTGAATTTCCTAACTCCTAATTAGTATCAAACTTGGGTTTAAAACAAATATATTAATTTAAATAGGTTATTTATGGATTTTTTGGTCATTTTCTAATTTAAAATGTGACCACATTTGCAAAATGTGGCCACAATTTATTAAGGTCTGAAATTTAATTATTAGGCATTCACATTTATTGAGAGCCTTGATCGAGTTTAAATCTTGATTAATTAAGCTTAAGTTGGGATCCAGCACTTTGGTGGAACCCAGACCTAGTTAATTAGTCTTCTACTACTAAACCCATCCGTTTTTATGTGATTGCGAGTTTCGAGTTCCCGGAGTTAAGACGAGCTCACCTTCGACCTCTAGGATACCTTTATATAAGGTAAACTTATTTCCTTTTAATTTGTTGTTTAATTTAGATTATGTAACCTATTTTTGTGTTTTATGTTATTAAGCATGTTTAGCAGAGTTTAATTGTTGTTTGTTGCTCATTAGAGTATTTGTTAGCATGATTAGATAGATAAAATGCCCATCATGTTAGTTTAATGCTAGTTTAATCATGTATGAGTCCTTGAAATTGTATGACTTGTGATTAAGCTGCTCATGGATTGGATTGGCATGTTTTAGTTGACTCTAATCATTGTCTCTGGTCATTAAGGTGAATACTAGCATGATTAGTTGAGTAAAATGTTTAATATGCCAATTCTAATGTTTAGTGTTGTTATGTATGATTTGTCAAAATAGGATTGTGCCTAAGCATGTTAGTTTAGAACCTATAATATCTAATATACATGGTTGGTTATACTTAAAATAGTGATAAAATGATCATTTGAATGTTCTAGTTGCTCGGTTAGGGGATAAAGCTTGTGTGTTAACAATGTATTAATAGGTTCAAAATGGTTTGTGGTAGCTTAATATGTTCTGTGTGTGTGTTTAAAATGATGATAGACTTTGAATCAGCAATATAAGGCATATAATAGGAAGTAAAATATGATATTTCAAAAATCATACAAGAACAACATCCCAACACATATCACATTCTGAAAATGTCAACAACAATGTTAGCAACATTTTGGATGACACAAGTATTTTGATCCCACAAGAATTTTCAGATTTGGCAACAAACCAAAACACGTTTTATATGCACTCTATGAGTTTGACCACTGGACCAATGTAACATTTTTCCATCATGTCCTTGGTCTAATCATATAACACATATAAAAGAATTTTTCGTGTAAAAAATAAGAATACTTTTATGGTATTCTCAAATCTCTTTTGAAGCACTCGATACTCCTATAGAATAGGAACGATATCTTTTCACGGGCTTTGCCCATTTCTTACAGTTGCCAAATATTTGTAAAAGCTTTGCCTTAATTTGATACTCTCTTTTTATGATATATATATATATATATATATATATATATATATATATATATATTATTATATCATCGCAGAGAACGGTATCACTTTGATAACATATTCGTATATCGAAGGATCATGCTTGTGTGACCAAAAGTTATGCACCATATAGAAACAATAATCAGTTAGTGATATAACATAGGTAAATGTCACCTGAAATGTTAGACAACATTTCAGCCGACATTCACCAAAAATGTCCTTTTTAGGGATTACAAAGACCAAGAGATTTCTTCAAACTAGAAAATCTCTCATGGTCCAAAGCTTTTGTAAAAATATCAGCTAGTTGATGAAGAGTATCAACATGTTCTATTTGAACTAGTTATTTTTCAACTAAATCTCTTAAAAAGTGATGTCTAATATCAATATATTTTGTACGTGAGCGCTGAACTGAATTTTGGAAATATTTATAGCACTTAAATTATCACAGTACAAAACCAAAATGTTGCTAGTAAATTCATAGTCGTCTAACATGTGTCGTAGCCATATTAATTGAGAGCAACAACTTTCAGCTGCTACATATTCAGATTTAGCAGTTGAAAGTGAGACACAATTTTGTTTACGACTATACCATGAAACAAGGTTATTGCCAAGATAAAAACATCATCCACTTGTACTTTTTCTATCATCCACATCTCCAGCCCAATTCTAGTCACTAAATCCTGTTAAGTTAGGATTAGTGTCTTTGGAATATCAGATTCCGAACTTACATGTGCCAGGAACATATCGAATAATACGTTTCACAGCATTTAAGTGAAACATTTTGGGACACGCTTGAAAACGTGCACAAACACTAAATATAATATCTGGGCGACTAGTAGTAAGATAAAGAAGGCTACCTATCATAGATCGATATAATATTGGGTCAATATTTTCACCAACATTATCCTTACATACCTTCTGTGATGAACCCATTGGCGTTTCATCTGTTTAGCATTCTCCAAACCAACTTTTAACTAGATTCTTGGCATATTTAATTTGTGAGATGAAAATTCCATCTTCACTTTGCTTTATCTACAATCCTAAGAAAAAAATTAATTCCCCAATCATGCTCATTTCAAATGTCGATGACATAGCTTCAACAAATGAATTTAGGTACGACTGTGAAGTTGATCCAAAGACTATGCCATCCACGTAGACTTGAGCAATTATAATATCTACACCGTGTCATTTAATAAACAAAGTACGACCAGCTTCGCCACGGTTAAAACCAAATTCAAGAAAAAAGTTAGTTAAATACCCATACCATACACGAGGGGCTTGTTTCAACCCATACAAAGTCTTTATAAGCTTATACACATAGTGTGGATGGTAATGATCTTCAAATCTTTTTGGTTGTTCAACATATATACCTCTTTGTCTATATAACCATTTAAGAAGGCACATTTTATATCCATTTGGTGTAAAGTGGTTTTCAGACAATAAGCAATAGCAAGTAAAAGTCTAATCGACTCGATTCTAATTTCTAGCTACAGGTGCGAAGGTTTCATCAAAATCAGTTCCTTCAAACTGAGTATAACCTTGTGCAACTAGACGTGTTTTATTTCTAACAACTGTTCCTGATTCGTCTGTTTTATTTTTAAAAATCCACTTAGTTCCAATTATATTTGTATTATTTGGACGTGGAACTAAGTCCCAGACTTCATTTCGAGAAAATTGTTCAAGCTCTTCTTGCATTGCTTGTATCCAGAAATTATCTTTAAGTGCTTCTACAACATTCTTTAGTTCTAATATAGATATAAAACAAGAGATACTAACCTTTTGGTATATTGTTGACATACACATATACCTTACCATTTCTCTATAGTTGAGTGGTTATTTGCCTCTTGTTCTAATTCCTTCAAAAACTCCCCCAATCACTTGGCCCGTTGGATGATTCTTCTTAATCCTTGATGAAGGGTCCCTACAAACTTGGTCTAACAACTCCGCACTTGACTCCTCATCTGTGGCCTCTGTGATCTCTACTGCTGTTTCGGATGTTGCTTCAGGTGTGGCAACATTTGTGGCAACATCCGATTCTTCTACAATCTGTGGACTTTCCACTGTATTTATAATGTTATTTTCAATAGTTTTTTCTGAAACATCAGAAAGATCATCAAAGATAATATTTGCAGACTCTTGTACAGTTCTAGATCTCAGATTGTATGCTCGATAAGCATGACTATTTTGTGAATAGACAATAAAAATTCTTTTATCACTCTTAGAGTAAAATTTTGCCAAATGATCCATGTCATTTAAAATATAACAAATACATCAAAAACATGAAAGTAACGCAAGTTTGGTTTCTTTCCATTTATAATCGCATAGGGTGTCATCTTTGTTCCTGGCCTTAGATAGACTCTATTAATGATGTGATTAGCAGTATTCAAGGCTTCTGCCCATAAACATTTTGACAAATGTTTAGAACTAAGCATCACTCTGGTCATTTCTTGCAATGTCATATTCTTCCGTTCTGCAATCCCGTTCTGTTGAGGAGTTTTGGGGGCAGAAAACTCATAGATAATTCCCTTTTTCTCACAAAAAATTGTGAATGAACTATTTTCAAATTCTTTTCCATGGTCGGATCTAATCCGAAAAATAGGAGAATAGAATAAATTTCTAATTCTAGAGTGCAAAATTTTAAACATGTCAAACGTTTCTGATTTTTCTTTCAAAAAATATATCCAAGAATATCTAGAAAAATCTACTATCACAAAGGAATACCTCATGCCTCCTAGACTGTCTACTTCAGTTGGACCCATTAAATCCATATGTAGTAAATGAAAATAGTGAGACGTACCTGAATGTTGTCCGCCCTGTTGGACAACATTATGAGAGACGGGTTTTCTTACCTTTCAAACAATCTTCATAGATTGTTTTACCTTTATGGCTAAGATTGGATATGTCTCTAATCGCTTCATATGAGACCAATTTTTTTAAATTGCGGTAGTTGACATGCCCCAAATTTTGATGTCATAGTGTTGTGTCATTGACCTTAGCATTATTGCATGTTTCTTCTCTTACAACAAGATATCAATTGTCACATGTTCTTGTACCTGTCATGACACATATATTTGCTTCATTCGTAACTTTACAAGCATTCTTATTAAATTTTACCTCAAGATCGTCATCACACAGTTGACTAATACTAATCAAATTATTCATTAAGCCCTCAACGTGTAAGACATTTCTTAAGGCTGAAAATCCAGGAACATCCAAGATCCCTTTTTTCAATTATTTTGCTTTTACTGCCACATCCATAAGTCATGTTTCCTCTATCGAATGACTCATAGTTCTTTAGAAAACCTTTTGTACCTATCATGTGGCGAGAACATCCACTATCAAAATACCAAGAACATGAAATGTTAGTTCTTAATGCAGTTATAGCAACATTACATGTTACATCCTTTTTAGAAACCAAATCTCTTAAAACATTTTTTACCTTTTGGCTCAGAAATGTTGCTTCGATTGTTATCCGGAATGTTGGACAACATTTTAAGCAACATTTTGCTCACATAATTTTAAAGTTTGAAATAATATGATTTTAAGTGTCCAGGGGAGTTACATTGATGACACACAAACTTTATATTCTTTGACATATATGAGAACCTATTATTCATCCATTTTTTTTTTACAAAGCATATTTTCTCAATTTATCAAAGAGATTAGAGCATATGGTTTTAAGAGAGTTCTCATACCCAATTTCTGCATGTGAAGGTTTACTAAAGTTGAGTATCTCATTCAATTTCGAAGTTCTCATATTGAGCTTACGCAAGGTTGCTTCGGCTAAATTCAATTTTGCACGGATCTTACCAAATTCAATATCCTTTTTGGTAAGTGCAACCAAAAATCGGGTTATCGTGTCTTTTAATACTAAATTCTCATAAGTTAGAGATTTTACCTTTTTGTCAAGTTGCTTGGATTCTATGATTAAGGCTTTATAAATACTTTGTAATTCATTAATCATATCATCTTTGCATTCAACTTGATCTATACAATCAGCCTCACTAACAGAAATATAATCACTAAAGCAATTAACATCAGAATAGTTGAAGAATTCATACGTTTCAGATGTTGCTGAGGATGTTGATGTCGTGCTGATGTTGGATCAAATGTCGTGGCATCTGAGACAACATTGTATACGACATCTTCATTATCCGATAGAGACTGTTCGAAAATAGTTACCAGCATTGCTTGTGTATCAATTTCATGATCTCCTTCCTCTTCTCCTTCATCGTCATTAAGAGAAACCCATAGGTTCTTGCCAAAATTTCTATGAGTGTTTGCACATTCGTTAGCATAGTGACTCCAACCCGAGCATGCATAACACTACACAGACTCAAGTTGTTTGGGATCAAATTTGGTACGATCTGAGTTGGTTCTTCTTAGTTGATTTCCTTTTTGTACATTTGGAAGGAATCTAGTGGGATTTTGATTGAAGA
Source organism: Anisodus tanguticus (assembly GCA_034509755.1). Classification (NCBI taxonomy): domain Eukaryota; kingdom Viridiplantae; phylum Streptophyta; class Magnoliopsida; order Solanales; family Solanaceae; genus Anisodus; species Anisodus tanguticus. The sequence continues at coordinate 27,162,754 of CM067556.1, forward strand.
ATTGGTTTTGGTGCTCTTTAGATTTATATTGATTTCTCTCATTGTTGAACTTCCTCGCCATCGAATTGTATTTTCGAGTGAGTAAGGCAACATTTGCACCATCACCAATTTCTTCAATATTCTCATCCTCTTCATCGATTTAACTCTCAGAGGATTGAACTTGAAGTTTCACATTCTTGCTTTTATACAATTCCTTTTGATTCTCAATGTTCAACTCATAAGTTTTTAGAATGCTTACTAAGGTATGAAGGTCCATTATGGCAAGATTGTGAGCTTCTTCAATAACACAAATTTTTAAATTAAACTTCTCAGGAAGAGAACAGAGTCTTTTCAACAAGTTGAGTGTTGCTTAGTGGTTCACCAAACAATTGACATTCATTTGAGATGTCAATCAACTTTTCAAAATAAGACTTAATATCATCCGTTTCTTCCATCCTCAAACGTTCATATTTACTCATGAGCATGCGTAACTTTGTTCGACGAATACTTGAGCTACCTTTACAATAAATTTGTAAAGTATCACATGCATCCTTAGTTGTGGGGCAATTTTGAATGAGTTTGAACATATACATGTTAACCCATCCAAAAATTACATTTAAGGCTTTTTCGTTAAGCATTATTGGTTTCATCTGTAGTCCATTCGGATTCGGGTTTAACAAGAATGTCACCTTCCTCATTCGGTGGAAACATTAGAACAACATACCCATTGGTTATAGATCTCCATGCCCTAAGATCAATTGATTTGATATGAGAACGTAGGCGAATCTTCCAATAAGAACAATTTGATCCATCTAAAATAGGAAGTCTACTAATAGTTGAATTTATCGGATCCATAGCTTATGACAACAGGACCAAACACTTATTGTGTTAAGTGTCGGCTCTAATACAACTTGAAGGGTGTCAAATGCTACAGAAAGTAAAAACAAGAGATGAAATAAATCGAATGCCAATTATGTTTCCGAATGTTGGAAATTATGTTTTCCTACACCAGTAACAACACTTTAGCAAAACAGAAAACTTTGAAGAGTTAATACAGTGAAAATTTAAAGAATAGAAATATTTTAAATTTTCATAAGTTATATATATAATATAACTTATTATGGCCAGTGACCAAATATATTGTATATATATTATATACAAAAATACAAATTCCTTTCTTTACAGATTTACAAGATAAAACGGAAAGAAATTAAAAGTTGAAGTCGCAGATGACTTCTGCTTGAAAAATCTAACTAAGTAGACATAGACAACCTCTCATTACAATTGCTCCATACAAAACTAATCTAGAATCTAAACAACAATTGTAATATTAGACAAAATGTTGTCAACACACTCAGGCAACACTGGCGACCCAGATTTCTGAGATGAAATCCCGAGAGCTCTCATGGTATTTTTAATTTCTGATTCTGGATATCGATTCTCTGCAATAGCCTCTCTATTTATAGTAGAAAGTCTTCCTTGAATTGCTCATCGATCGGTTGTGGAAGTTGAGGAAAAGGTGGACTGCTGGTGGGATTGGTTGGAGAAGATCAGGGAGTAATAATCTCAACAGCTTTGGCTTGATCTTCACGACAAGCAACAACTTTTGACTTAGTCCTCACTCATTTTTTACTAGCTCCTTTTACCTTGTTAAGTCATTTTTACCTCATAGTAATATTTACACAAATATTACTGCATCGCGTGAAGTAAGGCAAAATCAGTTCAGAAAATATTGGTCTGAATGTTGTGCAACATTTGTCCCAACATACTTACACATTCATATCAATACTTTAGGAGATATGTTGGGTCAAATGTCACAACACCAAATCCAATATTAACAAATTTCATAAGTCCTTTCATTCCAAGATTACAATATATATATATATACAAATATACAAAATCAATCTAGGCTAAAATATGATAATCATCTTAATTACATAATATTTGATTTGATTACATAAGTATGATTTGATATGATGGAGATAATTTGGTTGTTATGAAGATAATTATGGATTATGTCCATAAGTATCTTAACATTCCCCCGTAGTCATAGTGGGAGGTTCTCGTATGCTGAGAATGTCCTTGAAATCATCAAACAGTACGCACGGAAGACCTTTTGTGAAAATATCTGTAATCTGATAATAGGCGGTACATGGAGAACACGGACTTGTCCACGTGCAACCTTTTCTCGGAAAAATAAGATATCCATTTCTATGTGTTTTGTGCGTTGATGTTGGACAGGGTTACCTGATAAGTATATCACACTCACATTATCATAATAAACCACGGTTGCTTTTTCGATTGGACAATGAAGTTCTAAAAGAATATTACAGAGCCAACATGAATCGGAGACCACATTAGTTACCCTTGGTATTCTGCTTCAGCACTCGACCGAGACAGTGTCGGCTGATATTTTGATGACCATGAAATGAGGTTGTCTCATAAAAATACACAATAACCAAATGTGGAACGTCGTATGTCTGGGCAGCCACTCCAATCAGCATATGTATAAGATGTGAGGCTAGAAATAGTGGACTTATATAGATGCAACCCGAAATCAATAGTACCCTTAACATATCACATAATTCGTTTAAGAGTCCACATATGCTCTTCTTTCGAAATGCAGATATTTTCACAAAGCTTCGGTAATGTGTTGGATCACTGTATGGAGTGCCTGTAGAGTTACTCAATTTTGCCTTTGTATCAACCGTCGCATGTGAAAGTTTTCATGAGGACATGTCGGATTTGTTAATGATATCCTCGACATATTTCTTTTGACACAGAAATAGACCACAAGCATTTGAGTTACAACAATGCCTAAAAATAGTTTAAAGGGCCCAAATCCTTCATAGGAAATTCCGAAGCAATGAAGGTCATAATAGACTGGCGAAGTGAGTCAGATGATGCTCTGAGAATGATGTCATCCACATAGAGAATAATGTATGTCATGTCATGTCATTTCTTGTAAATGAATAAAGACTGATCAGACTTGATGTGTGAGAACCCAGTGTGGATACAAACCCTGCAAACTGTTATACCACACCCTAGGTCTTGTTTCAAATCATATAATGATTTTTTTCAATAAGCAAACATAATCCGGATGAGTAGGGTCTCGGAAGCCCAAAGGCTGGTACATGTAAACTGTTTCCTGTAGGTGACCATGTAAAAAGCATTCTTGACTTCCAGTTGGTGGATGTACCATGATTTGGACAGATTCATACTAAGAATAATCCTGATAGTTGCTGGTTTAACTATTGGACTGAATGTTTCACCGCAATCCATGCCAGCCTGCTAAGACCTGTCATCACCAATAAGACGGGCTTTGTGTCTCGCAAAAGAGCCATCAGATTCTTTTTATGACAGAAATCCCACATAGAACGTATTATGTTCATATTAGATGGATGGGGCACTAACTCCCGTGTCTTATTTTTAATAAGAGCATCAATTTCGTCTAACATGTAAGCTTTCCAATTCGGGTTTGATAGGGCCGCTTTGGGATTTTTTGGAAGTGGTGATGGTTGGACCGAAGATGTTAGGTTAATATGTCGCTTGGGACAAAAAATCCCGTGCATGTCACGAGTTTCAACAGTCTGAGGTGGGATCGAGACAGATGGCTAGGGCAGTGGGCTTTCAATTTGTGAACTAGGTCGAGAGGTGGTTATATTGTGGGCTGGTGGAGCTGGGCCAGGTGGCCTGGTTGGGGTATTGAATGAGGGAGTAGTGGGCTCCCTTATTTGGGTCTGCCAGTCATGAGAAATGAACTAGGCCAAGGCCGAAGAGGAGGAAGCAGTGGGCTCCTCAGCTCGGACTGGCCCAGTCCCATTTCGGTGTTGGGCTAGTGCATTTTGGGCTGGTGCATTTTGGGATGGTCCAGTCGAGGCAGTATTGGGTTGGGCATGTTTAATACAACGTCCAAAAAATCATATGAAGGCGGGGACGCCACGTGAGATTTAGCAAACGGAAATGTAGACTCATAAAAAACAATGTGACGGGAGATGATAATTTTCTCATTAGACATATAATAACACTTATATTCCCTATGATTTTGTGGGTATCCCAAAAAACACAAGGAGTGGAATGAGCTTGAAGTTTGTTTATGATTGTGGATGGAATCAAGGGATAACATAAACACCCGAAAACCCTTAAATGTGTATAGGAAGGAATACGATGATATAACATTTGTGTGGGTGATCGGTTTGAGAGTAGCTTTCAAGGAAGAATGTTTAAAATATATGTGTCCATTTCATGAGCATGATGCCAAAAAGACAGTGTAGATGAATGCACAAGAAGTGTGCGAATTAGATTATTGATTGTTCGAATTTTTCTTTCGGCTTTCCCATTTTGAGGAGAAGTATGTAGACATGAAAGACTCAAGGAAAATCCATTTAGGTGACAAAATTTCTTAAATTGGTCAATTATGAATTTCCTCCCATTGTCACATTGAAAACATTTAATGGATTTTTTAAATTGGATTTTGATAAAAACACTAAATTATTTTAAAACGGTGAAGACCTGCGATTTCTGTCCTATGGGAAATGTCCACATAAAATTCAAATAATCATCCAAAATAAGCATATAATACTTATGACCTGCCGAAATTAAAATCGGGGATGTCCACAAATCACTATGCATGAGATCAAATAGCATAAGAGTATTAGAAGCAGATAACGAAAAAGGAAGTTTAACATGCTTCCCAAAAACACAAACTTGGCAAACATGAGAGTCCATAAGTTTGTTACAATCAACAAATTTATTATTTATAAGAAAATTGAACACCGATGCTCCCGAGTGTCCCAACCGGTTATGCCATAAAATAGGAGAAATAACTGCAAAGGTTGATGGATTGGTGATTTGGTTGTTGGTAGTGGCAGTGATGGGATACAAATCCCCAGTACTATTACACTTCATTAGTGGCATCCCCGTCAGAAAATCCTTCACAGAAAACTCAAATGGATCAAAATTAACAGAAACATTGTTGTCAGTTGTAAAACTACGTACATATATCACTTTAGGTGCATGTATGACGTTTTTTAAATGTAAAGATGGGTGAAGGGGGAAGGGGGGAGATTTAATTGACCAATACCACAAATTGGAATTTCCTGCCCACTACCAACAACAATATTTTTATTACTGCTCATATTAAAATAAGATGAGAAAGTACCTTGAGATGCGATCATGTGTGACGTTCCCCCCGTGTCCATGTACCACGACTCGTCGGGAACACTTAGATTCATGTTGTTCATTGCTTGATCAATATATCTGTAGGAGCATAACTTACGGAAAAAGGTCCATGGGATACAAAATCTTGCTGCAGACTAGAACCGAGAACCCCGGGTTGTTTAGAAGCGGGAGGAGGTCGGGCCCACTGAGCCATGGGGTACGGGCAGGGAGGGGTAGCCCACTGTTGCACCTGCCAGCCCAACCTCGTTCCTGGGTTGCTGCCAGTGGGGTCAGTTTTGGCCTGTCCGCCGCCCCGACCCCGTCCCTTTCCACCATTATTTTTCCTTTGTTATTGTTACGATTTTGACTCCGTTTTGACCCATTATTTTTTCGGTTCAAACCACTAACGAAACCAGAATTTTGAGTGCCAAAATCATCGTTATAAGTATTGGTGGAAATAAGGGCGGTGCCGACATTGGTTGTCGCCCCCGTCACTTGTTTTTGCTTCTGGGTTTCTTCAAGAATTAATCTCAAACGAGCCTCATAGAATGGTGGTAATGGATTGCTTTGTTGAATGAACGTAGTAACACCATCAAATTATTTATTGAATCCCGCAATTAATTGGAGAACTAACCTTTGATTTATCACCGGCTCACCAACATTTGAAAGTTGATCGGTAAGCATTTTCAACTCTTGACAATATGCGGAGACGTTTGAAAAATCATCCAATTTTACATTGGTGAATTAGTTTTCAAGATATACCACCCGAGAAATTTTATTATCTTGAAAAATATTTTGTAAACGCTCCAATCTTGTTGAGTCGTAGAGTCCGGTTCCAAAATGGTGTGCAAAAGGTCATTTGAAATGGTGTCGTAAATCCATTGAAGGACTATAGCATCTAAGCGAGATCATAATTTTTTGTCAACAATGGTGGTCTCTGATGAAGACTTGGGAGGAAGAATATGGTCTATTACTTTGTATGCTCGGCAATGGATTTTGAATAACTCCACCCAAGAAGAGTGTTGCCCTTTTTCCATTTCAAGAGTAATTGAAATAAAATTCTTGACGTTGTCTACGGCAAGAGCGGGATGAAATTTTTGTTTGACAGCTATTGTCACCTAAAAAAAATTAAGAAAATGGGAAGAGAAATGATATTTTGGTGTTTAGAGTGAGAGAGATGAAGAACCCTAATTAGGGTTTGTTTGGAAGAAGCCGAAGAGGGTAGGGGAGGGGGTTGTATTTTGGCTAGGGTAGTGTTTAGGTAAAACCCTAGTTAGGGTTTGGTAGGCCGAAACTAGGTGGTTTTTGGCTAGGGTTTAGGGGGGTGAAAGTTGGTTATTTTCGGCTAGGGTGGGATGAGGCCGACGGTGGTTAGGGCAAAAGAAAAAAATGGGGGGGGGGGGGGTAATTTGTGGCTCTTGATACCACGAAGGAAATTAATTCCATAAGTCATTTCATTTCAAGATTACAATATATATATATATATATATACAAATATACAAAATTAATCTAGGCTAAGAATATGCTAATCATCCTAATTACATAATATTTGATTTGATTACATAAGTATGATTGATATAATGGAGATAATTTGGGTGTGATAAAGATAATTATGGATTATGTCCATAAGTATCTTAACAATTTCAACAACCTTGTAATCTCCTCATTTTCGGCCTTACCCATGAGTCCCTTCTCTGGAAAGCCTTAAATCACAACGGCAGAACAGTTTTCATCGATGAAAATAGATATTACGCTGCTTATTACGAAAATAGATATTGCGCACCCAAAAACTGAAGCTTACGACATGCGGTACACGACCAAGTTAAGAGAAATGAAAGACTTGATTGCGACGGTTAAGGAACAAGTGAAGAATGAGTGTAGGCCGGTTCAGAATTTGTTGTTTTTAGAGTATAAACTTGGGCTTAATGACCTACCTAATCAGTTTTATGAAGTGAATTGGGATGTTATTTTAGTCAATGGACCGAGAGGGTACTAGCCCGAGGCACCTGGTCGAATGACTGCTATATTTACTACTGGTGTACTCGCGCGCGGTAAGAAGAGTGGCAACCCGAAAACGCATGTGTTTTGTGCATGATTTTAATAAAAAAAAGTGGACAGAATTACGAGTGATGAGTTCTTATGTAAAGAGAATTTTGTGAAGTCGAAGGACATGTTAGGACATTGTCATAGGAAGAATAAGTCCCAACTAGGGGTGGTCAGTGGGACGGGATGAGACGGGACGAGACAGGATTTTTGGGGTCGGGATCGGGACAAAGCGGGCCGGGATATGGGGGACGAGAAGAGGTCCCGTCCCGTCCCACATCCCGCCGACAGAGGGGACAGGATTTGGGGGGACGGGTCGGGTCGGGTAGAGGGATTTTGAGGGACTTTAATTTTTTTAAGACACTTAATTTAAAAAATATATATATTTAAACACTTAAATAATTAAAAAATATAGTGAAAAAACATCATAAGACATTGCCTCTTATATTATTTAATAGAAATATAATTTTTTTTGTAATACAATTTCAAAATTGTAACTTTGTTTTGTAGTTCAAAAGTTGCAAATCACATAGTAAAATTGTCATTAAAAAATTACATATTCAACCATGCTTTTTTTAATTTTCTCACAATCTCTTGAGGATCTTCTGTTGGAATTGGAAGTTGTTGGTCAAATTGTTCAACGTTGCTTCCCGCTCCCTCAGATAAGATTTCATTGTAGTTGTAGTCGTCTTCTTCGTTGATCTCTGGTTGACCGCACCTTCTACGCTCCGCTCTAATCCAATCTCTGAACAAAACTGCAATCTCTAAGTAGTTTCCCGCCAATGAGTGTCCGTGTTCTCCTATTTAAAACCTTCCAGCAGAAAAAATGTTTTCAGAAGCTATTGATGACGCTTGAATATTCAACACATCTCAGACCATCTTTGATAGTGTCGGAAATGTCTTCTCATTCTCCCTCTAATATTTCAACAAGTCTTCACGTCTATTTTTATTGGCAATTGATTTGAATGGTACAACACCCTGCAAAACATAAACATCAAACTCGCTAATTTGTGAAAAATTTGAACCACTATACATTCTATTTCTAAGGCCTTGAATACTTAAATCAGAAAATGCATGTTTTTATAAGGTTGCATTGAAGTATTAGAAGATGGTACAGAAGTCAGTTGATTATTAACACTTTGTTGTTGGTAATACATATACATATTTTTACATTCTATTTGTATGCTACACATAACTTCTTCTTTAGTTGGTTCGTAAGTTGGTTCTTCAGTTGGGTCTGTTGGAAGTATTCATAAGCATTCATAAATCGTTTCGATAAGGGCATTACAACCGTCTACTTTAATAGAAGGATTTAATACAACACCAATAAAATAAATAGTGGGAATAGAAAAAAATATTTTTAAAATTTTACAATTATTTTTGTAATAGCTGGAGTGTAAGTTGATTTTTTCTTATATTCATTAAATAATAAAAATATTAGAGCTATATAAAATAACATTAGATGAAATAGTAGAATAATAAATACCAAAAAATTTCTTAGTAGCTAGAAAGAATTTATCTAAGAATACAATAAGTTCTCAAATTGTATCACAATCATCATCTACAAGCATATCCGAAGGATTTTGATTATAGGCATTAAATACTAAAGTTATAGGTCTTCTATACTCATGAGCAACAACTAATTATTCATACAAAGAATTCCACCTAGTTGCAACTTCTTCTGAAATTTTCCTATAAGGTAATTCACAATCATGACATATTTTTTTAAACTCTTTGCGTCTTTGTATTTTATTACCTTTAAAAATAAAGTTGATGTCACGACCCAAATCGGAGGGCCGCGACTGGCACTCGGATCCCACCCAACGGGTACCGCCATTCATATATTTAACATCTAATCGTAATTAAATTACAGACTAAGCCGAAAAATATTATAGAAAATCTTAACCAGAAATCCAATTTTCATATATACACACCCATACCAAGGCCGACAAGACAACACGTGACAACTAACTACATGACACATGTCTACAAGTCTCTAAAGAATACATGACATCACAAGGACAGGACATGACCCCGCCATACCCATATGCGTATGCAAAAATATTGTACCACGATCAGACTGCAACTCTGAAACAAATAGAGTGCTCCAACATCAGCTGAACCAGCAACCTACTAGCGTGAACCGTCACCCTCTTTAACTGAACCTCCGGGCATGAAACGTAGCGTCCCCCGACAAAAAGAAACGTCAGTACGACTGATGTACTGAGTATGTCAGGCCTGAACAATAGTATAACAGGGATATTACAACAATTGAAATAGGACAACCAACCAATAGTAAATGGCTCTGAGGGCCCTAATACATATGCCTAAATGTTATGCACAATGCAGTTTCCATATACATCAGTCTCATCCGGCATCTTCCTTACCATAACAGCCTCTGTGGGCATCATTTCATGTCGGCCTCTGTGGGCATAATATCATGTATTGATTAATGAATGTATGCATAATGCAAATGCGGTATACTAATGTCCACACAGGAATCCTCTCATAACCGCCTCTGTGGGCATCAGGTTATATCGCCACACAAGGGCATCATATTGGCCTCTTCGGGCTCTTTCGTGATAGTCTGTACCAGCTGCAGGTGGTGTGCGTATATAACACCTTTCCCTTTTCCCATTCCCCGTACATATATATATATATATATATATATATTATTTATCATATAGTAGTGTGCATAACACAAGTGGTCCAGGGTAATATATGAATGCAATGCAAATAAAATGCATAAATGATAACACAATATTCCAATCTCAACGGATGGCATAATATCTTTATACCTTCGGCTAACATTGAAAAATCAACATCTCTTCCGTATGCCTCAGTAAGGACTTAAAAACATATTTAAACATGCTTTTAGCATAGAAATCAATAACACGAATATTCTTAACTACTAGGAGCAGAATAAGTTATGGAGCAATATCACGGTTATATTTCGTTACATGGAACATGCCAAAAGAAAAAAAAAATTGGCTTAACATACCTTTATTTAGGGAAAACTAACTGTCATACGCGAGCTTAACAAGGAAAGATTTGATCTCCACACCCATGGAGGTGAAGATGAGGCCGTCTGATTGGAAGAGGAAGCAATTGGAAACGTTCAAAAACTTTGCTGCACTTAATCGTCTTTGGAACGAAAATTGCAAGCGAAAATGTGTTTTTTTTTAACTATACATAATGCCTTCCGTAATAAGGGTCTAAGGTGAACACGGAATCTGGATAATCTAACATAGTTGAACACAAAAATTCTCCTTTGGAATTCATTCTCTCAAGACGTAACAAATAATGACAATGAGGTGGTTATATATATCCACTATAATGCCCCTTTAAGTAATTAACTAGAGAAAGAATATCTTGTAGAGAAATAAAGAAAAATGGGTCCCTCCATGTGAATGCATACGGTGGGAGTGTCATCTTTATGACACCTATGATTTGGAATAAAGCAATCCCATACTTTAAACTTATCCAACATATAATACTAAAATATTATATAAAAATATATATTTCTTTTTAATAAAATAAAATTAATACTAAATCATTATCCAAATAGACATTTATTCAATAATTACTCAATTTATTATAATCACGTGGTATAACGCTAGTCCATAACTTAATTTTACAAACACCAAATATTATTTCTAGTCATCATTGCCACATCTTTTAAAATCTTATATTATTTCGGGACTTCATCTTTTTACCCCCCAAGCTCTCGATTTGCATACGTGAATACGACCAAAAATCCTCCAAGGTTCGGATCTATTTGCATACGTCTAGCGATTTTACATACGCTTAGCGATTCGAACCGTAACCCGAAAGTACGGGATGTTACAGTTGATAGCAAATTGTATTTTATCAAGAATAGAGCTAAAACGTTTTAGGCCATCCTTTACAACTAAGTTATAAATATGACATGCACATCTAACATGAAAAATATCGGGAAAAGATGGAGTCCATCGAGTTTTTAAAATGTTTACAGCATAATTATTACAAGAAGCATTATCTAATGTAATAGTCATAATTTTATCAGTAATTTCATAATATTCACTAATTTCATGAATATTTCTTGAAATAAAAATTTCAGTGTGACTTTCATCAATATATCTATATGCTAATATACGTTTTTGCATAGACCAATTGTGATCTATTCAATGACATGTAACAGCTAAATAATCATTATCATTAGTATTACGACCTATGTCAGAAGTGATAGCCACTTTGCCTTTAAAACGATACAATGCATAACGTAAATATTATTAATATTCATGTGCAAATTTAAAAACATCTCTTCTAATAGTTGATCTAGGAAATCCGTTAAAAGTACGATTATATGTTGTCGAATATAATGAGGAGAGGAAGGAAATGAAAAGGGCAAACACCCCACAACAACTAATTTTACTAAATTTTCCCGATCTTTGTGTTTATCATATTTAGGACCTATAACTCCCCTCGTCATCGGGTTAATTCGACCCTATACTTGGTCGGGGACACTATGTGAACAGTGTCTCGACTCAGATGACATTTGCACACCCGATTTTTCAGCCAAGTATTGATTATACCTTGCTTTGTGAGAGTTTTCTACATGTCTCATTAAACCTCCTGTCCCACCTTGACCTTTTCCAGTTTTAAATTTATAAACTTCGCGACAAATTTTACAAACAGCTAGTTGATTATGAATGTCCCTTTCAAAAAAATCTCATGCAGGTAATTTTAAGTTTCGTTGTTTTTGTCCTCGACTCATACTAGGGGGAATATGAGGCATTCCAGTTTCAATTTCAGCATGAGACTCAGTCTGAGCCTGTGGTGGTAGAGGTGCACTAGTGGGTGTGTTATGTAAATTATTTTCTAAATTAAAGTCTGTTTCAAATGCAGAATATACCTCATGATCTAATGGTATATTAATATTAACATTAAAAATATCAGTTTCATCTACATGAGTGAAATCATCGTAATTAGGATTACTAGAATATGCAGCCTTACCCCTGTTACCCTTAGTATCTCTACCAGAAAAGCGTCCACTTCATTCCATTATAATTATGTAAATAAATAATTAAAGTTGATAAATTAAGTACGATAACTAAAATTAAGTAAAAATAATAATTGAAATAAAATAAGGAACGAAGGTACCTAACGCTGACGTGTAATCAAAGTTGAAAATTGAAACTTTGCTCGATGATCCTCAAGCTAGTTGCCAACTTCACTCCCAATTTTTGAACTTTGATAGAAATTAGCAAATGAAATATAATATTTAGTGTGCAATTTAGACTTGTAGAGAGAGATTAGAGAAATGGTAGGAAGATTTGTGAGAAAAATGAAGAGGAAAATGAGGTATTTATAATTGAAAAATATGGTTAATGTATAAATATACTAACTTAGATGTTAAAAATAAATATTAAGGGGGTAGGGGGGTTTATAGGGTGTGGGGGGGCCAAAATGGCCGTTACTAGCCTTTGCCAACGGCTAAAATCGAAAGTGGTCCATTGTGCAACGGTTAGTTCTGCAAAGGGGGGGTGACGGGGCAGGTAGGGTCATTGGCGGGATGGGGCGGGATCGGGAGGAGCCTTAGTCCCGTCCCGTCCCGAGTTCGAACTCCGCTACCGACATTGTACATCCCGTTTTTTTTTTTTGCGGGGCGGGGTGGGTCGGGGCGAAAATCGGGACGGACTGAGGCGGGATCGGGCCATTCCGTCCCACTGAACAGCCTTAGTCCCAACTGCTACAAGTTCTGTCACAACCATATATAACTTGGCCGGCACAAGCAACTTCTTCTTAATGGATCAATGTATTGTATTGCAAGTTGAATTTCGTAATTTAAAGGTGTGAAATTTTGGATTTATTATGCTAGGGGAAGGTGGGTCCGGGGTACAGGGGACAGGTGCAAAAATTAAATAACTCTGTTTTGGCGTTGCTTAATGAATTCTTCTTTAAATGAAAAGGCAACTAGTTCTGTCAAAGTCTATGTACGTTCCCTGCGGAAAATTGTATACAGTACTACTTTTAAAAAATGGAATTTATGAAATGTTACATCGTGTTAAATTCTGTGCTTAGTACTTATTAATAATAATTTACTATTCGCTCCTTAAATTCTGTGCTTAGTATTTATTAATAATAATTTACTGCTCGCTCCTTTCACTTTTATTTATTTACTATACTAAAAATAAATTTTCACTTTTAACATATCAAAATAAGATAATTTTTTTCTTGTGTTACCCATAGTATTAATTAATCATTTTAAATTATTTTTCAAACTCAAATTTCTTAAGACTCAGCTCTACTGCACGATTTATGAGATGAAAGAATAAAAACCATCCTTAAATGTCAGATAGTCTCATGTTTATAAGTATGGTGCACAACATACCCATAAACAAGACTCTACTAGACACGGTTTATAGACTCCTAGGACAGACATGCTCTGATACCAAATTTGTCACGACCCAAATCGGAGGGCCACGATGGGCACCCGAACCCCACCCACCGGGTATCGCTAATCGTACAACCAACTTCTAATCACAATTGAATACGGACTAAGCCGAAAAATATTATAGAAAATCTTAACCAGAAATCCAATTTTCATATATACACACCCATACCAAGGCCGACAAGGCAACACGTGACAACTAACCACATGACACATGTCTACAAGCCTCTAAAGAATACATGACATCGCAAGGACGGGACATGACCCCGCCATACCCATATGCGTATGCAAAAATATTGTACCACGACCAGACTGCAACTCTGAAACAAATAGAGTGCTCCAACATCAGCTAAACCAGCAACCTACTAGCGTGAACCGTCACCCTCTTTAACTGAACTTGCGGGCATGAAACGTAGCGTCCCCCGACAAAAGAAACGTCAGTACGACTGATGTACTGAGTATGTCAGGCATGAATAATAGTATAACATAGATATAACAACAACTGAAACAGAAACAACTGACCAGCAGTAAATGCCTCTGAGGGCCCGAATACACATGCCTAAATGTTATGCACAATGCAGTATACATATACATCAGCCTCTTCGTACATCTTTCTTACCATAACAACCTTTGTGGGCATATTCATCTCATATCGACCTCTGTGGGCATAATATGCAGTAAATACAAATATACTGGCCACACAAGGGTATCTTCCTCCCAATCATATATATATATATATATATATATATATATATATATATATATATATATATATATATATATATGGCCCTTAATCGAGCATCTTCCTTCGTTAAGCCACACATGCTTTATCATTATCATATCCCAGCTGATCAGGTGGTCTGCGTTTCTCGTTTCCCGTCCCCAATATTTCAATCTCAACGGGTGACATAATACCTTTATACCTTCGGCTAACATTGAGAATATCAACACATTTTTCATATACCTCAATAAGGACTTAAAAATAATTTTAGACATGCTTTTAGCATAGGAATCAATAACACGAATATTCTTAGCTATTAGGAGTAGAATACATTATGAAGCAATATCACGGTTATATTTCGTTACATAAAACATGCCAAAAGAAGAAATAATTTGCCTTAACATACCTGAATTCTCTAGAAACAATTCTTGCTACTACGTGAAAATATTGCTGCCTCTCGTTCATGTTGCTAGTTAAAAAAGAGAATGTTGTACCTACCTATTCTTAAAATGAAATGTTTGCTATAGGTAAAGGTATGAAATGATTCTAAATGGAATATTTGCTGAACGTCTCATTTTGGTTTCATTTCTCTGTCACAATGAATTGCTCACCATTTGACATATTTAAGAAATTGTTACTGCTACATACGAATGGGTACGTGGTCTTCAACGAATCCCCAAGCCAATATATAAACTCCCCTTAAAAGATGCTTTAAGTGCAATTAATGAATCCTAATAATGTTGTCTTCCACCAGCCCATTTTTTTGGCGGTGGAGTAATTTAATCACGCCACATACCCCCTTAAGTAGTTATTAGTCATTAGGCTTGTCCCCCATAATTATTAATTGGTCCCACAATTAATCAATTACACCCATGATTAATTTCTTGATCCAATTCACTTAAGTCTTGATGACTTATAAAACATTCATATACTTAATGTCATGATTTTTTAGTATGACAGTAGTCCATAACCTCTTTGAGGATATATAACCATTATTATTAGTCCTCATCGTCACGCTTGTTACACCCAAAATTATTTCGGGATTTAATCCTTTTATAAACTAATCTCTTTATTAGCATACGTAAACGTGAATTTTTTCTAACACTCGGGTCTTATTTACACACGCTTAGCAATTCTACATACGCTTAGCGATTTAAACCGTGACACGAAAGTACGGAATGTTACCTGACGGGTAGCTAGGACTTAGTTACTTACAAAGTCACCTCCCATTTACTCATTTGGTACGCATATCAGTGAGCTTTGAAAATTTATACACAGAAAGGAAGTAGGTAGAAGTTGAAGACAGTGTGTGGCTGCTAAATTGAAGAATTAAACTTTTCGATGTGTTACCTTTATTGCCTTCAAATTATGAGAACCTGTCTAGATGGAATGGGTATTGCATACTCCTGACCTGAGCGCTCTCTTTTGTCATTATTAGTCATTTACGGTTATGATGAACAAGTCTAATGCTCGGATCTGGCTTTTGAGAATTCCATTTTGATCTAAATTTAAGATCTCATATCTTTATGTACAAGATTACCTCTAGATCCTTTTTTTCTATCGTTATATTTATTCGCTGTAAAAAAAATTAGGATAAAGAGCATATGGTTCTAAAGATTTGTCAAATACCCAAATTTGCCATTTTTACAAGGAAATACTCGTATGTGAATGAAACAGCTTTTCAAATGTACTCCATCCTATACATTTAATTTAGAAACACTAGTGAATTATCATGGCAATTCAAGAAAGTTATCAGAAAAAAACTTCTTTTCTCAATGTGGGATCAAATTACTCCAGAACAAGAATAGGAGAAGCCAAACTGGATCCATAAGACAAAAGCATAACTCAGTACTTACAAATTCAATACATAAAACAAAGTAAATATAAGTCAACAGTGTTGTAAATTGGGCAACTTGCTTTCCCAATCTACATAAATTGCTATTGCAAGTCTAAAAATTATACAAAAGATTACTCCACAATGGCAGATAAATCAGAGATGTGGTTTATTAATGGCAACATAAGTAGTTGATCGAGCCCTTGCGCCCGCGCGTTGAGCTCGACCTACAGAATTCTGCTTAGAAGACAGCTTATGAATATCACAAGGTGCATGATGGATTAATGTTTTCATATCCGGGCATATGTACCTCTTCAAGAAAAAGGCTTCACATTCATCAGGTTTTCTCTGGTTATCAGCATCTATTATGCAATTCATGCTAACATCAAGAACATTCTCCGCTATAAGCTTCCGACATTCCGGTCCAACCTGCGTAAAATAATTGTAACTCAACGTGAGTTTCTCCAAGTTGTTGAGCTTGCACAATGTTTCCGGAACTTCACCATACAACAGATTTTCCGTCAGATTTAGCAGTTCCATATTCTTTAAACACCCGAAATATTGCGGTATCGGACCGGTTAATTTATTCTTACTAGCATCAAATACTGTTGCTACTTTCAACAACCCTATCTCATAAGGCAAGCAACCAGAAAGTTGATTATTCAAGAACAAAACTTCAAGAAGTGTTTCACGGGCATTGCCAATGCTTTTAGGGATACCACCAATGAATTTGTTGTTGGCTAATGTGAGAAATAGTGCAGCAGTACGGCCTAGACTTTCCGGGATTGTCCCGGAAAATCCATTGTTGTTGAGAAAAAGAACATCAAGGTCTAGTGTGAATACTTGAGGGTCAACTGGACCTGTAAACTGGTTGAACCTAAGATCCAAATAAGTTAAATTGGTAGCACCAAGAACAGCTTTTGGAAAAGAACCCTTAAAGTTGTTGTTACTTAAATCAAGTTCGAAAAGTTTAGGTTGCTTATCGGATGATATTTCATAGGGTACATCACCAGTAAAGTTGTTGGAGTTGAGATGGACGATGACTAAAGTCTTGATTTTTTCGATGAAATTCTTCAAGGATAGATTATTGCCATTGAAGTTGAAACCATTGAAATTGATGCTAACAACTTTGTTTTTGTAGCAAATGATACCATCGTACTTGCAAACGTCTTTGCCTACCCATGTTTTTGTTTTGCCAAAGGGGTCACTAGTTATTGTCTTCTTGAATCTTTTAATGACACTTAGTTCTGATGCTAGTAGATAATTAGGGATGGGTGGGGATGGTGTATGTTTGGGAGGAACATGAACCTTTGGAGGTGGGGATGGTGTGGGTTTGAGTTTGGGAGGAGAATGAACTATTTTAGGTGGAGGTGGGGGTGGGGGTGTGGGTGTGGGAGAGGGGCATATTGGCTCTGGAGGAGGGGGAGGAGGGGGACATAGTGAAACATCTCCATTAGGAGGATAAGCAGGAGCAATGGGAGGGACATCTCCTATTATGATTTCTAATGCTTCTCTGCCATTTTTGCTAGCTGAAGTTAAGGCAGTTGCATGGCACAATGAGGAGTTTGAGACAAAGAAGATGAGTAATAATTGAGCTGCTAATAATGATGTAGAAATAAAGTGGCTGGCAAATAAGTTTCTTGCCCTCATCTTTTCTCTATTCTTTAGGACAGAGAAGATGTTAGCTTATATAGCCATAAAATGGCTCGGGATTCACTATTCATCAACATTCGAAACATGTGCTTTTAGCCATATTGGTAGAAGGGAAATTGCACTTTATATTAGTTTTATGTTGTATTACCATATTATTTTACTTCTACCAATTTAGTAATTTTAACAATACCAAGCTTCTAATTTTAGTACTTTTGTGTCAACTTATGTGGCCGTGTTACTATTTGAGGAGTAAAACTATATTAACTTGTAATGCTTTTCCTATAGTGTTCAAATAATACATCAGTGTCACAAAAATTGATCTAATTTGATCTGACACAAAATTTAAGAAATAAATGAATTTTTTTGAAATGTGTGATCCAAAATAATCATTAGATATTTATGTGATTGTAAATCATATCATAAAATTAATTTTTTTCTAAATATAAAAATGTGTTAATCTTTTTGAAACAAACTAATAAAAAAACTAGGTTAATCTTTTTGAGATAGAGGGAGTTTATAAATTTTATTTAAAATATTTAAAAATTTATACTCAAATTCATAATAAAAAATAGATATTTTGACCTACTGCTAATTCCTCCGCATTAATTGGGAGAGAGAGTAATAATTTGTGATGCCGTGAGTGATGGCACATATAGGGGTGGACGTATATCGATTCGGTTCGTTTTGTATCCAAAAAATATGAACCGAATAAAAATCGTTTTTTTTTTCAAAAATTGAATACAACTTTTTTTTTTAAAAAACCCGATATGTTCGGTTTATATCGCCGAACGTATCGGATTATATCGGTTTTTTCTAGTGGGTCAGGTCGGGTCGAGGAGTTTTTTTATTTTTTTAAAAAAATTGAATTTCCAAAACTGAAATTGACATTCACACATACACTACCATGAAATTTCAACGTTGAATCTATTGTGTATCGTGAGATGTTTACTAAAGAAAAAAGAAAATTAGAAATCGATTTAGGGGAAAACACAAATTGATTGGGAAAACGAACGTTTTCGTAAAAATTGGCTGCGCCAAACCGCCTTGTGGCAGTTTGGGCCGGCCCCGTCTCGAAAAAATACCCAAAATAAAAAAAATCGGGTAAAATGGACATCCGAGCGCAGATTTATGACCATTTAAAGTTTCACCAATTTACAACTACTTTCTCTCCCTACATTTTATGTCAATGCTTCCGTGATTTGTTAATCAAGTTCATGCCGCATTCGACTTGTATAAAAGCTTCATAGATTGACTTCAATGGCTATGATTCAAGAGATAGTAGTAGTCTAAAATAAAAAATAAGAATAATTATATATTTCATTCGGTTTTTCGGTTCGGTTCCAAAATTTAAAAATCGAACCGAATCACTAAATCACGATACGGTTTAATTTTTCAAAAAATTGTTTTTTTTAAAAAAAAAAACCGAGAAAAATCGAATCGAATTTTGGTTCAGTTCGATTTTTTCGGTTCTCCGGATTTTTTGGCCGCTCCTAGGCACATATAAGGAACTAGAGCACGTCCAAGCCCTAGATAATCTCAAAATTATGTCCCTTTTGGATTACCAAGTTACTGTAGTAAACACTCTTTTGGTTCTGGTTAATTTGAACTCACATTTAACTTACAATAGAAAACAAAAGGAAATGAAAGCAGAACATGTAACGTGGTTATAAGGGAAAGACTAGTAATTAACGGTTGACTCCGGTAGAAATTGTTTAATAACCCTTTACAATTTTCTTTTAAATTTTATGACCTTTTTAGAAGAAATTTTCATTTTTACATCTAAGAAATTTTAAAAAGTCATTTTCTTTAGTTCAAATTATAAGGAGACAAGATATTTCATTTTTTCGTTCACGCTGATAAAACAAGAAACTAAATATTCTGTAGTATCTAATACAACCGAAGCCATTTTCTATAGACACCAATCAATCTTTCATTCGTGTAAAATGTACTTAGCAATTCAAATCCTTCAAAATCTGCCATTGTTGTCCGACCTGCCCCTTATATTCCATAGATACAAAGTCCTCGAGTTCATTAGTTGGAGAGTACGCGCGCAGCAAGTCGATATATAGCTTTTACTAATTACTTGCATGACGTCGTTCCTACTGTGACTGCTAGGATCATCTTCTGCTATTTATGTGGTGGATATTCAAATTATCCAATGGTATTGATATTTTAGTGTTGATAAGACACGACAACAACCATTGATGTAATATAATGTCATTTTGCAGCCAGCAGGCAAGTAGTACTAGCTTTTTTATTAACCATTCAGTTTATAACTTTATATCAAAATTTTATTGCTATATTAAACACTTGTTTAAAGGTTGAAAGACAAAGACCATGCATCCTAACATGCACACGCCTAGCTAGCTTGTTCAATGGTGAAGTCACAAAATTTATTAAGGGTGTTCAAGATTTTATATATATTAGTTTTCATTACTTACGTTGCACGTGTATCCCATATAAATTCATATAGACTATTTAAAATGATAAAGATAAAATGAGTAATAGAAAATTTAATGAATTTTTTTTACTACTAACTAGAATTCAACAGTGAAATGTTAAAATATCATATACGTGATTTTTGAGGAAGATTATGTTGGTTAGAAAAGTGCAGGAAACGGAAATTACAAGTAACTGCTAAGTAATACAAGAACTGAAATTACAATTCAAGAACAAACTGAAATTACAATAATCTTGAACAAGAAACTGGAACTGTTTTTGTGTATGCTGAGTCGAGTGTTTGCACTCTGTCTTTAAGACAATATTGCCCCGTATGTATCCTTTATACGTCCTGGACAATTGTCTCCCAAGATAAAACAGCAAAGGAACAATTGAGCAAACGAAACTCAAGTGCTACCGTAAAGAATTTTGAGTAATAAAATGATGTACATATGGCAAAAGTTCTCTGGTCCAAAAAGATAATATCAGAAGAAGCACAGCCCACAGCCCACGACCCGTGACCCGAGAAACCGAGAACCCGAAACCCGGAACCGGAACCGGAACCGAAACCGGACGGGACGAGCGGGCGGCGGCGGCGCGCGTGTGGTATTTCCTCGAACCGAAGCACATCTAGGTCCTCCTTCCTTTAAACACATGGGATACCCCTTAGGGTCCCAAACCCCAAGCCAACTTTGAGTCTTATAAACAAAACAATTCTTTCTTCCTCACCGATGAGGGAGAATTGATCCCATACCACACTTTTCCATGCTTCAAACACCTCACTTCGTGGACCAATATCTCTTTCATTTCTCAACGAAATTTGACGATCCTTGGCCCTACGGTTATCTACGTACTTAGTAGATCATGCACGTATGAAGAACCGTATTCTCCAACATGCGTAACACTAGTGTTTAAGCCATTAAAGTTGGTCGGACGTAACTCCCGCCAAAGGCAAATTTCCAACAATCCCCTCTTGAAAGAGATTTTGGCGCACTCACATGGTGCCTTTTCATTTCCAGCAATATTTCAGCGGACCGATGTTGCATAAGGAGAGGTAGCTTCAACTTTGAACCTTCCATTGTTAAATACCATCGGACTTACTTACTGTGCGGTGAACGTGATGTCTTGAACCGTCAGTGTTTAGTGTAAGCCAAGTCAATAGTACCAACACACCAAATTCTCTTACTCTCTTCTTCGTAATGTTTTGTCCGTTGTGGCCATGGACAACTTCTTGGATTCTTAAGTGCGTTCATTTGAGGCGGCCCGTCCTCGCACTTAAATAGGTGGTATCCTACAAGGTATCCTGCTATATCCCACTTCACAAGTGTTAGGAACCATTAAAAGTTTTCCAAAACCTAACCTCAATTGTTGAGGATCATTAAAGGTTTTGAAAACTTAACCTTTACCCATACTGCAGCTAGCACTTAACGTCTATCGCGGGAACGACTTTGGATTTGGTGTTTCTTTACAGAAATCACTATTCGAAGTGATCATGCTTCCACTGAAGCGATCAACTGAACCATTACAGCTTAGTTTTCCTATTGAACCAAATTATTGGGATCTCCAGTTAGTAAGGTTGGGTTACCACTGTATTGGTCATTATATTTTGGGTTTTAAGCCCATTCCCCTAGACAGGCAAGCCATCTGATCCTTGGGTAAGCCCTTTGTCAATGGGTCTGCTATATTATCCTTTGACTTAATGTAATCAATGGATATTATACCCGTGGTGATCAGTTGCCTAACGGTCTTATGCCTCCGTCGAATATGACGAGACTTGCCGTTGTACATAGCATGCCGTGCCCTTTCTAGAGCCGACGGCTGTCGCAGTGGATCATTACCGAAGGTACGGGTTTGTTCCAACACGGAACATCCTCTAAGAAGTCATGAAGCCACTCAGCTTTTTCTCCTGCTTTTTCTAAAGCGATAAACTCCGATTCCATTGTGGATCGGGCGATGCAAGTTTGCTTAGAGGATTTCCAAGGCACAGCCCCACCACCAATTGTAAATACATACCCACTGGTGGACTTGGTGTTCTCTATATCGGATATCCAGGTTTGCATTCTTGTACCCCTCTAGTACAAATTTGGATATCTCGATTAGTGTAACCCGAAAGTTAACGTGTATTTCAGGTATTGTAATACCCGATTCAACGCCTTCCAGTGATTATCACTCGGATTACGGGTGAACCTAGCCAACTTATTGACTGCATAAGCAATATCAGGTCGGATGCAGTTTGTTATATACATCAAACTACCGATCACCCGTGCATATCGCTCCCCGGTATACATGTGCACCAAGATTTTTATCAAGCTTTTGATTTGTATCCATTGGTGACTTTATCAGTGAACTGTCTAACATCTCGAACTTTCTCAAAACATCCTCGATGTAGTGAGACTGAGATAAGACCAGTCCGTCAGACGTTTTAGAGATAATAATCCCTAAGGTGACATCTGCGATACCCATATCCTTCATGTCGAAGCATTGTTTCAACATGTTCTTAGTCTTTAGGATTACCCTAGGACTGCTTCCTGTGATCAACATGTCGTCTACATACAGGCATATCATAACAAATGAGTTAGAGTTATCATTCGTGTAGACACATTTATCACACTCATTAATGGCGAAACCCTTCGATAGTAGAGTACTATCAAATTTTTCATGCTATTGCTTCGGGGCTTGTTTCAGCCCATACAGAGATTTGACAAGCCGACAGACTTTCTTCTCTTGCCCTTGAACCACATACCCCTCGGGTTGGTCCATATAAATTTCTTCTTCCAAATCACCGTTTAGGAAGGCTGTCTTGACATCTATTTGATGTATCTCAAGGTCACGCAAAGCTGCGATCGCAATGAATACCCGTATGGATGTCATCCAGGATACCGGGAGTATGTGTCAAAGTAGTCAAAGCCTTCTGTCTACCGATAGCCCTTGACTACCAACCTAGCCTTGTACTTATCTATAGACCCATCTGCTTTGTATTTCCGTTTGAGTATCCATTTACAACCCAACGATTTATTTCCCGGAGTAAGATCAACCAACTCCCAAGTATGGTTATGCAGAATGGAGCCTATTTCACTCTCAATAGCTTCTTTCCAGAGCGGTGCTTCTGGAGTTGACAACGCCTTAGTAATTATCTTTGGTTCATCATTAACCATATAAGCTACAAAGTCAGGACCGAAGGATTTATCCTTCCTGGCCCTTTTACTTCGCCTTAGATCCATCTCTAGAGTCTCCAAGTTCTGAGAATCTGGAACACTAAATTCCAGATGTTCATCCACCTCGAGATCTGCTAGATCTGAACCATCTAGATCCGGGCCGTCAACGACTCCCGATTCTTGAGAGCTTTGTGCATAACTTCGTTTGCGAGAGGTTATGTCTTTTTCCTTTCTAGGAAAGGTACCTTCAAAGAATAGAGCATTCCTTGATTCCATGATTGTACCCTGGTGGATATCTGGAATATCTGACTTATGCACTAAGAAGCGATAAGCACTACTGTTATTTGCATATCCGATGAATATGCAATCTACAGTCTTAGGCCCAATCTTGACCTGTTTTGGCTTGGGTACTTCAACCTTTGCCAAACAACCCCACACCTTAAAATATTTGTAGGTGGGTTTCTTTTCCTTCCATGATTCATATGGAGTTTTGTCCTTACCTTTATATGAGACTCTATTAAGAATCGTATTAGCGGTAAGGACGGCTTCACCCCATATGTTTTGGGGAAGATCGGAATTGATAAGCAAGGCATTCATCATTTCCTTTAATGTGCGGTTCTTACGTTCCGCCACACCGTTTGATTGAGGTGAGTATGGAGCCGTCGTTTGATGAATAATGCCTTCTTGGGCACAATATTCCTCAAGAGGCGCTACATATTCTCCCCTTCTATCGCTACGAATGGATTTAATCCGTAGGCTTAGTTGGTTTTCAACTTCTGCTTTGTAACGTCGGAACGCTTCAAAGGCTTCATCCTTACTTTTCAACAAGTAAAGGTAACAATACCTTTTGCTATCATCAATGAATGTCACAAAGTACTTATTCCCCCCTCTAGTTTGTGCGAACTTCAAATCACATATATCTCTGTGAATAAGTTCTAGAGGAGCGGTATTCCTTTCGACGGATCGAAAAGGAAGCTTGGTGAGTTTTGCCTCTACGCACACCTCACACTTATGTTGAGGGTTTACGTCGATAGACGACAACAACTCTATCTTTACCAGCCTTTGGATAGACTTGTAGTTAACGTGTCCTAATCTATGATGCCATAAATTAGAAGACTCAAGCAAATAAGAAGAAGGTTCAACTTTATTACTTGGACGCATTACAGACATGGCATTCACTTTGAAGAGGCCTTCACAGACGAAGCCTCTCCCCACAAAATGTGTCATTCTTAGTGAGTACAAACTTATTGGATTCAAACACTAGCCTAAAACCAGCATTAACCAATAAAGGTCCAGAAATTAAATTTCTTCTAATTTCTGGGACGTGCATCACTTCCTTCAGAGTGAGCTTTCCGGAAGTCATCTTCAGGACCACCATTCCTACCCCCATCACGTCAGAGAAAACGTTGTTGCCCATGAACAACTTTTTATCGGTGACCGGTGTGTACGTGGAGAAGGCATCTCTGTTGGAACAGATGTGTCTGGTAGCACCTGTGTCCATCCACCACTGCATCGGATTCTCAACCAAGTTAGCTTCTAGCACCACTGCTGAGAACTCCTCAATCATGTCATCCAGGAGCGTGTCCTTGATGACGTTAGCATGCGCCTTGCCTTTAGACTTGGCTTTCTGTTGTTGCTCAGTCTTGAGCTTGCGGCATTCCTTGATCCTATGACCAGGTTTCCCACAGTGGTGACAGTTACCTCTGAACATCTCCGCTGCGTGGGCCTTGCCGTCTTTCTGGAACTTCCGCTTCTTGCTTGAGTTCCCTTTGGCCTCAGCCAGATTCGCCTTTGCCTCAGTAGGTTGTCTACCCCTAGGCAAGGTCTTCTTATTATCTTTCTGGATTTGGAGTTTGATAATAAGCTCTTCAAAGGTTATCTCCTTTGTCTTGAGTTTTAAGTAACTCATAAACTCATTCCACGAAGTAGGTAACTTTTCAATCAGCGATGCAACCAAAAACTGCTCATTTGGTTTCATTCCTTTCAAATCCAGGTGATGTAAAGTCATTTGGAATTCCTGGACTTGGAACATCACTGTCTTACTATCCACCATCTGGAATTTTAGAAATTTTCCAATGATGAACTTTTTAATACCCGCATCTTGTGCGTTGTACTTCTTTTGCAGTTTTTCCCAAAGCTCTTTGGCAGTGCCAACGGTGCAATAGACCGTATAGAGAGCGTCGGCCAAGCAGTTCAATATGTAATTCTTACACATGAAATCGCTATGATTCCACGCATCAAGAACCATCTTCATGCCGTTAACGACATGGATACCAAGGCCCCCTTCACCCGTTTTATTAGGCGAAGAGTCCATTTCATCTCCAGCTCATGGAGGATCTTCCGTTAGGAACCGGGCCATGCCCATAACAGTTAAGTAGAACAGCATCTTTTGCTGCTATCTCTTAAATTCTGATCCCATGAATTTTTCAGGGCGATCATGGTGGTGTGAGGCAGAAGGTGGAGCACCAGCAGTCGGGAAGGCAGCGAGTTGCTGCCTTGAACAGTAGCAGCAACAGCAGTGAAGGTAGCAGAGTTGCTTTGCCTTGGCCAGTAGCGGCAGTGGCGGGGAAGGCAACATTGTTGCGTTGAGAGGCAGCAGCAGTAGCAACAGCATCAGTCATGTTTCCAGCCATGTTACAACAGTTCCAGTAAGCAATTATTGTCTTAAACTTGTTGGTTGCAAAGGTGCAGGAAACAGAAATTACAAGTAATTGCTAAGTAATACAAGAACTGAAATTACAATAATCTTGAACAAGAAACTGGAACTGTTTTTGTGTATCAAAAAAGTGTTTGGCCGAAGCCAAAAAGAGGGTGACCCACTTTATTCGCCAAGCGAATGATCTTGCTGAGTCGAGTGTTTGCACTCTATCTTTAAGACAATATTGCCCCGTATGTATTCTTTATACGTCATGGAAAATTTACTCCCAAGATAAAACAGCAAAGGAACAATTGAGCAAATGAAACTCAAGTGCTACCGTGAAGAATTTTGAGTAATGAAATGATGCTGGAAGTTGTAGGAAAAACTGAAATCTATTTTTGTTTATGTATTTTCGTATACCTCAAAAATGGTGACAAGGGGGTCTTTATATAGTTGAAGGGGAGGATCATAAACTGCCTCCATAAGTGCCATTACTGGCCAAGTAATGGCAATTATGGAGGTAGTAATTCCTCCAAAATAAATGGTGAAGATGTGCAACGGATTGACCATTTAAGAAGAGTAATTCAGCCAAAATAAATGGTTGAATTGAGTGCTATTGACGTTTCTGATCTATCTGCCCAATTCTGACTTTCTTGAAACTTCAGGGACCAAACTGTACATGTTGAAACTTCAGGGACCAAACTGTACATATGAAAGAATTTTGGTCCAAACTGTATATATGAAACTTTAGGGATCAAACTGTACATATGACAAAGTTCTCTGGTCAAAAAATATAATATCAGAAGAAGCACAACCTGTGACCCGTGACCCGGACGGGCGGGCGGCGCGCTTGTGGGCTTTCCTCGAACCGAAGCACATCTAGGTCTTCCCTCCTTTAAACACATGGGATACCCCTTGGGGTCCCAAACCCCAAGCCAACTTTGAGTCTTATAAACAAAACAATTCTTTCTTCCTCCACCGATGAGGGAGAATTGATCCCATACCACACTTTTCCATGCTTCATACACCTCATTTCGTGGACCAATATCTCTACATTTCTCAACGAAATTTGACGATCCTTGGCCCTACGGTTATCTACGTACTTAGTAGATCATGCACATGTGAAAAACCGGATTCTCCAACATGCGTAACACTAGTGTTTAAGCCGTTAAAGTTGGTCGGACGCAACTTCTGCCAAATGCAACTTTCCAACCGATTATTGGTATACCTCCAGCCGCACGAGTTTGCTTTAAATGATACAGTAATATTTTAGAATTCATTGTACTACAACACCATTTTGATGCTTGTAAAATACTTCATAAATAAAAATGATCAATAAAAGGTGGTTAAAACCCATAAAATTTAGGAACTACCTGATGGCATATCATGATGATATGAAGACAAGCTTATTTGGGGAGCTTGCAAAGCCGTGCGTCTAGAGCCTCTGCCTTTTTCTTTAATTCTTGTAAATTTGATGAGGATCAATAATTTTTCACGATATAAATTAAATACTAATAACTTTTAATGGGTATAAATTGGTAGGGAAACCAGAGAGGTAAGAGAAATAATAACCCTAGCATTAATTACTTGATATTAATTAATATTAACCAATGAATTCAGTTTGAAACATCAAATGCCACAAATTAATTGCAAAGAGTGATAGTTTCACTTCTTGAAACGTTGTTAGAAGTTGAAAAGAATGACTTTTTGAAAATAAATAATCCAATCGAGTTATCATGTATCATGTTTAGTGTAATTAATAATAAATTAATAGATTGCGATTTCTATTTTTCTAATTTGGTGAAGGATAAAATGATCAATCATTCCTTTTGATTTAGAATCTTTCTACTTTTAATATTATATAATTTGAATTGCGACGAATGTAATTCCTTCCTTGCCCTTTGTTGGGTGGTACTGGTCTATTTTTTTTTATATCCAGCTTCCCGGCTTACGAAAGACTATTTATGGAGATAGTAGTCACGGTTCCTCAGCACTACTATCAGTAAATCGCGGGATGTGCTTGAATAACCAGAGTTTGAAAACATAACAATTGATATCACCTACAAGGTCCTACCCCAAAATTATAGCAAATTACTTCCACCAAAATTCGAATACACGCTGCTAACCTTCAACTGAATTTTAAATTCCCTTCTTTTGACATTCAAGTAGCCTTCCGCTGGTCTATTTATTATTTGCACTAAAGGTAGAGGAGAAGCAATTATTGTAAGGTCCCAAGCAATTCTGGTAAAATTGTAAGCGATATTGTTGTAAAATGTCGGCAACTTATTGCACTAGCATCTTTAACGTCCTGTCACCAGTTCGATGAAAAGGTTCCCACTTATTAAAGGCATTGGCTAGGTCCCCAAGAAAAGCTAGTCATAGTACAACATACAAATACTCTATCGATCCTTTGAGGACTTTAGGTTGACTAATCAGCTACTGTTTGCTCATTACTTCCAATTCAATTTGGATCTACTACTGTGTGCTCGAGAAAAACAAATATTTCATATGTTGTAAGGTTAAATGAGTTATTTTTTTATCATAATTCTTTTAAATAGCTTTTATATATTTAAATTATTAATTATGGTGATTTATAATACTTTTTAAATAGTTTTAAATATGTAAATTTTATTTCAAAATATTTAAAGATTTTATATTTTAACATAATTAAAATTAAAAAATTTAACTCTTAAAAAGTGAAAAATATCAATCTTTTTGCGACGGAAGAAGTACTACATGACAATTATGTCGAAAGATACACTTGTCAGTTGTTGCTTGTGTAAGAGTTGTCGGAAAAATTATACTCCCTCCGTCTCAATTTAAATGTTTTAGTTTGACTCAACACGGATTTTAAGAAATAAAAAGAGACTTTTGAATTTTGTGATTTTAAATTAAAAATGTGTGTGTCTTTTAAATTTTGTAGTATTAAACTTGTATTGGATTAAAAAACTTACTAAATATTGAAAGAGTCATTCTTTTGGAAAAAAAAAGAAAAGTAAGAAACTTAGGGAGTAATAGTCGTGATCATTTCTTCAACCAATTGGGTTTTGGGATTCTTTCATATAGTATCTGAACCGATAATTTCGTTTTGACAACCATTTCTTCAACCAATTACTATATCATGTTGAGCTGTGTTCTTTGGAGGGTTTTTCTCCTCTTACATTGTTAGTCACTCGAACCAATGACTCTGCTCCATACATGCTCTTCTGCCTATATATTTGAGCAATTTTGACTTCCTCAAGACCTCAATAATGCTTCAGACTCATAGCATGTATAGTTTTCTCGCTACTTTATGTCAAGCTAATTCCACAAGTAAAAAATGTGAGTTACAACCGTTGAAGGAAACGGAAAGTAAGTAAATATTACAATAGTCAGAAAAGATAAACTACTAACGATTACAACAAATTGGAAATAAGAACGATTACAACCACTTTAAAACTTCGTTGAGTCGAGTGATGTCACTCTTTTTTTAAGACAAGATTGTCCCGTATATATCCTCTTACGTTATGGGCAATAGTCTCTCAAGATAAAACAACAACTTAACAAATGAGCAAAGGAAACTCAAGTGTTACTCTTGAAGAACTTTGAGTAATGAAATAATGCTAGAGAGGAAGAAGAAGATTTCTGAAAATTTCTCAAGTCTCAAACAATTGAGTCAAATGCCTCAATTTATAGTGTAAGGAGGGTGGTTTCTCAACTAGCCAACTAATAACTTTTAATAGTCATGTAATGACACTTAGTGAGGAGTTACATTCAGCCAAGTAAATGACCGAATTCATGTGCAAAGTAATGGAGATTCAATGCTCCAAAACCAACCCGAAAGTCTTTCTGCCATCCGTCGCTGGAACCTCTTCCCAATTTTTTCTTTCTTGAAACTACAGGGACCAAACTGTAAATATTAAGCAATTTGGGTCCAAAAAGATAATATCAGAATAAGCCCAAGGCCCACGACCCACGATCCGAGTCCGGATGGGCGGGCGGCGGCGGCACACGTGTGGGCTTAGCCTTGAACCCAAGCACACATATGTCCTCCATCCTTCAAACACATGGGTTACCCCTTGGGGTCCCAAACCCTTATCCATTTTTAGGCTTATAAAATGAACAATTCTTCCTTTCCCCACCGATGAGGGAGATTTGTTCCACACCATATTTTTCATGCCTCAAACACCTTACTTTGTGGATCAATATCTCTTTCATTTCTTAACGAAATTTGACAATCCTTGGCCCTACGGTCATCTACTCACTTAGTAGATTATGTACGTGTGAAGATGGGTGGACGCAATACCCATCAAAGGCAAATTTTCAACAATTCCCTCTTGAAAGAGATTTTGGCGCACTCACAAGGTGCTTATTTCCAGCAATCTTTCAGCGGACAGATATTGCATCTGTATAGGTAGCTTCAGCTTTGAACCTTCCATAGTTGAATACCATCGGACTTACTTATTGCGCAGTGAACGTGATGTCTTGAATCGTCAGTGTTTAGTGTAAGTCAAGTCAATGGTACAAACAAAACAACCTCTTTTACTCTATTCTTCGTAATGTTTTATCCGTTGTGGCCGTGGACACTTCTTGGATTCTTAAGTGCGTTCATTTGAGGCGGCCTATCCTCGCACTTAAATAGGTGGTCTCTTATAAGGTATCCTGCTATACCCCACTTTACAAGTGTTAGGAACCATTAAAAGTTTCCCCAAACCTAACCTCAACCGTTGAGGATCATTAAAGGTTTTGAAAACATAATTACCCACACTGCAGATAGCACTTAACATCTATCGCGGGAACGACTTTGGGTTTATGTTCCTTACAGATATCATAACCCGAAGTGCTCTTGCTTCCATCGAAATGCTCAACTGAACCTTTACAGCTTAGTTTTCCCATTGAACCAAATTCCTGGGATCTCCAGTCAGTAAGGTTGGGTTACCACCGTATTGGTCCTTAAAGCTTGGGTTTTAAGCCCATTCCTCTAGACAAGCAGAATATCCGATCTCTGGGTATGCCCTTTGTCAGTGGGTCTGCTATGTTATCCTTTGATTTTATGTAATCAATGGATATTATACCCGTGGTGATCAGCTGTCTAACGATCTTATGTCTCCGTCGAATATGACGAGATTTGCCATTGTACATAGAACTTTGTGCCCTTCCTAAAGTCGACTGGTTGTCGCAGTGAATCATCACCGAAGGTACGGGTTTGTCCCAACAAGGGACATCCTCTAATAAGTCGTGAAACTACTCAGCTTCTTCTCCTACTTTGTCTAAAGCGATAAACTCTGATTCCATCGTGGATCGGGCGATGCAAGTTTCTTAGAGGATTTCCAAGACACAACCCCACCACCAATTGTAAATATATACCCACTGGTGGACTTGGTGTTCTATATATCAGATATCCAGTTTGCATCAATGTACCCCACTAGTACAACTGGATATCTCGAATAATGTAACCCGTAAGTTAGCGTGTATTTCAGGTATCGTAGCACCCGATTCAACGCTTTTCAATGATCATTACTTGGATTACGGGTAAACCTAGCCAACTTGTTGGCTGCATAAGCTATATCAGGTCGGGTGCAGTTTGTTATGTATATCAAACTCTCAATCACCAGTGCATATTGCTCCTGGTATACGGGTGCACCACGATTTTTATCAAGCTTTTGATTTCTATCCAGTGGTGACTTCATAGGCGAACTGTCAAACATCTCAAACTTTCTCAACACATCCTCGATGTAGTGAGACTGAGATAAGACCAGTTCGTCAGACGTCTTAGAGATCTTTATTCCTAAGATGACATCTGCGATACTCATATCCTTCATGTCGAAGCATTGTTTCACGACCAACGACCCACTACCCGAGCCCGAGCCCGGACGGGATGGGCGGCGTGCGTGTGGGCTTAACCTCGAACCCAAGCACACCTAGGTCCTCCCTCCTTCAAACACATGGGTTACCCCTTAGGGTCCCAAACCCTTATCCATTTTTAGGCTTATAAAATGAACAATTCTTCCTTTCTCCACCGATGAGGGAGATTTGTTCCACACCATATTTTTCATGCCTCAAACACCTTACTTTGTGGACCAATATCTCTTTCATTTCTTAACGAAATTTGACAATCCTTGGCCCTACGGTCATCTACTCACTTAGTAGATTATGTACGTGTGAAGAACCAAAGTCTCCAACATGCGGAACCCTAGTGTTTAAGTCATTAAATATGGGTGGACGCAATACCCATCAAAGGCAAATTTCTAACAAAAAAAATAATAAAAAAATGAGAAAAAGCAGAACGAAAAAAAAACCAAGATTAAAAGAGCATGTAGACACTAGAGTAGGATTACACATATCCTTCATGTCGAAGCATTGTTTCACGACCAACGACCAACGACCAACGAGCCCGAGCCCGGACGGGATGGGCGGGCGGCGGCGGTGCGCGTGTGGGTTTAGCCTCGAACCCAAGCACACCTAGGTCCTCCCTCCTTCAAACACATGGGTTACCCCTTGGGGTCCCAAACCCTTATCCATTTTTTAGGCTTATAAAATGAACAATTCTTCCTTTCCCCACCGATGAGGGAGATTTGTTCCACACCATATTTTTCATGCCTCAAACACCTTACTTTGTGGACCAATATCTCTTTCATTTCTTAACGAACTATGACAATCCTTGGCCCTACGGTCATCTACTCACTTAGTAGATTATGTACGTGTGAAGAACCAAAGTTTCCAACATGCGAAACCCTAGTGTTTAAATCATTAAATATGGGTGGACGCAATACCCCTCAAAGGCAAATTTCTAACAAAAAAAATGAGAAAAAGCAGAACGAAAAAAAAAAACCAAGATTAAAAGAGCATGTAGACAGTAGAGTAGGATTACACATGTCAAAATCTATTACCGAATGCACTTATTCCTCATTGATTATGTGAAAATCTCTTATAATTGTCTTTAACTACATTTCACCGTTAAACGTATTAGGTGTTTGGGAAAGAAACAAAGTGTTTTCAAGTACATTTTTAGGTAAAAAAAATACAAAAATAAGCTAAAAGCTAAAAATAGACTTTTAGCTTTTACTAGCTTATAAATTATTTTTAAAAAGTTAATTCAAACACCTCTAAGTTGAATATTGAAATTCTTTCAGAAATTATAGGACAAAAACAAGGAGAGCTGAATTTAACATGATATTCAAGCAAATGAGGTAATGCTCATGAGTTAAAACAAATTAAGGAGTTGTTGTTTGATTGGTTGTTAGAGTTATGCATGTATTAGTAATGCAGTGGTTGATAATGCATGTATTAATTATGTAAAAAGTAATTATGTAAGATTTAGTTATTCATGTATTAGTTATTTCAATCAGATGGAATTCATCTTTTACCTTGCAAAAAATAATACATAGATTGTCTCATAACTTATAAATGTATTAGTTATGTGAAAAAGAAAACATGAACCAAACATTATATTGTATCAGCAATGCCAGTTTTATGCAGAAAAAAGAAAATAAAATATTGTATAACTTATGCTAGATTCTTTGTGGAGATTATTTCCCCCCATTTTTATTACCAAACAATATATAAAATTATATTAATTTTAATCTATATATAAATAACTCCTCTCTAACCGAAAATCAAACGACTCCTTAAAATTAGCAAAAAATCAAAAAGATATTTGCAGTTGCATTTGTCCCTAAATCACGTTGGAAGAATTTTGGAAGAACCTGACTTGATAATGATGCGGCATAATAGGCTCACATGAACATGGGTGGTGGGCTTGGAAATTGAAGTGAGATAACAGGACCAATAACAAACTTCTCTAATGACAGCCATAAACTATTTATCTGCCACTTTAATTTCGACAGGTTAACAAGAAGAAGAAATACTGAAGTTGCTTAAAAGCCATGATAGCATTCCACTTGGCTCTGAATATTTTATCCATGTTTTTTAATCACTTGAAAAACAGCGCCCATTGCCCGATGGATAAGGCTTTGTGGAGTTAAACCGGATTTTTTGTTGTTGTTTTTAGTCACTTGCTCGTCCAAGCACCTCTTAAACAGAAGACCAGCAACCTCTTATCGACGTTATTCCTTAAATCATACATGATCATCAGAGATGAATGGGTTGTTGTACGGAGCGGATATTGTAAACTTATTTCAAATCCAACAAACGTAGAACTGTTTGACTATAAGATAATTTAAAATTGTAAACATAAGACTTGAATGGTACTTACATGTTTACAATAACTGGAATCTTTATCAACTGTCGGTGCGCACACGAATGCCCTTTCAATTGCAAGCTCCAAACTTCAATGTATTCCTCCTTTAGAAAGCTAGGAAATCCGACAGAGGTTCGAGAGAGTATTTTGATTCTGAGTCTCTAAGACTTAGAATAATGATATGAAAATCATGTGTTATGAATAATGAAGTGTAGGTCTGTATTTATAGGTGAAAAATTAGGTCAAACCGGATTAGAATTTGACCTTGGGCCTGGCCCAAAACTCGAGGCGAATTAGGTCAACACGCCGGCGGCGCTGCGGCCCAGCCAGTGGGCCCCATGGCCCTGTGGCGCTGTGGCCCTACGGTGTGGGCCCCGCGGTGCTGACGTGGCCCTACACCGCCTCTTTTTTTTTCGAGCACATTTTTAATTAAATCCA
This sequence comes from Anisodus tanguticus, assembly GCA_034509755.1. Taxonomy (NCBI): domain Eukaryota; kingdom Viridiplantae; phylum Streptophyta; class Magnoliopsida; order Solanales; family Solanaceae; genus Anisodus; species Anisodus tanguticus. Next base: position 27,197,426 of record CM067556.1, read on the forward strand.
AAATCCAATTTTGACTTAATTAAAACAATCATCATTCATTTAAATATCTCGATTCTAAATCGAATATTTAATACTCTCTCAATACATCCTTAGACCGAAAGGACAATCGACATAGTGTGACCCTACATGCCTTCTCATATCGACACTAATCAAATTAAGCTCTACGTGGAACTCCTAGATGGCGCCGCAAGACGAACTCAATATGTGAAGTACGTTTACATAAATCCAGTAAACTTAACCTCTATCCAAATGGCTTGATCATTATATCTCATCTATATTGGTTGACAACAAGACTATATTCTAGATATGTCTATTGCGTTGGCCAACGACTTAGTCAACCCAATATCACTGAGAAGCTGAGTGTTCTCTCGAATATACATTCGAGGAATGAATCCTAATCTTGGCTCAACTACCACCTTTAATCCACATCGTAATGTACCCAATACAAGTCTTATCTCAACCTATAAGACATTTGAGCTTAGGACATGATCAAAATATATTACTATGTAGACAAGGTGTGTATTGACCTCAAGTCTAAGGACTTCTATCTTCCACACGCTGATCATACTTTAGACATGTATAACAAAAGTATATCAGCAGGGTATACCAATACTTCCAAAGTATCCATGTGTCCATCACGAGTAGTCATTACTCGTAGCAGACGAGACATACTACATCCTCTAAGGATGTGATGCAGACCACATGTCAACTTATCACATATCATCGATATCTCATTCTCGATGATCATTAGTCGAGGCTATTTTAAGAGTTACGTTACAATATTAATAGCTCACACTATTAAAACGTAACCTATACGTATGCATAATATATAATATTATAAACAATTAACTAATAATTCAATAATTGCAAATGCTAAAATATTAATCTCCATTAATAATAATACGAATGTATATAAAATACATTTGTCCTAATACAGATTGTCTCTAGGACATACATATACTTTCAATCTCCCACTTGGCCTAGAGCCAATCTCCAACATATCTAATGCCCATATTCTCAAAATGACCATTATGATTGACTAAGCTTAATGGTTTAGTGAATGGGTCAACTAGATTATCGTCTGTGGGAACATAGTCTAATCTAATCTCTTTAGTCTCCACCATCTCCCTGAGTATGTTGTACTTCCTTGGTACATGCTTGTTTCAGTTTGTTGATCTTGGTTTCTTAGTCTGTGCAATCGCACCAGTGTTGTCACAATAAATAGTTATTGGACAATTGGCACTCGGAACTACCTTTAGTTCCTTCAGGAACTCAAAAATCGCGACAACTTCTTTACCATCTTCTGATCCAGCAATGTACTCAGCTTCTGTTGTCGAATCAGCAGTTATAGCTTGTTTGGAATTTTTCCAGCTCACTGCTCCACCATTGAAAATGAACGTGTACCCAGACTAAGATTTGAAGTCATCAAGATCTGTTTGGAAGCTAGCATCAGTGTACCCAGTAGCAGCTAGCTTTTCTTCCCCACCATAGAATAAGAAGTAATCTTTAGTTCGTCTAAGATACTTAAGAATACTCTTGACTGCTTTCCAGTGTTCTTCCCCAGAATTCTGCTGGAATTTACAAGTCATACTAAGTGCAAAGGCCACATCTGTCCTAGTACAGGTCATGGCATACATGATCGATCCTATAGCCGAAGCATATGGGATTCTCTTCATGCGTTAAAGTTCGATAGCATTAGAATGACTGTCCTTCTTAGATAACTTGATGTCTTGTCCCATAGCTAGACTACCTTTCTTGGAATTTTCCATAGAAAAATGTCTAAGAACTTTGTCTAGGTAGACTGAATGTGACAGCACCAACAATCTATTAGGTCTATCTCTATAGATCCTAATTCCCAGAATGTAGCAGGCTTCACCTAAATCCTTCATCAAGAAGGTACTGGACAACCACTCCTTGACTGACTGCAGGAGAGTCTTATTATCTCACATTATCAATATGTCATCTACATATATAACAATGAAGGCAATACTCACATCCTTGCATTTACTATAAACACAGGGATCCTCTTTGCTTCTGACGAAATAAAATGACTTGATAGCCTTGTCAAAGCAAATGTTCCAACTCCTCGAGGCTTGCTTAAGCCCATAAATGGACTTTTGTAGCTTGCATACAACATTTGGTTTGGACTCAAACGAAAAACTCTCAGGTTATTTCATATACACCTCCTCAACTAGATTACCATTGAGAAAAACGGTTTTGACGTCCATCTGCCAAATGTCATAGTCATAATATGCACCCATTGCAAGCAAAATCTGAATGGACTTAATCTTAGCAACAGGTGAAAAGGTTTCATCATAATCGACCCCAGGCCGTTAATTATAACCTTTAGCCACCAACCTTGCTTTATAAGTCTGTACATTTCCAAATGCATCGATCTTCTTCTTGAAGACCCATTTGCATCATATGGGTTTAACCCCTGCTGGCAAATCAACCAAGTTCCACACTTGATTGATGTACATAGATTCTATCTTGGATTTCATGGCTTCTTGCCATCTCTTCGAATCAATGTCCAACATTGCTTCGCTATAGGTTGTAGGCTCATCGTTATCGGGAATATCTATCTCACTGTGTATTTCCACAAGTAGATTTAGCTTTTCAGGAGGACGATGAGTCCTAGTGGACCTACAGAGTTGATTGTTTTTTGCAGTTCAGTGCTTGGTATGTTCTGACTGTGAGAGGGTTCTTGTGTGTTGGATAATCCACTAACTTGAGAGCTTTCAAGAATATCATTTTCATGTATTTCCTGAATGGAAGGAGGTGCAACCATTGCATCTACTCCCAGGCTGTGTATAAGGATCTTGTATTTCTGCATTGTTCCTCGTAACACTCCCACTGACCGAAGGGCGTACTTGAAGTACCCAATCTTCGCCAAATACTCCCACTGAATTCTTGCCTTGGTCATTAGGCAAGGATTCAACCTCTATGTTATCTTGCGGTTTTTGAATTTCTTCAAGTTCTATCTCTGTGAAACTATGTTCCTTGTAGACATATTCTTCTTCAAGGAAAGTTGCGTTCTTGGAAACAATGACCTTACATTCTCCAGGAAGATAGAAGTAGTATCCCTTAATTTCCTTTGGATACCCCACGGAGTAACATTTCTCACTTTTGGATTTCAACTTGTCAGTGAGCATTTTCTTAACATATGCAGGGCACCCCAGAGTCTCATATGTTTAAGAGCTGGCTTCTTGTCATACCATATCTCATAGGGTATCTTTTCTACTGACTTGGAAGGAATCATGTTCATAACATATATTGAGGTTTGTATAGCATGTCCCCAAAGGTATGTCGGTAGAGTTGAGAAGCTCATCATGGATCGAACTATATCCAATAAGGTTCGGTTTCTCCTTTCGGCAACACCATTCATCTGTGGTGTTCCAGGAGGTGTCCACTCTGATTGGACTCCATGTAGCTTTAAGTAATTTAGAAACTCCTTGCTCAAGTATTTACCTCATCGATCAGATCGAAGGGTCTTGATACTTGTTGCGAGTTGTTTCTCTACTTTAGACTTGTACTCCTTGAACTTTTCGAAGGCCTCGAATTTATGTTTCATAAGATACACATATCCATACCTTGTGAAGTCGTCAGTAAAAGTAATGAAGTAAGGGAAACCTCCCTTAGCTTGAGTCAAGAATGGTCCACATACATCAGTATGTACCAACTCAAGCACCTCATTTGCTCGCACACCCTTCCCAGAAAGTGGCTTGTTGGTCATCTTACCTTTCAAACAGGATTCGCAGTTACCATAAGACTCCAAGTAAAATGGTTTGAGGTAGTCAAACTTCCTCAACCTTGCTATCCTTGTTTCGTTGATATGACCAAGTCTACAATGCCATAGGTAGGTAGAATTTCTATTACTTATCTTAGCTCATTTATTTTGTACATTGAATATTTTTCGACTACAGTTTAGTGTATATAATCCATCCACAAGAGGAGCAGTTCCATATATAATATTATTAAAAGACAGTACTTGACATCCATTATAAATATATGAGGAAAAACCCTCCATGTCCAAAATAGGGATAGAAATGATATTCATCGTTAACGAGGGTACATAGTAACAATCATTTAACACTAGACAATAGTCATAAGGAAAATTTAATCTATAAGTTCCTACGCGCTCAGCATCCACTCGTGCTCCATTTGCAATGCGTAGGTCCACCTCTGTTGGTCCAACATTCCTACTGTCAGTTAGCCCCTGCACATTGGTACAAATGTGTGAGCCACAAGCGTTATCCAATACCCAGGGACATATTTATTTTAATGACGTACATACCTTGTCCACCAGAGGTAGAAGCACCTGGTGCTTTTCCTCCTCCTGGTGCAGTGCAATCCTTCTTCCAATGCCCCTTCTTGTTACAGTTAAGGCATACATCCTTAGCCGGATTCACCTTCTTCTTCTTCACACCTCCCTTAGGCTTCGTAGCTGAGGGCGCAGCGACTGCTTTGCCCTTCTTCTTCTACCAGTCCTTGCCTTTCGGTTTGTGCCTGCTAGAAGAGCCCACCATGAGCACAACTTTGCCTTTGGAAGTGGAAGACTCAAAAGTCTTGAGCATGTTGTGCAGCTCCGGTAGACTAGCCTTCGTCCCATTCATATTGTAATTCTCTATGAAGTTTTCAAAGGAACGAGGGAGAGAGTTCAGGATGAGGGTGGTAGCAACATTATTTTGCAGCTTCGTTCTAATTGAAGCAAGTCTCTCTATGATCCCTATCATCTTCAACACATGCTGCGAGACCTAGCCCCCTTCATTGAGCTTACACTTAAAAGGTTCTATCGGTAACTCATATTCCATAGTCTGGGATTGTGAGTCATAGAGACTCTTCAAGTGTTCGAGCATCTCATTGGGACCTATGTTCTCATGTTGTCTCTGAAGTTCCATAGACATGGAAGACAACATCACGCAATGTGCTGAAGTGGCATCATCTAGGTGTTTTTGATAAGCATCTTTATCAAAAGAGGCATATTCAGCAGAGTCTGTTGGGAACACGTATTCTAATTTCTCTTGTCTCAACACTATTCATAAATTTCTTAGCTAGTCAAGGTGGTTTGGTCCAGTAAGTTTGTTCATTTTAATCAACATTTTCAATGATAAGCTCGAAATCTTTGATAATCTGAAGAATTAGATAGACTGAAAATTAAACTCAAAATTTATTTTCTATTAGCACATTCGTTTGACTAATTAACATTGTCTTTTGTTTAGTTAGCTCCCACTATTTTAACATACTTCTACGACCCCATGGTAGAATACAGACCTATATTAATTAAGGTCATAATGGGCCAAGATTCAAGTCTATGCTATCTCCGCGTTTGCTTTGGCTGATAAATTCAATAACACATCTTGGTAGGTTCTAAACCAATTGCAAAACTTATTTGCAACTCTTGGTTGATCAAATATTATATTTAATCTTGCGTCCTTAGATTAGTCCGACACTTTGGCGCCAAGATTTGTCTAAGCAAGTCAACCCCATTACACGATTGCGTTTATGTATCTAAGTAAATTTAGCCTTTGTGAGCAAACACTTTGGTGTAAATATCCACAAAAGTTTATCGTCTACCTTTACATTTAAACACATCTATGAAAGAGTTCGGGTCCTCGTAAACTTAGAGCAAATGCTTTGGTATAAATACTCGTATCACCGAAAAGTATTTTGCACTCTAACAATTATAATGGACGACACGTTTTAATTTAGACTTGTATTTAAAATTTGGGAAATATTTTAGTTTCAGGATTTTAACCAAGATAAACAAACTTTTACGTCATATCCAATACGACATTTAATCATGCAATTTCTAAGAACACATTTAGTTGGAACCATCAACCCAATAGGCATGATATAAGATGGTTTGATCAATTACTGGGTGACGCCTACCCAGACAGTTATAACAGACATTATGCTAATAATTAAATGTACACATTTAAACACTTAGCATATAGTTCGTATATTATTCAATAATATACAATTAATAATAATCATGGGTTAACTCGTCTAAACTCTAAAATTTAAGTCTAATCCAAACATTCCCTTAAATATTTTCTAATTTTAAAAACTGATTTTCAGGGTGTTTCTATAAATTCAAAATTTTCAGAATTTACAGTTTAGTCCCTCAAGAATTTAAAATTTCAATTTTGAACCCCTTTAAATTCATAAAATATTTTCAAATTTCAGGGACCAGTCTGTAATATCCAGAATTTAAATTAATTACAGATTTGGCCCAAAGGACCAAAACTATTTTTCAGAAACTTATTTCAATTACAGATTTGCTTCAAAGGACCAAATCTGCTTATTTGAAAAAGTTTTAATTTAGATTATGAAACTCTTAAACTTCAGAATCTGAAACTTTTGAAACTTCAATTTCTGATTCAATTTTTTTTCGATTGAATAGTGACCGCTACTGCCCCGCCGGAACATTGACCGCCGCCACTGTTTACGTCGGAACAGTGTTCCGGTTACTGTTCACTGTTCCAACAATTTTTTTGATTAAACAGTGACCGCAACTGCCCCGCCGGAACAGTGACCGGTTACTGTTCACCTTTTTTAAAAAAAAAACTTTCGGATGAACAACGCTCGCTGCCTCTAAAAACTCTAGGCGGCGTCGCGGTGCTCCATCATGGAGTCGTGGCGCCTCCGTCTGAGAATCACAAAATCTGCATTACCAAAACCCTAAAATTGGTTCAGGGTCACATTTGCAGATTCATCTTCGTAACCCTTCACTATCAAACAATACGTTCATCGACCATCATCCAATCCCTTCTCGTTCTTCGCTTCAGTGCACCATATTCGCAATGAACCGTTTATGCACATCGACTTAGAAGAGTTAGATCAGAATGACTTCCTTGATTACATCATTGTTTAATAGTTTGAGAGACAATGATGATGTACTTTTAAGATATTAGGTTTTCAAGCTTTAAATGGCATAAATTTTATATTTAAATAAATTTTAACCCATATTATTATTAACTAATTACCTTATAATCATACAAAACAACCCTGGCTTTGATACCCATTGTAGGGATTTTGTTGGGTTGTTGTACGCAACGGATATTGAAAACTTGTTCCAAACCCAAAAAAACGTAGAACTGTTTGACTATAGGATAATTTTAAACTGTAAACATAAGACTTGAATGGTACTTACATGTTTACAATATCAGGAATCTTTATCAACTGTGAGTGCGCACACGAATGCCCTTTCGATTGCAAGCTCCAAGCTTTAATGTATTCCTCCTTTGGAAAGCTAGGAAATCCGGCAGAGGTTCGAGATAGTGTTTTGATTCTGAGTCTCTAAGACTTAGAATAATGATATGAAAATCAAGTGTTATGAATAATGAAGTGTATGTTTGTATTTATAGGTGAAAAATTAGGTCAAACCGGATTAGGATTTGACCTTGGGCATGGCCCAAATCTTGAGGCGGACTAGGTGTGAGCCCTACGGCGGTGTGGACCCCGCGGCGCTCAGGTTGCCCTACACTGCCTCATTTCCCCCCCAGCACATTCTTAATTAAATCCAAAATCCAAATTTGACTTAATTAAAACAATCATCATTCATTTAAATATCTCGATTCTAAATCGAATATTTAATACTCTTTCAATACATCCTTAGATCGAAAGAACAATCGACATAGTGTGACCCTACATGCCTTCTCATATCGACACTAATCAAATTAAGGTCTACGCGGAACTCCTAGACAGCGCCGCAAGATGAACTCAATATGTGAAGTACGTTTACATGAATCCAATAAACTTAACCTCTATGTGGGAAGATAAAATCTTTTCATTCACGATACACTCGATCAAACTTAGGATTTGCCAAGTGTCTATCCAGATGGCTTGATCATTATATCTTATATTGGTTGACAACAAGACTATATTCTAGATATGTTTATTGTGTTGGCCAATGACTTAGTCAACCCAATATCACTAAGAAGCTGAGTGTTCTCTCGAATATACATTCGAGGAATGAATCCTAATCTTAGCTCAACTACCGCCTTTAATCCACATCGTAATGTATCCAATACAAGTCGTATCTCAACCTATAAGGCATTTGAACTTAGGACAGGATCAAAATATATTACTATGTAGACAATGTGTGTATTGACCTCAAGTCTAAGGACTTCTATCTTTCACACGCTGATCATACTTTAGACATGTATAACAAACAATATATCAGCAGGGTATACCAATACTTTCAAAATATCCACGTGTCCATCACGAGTAGCCATTACTCGTAGCAGGGGAGACATACTACATCCTCTAAGGATGTGATGCAGACCACATGTCGACTTATCACATATCATCGATATCCCATTCTCGATGATCATTAGTCGAGGCTATTTTAAGAGTTACGTTACAATATTAATATCTCATATTATTAATAACACCGTAACCTCTAGGGATGCATATTATAGAATATTATAAACAATCAACTAATAATTCAATAATTGCAAATGCCAAAATATTAATCTCCATTAATAATAATACGAATGTGTATAAAGTACATTTGTCATAATACAGATTGTCTCTAGGACATACATATACTTTCAAATACAGCATGGGGACATCGAGTTTATTTGAACTCACTATTAATATATTAAGAAAAAAATTAATGTTTAGTTTTCTTATGATAACACATTCAGCATAATTATAAGAGTTAAATGAGTAACTCAAACACAATAAGTGGTAGTTAATATTTGAGTAATTGCAAAAAATGTATAACGTAGACTAAGGAATTATTCTAAGAGGTGACTTTTGAATTTTTTTTCTTAATAACACATGGATTAAGAAAAAATGGAGAATGATTTATTAAATTCATGAAATGATCTTTTGTTTTAATATTTGAATATAAAAATATAACCATAAAATAAGTTTTGAAAACCTAATTTTGGTACCCTCACGTTTTCTTTACTGTTGTACATATATAGTTTCAATGTATTACATGTTTTTAACAAAATTGGGACTTTTAGTCGTAAATGCACTATGGTATTTTATTTGTTTTGAGAAAATTGCAAATACATCTTTTTCTTTGATCTCAAATTTTTACATAATTTTCGAAACTCTATCGGTAAATAATATTTTATTTTTCATACAAATAATTTTTTTTTCTTGAGCCGAGGATCTTTTCTTGAGTCAAGGGTCTATCGGAAACAACCTCTCTACCTACCAAGGTAGATCTACGGTCTGCGTACACTCTACCCGCCCAGACCCCACGTCGTGGGATTTCACTGATTATGTTGTTGTATTTCTCATATAATTAATGCTTTGATTTTTTGCTTGTATAATGTAAGTGTACAATTATTTATCTACGTAATGGTCTTTAATCTAAATTGGTACAGTTTGATTTTATTACCTTAAGAAGTTGAATGTTTTACTTTTATAGGTTTTTCCTACCTTAACATGTCATAAAGAAAATGAGCGAATAAACAAAGAAACAAATATTGTGTATTAATTGTATCCCTTCCATTCTGTGAGATGCATTGACTGTTCTAAACTCTAAAGTGATTCATCTTTATGTCTTTTCCTTTGTTTTGAAGGAATTCAAGAGCATATTATATACCAATAACTTGATTACAATTTATTCATGTTTATGTCTTTTCCTTTTGTTTTGAAGGAATTCAAGAGCATATTAAATACCAATAACTTGATTACAATTTATTAAGCATGTTTTTAAGAAGTGTCGTAAATGCTTGTATAAGATATTACTTATAATAAAATGTCATATTCTTACACTGAAATGTCATATGTATGGTTAGGAATTTATTATGCTATGCCTCGATCTAAATGCTTAGGATTTGACTTAATGTATTCCCCAAAACTTTTTATCTTATTGCCACAAATTTAAAACTTTTGTTTTCAAGCTGAAGCTTATACAATTATAATTTGAAAGAGATGCTAATTTATAAAATTTTAGGTCATGTATGATATATCAATGAAGACACACAAATAGATTCGGACCAAAATTTCAATTTTATGGGTTCTGAATTTTAAAATGACTACTTTAAGTAGTAATAAATGACTTTTTAGCTTAATATTTGTATATATTTAATAAATCTTTCAACACAAATATATTGTTTGAGCAAAAACTATTTATTTAGCCAAAAACGTACCCAGGCTTCTAACTCCGCCATGGGGAGTTCACTCGCGTATAGTATTTCAATAAATCAATGAAATTTCCTCTTGCCATAAAATATAAATTCTTCTTAAAGATAAATGTAAAAAGGTTATGCGATAGTTTAAAGATTTATCTTTAGTTCTAAAAAAAACAGTTTCAAAAAAGATTTATCTTACGTATTATTTTATGATTAGAAACAAACAGTTAGTTTTAGTCCCTTTTTGACAAAATTCTATAATAAACAAAAGAAGATTACTTTGAAAAGCAATAAAATTTAATCTTGTTTTCTTTCATATAGTCAACGAAAGCTTATTTTATTTTCTTTGTCTTATCCATTTATTATTTGTGGTACTCCTTTTTCGTTCTTTTTTCCTTTTTGTATTTCCTTTATTTCCTCCATTTGTTTCAATTATTATTTTTTATTCTCCTTATGGAACACCCTAAATATACTCCTCCATGTTAGAAAATCCATCAGGACTATAATTACAACTAGTGAATTAATCCGCGTGGTTAAAGTATTGTAATATTGCGAAGTAGTTCATGTCTTAATTTTTGTAAAAAGAATTTGTCTTTAATAATCAAACGTATCCATGATTCTGATATGAACAATTACGACGGATTAATAACCTATTCGCAGAAAATAGGGGCAAAAACCTTAAATAAAATTTGACGTCATTGCACAACTTGATGGTAAGTCTAAACTCGGATGACATTATAGGTTTTACATTTCTTTTCCTTCAAACGTAGAACAAACTATTTGTTGACACAATGTTCCAAACTATGAGCAAACTCCCATTGGATTAAATTTCTGATCATATACTTAAGTTGAACTTGGAATTTGGAAAGACAACATATCGAGCAATAGAGAAAAGTAATCACCATCAACGTAAGCAATCTATGAAGGTAGACAACATCAATCTCTTAACGGATAAGTTGGTTAGACTCTAAAATGTTAAATTTCTTTTCCAGGAAATTATCTTGTTCTACAAATAAATTAGTTTGAACCATCAAACGATGATTTCAATTATTATGCACAAAGAAAGAAGCATTAGAGAAGACATTCGAAATTCCACAACCAAATTTGGGCAAGAAGAAAAACAGTATCCTTAGTCACTTGCGACTTCCGATCCATCCTATAGAGCTCACCTGGAATGTGCACTATAATTTTGCTATTGTACTTGATTTTCATATCCACCTGTGTAGATCTATATCTTCTATACCTTTCTTTGTCCACTGCAAGAAGCTGTCAAGCAATATACTAACATAAGTTGATGGGATACGAGGTGACCATCATGAAATTGGAGGCTTCATTCCAAACTTCAAAATTCATAATGTGCTTATGTGGATATTTAATGAGTGAAGGACATGGATCAAGACAATTATAAGCCCAAAAGAAGAAAGAAGACACATGTCTTTGGTTTTAAATTAGGAGGCCCAAAGTTAAAGGATATTTTAGTAATTTGTTAGATTAATAAACCGTAGTATAAATATTCTATTAGGTCTTTCATTTAGAGATAGTTTATGTTGGGTTATGAGTGTAGATTACTATTTTGAGAGTTGGGGAATTGTCCCATGCCTCCTCTTGAACCTCTCTTGAATTACTACAAGTAGGTAATTCATGTATAAGCTCATTCTCTTCTCCCTTTGGATTATCTCTTATTTGAATGTTAATCTAATTAGTTCCTAGTATGGCTGGCCAGTGGGCCGGGTCGGTCCGGTCCCGACACAACCCCAACCCCGCCCCTATCCCCTAAAAAAATGGTGTCGGGACTCGAAACTAGAACATGACCTGGGCTCGTCCCGCCCCTGATCCCCCTCCCCTTGCAAAAATGACCGTTGCACAACGACCAATTCATATGTTGGCCGTTGTGCAACGACCATTCCCCCCCCCCCCCATAAACCCCCTACCCCCTTAATATTTATTTTTAACCCCTAAGTTACTATATTTACACTTTCTATCTCTCTACAAGTCTACAATTACATTGCCTACTAAATATTTTTATTTTATTTGTTCATTTGTATAATTGTATCAAAGTTCAAAATTTGGGACTGAAGTTGGCAACTAGCTTGAGGATCATCCATCGAGCAAAGTTTCAATTTTCAACCTCGATTACAAGTCGACGTTACGTCGGCGTTTGATACCTTCTTTAAATTATTATTGTTACTTTATTTTAATTATCGAACTTAATTTTATTATCTTTAATTATTTATTTGCATAATTAAAATGGAAGGATTAAGAGGTATGTTCAAGGGTAAGGGTGCTTCTTCTAGTAGGGGTAATAAGGGCAGGGGTACTTCCTCTAGTCATCATATTCTTAGACAGAAACGAATAGAGTGCTCCAGGATAATGTTCTAAAATCCGTATAAACTCAGGAATAAGAAAGATTACCTCTGTTAGACATATCGACGAGAATCGTTGGAAAACCTTTCGCCCAAATCAGTTTCCAACAAGCAGAAACAGCAGAACCCAAAATCGATTCACGCCAGAATCTTTTCGAATTCAAGGTTCTTGCTTAGCTTCTGAGTGTCTAGGCTTGTTTAAGGCTTCGGTTCTACTAGAATTAAAGTTCAGAATGCTCTAAATTTCTCCCGCAGAAGCTTACGGGAATCCCCAATTTGGTCGAGAACTTCCAACGATTATCAATAGAGACTCATCCCTTCTAATTGAAGTGTGGCAAGTGCTTTTCTATGGAAGGATTTCTTCAGAATCATATGAAGGTGAAGGCTTTTAGTAGAAGAGAAGGGTGCATGTGTGGAGATTGGTGAAGCTCTGAAGCTGCCAGCGATCGGTTGTTAGACTAAGTCACCCCAATCGTATGTTATAAGGCAACACGTAATTCTACTGAATTTGGTCCTCCGCTTATAATTAATTAATTAATTATACACGCAACTAAATTCTCGATTCTGATTCACTTAAATCCTGGTGACTTATAAAATCCTCTTATACTTAATGTCATAATCCATGTAATATGACACTAGTCTATAATCTCCTTGGGGATATAAAATTATTATTATTATTCTCCGCCATCGCACTTATCAAATCCAAAATTATTTCGGGACCACGTCCTTTTATATACTAATTTTCTTATTAGTATATGCGAGTACAACATAACTTCCCGGGTCTGGGTCCACTTGCCTACGTTTACGTGTTCAACCGTTACCTGCAAGTACGGGGTGTTACATCCTCTCCCCCTTAGAAACATTCATCCTCGAATGTTGGTATGATGTATCTAGTTCTTGTCACAATAAAATGAACACACAGATGATCTTCATTGCTTAGCCAGTCATGACAATAGAAATCCTAACTAACTTGAATCAACTCTAGGCAATTAAAGTCGCTACATACTTATAGTACCTAACATTTGAAATATTTGTAGTACTAAGTGGTCTTCTACAGTATTATTGTCAAGAACAGGGATTAAAACAGTGGAAGAAAAAAAAATGTACATATCAACCTATGATCATTTCCAAAGAATAGACTCAAGTTTAGACCAATTACATGTATAACCCCACATATAATATGAAATAAACACATAGACTCAAGTTAATGGGTTGATGGATTCTTGCCTAGGTTTGTAGTATATCTCATGCATTTTTTTTATATACAAAGAGTAGTCATATTTTAGTTTAAACTCCTATATGCATCATACTATTAAACAGTAAAAAAATGTTTTTCAAATGAGTGAAATATGGTGTAATAACATGGCACTGGTTTAAGTTAAGATGCAACAAACACAACTGCTTACTTTCAAATCTGCCCCTGCCCAAAACTTACAACAACATTTACTTTAAAGTGAAGGCAGCAATATGTGGTTGGACATGGCAACAATTCTTATCAAAGTGCAGCAGGGACAGTAGTAGTAAGTAACAGCAAAAACAACAGCCAAACAGCAACAACAAGTGACCTTAAACCACAACCATAATAACAGCAAGCATGGTAGCTAAATACCTCAGAAGATAACAAATATATGCAGCAACCAACTCAATGTAACAGTGCCCACAACAAAATGTAGCTGCTAATGAAAACAATGTCATTCATATCATTCTTTCTTGTTTTTTATATTCAACAACCTCATAATTCAGCTCAAGCAGAAGAAATACAGAAATCTACAAGCATGGAAACAAATTCAATGATTATGAAGAATATCTTACAGGCTACATGAAACATACCTTGGCAAATCAGGATCATTGTAGAGGATATTAAACGAATGATGCAGTAGTGTCAAGTTCATATTTCTCATACTTACAAGAAAGGTAATGCTTTAGCTGATTACCTTGTAAACTTTACTTTTTGAGAGAACTGGCATACCACAGTTTATCATTTTTGCAGGGTTGCTACTACAAGGAAAGAGGACTCTCAACTTGAATAAACATCAGTATCCAACATAATCATGTGACAGAAATGATTGTTTATTAGTTATGATACAAGTATTTGTCTAGGACAACATACATGAACTTTGGCCTCATTATCCTGACTGGTTTCCTGACAACCAGCCTAAACATGCTAGACATTTCATTTCTCATACAATCATACATCTTTGAACAAGACAAATAAAATTATAGGCAAGCAGATGCAATCAGGGCAGGGGAATGGGCATCAGCAGATGATATGACAAGCAGAGCACACAACCATAGTATGATCCTACTGGGACATATGCATGCTGGTCCTTAGGCAAGTATTTGGGCTAAATGAATGAACTAGGAGGTAGGCAATGAGAAAAAAATAAATAGAAACAAGTAATTAAATGCAGCTAACTCTGGTTAGGTACTCTATCTAGTTTTTTTTTATGATTCCACAGCACATGGGGTATGACATTCCTTTAAACAGGCTTAGATACAGTGAGGAACATTTGATGCCCAAAATGAAGTGGGAATGTCTAAACATATATGCAGAAATAGGATTTGGCCATGCTGAGTTGTTCTAGATATGGTTTCTAGACAACTACTAAGACTTGCATTTCATGCACAGCTGAAAACAGATCTGGAACTTGTATGTGGACCCTCATTTAAACTCAGTCAGATTATACATGACTCCAAACAAGTACATATGCACTTATGGCGAAGGAGGGTAAAGAAAGGTGGCACACAAACTCATATACTCAGATGTCCAAACTGAGATTAGTACAACATCATCATTTATATCCCTATTTGATCTAGGCTAGGTAAAGTGGACAGTACAAGCTATAATATGGATCAACCAGACACCAAAACATGCAACACCTCATATCCAAACTAAGTAGGTCATTTTTAAGCACAAAACAAACATGTTAGGAATCTGGTCAGTCATACCAATAAAGAATATGTATCCCTGGATTCAACCTGATTGTTTACAACCTCAGAGGCAACATGTGATGTCAAGATGATTCAAACAGACTTTTCAGGTTCAAGATCTTGGCTACATTATTCTATTTTGGTTAACAAATATGGCACATCCTTTTAATAAGCAACTTATCATTTTCAGCTTAGCAGGGAAGCAATCCAAACATATATTATCCAAAAATTGGTTATCAACACTACATGACATATAACTTCCAAAGTTTTAGATTTTATTTCAAATAAGTATTTAAACTAGGTGATAAGATTTCAAACTAATATTTTTAGACTGAACACATAGTACTAGGCAGATATGATGCTTAACATGGTATCCTGATTCAGATGGCCATTACCTTGAGCCCTTGAAGATTAATATTCTTAACTTAGACTAAAATGTGAACAAGTCTTTTAATCATGTCCAGATCACAGAATAAAGATAAATCATAACCACATATGTCACTGAGGCAAATATACACACACTAGCACCCAAGAACTACACATATGAGTGGGATAAGAATAACATTTAGACCATACAAATGGTTGTCTAACTTAAATTGTCAGTAGAAGTCATAAGAGATACATGAATGGTTTATACAGACTCAACATGCTCATCACTTGTAGTTCCAAACAATCAGTCATGTATTTCAGGCTACAAAGATGGTAAAATAGATATACAAGCCTATAGGATTCAAGCCTACACAAACTTAGGTAATTTTGGGCACAATAAACTAGTGCAGGAAACAACTGGGCAGTTTACACCATAGTATGCATTTATAGAAGGCAACAAAGCATTGATAGCAAGAACAACATATTATGGGATCAAATTTGAAACTCAACATGTTATTAGGAAACCATACTTAGGCTATATCACTTCAACTCATTGAATACCACATGGAAAGACCAAAAATAGTAAGCCAACATACTCTCTAGGCTTATACTAAGCAAATGTTACTATGGTAATTATGTGAAAAATATAATAGGAGCTACACAAGTCTTTTTACTATAACCAATAAGTTATAGATTACTCCTAGCCTTAGGTTAGATCTAGGGATGTCAACGGATAGGATCTGGACCGGATACTACTAGATCCAGATCCATTTTTCATACCTGTATCTAGATCCGGATCCAGATCCATCGGGTCTATAAAAATCATATCCAAATCCAGATCCATCAGATCCATCGGGTCCACGGATCGGACCTGAATCCACACGTAATTTTTTTTGCCTTGAATAATATTCCAACATTCAACATACAACCATTCCAGGATAGTACGATACTGAATCAACAAAACACAACAACATTCATATCTAATATTAAAGCCAATACATTCAGTTTCCAGTAACTAGCAAACTGGAAAGTTCCAATGCATTCAATTTCCAGTACATTCAGATATTGAATCAACAAAACACAACAACATTCATATCCAATGCATTCAGTTTCCAGTTTCCAATTTCAAAATTGAGATACTGAAAAGTTCTTTTTCTCATAAATAATAGATGTGTGTGCAAATATGAATTGTATAGATGCTTCAATTTGCTGCAGAAATTTGTAAGCAAAAAATAGTATTTGTTCTCTGTTCTTGTTGGATTGATAAAATCGTACACGTATTTTCTTTTTCTGTTTGTGTTTGACTGTTAATATATCTTACAAAATCCCAAAACATCAAATATTATATAAATGAAAAACTGTTATTATGGACTTTCCTCCATATTAAGTATTTGCAGGACTAATTTAGAAAACTGATTTACTCTTGATTTTAAGCTTTCCTTTTCTTCTCAAGCAAATACATGCAACAAATGATATTCCATTTATTTTACTTTTACTAGCTACAATTTTCTAAAATCCACATTTCTAGCAAATTTCTTGACATTTAACAAACCTTAACTTTAACATATGTATCCAGGACAGTCTTGATAAACCATCACAATACCAAGACTACTTAACTTTTGAATGTGTTCATACTCGAACAAAATCCTTAAACAAGAAAGATGTATTAAAGAGATGCCAGAATCCAGACCAAACAACTTCGTCTAAAATAAACGGTTAACCAATCTTCTTTTAATTATATTTTTTTTGTGTGTGTAGATTATGAAAACAACAGAAGTTAAAAGAGTCAAAAAACAAAAATCGAACTCACCTTTCGTTGTGTAGGGACGACAAGTAGAGACGACGGCTAGGGTTTGTCTTATAGAAGGAAACAAAATGAATGTGGAGGTCTTTTCCCTTTCGTTGGCTTAAAGACAGGCAGATGGGCTGGGCTTCGGTCCTTAAAGGACTTGGGCCTAGCCGAGAAAAATAAAAGAAGTTCTAGGTTATGGACTGGTCTTACTTATAGATGTATAAATGTATAATGTATTTAATAAAAAATGGATCCATGGGTCGGATTTGGACCGGATACGGATCTCAAAGACAAGATCCATATCCAGATCTGATTCATCATAAACGGATCCTGGTCCGATCCGGATCCGTCGGGTCCAAATTTTGAAGATCCATATCTTATAAAATGGATCTGGATCCACCGGATCCGGACCGGGTCCAGGATCTGTTGCCATCTCTAGTTAGATCCATATCAAGTCGAAATTATCTCTAACAAACATTAATTACTCCAAAATCAATTCAATCAAGGTTATTATTGCCTAACTTATGCATACAAATAATTTTAAAGTCATTTCATGACTCAACTAAAATCACACCAAACTATACAACAACCTTATAAATCCACATACAAAATCCATATATTCCTTTGATTAATCCAAACATATAACCATATACCGGTTACACACAATACATCATTTATTTAAAAGTAACTAATTTAAAGATCTTATGGATTATTGGGATAGGTACAAGGACATCCTTATGATCTTGTTGGTGAATCTGCACTATCCTATCTTGGTCCTATATATGAGCCTCGATTCGACACACTTCGGAGTAGAACCCTCTTATCCTTACTACCCACTCGCCTTCTCCTTGCCTGCCTCTTGTCTTCCCTCGGTGTGTAGCCCATACATAGACCAACGAGCCCTGATTAACGGATCCCCAAGATTGAGGACTATCCGGAATCTCGGAAGGGTCGGGGTCATTAAGCGACATGCATACCCGGTCATGGCGTGATGTCTGAGGAAAATCCGGTTGTACCCGTTCCTGTGCTGTTTCACCTCTACCCTGGTCAGTGGGGCCCGAAACTGATACTAAAGTCCTTGGTGAAGTCGGAACTCCCCTCACCCCACTTCCCGCTGGAAGAACCGAGGGTGTTCGAGCGGGTGACTCATAGGGATCTTCAGATGGATCCTCCTCTATAGACTCCATGATTTCTGATGGATCTGAGTCCATAGTATAACTCACCTCTCTTCTTTCAATTTCTGTAACCCTCCGACCCGTGCCAGCGGGTGGTATCTATCTAACATCTTGTCTTGCGACAGTACCCGCATTCTTATTATCTGAGGTAGTTATTAGATATTTGACTGGACGAAATTCAGCTTCCTTACTGTTGGAGGTCTGGTATTGTTGGAGTTTTCGTCTTCATATTTTATAAGTTGGTACAAAACTATATTAGGAGAATTACCACTAATAGAACCATAGCCAAGGAACAATTGCCCTATTCCCTCATTTATCGTATTTTGTCTTAGATGGTATTAGCTTTAGTGATAATACGTGTCATATTTGTCTGTCTGAGTTTGAACAAATCGAGCATGTGTTCATGCTCCCATAAAATCATATTCGTCATCATGGTTGTGTATCAACTTGGCTGGATAAGGAGATCACATATATGATTTGTCGCGGGGATTATAGCCAAATCGTAGCTCAATAATTAATTAGTTTTTTTAATTTATTAAATCTAGTCTTGTAAGAAGTGCTATAATTAATATATGGTGTTGTAATTGTTGTTGTTGTACAATATGTTGAATATCATAGTCAAAGTGCTTTTTCAATTATTTTCTTACATGTTTTATGACTATTTCGAGTATGTAGTAGTTTAGTGAAGTTTACACTTGCTATAAAATAACAAAGGAAGTTACAATATTTCTCAACTCCTTTCACTATGTATATTTGACACAAAGACTGCCGACACCTGCATGCAATGCCATCAGAAGTTAATTAAGATCTTGCAAACAACAGATAATTAACATAAATAGTACTATAAAAGAACCAATAAGGTAGTACAAGGCTCAGACCAGCTTGTAATTCAAAACGTGAGCCGCGAATAATGTGATGTGTAAGAGTCAAGGTCGGTCACGCCTATTTGTAAGCCAAAATAACATTATTTTGTAAGTAAGGGTGTCCAACGGGCCGGGCCGGGTCCCGCGGGACGGGGGAAGGGTTGTGATCTGGTTTCCAGTGGAACTGGCGGGCTAGATTAGAGGGACAGGCGGATGTCTCGTCCCGTCCCACATCCCACCGGAAAGGGGACCGGTGTTGGGGGACGGGTCGGGGCTGATCAGGTTTTTTTTTTTGGCACTTAATTTTAAAAAATAATGTATATAAACACTTCAATAATTGAACAAGGTAGTGTAATAAAAACATCCCAAAGCTGTTTTTGTGCCTCTTAAATTATTTAATAGAAATATAATTTTTTTGTAATACAATTTCAAAATTGCAACTTTGTGGTGTTGTTCAAAAGTTGCAAATCACATAGTAAAATTGTAATTTTTTGCAACCATACTTTTTCTAATTTTCTGACAATGTCTTGAGGATCTTCTATTGGAATTGGAATTTGTTGGTCAAATTATTCGACGTCGCTTCTTGTTCCTTCGGACAAGATTTCGTTGTAGTTGTAGTCTTCTTCTTCATTGATCTCCGGTTGACCGCACCTTCTATGCTCCGCTCGAATCCAATCGCTGAATAGAACTGCAATCTCCAATGTGTCTCCCGCCCATGAATGTCTGAATGTTCAACACATCTCGGGCCAAGTTGACCGCACCTTTCACACGTTGTTGATGACGCTTGAATGTTCAACACATCCCGGGTAATCTTTGCTAGTGTCGGAAATGTCTTCTCATTCTCCCTCCAGTATTTCAACAAATCTTCATGTCCTTCATCATTGACAATTAATTCGTACGGTACAACACCCTCCAAAACATAAACATCAAATTCGCTAATTTGTGAAGAAGTTGAACCACTAAACATTTTATTTCTAAGGCCTTGAATACTAGCAGCAGAAACCACATGTTTTTTATAAGGTTGCAACGAAGTAGTAGAAGATGGTACAGAAGCCGGTTGATTATTTGCACTTTGTTGTTGGTAATATGTATATACTTTTTTGCATTCAGTGTGTATGCTAGATGCAACTTCTTCTTTAGTTGGTTTATGAGTTGGTTCTTCAGTTGGGTCTGTTGGACTTCTATACAATCATAAATCGTTTCTACAAGTGTTTTACAACCGTCTGCTTTAATAGTCAGATTTAATACAACACCGATAATATAAATAGTGGAATAGAAAAAAAGTATTTTTAAAATTTTTTAAACATTTTTTCAATAGATGCCTTATAAGTTTGTTTTACCATATATTCATTAAGTAGCAAAAATATTAGATCTATATAAAAAAACACATTTGAAATAGTAGGATAATAAATACCGAAAAATTCTTTAGTAGCTTGAACAAATTTCTCTAAAAATCCATTAAGTTCTAAAAAAAAAATCTCAATCATTATCTATAAGCATATCTCTTAGATTTTTATTATAGACATTAAATAATAAAGTTATAGGTTGTCTATAATCATAAGAAACAAGTAGTTATTCATATAGAGAATTTCAGCCGCTCCTTCTTCAGAAATTTTTCTATAAGGTAATCCACAATCGTGACAAGTTTTTTTATACTCTTTGCGTCTTTGTATTTTTTTACCTTTAAACGTAAAGTTTATAGCAAATTGTATTTTATCAAGAATGTTTTCAAAATATTTTAGGCCATTCTTTACAACTAAGTTATAAATATGACACGCACATCTAATATGAAAATGATCAGGAAAACATGAAGTTAATCGAACTTTTATAAGTCTTATAGCATAATCATTAGAAGTAGCATTATCTAATATAATAGTCATAATTTTATCAATTATTCCATAATAATCACAAATTTCATTAATATTATTGTATCCATTTTTTCTGATATTATGCATGGATCAGGTATATCATAGAGAATTCTTCAGAAAAAATTGTGTCTTCCACAATGGAATCTAATAAGTGAGATCTCGAGTAAGTTAGAAAGGAAGCAAGTTTAGCTAACATAGAGATGGATTTTGCCCAGCTGAAACATCCGGTGTGTCTATCATCAATATATCTATGTACTAAAATACATTTTTGCATAGACCAATTTTGATCTATCCAATGACATGTTACCGTTAAATAATCATTACCGTTAGTACTACGGCCTATGTCAGAAGTGATAGCCACTTTGCCATTAAAATGATACAATGCATAACGTAAATATTGTTGATATTCACTTGCAAATTTAAAAACAACTTTTCTAATAGTTGATCTAGGGAAATCATTAAAAGCAGGATTATATGTTTCTTGCATGTAATGAATAAAACCAAGAGATGAAGGAAATGAAAAAGGCAAACCCTCTACCGTAACTAATTTTGCCATATTTTCCCTGTCTTTGTTTTTATCATATTTAGGACAAAAAATTCCCCCTATCGTCGGCTTAATTTGACCCTGTACTTGGTTGGGGACAATATGTGAACCTTGTCCCGACTCAGATGGCATTGGCACACCCAATATTTTAACCTGGTATTGATTCCACCTAGCTGTGTGCGCGCTTTGTACATGTCTCAATAAACCTCCCGTCCGACCTTGACCTTTTCCGGTTTTAAATTTATAAATATTTTTACAAATTTTACATCTAACTACTTGATTCTATTGGTCCCTATGTCACGACCCAAACCGGAGGGCCGCGACGGGCACCCGGACCCTACCCGCCGGACACCAAAGACACACTCCACCCTTAATCATCTTTAAACACAGACTGAGCCGTGATAGATTATATAAAGTTATAACCCAAAAGCCCCAACTTATCCATTTGTATACTAAGGCCGACAAGGCCTTACATGACAACTAACCACAAGACACCTATCTACAAGCATCTAAAGAGTAGAACATACCATGACCAGATTGCAACTCCGAAACAAATAAAGTGCTCCGAATACCAGCTGAACCAGCAACCTACTAATGTGAACCGACACTCTCTCAACATGAACCTGCGGGCATAAAATGCAGTGTTCCCCGACAAAAGGGACGACAGTGCGACTGATGTACTGAGTATGTCAGGCATAAGAAATAACATAGTAGAGATATATCATAGTCTGAAACAGAAATATCTGAACATCAGTAAATGCCCCTGAGGGCCCTAATACACATGCCTAAATGTTATGCACAATG
This sequence comes from Anisodus tanguticus, assembly GCA_034509755.1. Lineage (NCBI taxonomy): Eukaryota > Viridiplantae > Streptophyta > Magnoliopsida > Solanales > Solanaceae > Anisodus > Anisodus tanguticus. The sequence goes on from CM067556.1 coordinate 27,220,235, forward strand.
CAGTTTCTATATACATCAGCCTCATCGGGCATCTTTCTTACTATAAGAGCCTCTGTGGGCATCATACCATATAATGATTAATGAACGAATGCATGATGCAAATGCAGTATACTAATGTCCACACAGGAATCCTCCCATAACCGCCTCTGTGGGCATCAGGTTATATCGCCACTCAAGGGCATCACATCATATTGGCCTCTTCGGGCTCTTTTTGTGATAGTCTGTACCAGTTGCAGGTGGTGTGCGTATATAACGCCTTTTCTCCTTTCCCCAATTCCCATATATATATATATAATATTTACCATATAGTAATGTGCATAGCACAAGTGGTCCAGGGTAACATACGAGTGCAATGCAAATAAAATGCATTAATAATAATAAAACATCCGGAGTGACACAATATCCATTACACCTTTGGTTAAAGGTGGGAACATCAACAACTCTTCCGGTGTGCCTTATTAAGGTCTTAGAAACATATTTGGATATTCTTTCAACATAGGAGTCGATGACTTGATCCTCCCTAACTACTAAGAGTAGAGTAATTTAGGTAGCAACATGGCGGTTACGTTTCGCACATAGAATTATGTCAAAAGAAAGAAAGAGCCTTGCATACCTTGTTGTCGAAATTATCTAAGTCCTGCGGATCCTTGTAAGCTCTATGAATGATTATCTACATGACACGGATGATTTAAATCATAATCGAATCAATATACTAGAAACAGATTCATAGAGACATTCTAGCGAACACCTTGTACGCGTAGAACCTAATTTCCTTCTATATCGAAACCTATGCCCGTAGCGAAACACCCAGCCCTCCTAATCCTTCTTCTTATTGCTACAATATCCAAAACAGTACAACAATTTCACATGAAACCCCAATACCTTACTATTACGGCAGTTTCGACAACACCCAACTCAAACTTAGCATTTTCTATAATCATTTTAGAGCTAATGACAAGAATCATGTTTTGAACTTGTATAAACTTTAGGAACAAGGAAGATTACCTCTTTTAAGGGCAGTGACAAGCATCATCGGAAAATATTTCACCCCAAACAACTTCCGATAAAACAGAAACAGAACCCCCAAAATCGACTTTCAGGACTCCTTCAAACTTCTAGGTCTCTCTCTTGACTTCAGAGTGTGCAGGCTTGTTTAAGGACTTGAATTTTGCCATAATCAAGGTCTAAAACGCCATGAATCTCCCCTCTTTTTGGTTATGCGAAAGCTTACGGAAAATCCCGCAATTTGGTCGATAATTTCAGAGAGTTATCAATGAGAATTGACCCCTTCTGATTAAAGTGTAACATTTCTTTTCCAAAAGAAAGATTTCTACTGAGCTTAAGGGATGGAGGTCTTTAAAAATGGAGAATATTGGAGACTTGTGAAGCTCTGAAGCTGCCAACGACTGATTTCAGGCGTAGTCACTTAGACAAATTGTTATAAGGCTACACGTAATGTCCCACTATATATTATCTCCCCAACTATAATTAAATAATCCAATAATTAATTAATTATACACACAATTAAATTCCCGATCTCCATTCACTTAAATCCTGACGACTTATAAAACCTTCTCATACTTAATATCATAATTCTTATAATATGACACTAGTCCATAACCTTGTCGGGGATATACAATTATTATTATTAATCCCGATCGTCACATTGTTAAATCCAAAATTATTTCGAAATCACACCCTTGTATATACTAATTTCCTTATTAGTATACACAATCATAACTTAAAACTTCCCGGGGTCCGGGTCTACTTGTCAACGTTTATGTGCTCAAACCATTACCAGGAAATACGGGGTGTTACACCCTATCCCATGCAGCTAATTTTAATTTTCATTGTGTGGAGCCTCGACTCATACTAGGGGAAATAAGAAACATTCCAGTTTGAGGTTGAGGTGCACTAATAGGTGTGTCATCTACATTATCATCTAAATTAAAGTCTCGTTCAGATGCAGAATATACGTCAACATCTAATGGTATATCATTAAAAAGAAGTTTCATTTATATGAGTGTAATCAATCAAATCATCCTGATTAGGAATATGATAACTAGAAGAAGTACCTTTGCCCTTGTTACCTCTACTAGAAGAAGCACCCTTACCCTTACACTTAATAATACGTCTAATTTCTTCCATTTTAATTATGCAAATAAATAATTAAAGATAATAAAATTAAGTGAGATAATTAAAATAAAGTAATAATAATAATTTTAAGAAGGAACGAAGGTATCAAACGCCGACGTAACGTCGATGTGTAATCGAGGTTGAAAATTGAAATTTTGCTCGGTGGATGATCCTCAAGCTAGTTGCCAACTTCACTCCCAATTTTTGAACTTTGATATAAATGAGTAAAAAAAATATAATATTTAGTAATCAATGTAGAATTATAGAGAGATAAATTGAGAGATTGTAGGAATATTTGTAAGAAAAATAAAGAGGAAAATGAGGTATTTATAGTTGAGAAATAGGGTTAAAGTGTAAATATATTAACTTAGGGGTTAAAAATAAATATTAAGGCGGTAGGGGGGATTTATAGGGTGGGGTGGGGGTGGGGTGGGGGTGGGGGGGGGAATGATCAGTATACAACGACTATTTTTGCAAAGGGGGAGGGGGTGGCGGGGCGGGACGAGCTCAGGTCCCGTCCCGAGTTCGAACCCCGACACCGTTTTTTTATAGGGGGGATCGGGGCTGGGTGAGGCGGGTATTGGGATGGGCCGGGTCGGGATCGAGCCAACCCGGCCCACTGGACAACCCTATTTGTAAGTGTAAAAGTTTGAAAAGTATATTTGATAAAATTAGCTTTTGTGTGTGTCACACGTGTATCCCGTGCGTCGCACGTGCATCCCCTATATCACACGTGTATCTCATGCGACACACATACATCCCATGAAATTTAGTAAAAGTTTTTTAAAAATCAGATATATATTACTAAAATCTGGTATTTAAAATTAAAATGAAGATAAGTTTAAAGATACTTCGACAACAAATTCATAATCCAATAAGATAAAGAAAATTTGGTTGACTGCTTCTTATTTTATAGTTCTGATTTATTAATTGATATAGTTTTTAATTTATGTCATGTAAGAAATTGTTGGACATATTAAATGATAGTGTAAGATCATTTTCATAATCACATAAAAGAAGTTAAAGACAGTTTTGTTAATCTTGGCTCAATAATCTTTTCTAGCAAAGAGCTCATTATATTGGAACCACAGATCTATATCCATCAGATGGTAGTTATTTAATTTTGTTTAATTAATTGTACTTTTAAAATGTGTTTACTCTGAAATTTGAAATAAATTAATCAACTTTAATCCTTTCCAATGTACCAAAAAAAAAACTCCTAATTGTTATGAAATAATAAAACTAAAACAAGAATATTATGGAGAAAGAGAGAAGAGATAAAAGTTCTTTATTTCTCTTGAGGGATGTAAATACAAAGAAGGGAACATCTCTATTTATAATAGAGAATTGACTTGGTACCAAAGTTACTAACCTTAACTTTCCTTGTAGAGATATACATTCACAATTAAATAATATTTATAACACTTCCCCTTGAATGTATATTTGGTAGATAATGTGCCGCATTAAGATCTTACTAGAAAAAATTCTAGTGAATAAAAAAAGTGTTAAAATAATTGAGGAACACAACTACCATAATCACCTAAATAAAAAATGCCTATAATATAGTAAAATACGCGAAAAGAAGATGTGTACCTTTGTCTGCCATATCAACGTGCAATTGAAGATGAATTAGGCTGAGTCTTCCTCTCCCTTAGCTTAAGACGGCTGGCACCTTATGGGAATATGTCTTAGGTTAAGCCATGAGAGTGGACCTAGCCTCATATTTATAGGCTTACAAGCCTTAAGCTAGTGGGCCTCCCCATTACAGGCTCACTGGTCTCCAACAGGCCTACACTATTGTCAGCCCACACCTATTACATGAAATGACATGGGCCCATATAACTTCAATCCAAGAACTTGAATCTTCACATCTCAATCTTGTGAATCATTTTCTCGAAAGTGCAATTGGTAGAGATTTGGTGAATAAATCAGCCATATTATCACTCGAACAAATCTGTTGCACGTTGATATCACCTTTCTTCTGGAACTCGCGTGAAGAGAATCTTTGATGAAATATGATGTGTTCTATAACCTTTATAAATCCTCCCTTTAGCTGGACTATGTATGTTGCATCTCCACTCTTTTGAAAGAGTTACATTATCGACATATATTATTGTTGGAATTACGCCAAGTATATTTCTAACTTGCTTTATAAACAGATGCTATCTTTATATGATTGACTATCATGTAGAACAACATCGTATGGCTGTAATCCCTCATAGTCATAGAAAAATATATAAATGCATCAATTGCGCTAAAATATGACACTTCAGGAACAAAGAGTTCTGCAAGTTTGTCATTTCAACTCCTTTCATCAGATATTGCTTTTGGAAATTCTTCAAGAGTTCTCAATAATATATAAGTCATGAACTTCCAAAATAATATAATAGATTCCGATTTTCATAAAAACGTAAGGATAAATAGAGTCATTTGTACCCTTAGTAGTCAATGAATATTAAGGTGATTAAATCGCATTCACCTTGCATAATTTAATTCATATAAGAATTATGAACAAACTTCTAGATCTTGTATATGCTTCAGGCATTTAAAATTCTTCGAGAATTTTCACATAATTTTTGTCACTTGACAGTATCATAATATTTAAATGCGTGGCATTTTCTGGTGTCTGGACTGCAAGTATAATAAGCTTGAAGCTTATCAAAATGTGTTATTTTTACTTGATAATAGTATCTACATTAGCATGCTTCATAGACGTAGAATTCAGATCCTCACAATCTTTTACAATATTGCGCTATATTGTATCGAAGATATCATCGACGATATATCATTTGTATTGGTTCGCAATGTGACATAATCATTGAGGTATCATTATTTTCATTATATTAGGTACCTAAACCTCTCATAAGGTTTCATAAAGTGTTATGTCGTATGCTCTTCAAGAGCACATTGCCTCCTTATTATGACCATTTTGATCATTTGCTCTTCTTTCTTTTCAAGAATTACTGCATTTGGAACAAATTGATCTATCGTGCTTCATGCATGTTGTAGGCTCTATCCTTCAGGGATATTAATTTAATATGAGTATTTTGCATCTTAAATATGAAATAGTTGGGTCAGCAAATTAATGCTTCTAGCGTTTGGCTTGAATTATCTTTTGAACGAGGATCATACTGATGATAATTCATATCATATTTCTTACCTGCTTATTCTCTCCTCCTTATCTTAGAAAATATAACATATATTCCCACTTTCTTTCGGGACTCCATCTATGTGCATCGTGGTAGATCCAATAATTATATATCACACATCAAAATCTATAAGATGAAAATATCTGGTTCATGAACCTGAACCAGTTGTGAGGGAAGAATTTTTCATAATTTATTGGGCTGAAGCATAAAGTGTCGTTGTATGCAATATAGCATATCTCATACCAACACATGAAGCTTTGTTCTCATAAGCAATAGTTTAGCTATGTATCGGAGGAATTCAACGCTAAACCAGCTTGGATATAAATTAACATTATCAAGATGAATTGTCTTGATTACATATTCTGAAAAATGTGCTCCTAACTCAATTATTTTGAGCAAGCAACTTCTTAAATGTCAAATTGCGGGTGACAATAAACGTATTTGTGACTGTCTCATAGATGCATCTATTTATGACATCACATTGTAGGTGAACGGGCCCACATTCACTTTTTATATTTTTCAGCATTTAGGGGATTATGTCCCAACATTAGCTGGTATCAACTTATCATGAGAACGAGCAACACAAAAGAAATCTTGAAGAATCTTCTAGTTCTTCAATATATTCTGAATAATTAGCACATCGGATTTAAGTCAGGATGATCAAAATTGTTACGTCAACTGATAAAATTATCTTTATTAGTAAACTTCAAATTTACTATGACATGTGCTTTTTGTTTTAGTAAACTTCTGATTTACTATGACATAAATTTTATATCAATATAAACTTCTGGTTTATCGTGACATGTGATTCATCACGCATATATTTGTAGTATAATTTAGAGAATAAGGCGGGTAACCTTTAACATACATATTGTTGGGTCCGGGGCTACGGATAAGCAAGAATATGTAAGAATAAAACCGTAACAGCTAGAACAATTAAAACGGTTTCTGGATATTGCCTTCAATGTTGTGTCAACATCTGAGGCAACATTGTGATAAAACAGTTATAAACATTTATAGAGTAAATGCAGCGGAAAAGTAAAGAGACACAAGGTTTATATTTTCAAGGGTATATATTAATATATCCCTTGATGGTCAATGACCAAAGAATTGTATAAATTATATACAATTATAAATGAATTTCTTTTTACAAGATTGAACAATAAATGCGAAAAAGAAATTACAAACAAAAGTAAAGTCGCAGATGACTTCAGCCTAAAGTTAAAAGATCTAAAAGACAAATACAACATCTTCATTACAATTGCTTGAAATATAAGGTTGATCTAGAATCTGGGCAGCAATAGTAATGTGGGACTAGATGTTGTTATACTACTTTAGGCTAAGTGTGTTGATCCAGTTTCTAAGGTGAATATCCGAGAGCTCTCTTGGTAATTCTTCTCGTTCAATTCTGGATATCGATACTCTGAAGCTCCCCTCTATTTATAGTGTGGAACTTCCCTTGAAATCCTCACTGATTGGTTGCGGAGGTTGAGTAAAAGAAGGCTTCAGCTTGGACCGGTTCTTGCTCCTTAAAAAGCTCAACGTTCTGGACTTGGTCTTCACGCTGCTTCCTCTCCAAGCTTTGACTGTTTCTTTTACCACGTTTTAAACACAACATCATTGTAAGCTTGTCTAGGTCATTTTTTACTCACAGTAATACAACCTGTTTTGGCCGGAAGAATAGGCAAAATCGTTACAGAGATGTTGTCAGGAATGTTGTCACAACATCGCAGGAAACATTCTTATTTTCATAAGATGTTGTCCTGAGCATTTACAGATGTTGTCACAACATCCATCCAACATCAACAATCTCCCCCTTTTTGCCTTGCTTCACAAAACTCCATACGAAGCGAAAATGATTAGGATACTGATTCCCGATGTAGTCCTTACATTCCAAAAATCAGTAGGATCAGTGATATGCTCCCCCTTAACCTGCAGTATTAAATTCCAAGCAGTGTTGTATCGATAATTTGATTAGATAGGAGTTATGTTCTGTTAGTCGTGACTTACTTACAGCAACTGCGTAATCAGTCTACAGTAACCATTCATAACAATCCACATTATGCAAACATATATAAACAGCTTTAGAAAGCAGTCATGATGTCTACAAGAATAGACCAAATATCCCAAAGTAAAATATTATAAACCAAAAAAATATTCCAAATGTCAGTATATCCAATATTCAAATAAATAGAGATTATCAGCACTCCATCCATCATTGAATCAACACTCTATTCCATCAGCATGATCATCCTTGACTAGAGTAATCGAGTCACAGTAGCTTCCAGCCGCTTTCTGTGATCGATCACTCTGTGCAGCACCATCTTCATCTCCATAGCATCAAAAGTAGTCAGCAATCATCATCTCAACTTCTCTCCCCCTGCATCATAGCTTGGCCTGCATCATCATCAGTAGCAGCTCCCCCTGTCTGTCTGCTTCCAGCAGCAACATCATCAGCATCATCCTCTCCCCTTTTTTGTGAAGAAACTAAGCCTACATAATAGTTTCTGGCTCGCACTAGGTCTTGAATTTTCCTGTCAAGTTCAGCAATGTGCTATCGAAGGCAGTCTTTGGACATTGGGACCTTTCCTTGACCAATGTTGTCAGGAATGTTGGCAACATCCTTTGATGTGTCAGTGTCCCATTCATCTTTCTTCCAGGGCAGGTCAATAACCTTGTCCCTGATGTTCACAAATGCTCGTTGTACTGAGTAAACCTCTAAGGCTGGACTCAGCTTTTCTTCTTTTGGAGTCTTAAAACCATGGTTGAGCAGGATTTGAAAAATCAAGGAGGGGTATGGAAGGGCAGAGTTGCTTTGTCTTTCTACTAAGTTGGCAACATGGTTGAATATGAGGGTTCCTAAGTCAACTTTCTGATTCCTTCCAATCTTGAAAAGCAGTGATGCTTGATCAAGGGTCACTACTGTCTCGTTGAGGGAGGGTAGCCAGTTGTATATAGCAAGTTTGTGCAAAGTGGCAAACAAGGCAGTGAGTTTTGACATAGGACTGCGATGAGCTCAAACAGTGATCAAATTCTTTGTAAGGTACTTGATCATTGAATTGAGTTCCTCCATAGTGGGGTTTGGTTGAGGTTCTCTTTCAGTAACAATTATCCCAAGAATGGAGTTGATGATATTAGGTATAAAATTGTATACCTTGTTGTATAGGTACACTCTCCCAAATTTCTTCGAGGTTGTGTCCCTAACAGCAAGCGTCAGATTAGCATAGAACACCCTAATCACTTTCTCACAATTAGGATTCTTACCAGATACAGAGCTTAAAATCTTTCGACTACTTAAGAAATCAACTAAACCATTTGTGGAAAATGAAGTTAGGTCAATCACTTTCTCCCCTCTAACTCCTCTATTTTAAAACCAATTCCAGTTACTGGAGCATGATTTCGTTTGAAACATGGAAGAGTAGGAAATTACCTCAGAATCTGTTCTGTGTTTTCTTGTTCGGATGAGGTGGCTGCAGGTGTTGCTTTGGATGTTGGGGCAACATAGTCTGGGTCCATTTTCTCGTCTGTTGCCTTTGATGTTGAGGCAAAATTTTATCAAAATTCTAGTATGTTCTACGGATCCCTTTAGGAATAAAGTTTCGTAGAGGTATGTCATCTGACATCTCTTCTTCTTCTTTTTCCTTCTCAGTTTCTGCTTGTGGAGTGGAAGTTGATGGAGTTTTGGAAGAACTGGGCACACTAAAATCGGTGGCAGTGCCTCTGCTAGTGGTAGTATCAACAGGGAAAGTCGACTCTTCCCTGGATCTTTTGGCAGACTGGTTGTCCCTGAATTGGTTTTCGAAAACCCTTTTTGACCTTCGCGTTGGAAATGTCGATTTTCACTGTCTTGAGGCAAGGTTTGAGAAATCAAATGTTGCATCAACATCGATTGGGTTTTCATTATCGCCTGGGTAGCCCACCTGTAATGGCTTATTTGAACCAAGCAGGATCATATCATGTGTGCAGTCCTCCTCGACTGGTTTCAAGTCATTGATGGAAGTATAATGCTTGTAAACCTTGTTGCTATTTGCTGGACTAGTCGACATTGGGGAATAATCTTTGGTGTTTGTGAATTTTGGGGAAATGGACATGGGAGAGGATTTTGAAAAATTGGGTGTGTTAGAGAAGCTTTGGGTTTTGAAAAATGACGGTGGTGTTTGGGCTGCCATGATTTGATGGATTGTAAATCGACTGATGTGACAATTCCAAGACAAAAATGGGAGGTTTCATTATGGCAAAATATACTTACACTCAAACTCCTTTTCCTTAAATTTAGATTGTATAGAAGAATAAAAACTCTTTACACACCTAAAATAAAGGATTTACACAACACATAACATCATTTAAAATTTAAATAAAAACGGTCCTCCAGAATTTTTGGATTTTCCGTTAAAGACAGAGACATGTTAAATACCAAAAACAGGAATAAAATAAGATAAACCATATTGATCAATGTACTGGAACACGATGTTGTTAATGATGTTGGCAACATTTCCAAGTTAAACAAACATTATGAGACTCCAAGGATTTTCTGATTTGGCAGATGATATTTCCGTATATGTTCCCTATGAGACTAATCGCTGGACTAATGTAACATTTTACCATTGTCCTTAATCAACTTAGTTGAACACATACAGATTTAAAAAATATTGAGGAATTTTCAACCATTTTGAAGCACGTTGTACTCCTATATAATAGGAACGATACCAATCTTAGAGCTTTGCTCTTTTTGTATACATCCAAATCTTTTAGTAGAGGCTTCGCCTTCTTATGATACTCCCTTTTTTATGATATACATAATTGTTTTATATATATATATCATCGCAGAGAACAGTATCGCATTCATATCTTGTCCTTTTAGAGCCATGCTTGAATCTTTTGAAAAACAGTGCAACATCACTACAACACTTATCATGTATATTGACTCAACATTAAATGTTACCCAGAATGTTAGGACAACATTTCAGACAACATCTACCTAGCCTGTCTTATTTTCAAAGAAAACAGAGACCAAGAGATTTTTTCAAGCTAGAAAATCTTTCATGATCTAAAGGTTTGGTAAAAATGTCAGCCAGTTGAAAAAGAGTATCAATATGTTCAATTTGAACTAGCTGTTTTTCCACTAATATCTATGATGTCTTATATCTATGTTCTTTGTACGTGAATGCTGAACAGGATTTTTGGAAATATTAATAGCACTCAGATTATCACAATACAAAATCATGGAGTTATTAGAAATGTCATAGTCATCTAGCATATGTTGTAACCAAATCAGTTGAGCACAACAACTTCCGACTGCCACATATTCAGATTCGGCAGTCGAGAGTGATACACAATTTTGTTTTCGACTATACCATGAGACTAGATTATTGCCAAGATAGAAACACCCACCACTAGTGTTTTTCCTATCGTCTACATCACCGGCCCAATCCGAGTCACTATATCCTATCAGATTAGGATTAGTGTCTTTGGAGTACCAAATTCCCAAGTCACTTGTACTGGCAACATATCGAATGATACGTTTCACAGCATTAAGATGAGATACCTTGGGACTGGCTTGGAACCTGGCGCAAACACATACGCTAAACGTGATATCGGGGCGACTGGCAGTAAAGTATAAAAGGCTACCTATCATGGATCGGTACAATGTTGGGTCAACATCTTGTCCAACGTCGTCTTTACATACCTGTTGCGTAGAGCCCATTGGAGTCTTCATGTGTTTAGCATTTTCCAGACCAAATCTCCTAACAAGATTCTTGGCGTACTTGCTTAGAGATACAAAGATCCCATCTTCATTCTGTTTAATCTGCAAGCCTAAGAAAAATGTTAGTTCTCCAATCATGCTCATCTCAAATGTTGTCGACATTGCTTCGACAAATGACTTCAAGAATGATTCTGTAGTCGAACCAAAAACAATATCATCAACATAGATTTGAGCTATTATTACATTTACACCGTGTCTTTTAATGAATAATGTTTTGTCATCTTCTCCACGGGTAAAACCAAACTCAACAAGGAAGTCAGTTAGACGACCATGCCATGCAAAGATTTCTTGAGCTTGTACACATGATGTGGGTGGTGAGGATCCTCAAATCTCTTTGGTTGTTCAACATATACTTCTTTGTCCAAGTATCCATTGAGAAAGGCACCTTTAACGTCCATTTGGTGCAAGGTAATCTTTATATAGCAAGCAATAGAAAGAAGCAATCTTATTGACTCAATTCTAGCCACAGGAGCGAATGTCTCATCATAGTCGATACCTTCTACTTGTGTATATCCTTGAGCAACAAATCGAGCTCTGTTCCTAACAATCTTCCCTAACTCATCTGATTTGTTTTTGAATATCCATTTGGTCCCAATAACATTTGTGTTGTTGGGTCGTGATACCAAGTCCCAAACCTCATTTCGGGCAAATTGTTCAAGCTCCTCTTGCATGGCTTGAATCCAAAAATTATCTTTTAATGCTTCCCCAATATTTTTAGGTTCCAAAGTAGATGTAAGACAAGAAAGACTTACATGTTGATATATGGTGGACATGCACACATACCTTACCATTTCTCGGTAATTCACTGGCTCTTTCCATCTTGTATGCCTCTTCTAAAAAACTCCCCCTATCACCTGGTCGGGTGGATGGTTCCTTCTAATCCTCGATGGAGGGTCTCTTCTCACTTGATCATTCAGTTCAGTAGCAGACTCCTCCTCGACTTCGTCTCCTGTGTTCTCTCTTTGAGGTTTAGATGTTTCTTCTGATGTCAGGACAACATCTGGGACTACATCTGTTTCTTTAGTGGGTTGCTCCTCTTCAACTACAACCACAATGTTGTTTTCTGAAGATCTACCAGATATATCCAGCAGGTCATCAAAAATAACATTGACTGACTCTTGTATGGTCTTTGTCCGAAGATTGTATATTCGGTAAGCATGGCTATTCTGAGAGTAGCCAACGAATATTCCCTTGTCACTCTTAGAGTCAAATTTAGCCAGTTGATCCCTGTCATTAAGAATATAGCACACACACCCAAAGATATTAAACTACCGCAATGTAGGTTTCTTTCCATTTAACAGTTCATAGGGTGCCATCTTGGTCCCTAGCCTTAAATAGATTCTATTACTTATGTGAGATGACATGTTCAAGGCTTCTGCCCAAAACCTCTTTGACAATTGCTTAGAACTTAACATAACTCTAGCCATTTCTTGTAAAGTTCTGTTCTTTCTCTCGGCAACCCCATTTTGTTGTGGTGTTTTTGGTGCCGAAAATTCATGGAATATGCCTTTCTTTTCACAAAATTTTGCAAATGTTTGATTTTCAAACTCCTTTCCATGATCAGATCTAATTCTGAAAATCGAATAACAAAACAGATTCTTAATCCTAGAGTAAAGTGTTCTAAACATCTCAAAGGTTTGTGATTTTCCTTTAAAAATATATCCAGGTGAATCTGGAAAAATCATCTACTATCACATAAGAATATATCATCCCTCCTAGGCTATCTACCTCGATTGGACCCATAAGATTCGTATGCAATAATTAAAAATAATGAGACGTACCTGAATGTTGTCCGTCATGTTGGACAACATTATGAGAGACTCGGGTCTGCTTTCCTTTCAAACAATCTTCGCACAGTGTTTTATCTTTTGGATCCAGTCTGGGAATGCCTCTGACAGCTTCAAATGAGATCACCTTCTCCAAGGTGCCGTAGTTGACATGTCCCAACTTTTGATGCCAAAGTGTCAAGTCACCTACCTTTGCGGAGTTGCAAAACTCTTGTCTACCGACTAGATAGCAATTATCTCCAGTTCGGGTTCCTAACATGACATATTTATCTGTAGAATCTGTAATCTTGCATCCAAGTTTGTTGAATTTCACCTTGAGATCATCATCACATAGTTGGCTTATGCTAAGAATATTAGCAACCAAACCTTCTACATGAAGAACATTTTTCAAGGCCGGTACATCCGGAACATTAAGAGTTCCTTTACCAATTATCTTACTCTTACTTCCTCCTTCAAAGGTCACGTACCCTCAATTGAATGCTCCATACTCCTTCAATAGACTTTTGGTACCTGTCATATGACATGAGCAGCTACTATCGAAGTACCAAGAACCTGTAATGTTAGTACGCAAAGCAGTTATGCACATATTACATTTCAGATTCAGTTTGGGTACCCATTCGTTTTTCTTCCTTCTGCTTTCAGGCTGGTTACTTTGAATGTTGTCAGTGATGTTGGGCAACATTGCTGACGACATTTTAGGAAATATGCTGAGTGCAGAGTTTTGAAGTTTGTAGCAGTAGGGCATAAGATGTCCTGACTTTTTACAGAAGCTACATACAAACTTCGATCCAATCTTAGTGATCTGAGAATTACTCGGATTTTCTTTAACAAATTTTATCCTCTCAGTTTGACTATGGATTCTGGAAGTATTTGTTTTTCTAGGAGATTGGTACCCAAGCCCAGCCCTTGTAGGTTTATTGAAGTTCAATATTTCATCCAGTTTGGAGGTTCCTATGTTGAGCCTTTGAAAGGTGGTCTCAGCTACGTTCAATTGTGCACGAATCTTACCAAGCTCTAGGTCCTTCTTGGTAAGTGCCACCTCTAATCGGTTGATTGTGCCTTTCAGATTGCTATTCTCAAGAGCCAATAATTTTGCTTTTGAGTATAGTTGCTCAGATTCAGTGATTAAGGCTTTACAAAGATTTTGTAATTTCTTTATCACGTCGTCTTTGGAGTCAACTAGATCTAAATTTACAGCCTCAGATGAAGAAATAAATCCACTAAAACAATTTACATCAGAATAGTCAAAGTATACATACCTCTCTGATGTTGAAGACATTCCAGATGTTGAGTCTGATGTTGTTCCTGATGTTGTCACAACATTGTCAACAACATCGTCGGATAGTGAGTGTTCGAACATGGCTGCCAGCATTGCCTGTGGTTCTTCTTCTTGATCTCCTTCCTCCTCTTCGTTCTCATCATCACTGAGAGTTACCCACATAACCTTACCAATATTTCTAAGGGTGTTTGCGCACTCTTTAGCGTAGTGTCCCCAACCCAAGCATGCATGACACTGCACTCCCTCGAGTTGTTTGGGATTGAAATTGGTACTATCGGAGTTAGATTTCCTCAGTGGATTGTGATTTCTTTGCTCAGAAGGTGACCTATTCGGCTGTTTATTGAAGAGTGGGTTTTGATGCTGTTTGTATTTGGCTTTATTGCGATCATTGTTGATCTTTCTCACCATCGAATTGAATCGATGAGTAAGTAAGGCAACAATTGCACCATTTCCCAGTTCCTCCAAGTTTTCTTCCTCGCTTTCCAATTCAGTTTCCGAGGTTTGTCATTGGAGTGCCAAAGTATTGTCTTTATACACATCTCTTTGGCTCTTCATGTTCATCTCATATGTTTGAAAGATGCTCATCAAGGCATGTAGATCCATATTAGCAAGATTATGGGCCTCTTCAATAGCACAAATCTTAGTATTAAATCTTTCAGGAAGAGATCTGAGAGCTTTATCCACAAGTTGTGTGTTGGTTAAAGGAGAACGAAGCACTTGACACTGATTAGCAATGTCAATTAACTTTTCAAAATAGGATTTTATGTCTTCAGATTCTTCCATCCTTAAGCGTTCGTATTGGCTCAAAATCATGTGAAGCTTTGTACGTCGTACACTCGAGGTACCTTCACAATGAGTTTGTAAAGTCTCCCAAGCGTCCTTGGCCGTAGTACAATTCTGGATGAGTTTAAACATATAGAGATCTACCCATCCAAATATCGCATTTAGGGCCTTTTCATTGAAGCTCGCACTGTTGATCTCTTCCGCGGTCCATTCAGATTCGGATTTGGTAAGTACATCACCATCCTCATCTGCTGGGTACTTGGGAATCACATAGCCTTCGAAAACTGATCTCCAAGCTCGAACATCAATGGATTTGATGTGCGAACGTAGTTGAATTTTCCAATAGGCATAGTTAGTTCCGTCAAGAATGGAAAGTCTACCAACGTTTTGTATAGCTGAGTCCATAGCCGTAATATTCAGAATCAAACACTTATTATATCAAGTGTTGGCTTTGATTCCACTTGTTGGGTCCGGGGCTACGGATAAGCAAGAATATGTAAGAATAAAACCGTAACAGCTAGAACAATTAAAACGGTTTCTGGATGTTGCCTTCAATGTTGTGTCAACATCTGAGCTTGTACACATGATGTGGGTGGTGAGAATCCTCAAATCTCTTTGGTTGTTCAACATATACTTCTTTGTCCAAGTATCCATTGAGAAAGGCACCTTTAACGTCCATTTGGTGCAAGGTAATCTTTATATAGCAAGCAATAGAAAGAAGCAATCTTATTGACTCAATTCTAGCCACAGGAGCGAATGTCTCATCATAGCCGATACCTTCTACTTGTGTATATCCTTGAGCAACAAATCGAGCTCTGTTCCTAACAATCTTCCCTAACTCATCTGATTTGTTTTTGAATATCCATTTGGTCCCAATAACATTTGTGTTGTTGGGTCGTGATACCAAGTCCCAAACCTCATTTCGGGCAAATTGTTCAAGCTCCTCTTGCATGGCTTGAATCCAAAAATTATCTTTTAATGCTTCCCCAATATTTTTAGGTTCCAAAGTAGATGTAAGACAAGAAATACTTACATGTTGATATATGGTGGACATGCACACATACCTTACCATTTCTCGGTAATTCACTGGCTCTTTCCATCTTGTATGCCTCTTCTAAAAAACTCCCCCTATCACCTGGTCGGGTGGATGGTTCCTTCTAATCCTCGATGGAGGGTCTCTTCTCACTTGATCATTCAGTTCAGTAGCAGACTCCTCCTCGACTTCGTCTCCTGTGTTCTCTCTTTGAGGTTTAGATGTTTCTTCTGATGTCGGGACAACATCTGGGACTACATCTGTTTCTTTAGTGGGTTGCTCCTCTTCAACTACAACCACAATGTTGTTTTCTGAAGATCTACCAGATATATCCAGCAGGTCATTAAAAATAACATTGACTGACTCTTGTATGGTCTTTGTCCGAAGATTGTATATTCGGTAAGCATGGCTATTCTGAGAGTAGCCAACGAATATTCCCTTGTCACTCTTAGAGTCAAATTTAGCCAGTTGATCCCTGTCATTAAGAATATAGCACACACACCCAAAGACATTAAACTACCGCAATGTAGGTTTCTTTCCATTTAACAGTTCATAGGGTGCCATCTTGGTCCCTAGCCTTAAATAGATTCTATTACTTATGTGACATGACATGTTCAAGGCTTCTGCCCAAAACCTCTTTGACAATTGCTTAGAACTTAACATAACTCTAGCCATTTCTTGTAAAGTTCTGTTCTTTCTCTCGGCAACCCCATTTTGTTGTGGTGTTTTTGGTGCCGAAAATTCATGGAATATGCCTTTCTTTTCACAAAATTTTGCAAAGGTTTGATTTTCAAACTTCTTTCCATGATCATATCTAATTCTGAAAATCGAATAACAAAACTCCTTTCAAACTCCTTTCCAGTTTCTAAGGTGAATATCCGAGAGCTCTCTTGGTAATTCTTCTCGTTCAATTCTGGATATCGATACTCTGAAACTCCCCTCTATTTATAGTGTGGAACTTCCCTTGAAATCCTCACTGATTGGTTGCGGAGGTTGAGTAAAAGAAGGCTTCAGCTTGGACCGGTTCTTGCTCCTTAAAAAGCTCAACGTTCTGGACTTGGTCTTCACGCTGCTTCCTCTCCAAGCTTTGACTATTTCTTTTACCACGTTTTAAACACAACATCATTGTAAGCTTGCCTAGGTCATTTTTTACTCACAGTAACCCAACCTGTTTTGGCCGGAAAAATAGGCAAAATCGTTACAGAGATGTTGTCAGGAATGTTGTCACAACATCACAGGCAACATTCTTATTTTCATAGGATGTTGTCCTGAGCATTTACAGATGTTTTCACAACATCCATCCAACATCAACACATATATCTTACCCACTCTATATGTAATTGTCCTATCGTTTATAGCTCCAATATGATAGCCACTTACTTTAGTAAACTTCGGGTCTACTATAACTTGTGTCTCGATCATAACAACTTCCTATATTACAATATAGAACGAATGACATAGTGGTAAATAAACTCTTCGGGAGCTTTCAATTTATTTTTCATAATCAGATATTGTTTGTACATTGCTGGTGTCATGATTCTTATAGACAAATAATTAGGCTCTTCTCGACCTTGATCATTAGTTTTATACTATCAAATATTGCTTAGACACCGATGGTGTCATGAATTTTTTTTTACTGCTTCGGGAGTAAAGTTCCAAGTTCTATTACTTTGGAAATAGAGTTCAAAATTTGCTACTTCGAGAGCCGATTTCTGAATTTACTACTTTGGGAATAAAACATAAAATATTTAGAATATTTTTTTTTCCAATTATTTTATCTCTTTTGGAGATGAGTTGTTATAACTTCACAACTAAATGCACGTCCGTAGTTATAAGCTTTACTCATGCTTTCACATTCACTTCAGGGGATGAATTTGTATTTATAACATTTATCAAAATTTCTCATTCTTCGGAAATGGAACATAATCATTTGAACGTGTCTTAAGCATATCAAATTATAATAAGTTAGAACCTCTTTAATATATTACTACTTCAAGAGCAAATCAAGTCATAAATATAAAGAATTTTTCTCTAACATATTTGCAATTGTAATCACAAGCCTATAGAAAAATATTACCACTTCTGGCGAATAACGATCCAAAAAATCATAAAATTAATTTCAAGAAATCAGGAAATAAATATGCAAGTTCCAGCAGCAAATTTTCAAACGAAAAAAGAATGAGTAAAATCCATATATGCATGGATTCTGTGTTTGTAGCTTTACAGAAATTTCCAAGGTATTAAATACTATTATTCACGGTATCACTATTATCTATTATTAATAGTAACGTAATGATTACCACCTTCAATAACTGGATAGTGATATTCTTTTCCAGTTTTGAATCTTTTGATATATATCATTTAGATTAAAGCCATGGTAAGTAATTAATTAAACAAATCATACCTTTAGAACAACTAGATAGCAAGCAAGAAATATTTGCAGAAAGAAAAAAATAAAGAATGAAAGAAAACAAGCACAAGATCGTAGATATCAGTTTGCAACACAAGCCAAAAAAAGTACTATCATTTGGAGATATAGTTTGCAAAATCAAATTAACCTTGTAAGAAGAAATAAAGGTTATGTAATTACTACTTTCTTCTAAAGCCGAAAATTGCCAAATTCAAACTTCTATTTCATCCTGCACTAAATAAAGGCTAGAGCAGTTTGAAAAATAAATAAATAGATGATTGTTATATACTACAACTTAGTCTATAGTAAATATCTCACTCAGCTAACGCAAAGAACTTGAACATTGGCGATAGAAAGTTGAATACTACCATTCTTTCGCGTTGATTCTGCCGCAGAGTAGCTTAAAGAATTCCCATTCGCTTATCTCAACATCTATAAAAAAGTCCTCTTATTTTCTAAATAAGGTAAGCTTTGAAGCCATAGCTTGCTAATTTTTCCATCATCCAATCCACAACAAATCGAATAAAACCTGACGAAAAAGAAGTGAACACGAAGCTGAGGAATGATGTAGCTCGCCTAAAAGGAGAGGAACGAAGCTTCGTCTTTGTTTTTCTTCAAATTTCCAATCATCTTTCGCTCGCCGCAACTAACGGGGACTCGGTTCATTTCCCTTCCTTTAGCTACTAAGATGTTTCAGTTTGCTAAGCTTGAAAAGTCCAAAAAGCGTAAACTAGCCACAAAACATGGATACAGTTTTTCGATTGGAGATCCATAGATCATAGATGGTATCTCCGCATGGAAAACGTTCTTCCTTCTCAATGCCCGAGCATCTATTCAATGCATTCTTTTCGATCTTGTATCCTATGTAGGCTTGCAAAGCATAAGCAAGACAAGCGGTACACTGAACACCAACCCAATCTCAACGGAAAAAAAGAAAAAGAAAAAGCAAGTACATCATCAACGGCCTCTACTCCTGACATGAACGGTCGCTTTTTTAGAACTAATTCATAGGCACTTTCTATTATTTAGACTTCACACACTATATAAAAGATGTCGCACCCGATTTTAACCACACGCGGGTCAAAGCGGAATGCAACGTATTGGTGATTCCTGGGTATTGGATTAAGGAGTCGCCACCTAATTATTTTATGGTGAATTAGGGCACCTAAATATTAACTAAATGCTGCAATATAACTTCAATTTTAAGGTCTGCCAAACTAATGAGATTCTAGGTAAGGGTTCTTTATTATCCTAAAGGGAAGGGGTTAGGCATCCCCTAAGATCCGCTAACTTGCGATTATCCGATCAAACTCAGGTTAATTATTATACTAAGGAAAATACATGTTTTAAAAATAGAAAGTTAAAATAATGTTGCAAGTATTTTAGTAAAAGAATGCATTTTGTACAAGTATGCATTTGTATGGTATTAAAGAAAAATACATGTAAAGTTTGAAAAAAGTATGCATTTAGGACAATTAATAGCAAGGAGAAAAACGAATTACTTATAATGCCAAAGAAGTAATTTTTGAAAATCATATTGAGTTGTACAATTAATAAAGTGAACAAAAGATGATCAAAGTTTGTTTTGAAAAATTTAAATATGCATGACGAGCCTAAAAATAAATAAACTAGCGGAGGGTTTCTAAGTTTGAATTAATTGAGCCTACAAATAAATAAACTAGCGACATGTTTTAAAATACCCTATCCATTATCCATTCATGACCTAATTATTCTAAATATCCTAACAACCACACAAGCATTAAATAATTATTACAGACCCAAATAGAAATAACAAAATTAAAGAATAACAATGAAAGGGAACTAAAGCGGATGACGATGTCATCTCGCCCTATTGGTTTTGAAATCCCGAGGTTTGGAGAATGCAAGGAGTGTGAATGCGGGTCTTCGTTCGGCAATGATCATGATGAGTCTCATAACGAAACTCTTCATAGCTCCCCATGCAATTCATGCGAGTGAAGAAAAGAAAAGAAAAGGATTAGTAGCGGAACATGGACATACATACACGTATGAATAAATATTTCATAAAAAAAAAAGTAATATATTATTGGGCCTCGGAATGCAAACAGTGTGCGGGAGGGTGTAAAAAAGCGAGCCAAAACAGAACTTCAGAGCGAAATAAATTGGCTTGGATGCGCGATGGGCCCAATTAACACGCGGAAAAATAAAAAAAAAGCAGGCCCAAACATAATTTAAGATATATATATATATAAAGAAAACAGATTGGCCCATGAGCCCACATCCAACATACATTCAGTCATTCCACATTCTTTTAACCCAAAAATGCATATGATATACGAAGGATATATGATATGCCTAGAGATATGCGAGGATATACAATCTTAGTATACACTAGGTATATACCTAGACTTTTATACCTTACATATCTTGAGGTATATCATTGTATACTTAACATTTCACAACTAGAAGAGACAAAGCAAGATCGGTTTTACATTTACCAGCAAGAGAAAAAGATAGCCATAGGTATTCCAAGGCAAAAATAATGAACCATATGAATAAGAATGGAGAAAGTCAATTACTAGATGGAGATAATGCACTAGCAGCCTAATAAATTCAAACCAATAATGCTAAACCAACTATGTGATCATGCCCAGTTTCAGACCACAAGCAGTAATAATCAGACAAGACATGCTAGTATATGGGGAACAAGGATAAATGCATTTAATTAGATAATACATCACACGAGCCTAAGTAAATACCTAACATGGGATACTTAGCTTATTAAGTCCCCTAAACAAACAAATATCACAAGGCATTTAACCCAATCAATATCACAGTTCTTTAAAAAAAATTGTTAACAATATTTCAACATATTACAACATATATAAATCCAATCAATAACTTAGGTTGCTTGAATCAATTATTAAACGTGTTGACCAAACATCATACTTAGACATTTTAAGAACACAACATTATTCCACTAATCAAATACTAAATACAACACACTAATCAGGAATCCAGCGAAACATATCTAAAACGTATTAACATAACCAAACAGGCTATTATACACAATATAACTTAGTCATTAGAAAACACAATAATATGAACAAAACACCACATGATTAATACAACAAAATAAATAGAAAAATGCAAAAAATGAACAGAGAGGAGATGTAGTTACGCACCCTCTCCGGGCAGCGAACCGAGGCGTTGTTTTGAATCGTCGAATCCGCTCGAGAATGTTTAGAATTCATATTTTTGGATGTTTGATCACCGAATTCTGAATTTATAATTCTGAAAAGAATTCCTTTTCTGAAAAATTCGACCCGACCCGATAGTGACCAGACCCGAATCGAACTAAAATAGAAATCAGATATTTTGAGGGTTAAATTTAAGGAAAAGAAAAGGAGTAATTTTCGGATTTTTGACCCAACCCAAAATGTGAAGAACAAAGGGATTTTCGGATTTGGGAATTAAGGAACAAAAGAGGTGATTCTTCACCAAAATTAAGAACAAAGAAACTTGAATTTATAGTCTTCAAACCCAAACTTAATAATCTGAATATTGACCCGATTTCGACCTCTCCAAAACTCTCTCTTTAACAGTGAACAAAAGGAGTATTTATAGATGGTTTTCCCCCCCAACGTTCACCCCGTCAAATCGAGTTTAAATTTAAAAATAAAGTGGTAAAAAGTCTGATTTTTGGGGTATGGGTCGCAGGTTTTGGGGGAATGGGTATGGAAATTGATGGGTTGGTGGTGTCAGGGGTAGAGGGGTTTGGGTCGTGGCAGGGTAGGTGCGGGAAAGGGGGGTATGGGGCAGAGGGGTGTCAGCGGCGATTTGGAGGGGAATGGGTGAAAGAGTTTAGGGTTTTTGTTTGGTGTAGGGGGGAATAAAGGGTTGGGCTTGGTATAGGGCTTTCGGGTGGGCCGGTTCGGATTGGCCGTTTGGGCTGGGGTTTTCAGGTGGGCCAAAAAAATAAAGAGGGGGAGTTGGATTGCTTTGGGTTGAGTAGAAATTGTTTTGGGTTGGGGAAATAAAAAGTGGGTTGCGTGTTTAAAAATATAAAAAGGGTTTAATAAATACATAAAAAAAGCTTTGAAGAAATGCAAATTATTTTTAAAAATGAGATATAACGATGTGATAATAATTAAAACATAACATTTGCGAAATGATTAATGCTTGATAAAAAGTGGTGTCATTTTACCAAAAATTAAAATGCATATAGTATTACGGTTAAAATTATGATTATGATATTAAAGGCAAATGATAGTAAAAATGCGAATAATAATAATAATAAATAATGATGTTGAAAATAGACGACGATATTAAAAGGCCTATATGAATCAAAATATTTAAAATTGCAAATAAATATCGAAAAGTGTAGACAAAATTGGGTGTCAACAGATGCCCCTCTTTGGCCGGAGACGGTGAAAGAGTTTTCGGACAAAGAAGTTGACTAAGTAGCCAATTTTGTCCTGATCATCGGGACTCGAAGAAAGATTAGGGCTGCATGGGTAGAAAAGATCCCAGGGGGAGAGAAGTTGCAAAATATGGTGGAGATACGAGATATATTGCCCCAGTGTCGGGTTATGATGACACTGGTTGCTGGTGTGGCAACATATTGGGAAAGAGCGGAACGACGTTCAAAGTAGGCCGTTGACCAAATTGCCTCGGTTCACCGTAAGAAATAGTTCCACGTTGTGCTGAAAGCTCCTGCCGATACAAACTCCTGTGGACTAAAGCTAAGATAAAAATTAGTGCATAACTGTTGCATACAATGTGTATATGAGAATATGACTTGGGCGCCTGACTGAAATTAAAATTCCCGCATTATGAGGTGGGCGCCTGACTGAAATTTAAATACCCGAATTAGGAGGTGGGCGCCTGACTGAAATTTAAATACCCGAATTATGAGATGGGCGCCTGACTGAAATTAAAATACCCGAATTATGAGGTGGGCGCCTGACTGAAATTTAAA
This sequence comes from Anisodus tanguticus, assembly GCA_034509755.1. Taxonomy (NCBI): domain Eukaryota; kingdom Viridiplantae; phylum Streptophyta; class Magnoliopsida; order Solanales; family Solanaceae; genus Anisodus; species Anisodus tanguticus. The sequence goes on from CM067556.1 coordinate 27,243,536, forward strand.
TACCCGAATTATGAGTGGGTGCCTGACTGAAATTTAAATACCCGAATTATGAGATGGGCGCCTGACTGAAATTTAAATATCCGAATTATGAGGTGGGCACCTGACTGAAATTTAAATACCTGAATTATGAGGTGGGCGCCTAACTGAAATTTAAAATACCCGCATTATGAGGTGGGCGCCTGAAATGACGTCGTTGTATTGACGTGTTGTGTTGAAGACGTCGTTGTAATGTTGTAAAAGATAGTTGTTGTGCAGAAGACGCCATTGCGTAGGCGTGTTGTTGATGACGCCGTTATATGGGCGCGTTGTTGATGACGCCGTTGTATGGGCGTGTTGCTGATGACATCATTGTAATGTTGTTGATGTCGTTGTAATGCTGTAAAAGATAGTTGTTGTGCAGAAGACGCCATTGCGTAGGCGTGTTGTTGAAGACGCCATTGTATGGGCGCGTTGTTGATGACGCCGTTATATGAGCGTGTTGCTGATGACATCATTATAATACTGTTGATGTAGTTGTAATGCTGTAAAAGATAACTGTTGTGCTGAAGACGTCGTTGTAATGTTGTTGACATCATTATAATGCTGTAAAAGATAATTGTTGTGCTGAAAACGTCGTTGTAATGTTGTTGACGCTGTTGTAATGCTGTGATTCGAAATAACATCCTTGTGCAGACATAATGGTCGGGGCCCTGTAGGTCATGATGATGTCTTCGCATAGATGTAAAACAGGAACGTGATCCTTGTGGTGAGCTGTGATGCCGAAATTCTTTGGGAAATTGATCATAAGTGATATGGCTTCCCTGCTTCTTACAACCTGAAGAACCCGTACTCAAAGAAAATTTGTGAGTTAGGGGGAGGGGCGGTTGATTCGCGTTGACTTTGTAGTTTTGACTCTCGATACTTGCATGTCCTGTTGATTCGGACCTGTAGCCCCGTCTGGTTCCCAGTCTTGGCAAGACGTTAATGAAAACATTTGTTGAAAACAATTCGTTTATAAGAAAGTATGCATAAAAACTTATGTCGAACTCTAATGAAAATATCTGTTGAAAATAATGTGCTTATAAGAAAGTATGCATATATATAAATGTCTGTCGAGCAGTGACATGCGGTGAAACAAAGCAAACGTCTTATCCAAAATCATTCTTCTGGCTGAATACTTTGTTGGCCAACACTTTTCTCATGTATATCGGCGTCTTCTTGCAGTGAACCCTTAAAATTTTGCCCCGGCTTCTGATATGTGAGGATGCTGAACTTTCAACTGGACCAAGCCGAGTCTTGTGGGGGTTGCTCGGTTGTCCTATCAAGGTGATCGGACAGGTGTACTTTATTACATGCAAGATAAAGGGGGAAAATTTTAATGGTGTGACCGAAGCCGATATAGACCGCCTACGTATCCCAACAAGGGAATCAGGTCATAACGTAATTCGTTACAAGCAAAAGGGGATTGTAAGAATTTTCTAAAAAATGGGACCGAAACCGATGTGGCTGCCTACGTATCCCGCTGAGGGAATCAGGTCATGACGTAGTTCATGTTACAAGCAAATGGAATTTTTCGGGAAATTTCTGTCTTAAATAGACTAAACCCTATGTGGGTTCTATGCGTGTCCCGCCGAGGGAGTGCAACTTTTACAACATAGAAAAAGGTATTACGTAGAGAATAATAAATCCTAGATATGGTATCCCTCCATTGCATATGTATTGATAGCTTTTGGCCATACTTCGCCGTCCATTTCAGCCAGGATTAGCGCTCCTCCAAGTAGCACTTGGTGAACCATGTAAGGCCCTTCCCAGCTAGGTGTGAATTTTCCTTTAGATTCATCTTGGTGTGGGAATATGCGTTTTGACATCAACTACCCCGATTTGAAAATCTTTGGCTTTACCATCTGTTCTGATAAAGTTGCCCCAGACAAACTGCGTTGATCTGCTTTTCATCAATCAGTTTTCGTACATGATTCTGTATCCACTTGGCGTTGAAAGATATAGTGTTGCCCCAGTAGAAGTCCTGATTGTAGTGTTATAGCCCAAGAGTACAAAAGGCAAACGCTCGTGCCAATGCTTGTAATTTCGTCGCATAGACTTTGTTCGCTTGTTTCATTACATGTCACATATTATCGACAAATTTATTAGTTTGGATGATGAAAGAGAAAAGAAAATTATTTAAACAAAATGAATTTTAAAATAGCAAAAGCAATGCGGATTTGTGATTTTGAGCTTTCAAAAGGTGAAAGCAAAACACATTAAATGCATAGATGTGATTCAGGCCTCAATCTGAATCGCGTTGTTTTATTAAATATTAATGCAATTAACTAGTTTCCGGGAGAAATAAGGCCGGGGCACAGGTCCAATTTTCCTAAAACATCTCCTTGGTTGAATCTTTAGCGTAATCATCGAGAATCACATTGCATTTTGCTTATTCTTCAACAATGAAAAATCTTTTGAATCCCCTCACGAGGTTGGTTGCATTGTCCTCCTTTGATTCCTGAGTGGCGCATGCTTTGACGAATGACTGACTCAGAGGCAGAACAGGCTTTGGTAAAGGAGCATCTCCCTTCCTTCGGAGATTGGTTGATAATACTTTTTCAGGAAAATATGGTGTCATGATCCGCGGCTTTGGAGGAAACACTTCTACTCCAAATGGTGCCCTCAATTGGACTGTAATCATAGAGGTGATAAAGGCCGATGATTCAACATTTTCCTCTCTCTAGACTGGCACAATAGCCCCTTCCAAATTGTGCTCTTCATCAACAGTAATCATGTTCGCATTGGCATCGTCATGATTTGGAAAATGGTTATTGTTTACATTAGGGGAACCCCCTTTCTGTTGGATAACTCCTTCTCTGATCAATGCCTCGATTTTGTCTCTAAGGGTATAACAATTTCCAGTGTCGTGTCCAGGGACTCCCGAGTGGTATGCACAATGCTTAGTCTCATCGTGCCATTTGGGAATAGGATTTGGGACATTTCTTGGGATGGGCTGGAGTATTCCTGCGATTCTCAGCCTTTCATACAACTGGGCTCGAGGTTCGGCTAAAGGTGTATAGGTTTTGACTAGCTTTCTTTCGTGTTTTGCACGGGGTTTGGGTGCGTTTGGTAGATGGACTCGTGGCTGAGGTAAGTATGCGGGCTGGTATTGTGGGGGATTTGGATAGGCAGGTGTTTGCGATAGGCTATATATTGGCTGGGTATGGTAGATAAGGTAGGGACCAGGAGAGTGCTGATAGTAAGGCTGAAGGCTTTGGGCGTATGGGCTATAATAGGAAAGCTGAGGATTTTGGGTATTTTGATTGTAGTAGGGAGGCTGGGGTGACGACCTTTGGTAATTTGACATTTGATTTGGCCTATGTTTCTGGACTGTCATGACAGGTGACACACCGTCCCTCTTCTTCTTTATTATTCCCCCAAATGAGTCCGACTGGATTGCCTCACTCGTTGCTTGCAACGCTACCAAGTTTGAAATTCTCAGAGTTTTGATACCTTCTTCTATGAAATCTCCTATCCTTACGACTTCAAAGAAACTTCGTCCTATGACGCTTATCATTCTTTCATAGTATGTTGCATCTTTCAAAGATTGTACAAAGAGAGTGGCTATCTCACTTCCCGCTATCGGGGGTTGAACTTTTGCTGCTTCCGCCCTCCACTTCATGGCGTACTCTCTGAAGGTCTCTGTGGATTTCTTTTCCAACTTCATCAGATAAAATATGTCAAAGACTGTGTCAGTGTTAAACTTAAATCTATCCACGAAATCTTGTGCCATCGTGCCCCAATTAAGCCATTTTCGCGGGTTTTGGCTCGTGTACCAGTCGAGTGCTTCTCCTGTCAAACTCCTTACGAACAACTTCATTATGATAGCCTGGTCTTTACCTACCCCAACCAGTTTGTCGCAATATGATCTTAAATGAGCGTGAGGATTTCCCTTCCCATCAAACAAGTCAAATTTTGGCACCTTATATCCGACAGGCAATTCAATGTCGGGATGCATACAGAGATCTTCGTACTCGAGTCCTTCATGTCCCTTGGTGGTTTGGATGTTCTTGAGTGCTTCTTTTAGGCTATGAATTTCTCTCGCCACACTTTCTTCATACTGGTCAATTTCCTGAGGAGCTATGTTTGGTATTGTGGTAGTAAAAGGTTGAGCTCCCGTTACATATATTGGCGGTACACACTGTTTGTTGTAGTTAGTGATGTGTGCCATTGATATTTGTTGGGTAGCCCGGTGATTTTGTGTGGGAGGGGTATTTTGGATGAGTTGGGTAATTTGGGTAAGTGGAGCTTGAGGTGCATATAGAGTTGTGAATGATGCCGGATCATTTTGTAGCGGCCTTTGTTGTGGACTGTCTTGTGGGTTAGTGTGTTGTGGATTGGTTTTGCTTAGTGGTGAATTTTCGGGGAGGTTTTGGAGAAATGGCGATTCAGGAGATGAAAAAGTTTGCGGTGCAGTTGCATTGGTTCCTTGTTCAGGGAGTGGGGTATTGGCACTAATGGACAAGTTGGTGAGATTTTGGAGCCGCTCTATCTCAGTCTGCATGGCTGCCATCTGTTGTAACAGTTGGGCGATGTATTTTCTCTTGGACGGTAGCATTTCTATTTTACGAAGCTTCTGGTTCATCTCTCGAAAGAGCGATAAGTCCCAGGCCAGTCCGTTCGGATGCGTCTGAATCAGTCATTTTTCTGAATGATCGGGCCTTTGATCTCGTGAAGTAAGGGTGTTCCGCCAGTTCTAGTCAACGCAAATCAACCTTTGAGAAAAATAATCTAGGCAAAATAAACCTTCTAAAAATGAAGAAAACCAAGTTAGTATAAGGTGAGTAATTATTGATTCAAATAATATGCACAGAAAATGAGAAGCAGCAAAAAATAACAAGCAGATTATATGAAAATTAAATGCGCGTCCTAATATGCATGGGGCCTCTCTTATGCCAGAGGTGGGCCTAAACGCCACATATGCGAGATTATGATGGATTAATCCAACCTACTAAATTGAAATGCCTTTATTGAAAAAATAAACGTGCATTTTCCAATTTCGGCATATCCTGATTAGACTTAGATTCGTCTATCATTATCACGCTACACACAATATGCTGAATGGTCATTGGGTCGTGAGGCCCGTCGACAATTCGGTGGATTTCTTAATTGTGGAGTCGATGCTAAGGATCGACCCACCTAAGGTGTATGCATGCATGACTTAAGATAAAGGGCGGTATAGCTCTACCCTAAATTTTTTAAGATTTGGCTGACTAGACTCAAGGTTCCCGAGCGGACTACTCGAGTGAGAAGGCTACGCGGCCACCGGATGGTCCGGACACTCGGCGCATACGCCAACTCTCCTAAAATATGGTAATTTGAAAGAAATTTGCGGTGCGCAAAACACACCTCGCGTGTAATGTGTGATAGTGTCAATTTTTCGTAATGGAAGAAATATGAGCGGAATGCCAATTTAAGGAAAGCAGTAAGAGAATATAACAATTAAAGCAGTTATGCAAAATTTACAAAGAAAGCAAATCAAAGCAGTAAATCAAATAAGGAGCAAAAAATAAAGCACAGTAATAAGTAACCTGATTTTGCTATGGTTAAGAACCTAAAAATTCCCTAGTGGAGTCGCCATGTTGTCGCGTCCGATTTTAACCACACGCGGGTCAAAGCGGAATGCAACGTATTGGTGATTCCTGGGTATTGGATTAAGGAGTCGCCACCTAATTATTTTATGGTGAATTAGGGCACCTAAATATTAACTAAATGCTGCAATATAACTTCAATTTTAAGGTCTGCCAAACTAATGAGATTCTAGGTAAGGGTTCTTTATTATCCTAAAGGGAAGGGGTTAGGCATCCTCTAAAATCCGCTAACTTGCGATTATCCGATCAAACTCAGGTTAATTATTATACTAAGGAAAATACATGTTTTAAAAATAGAAAGTTTAAATAATGTTGCAAGTATTTTAGTAAAAGAATGCATTTTGTACAAGTATGCATTTGTATGGTATTAAAGAAAAATACATGTAAAGTTTGAAAAAAGTATGCATTTAGGACAATTAATAGCAAGGAGAAAAACGAATTACTTATAATGCCAAAAAAGTAATTTTTGAAAATCATTTTGAGTTGTACAATTAATAAAGTGAACAAAAGATGATCAAAGTTTGTTTTGAAAATTTTAAATATGCATGACGAGCCTAAAAATAAATAAACTACCGGAGGGTTTCTAAGTTTGAATTAATCGAGCCTACAAATAAATAAACTAGCGACATGTTTTAAACTACCCTATCCATTATCCATTCATGACCTAATTATTCTAAATATCCTAACAACCACACAAGCATTAAATAATTATTACAGACCCAAATAGAAATAACGAAATTAAAGAATAACAATGAAAGGGAACTAAAGAGGATGACGATGTCATCTCGCCCTATTGGTTTTGAAATCCCGAGGTTTGGAGAATGCAAGGAGTGTGAATGCGGGTCTTCGTTCGGCAATGATCATGATGAGTCTCATAACGAAACTCTTCGTAGCTCCCGATGCATTTCATGCGAGTGAAGAAAAGAAAAGAAAAGGATTAGTAGCGGAACATGGACATACATACACGTATGAATAAATATTTCATAAAAAAAAGTAATATATTATTGGGCCTCGGAATGCAAACAGTGTGCGGGAGGGTGTAAAAAAACGAGCCAAAACAGAATTTCAGAGCGAAATAAATTGGCTTGGGTGCGCGATGGGCCCAATTAACACGCGGAAAAATAAAAAAAAAGCAGGCCCAAACATAATTTCAGATATATATATATATAAAGAAAACAGATTGGCCCATGAGCCCACATCCAACATACATTCAGTCATTCCACATTCTTTTAACCCAAAAATGCATATGATATACGAAGGATATATGATATGCCTAGAGATATGCGAGGATATACAATCTTAGTATATACCTAGACTTTTATACCTTACATACCTTGAGGTATATCATTGTATACTTAACATTTCACAACTAGAAGAGACAAAGCAAGATCAGTTTTACATTTACCAGCAAGAGAAAAAGATAGCCATAGGTATTCCAAGGCAAAAATAATGAACCATATGAATAAGAATGGAGAAATCCAAATACTAGATGGAGATAATGCACTAGCAGCCTAATAAATTCAAACCAATAATGCTAAACCAACTATGTGATCATGCCCAGTTTCAGACCACAAGCAGTAATAATCAGACAAGACATGCTAGTATATGGGGAATAAGGATAAATGCATTTAATTAGATAATACATCACACGAGCCTAAGTAAATACCTAACATGGGATACTTAGCTTATTAAGTCCCCTAAACAAACAAATATCACAAGGCATTTAACCCAATCAATATCACAGTTCTTTAAAAAAAATTGTTAACAATATTTCAACATATTGCAACATATATAAATCCAATCAATAACTTAGGTTGCTTGAATCAATTATTAAACGTGTTGACCAAACATCATACTACATTTTAAGAACACAATATTATTCCACTAATCACATACTGAATACAACACACTAATCAGGAATCCAGTGAAACATATCTAAAACGTATTAACACAACCAAACAGGCTATTATACACAATATAACTTAGTCATTAGAAAACACAATAATATGAACAAAACACCACATGATTAATACAACAAAATAAATAGAAAAATGCAGAAAATGAACAGAGAGGAGATGTAGTTACGCACCTTCTCCGGGCAGCGTACCGAGGCGTTGTTTTGAATCGTCGAATCCGCTCGAGAATGTTTAGAATTCAGATTTTTGAATGTTTGATCACCGAATGTTTAAAATTCGACCCGACCCGGTAGTGACCCGACCCGAATCAGACTGAAACAGAAATCAGATATTTTGAGGGTGAAATTTAAGGAAAAGAAAAGGAGTAATTTTCGGATTTTTGACCCAACCCAAAATGTGAAGAACAAAGGGATTTTCGGATTTGGGAATTAAGGAACAAAAGAGGTGATTCTTCACCAAAATTAAGAACAAAGAAACTTGAATTTATAGTCTTCAAACCCAAACTTAAAAATCTGAATTTTGACCCGATTTCGACCTCTCCAAAACTCTCTCTTTAACAGTGAACAAAAGGAGTATTTATAGATGGTTTTCCCCCCAACGTTCACCCCGTCAAATCGAGTTTAAATTTCCAAATAAAGGGGTAAAAAGTCTGATTTTTGGGCAGATTTTTGGGGTATGGGTCGCAGGTTTGGGGGGAATGGGTATGGAAATTGATGGGTTGGTGGTGTCAGGGGTAGAGGGGTGTGGGTCGTGGCAGGGTAGGTGCGGGAAAGGGGGGTATGGGGCAGAGCGGTGTCGGCGGCGATTTGGAGGGGAATGGGTGAAAGAGTTTAGGGTTTTTGTTTGGTGTAGGTGCGAATAAAGGGTTGGGTTTGGTATAGGGCTTTCGGGTGGGCCGGTTCGGATTGGCCGTTTGGGCTGGGGTTTTCAGGTGGGCCGAAAAAATAAAGAGGGGGAGTTGGATTGCTTCGGGTTGAGTAGAAATTGTTTTGGGTTGGGGAAATAAAAAGTGGGTTGTGTGTTTAAAAATATAAAAAGGGTTTAATATATATATATAAAAAAAAGCTTTGAAGAAATGCAAATTATTTTTAAAAATGAGATATAACGATGTGATAATAATAAAAACATAACATTTGTGAAATGCTTAATGCTTGATAAAAAGTGGTGTCATTGTACGAAAAATAAAAATGCATAGAGTATTACGGTAAAAATTATGATTATGATATTAAAGGAAAATGATAGTAAAAATGCGAATAATAATAATAATAAATAATGATATTGAAAATAGACGACGATATTAAAATGCCTATATGTATCAAAATATTTAAAATTGCAAATAAATATCGAAAAGTTTGGACAAAATTGAGTGTCAACAAAAGACATTAACAATATACAATTAAGAGCTTGAGTTGATTAGATGCTTTATAGATACATCTAGCTTCAAACGTTTAAACCTTGTGAATGATCTCTTCTGTTTTGATGAATAAATCAAACAAGCTGTAATTGGAGTTAATCCGTAAATGATCGACATAAACAGAAAATGTTAAATGGAAGAAATGCTTATAATAAATTTCGCAACTACAATTTGAAATGTGTATTATTGAGGAAGCTCTTTAACAAACACTATAAAAAATAAAATTAGTTACGAATTTCGTCGCTAATCTATAGCTCATAGCTACATATTTTTTTAGTAATCCGTCACTAAATAAAATTAGTATCGAATTTTATTGGTTAATTATAAAATCAGTCGGTCGCTAATTCATGTTTCTTCATTACTGAAAACGGTATCTAAAATTTTCCACGTACCTGTCAAGTCAAAGCATATAGGACATTGGGGAACTCTCTCGTTATTTGCCCAAAATATTGAGAAAGTTGTCCATTAGGCAAAAAACCCGAAAATGAAATATAATTTATAATTATTCAGGAAAGGAGGGTGGAAAACTTGAACATCCTCGTGTAAGAGTAATTATGGGGCAATCTCATAATTATCTCCAATTCATTATTCATAATTGATATTGTAATATTTTGTAATATCTCATTAATTAGGATGATTATAATTAGTATCTTATATTTTAGATAGGATATATTAGTCTTCCATAAGACAAGCATAGTATGATTATATATATATTGTACTATTGAAATGAAATTAATCAAGGAATTAATTTCCTACATGGTATCAAGAGCCAAAGATCATTTGCCCTAAACCCTTCTCTTTTCTTTTCCCTTAGCCGATTTCATCATTTCTCTTCTTGCTAATTTTTTCGCCCCCCTTAGGTTTAGTAGTCATAAATCCTAAACCTAAACAATTCCTGAAACCTAAAAACTAAAACAAACCCTAGCTGACAACTACCCCCTCCCCCCTCAGCTAGACTTTCTTTCTCTTCCAAAATAACCCTAACCAACATTTAGGGTTCTTCCATCCACTTCCATCAAAACACCACGTCATTCTCCTCTTCTTTTGATTCTAAGTGGAACTTATGGCCGAAAAACAAAGCTTTCATCCCGCCCTTGCCGTTAATAAAGTCAACAAATTTATATCCATAACTCTTGAAATGGAAAAAGGGCAATATACCTCTTGGGCGGAGTTGTTTAAAATTCATTACCGCGCATATGAGGTAATCGACCATATCATCTCATTCGAGTCATCATTGGATACCACTACGGTGAACAACAAACTATGGTCCCGGGTAGATGCTATAGTCCTTCAATGGATTTATGGCACAATTTCGAATGATCTTCTCCATACCATATTAGAGCCGAATTCTACGGCTCAACGGGTGTGGGAACGTTTACAAAATATATTTCAAGATAACAAACTTTCTAGGGTCGTTTATTTTGAACACCAATTTACTAACGTAAAATTGGATGACTTTTCCAACATCTACGCCTATTGTCAGGAATTGAAGGTACTTGCGGACCAACTATCCAACATTGGTTCGCCCATAATAAATCAAAGGTTGGTCCTTCAGTTGATTGCAAAGTTGAACAAACAATATGATGGAGTTGATATGTTCATTCAATAAAGTAATCAATTGCCTCCTTATTTTAGGCCCGTTCGAGGTTGATTCTCGAATAAACGCGGAAAGCAAAACAGACATCTTCTGGAGCAGCTACCGCCGGAACTGCTCTCGTCTCCACCAACTCATTTTCTACGGATTTGGAGCCCTAAAATTCTGGTTCAGGGGGCAATAATAATCACCAAAATAATGGCAAAAAATGGGGTTCAAACCGTAACAATAAAGGAAAAAATAATGGTGGAAATGGACGAGACCGGGGTGGTGGCCAAACTGTCGCCGATAGTGGCCAGTCCGGGCAGTGGCGGGCTGGCAGTAGCGATAATCAGTAGGGCAGTACCCACCGTAGGCCTGGGCCCTATAGTGGGCTGCCCCGCCATGCCCTTATCCAACTTCATCATGGGCCAGGCCTCCTCCTTCTTCGAATCGCCAACCCGGTATTCTAGGGTCTCGTCCACAATATGCTTTTGCGGCTCAGACACCGTCCTCAGTTGGCTATGCACCCGTGGACATTGAGCAAGTCATGAACAACATGAATATAAGTGTTCCGGATGAGTCTTGGTACATGGACACATGGGCTACGTCACACATGACGGCATCTCAAGGTAATCTCTCGTCCTATTTTAATATGAGCAATAATAAAATTATTGTTGTCGGCAGTGGGCAGGAAATTCCAATTCGTGGTATTAGTCAGGTATTACTGCCATCTCCACACCCACCATTATACTTGAAAAACGTCTTGCATGCACCAAAACTATTTAAGAACTTGATCTCTGTTAGACGTTTTACCATTGACAACAATGTTTCTGTGAATTTTGATCCGTTTGAATTTTCTGTGAAGGATTCAGACGGGGATGTCACTTATGAGATGCAATAGCACGGGAGACTTATATCCAGTCACCTATGTTCCCCAAAATAGAGTGACCAAACCATCAACCTTTGCTGCCATTTCTCCAACTCTATGGCACAATCAGTTGGAACACCCATGAGCAGAAGTTTTTAATAATATTAAGAAGAATAATTTATTTTATTGTAACAAAATTTCGGACTCTTCTGTTTGGTAAACATGTTAAGCTTCCTTTTGCATCATCTACTTCTCATACTTTTATGCCATTTGATCTTGTGGATTGTGATTTATGGACATCACCAGTTTTGAGTTCTGCATGTCATAAACATTATATGCTCATTCTAGATAATTTTTTGAATTGTTTGTGGACGTTTCCCTTAGGACATAAATCACAAACCTACACCATTTTAAAATAATTTAGCGTTTTTATCAAAACTCAATTTGGCAAAAACATTAAATGTTTTCAATGTGACAATGGGGGGAATTCATCAATGCTCAATTTAATGATTTTTGTCACTAGAATGGGATGTCTTTACGTCTTTCGTGTTCACATACATCACCACAAAATGGGAAAGCCGAAAGAAAAATTCGAGTGATTAACAATATGATTCATTCTATTCTTGTGCATTCTTCCACACCACCAAATTTTGGCACCATGCACTTCAAATGGCCACATACCTTTTAAATATTCTTCCTAGTAAATTGCTTTCCAATGTGTCTCCTACACAGATGTTGTATCATCGTCTCCCGTCTTTTACACATTTTAGGGTGTTTGGGTGTTTGTGTTATCCTTTGTTCCATCAACTACCATTAACAAGTTGCAGGCTCGTTCAACTCCTTATGTGTTTTTGGGATACCCACAAAATCTTAGGGGATATAAATGCTATGATTTGACGAATGGGAAAATAATTATCTCTCGTCATGTTAAGTCTACATTCCCGTTTGTTAAGTCTCATGTGGCATCTTCACATTCATATGATTTTTTTGGATAACGGAATACATCCCATTTTATACCACCACCTTAATAACCAAGCACAAGTGGAACCAACCTAACAAAATACCCAACATTTTCTAGGCCAACCACAAAATGGGATTGGACCGAAGACCACAACATTATTACCGCTGGTCTCGGGCCAGTCCTATTTTCGTGGCAGGCAGGCCCAAGTGGGGGAGCCCACTGCTCCCTCAAATGAACCCGTAAACCAGCCCAATACCGAATCCCAGGCCAACACTGGATTGGCTGTCCATTTTCACTTGGCCCACCATGCACCTCCTCGGCCCATAACAGTACCGGAGAGCCCTACTACCCAATCAACGATGGAACAGCCTCGGACTATTGAAACTCGTGCCATGCACGGGATTTTTTGGCCCAAACGTCAGTGTAACCTACTATCCTCAGTTCAGCCTTCACCGCTACCAAAAAATCCCAAAGTTGCCTTGTCCGACCCGAATTGGCAAGCTGTCATGTTAAACGAATTTAATGCTCTTATTAAAAATAAGACGCGGGAATTAGTATCACGTCCGTCTAATGTGAACGTCATTCGGTCTATATGGATTTTTTATCATAAAAAGAATTCTGATGTTTATTTTGCGAGATATAAAGATCGTCTTGTTGGTGATGGCAAGTCTCAGCATGTTGGAGTTGATTGTGGTGAAACATTCAGTCCGGTAGTTAAGCCAGCAACTATCCGGACTATTCTCAGCCTGACCCTTTCCAAATCTTGGTCCATTCATCAATTGGATATTTAAAATGCATTCTTACATGGCCACTTACAGGAAACAGTGTACATGCATCAGCCGTTGGGTTTTTGAGATTATTCCCGTCCAGATCATGTTTTTATGTTGAAGAAATCCTTATATGGTTCGAAACAAGCTCCTAGGGCATGGTATAATTGGTTTTGCAGGATTTGTGTCCAAGTTGGGGTTCTCTCAGAGCAAGTCTGATCAGTCGTTGTTAATTTATCGAAAGGGAGATGACATGGCATATATACTTCTGTATGTTGATGATATTATTCTCACAACATCATCCACTTCACTTCGCCAGTCTATTATGTCCCTTCTTGCAGCAGAATTTGCAATGAAGGACTTTGGTCCGTTGAATTATTTTCTTGACATTGCCGTCACCTAATATGCATGTGGTCTATTTCTTAGTCAAAAGAAATATGCTGAAGAAATAATTGACAAAGCAGGGATGTCTTCCTGCAAACCGCCACATACTCCAGTTGACACAAAGGCGAAATTGAGTAACGCTGCCGGAACTCCATATAGTGATCCTACACATTACCGTAGCCTCGCAGGAGCCTTGCAGTATCTGACTTTTATGAGACCAGATATTTCCTATGCGGTTCAGCAAGTTTGTTTACACATGCATGATCCGAATGACGAACATATGGGGGCTATCAAAAGGATTCTGCAGTATGTTAAGGGTACTCTCCATTTCAGACTACATTTGTATGAGTCCTCTATCTCAGATCTTTCAGCCTACACAGATGCAGGTTGGGGTGGCTGTTCGGACACACGTCGTTCCACTTCCGGTTATTGTGTGTTCTTGGGGGACAATTTCATTTCCTGGTCGTTCAAACGACAATCCACACTGTCTCGACCAAGTGCTGAGGCAGAATACCGAGGGGTAGCCAATGTGGTTGCTGAATCATGTTGGCTCCATAATCTACTGTTGGAGCTACACTGCCCGATTGAAAAGGCAACAGTAGTCTATTGTGACAATGTGAGTGCGATTTAATTATCCGGCAATCATTTCAGTAACAACGCACAAAACACATTGAAATGGATATCTTATTTGTCCGCGAAAAGGTTACCCGTGGACAAGTCCGCGTTCTCCATGTACTGTCCCGTTATCAGATTGCTGACATCTTCACAAAAGGTCTTCCGCGCGTACTGTTTGATGATTTCAGGGACAGTCTCAGCATACGAGAACCTCCCGCTAAGACTGCGGGAGACTGTTAGAGTAATTATGGGGCAATGCGATAATTACCTCCAATTTATTATTCATAATTGATATTGTAATGTTTCATTAATTAGGATAATTATAATTAGCATCTTATATTTTAGGTAGATTAGATTAGTTTTCCATAAGACAAGCATAATATAATTGCATATATATTGTACTATTGGAATGAAATTAATCAAGGAATCAATTTCCTACACCTCCACCTCTATTTATATTTATAGTATGGATTTAGTAGCTTCATGGGTTGGTTACATGGACTTTCACTTTGTTGGTGACCCCATTTTCCCTTCCCCTATCTCCTATGTAATAAAGAAAAAAAATTATATTTATAGTATGGTGAGTCGTAATCCTGTATGGAGCATAATATTTTTAAACTGAATATTTTTGGGTAAATTTATTTTGTAGCATTAATTTCCCAGAAAAGATTTTCGAAACAAAAAGCAAGACATACCTCGGCCTGGGTCCAATGGCGGGGGCCCAGTTATCTGAACTGTCATGTTATCCAATTGGCTAATGGGCTTTGTTCTTAAAGAATTTGCATATTTGGCCATTCAAACATTTCTTTGACAGAGTAAATAGTAGGTAAAGTGTCACTGTATGACAATCGTGTCCGATACAGTATATAATTTGGGTGATTTATACTAATAGCCTTGGAGGTAAGCGGTCTTAAATTTTTTACCTTCTTGTCTGATGGATAAAATTCAAACTTAGTAAGTTTTGATATTTGACATTGAAGATTTGTCCCTAAATCAAGCAAAGATAAAAAGTTCAAAATCATTCATTTTCAAGGCTATCTGGTGTAATTTCCTGCAATAATTGGCATAAAAGAGCCATTCTTTGGCATATGACATCATGTAGTCCGAATTCAATTTATATCTGAAAGAAGTGGCACCCAATGACCAAAGTCATTTTCCTTAAAAAAGAGCACAATATATTGAGTACCTCTCTATCTCTTTCCAAAATCTTTCAATATTTTCTCTCAAATCTCCTGCTTCTTTATTCGGCTAAGTAATCTTCATTGATTCTTCATCGGTTTTGTGTTGCATTGTCATTTTTTCTTCAGTTTTTGTGTTTTTCATCGATTTTGTTGTTGGGTTGGAATATTCATTCACTTTTGGGTCTTCGATCGATATGTTAAATGATAAGGACAAATGGGAGATATTGAATTTTGTTGGAAACATCTTAAGGAACTTGAATATCAACTCTCATATTTTTATATTGATGATAATGTGTTAGATTGTTATAAAAAATCAAAATAAGGAATAGAATATCGTAAAACACAACGAAGATTAGTGTTATGAAGTGAAACGTCAAAGGAGGTTTTTGTTAGTTATACCTGTGATATACATGGGTTTGTATACCATGTATATCACGGTTTCACAAGGCAAATTACCATATGTGAAACTGTGGTATACACGGTATACAAACCCGTGTATATTACGGTTTTTGAAAGGTTTAGTTAGTGTAAATATTGTATTAAATTAGTATTGTACACTTACCATAATTATAGGATTCTTGTACAACTAGAATAGGGTTTTAGGAGTAGAATAGGAATAGGATTTTCCTATTATGGAAAATTGTAAATTGTATATATACTCTTTCATTAATGAAAATAATCAAGGTATTATTTCTTTCATGGTATCAGAAGTCTATGTCTAAAATTCTCTCAAATTTTCGTCCAACTTTGCATCGATTTCCGAGCCTCTCTTCTCGGTTTTCGTGCCCGATGGTGCCATCTCTCTTTCCAAAATTTTCTTCTCAATCCTTACATCACGTCTTGCATTGCTATTATGGCTAAGAACACGTTTCACCCTGCCTTTACTGTTTCTAACATCAAGAATCACATCCTTATCATTCTTGAAATAGAAAACGTCCAATACGCGACGTGGGCCGAGCTGTTCAAAGTTCACGCACGCTTGCATCAAGTCCTACATCACATTATCCTCGCGGCTCCAGTGGATACGGAAGTGCCCAAACCCGAGAATGATCCTAAGTTATGGACGACCCTTGATACTACCATTCTTCAATGGATTTACTCCACTATCTCTACCGACCTATTGCAAACGATTACCCGTCAAATGCTACCAACCCGAACTTGGTCCAGTTTCCGCCATCCAGCAGGCCCAGTTATTCAGGCTTATAGTGGAACCCGAGAGGAAATTATGGATCGGGGCAGCAAGTCGGCGTGCTTGGGCCTCGCCCCACCAGGCCCACCATGTAGCGGGCCCCACCCTACTGACATTGAAGCTGCGATGCACACACTTGGATTAAATCCCCCGGACGCGAATTGGTACATGGACACTGGAGCCACTACCCACATGACGTCCGACCAAGGTACTCTGTCGTCTTATTCTAATTTGAGCACCACTTGTGGCATAATTGTTGGTAATGGCATTTCAATTCTAATTCGTGTTTACGGTCATAAAACTTTATCTCCCCCCCCCCCATCCATCTCTTATCTTGAAAAATTCTCTTCATGTCCCTAACTTAATTATAAAATTTGTGTTTGTCCGTAAATTCACCACTGGTAATTGGATTTCTGTTGATTTTGATCCTTTTGGGTTTTCTGTGAAGGATTTCAAGACGGGGATTCCTCTCATGAGATGTGATAGTAGGGGAGATCTTTATCCTATCACGCCCACATCCGATCTCTCGAGTCAAGCCTTGCCATCTACTTTTGCAGCTCTAGCTCTTCCTTATGACATGCATGTTTGGGTCACCCTGGGTCATCTATTGTTTCTTCATTATGTAAAAATAATTTTATTTCTTGTAAGGATACGCATAGTACTCCAATTTGTCAATCTTGTCCTCTAGGAAAACTTGTTAGATTACCGTTTGTAGACTCTAAATCTCGTACTTTAATGTCATTTGATATTATTCTAGCGATTTATGGACATCTCCTGTTCTCAGTTCTTTGGGCCATCATTATTATGTTCTATTTTTGGATGATTATTCTAATCTTTTATGGACTTTTCCGTTAGCGAAAAAATCTCACGTTTTTTCACTTTTTTAAAATTTAGAGCATTCATCTGTAACCAATTCGAACGGAAAATCAAAAATATTCAATGTGATAATGGCAAAGAATATGATAATGGGATGTTTCGGGATTTTTGTAGTACTAATGGAATAAATTTTCATTTCTCTTGTCCTCATACGTCCTCACAAAATGGGAAAGCAGAAAGCAGATTTCGTACCATTAATAATATCGTCTGAACTTTATTGGGCCATGCTTCCGTACCCCCTTCCTTTTGGCATCATGCTCTACAAATGACTACATATCTTCCTACCAAAGGTTTGACATATTCATCCCCCTTCAAATCTTATATAATAAGTCTCTTTCGTATTCACATCTTAGAGTCTTTGGGGGCTTATGTTATTCACTAGTTCCGTCCACCACAATTAACAAACTTCAAGCCCGTTCTACCTCTTGTGTGTTTCTGGGTTATCCGTCTAATCATCGTGGGTACAAATGTTTTGATTTATCCTCTAATAAAATCATCATTAGTCGTCATGTTGTTTTTTATGAAACCCAATTTCCGTTTGCAAAGGTCAGTAGTCCCGGGCCTAGTTCGTATAAATTTTTAGATGACGGGGTCCTGCCATATATTATCCATCATATGTTGGACCAATCTCATACTACTACCCCGCCAGTAGGTCCACTGCCTGCTGGCCCACACCCGCCAACCCAGCCCACTCCTGCCTCTAGACCGTCCTCTTCAGCCCAGTCCAGTGGGTTGCCTACCCAGTGCACCATCCTAGCCCAGTCCCTGCCGTGTCCTGCTTCAATTCCTGCTTCCCGTGTTAGGCCAGCAGGCCCACTGCCTGCTGGCCAGTCCGTCACCCCGCCACTTTTGTCCCAAAATCCACCCAATTCTCCCCTGAGTCACAGACCGGTCACTCGTAGTCAACGGAGTATTTTTAAACTGAAAAGACATTTTAATTTAAATTCTAATGTTCTTAAATCCCCACTACCCCGTAACCCAGTGTCCGTATTAAATGACCCGAATTGGAAATTGACTATGAACGACGAATATGATGCTCTTATTGAAAATAAGACGTGGGAGTTGGTACCCCGTCCTTCTGGTGTTAATATTATTCGGTCTATGTGGATTTTTACTCATAAGGATAATTCTGATAGTTCTTTTGCGAGGCATAAGGCTCATCTTGTAGGTGATGGTAAGACTCAGTAGGTTGGCTTGGATTGTGGTGAGATATTTAGTCCGGTGATCAAACCGGCTACCATTCACATTGTTCTCAGTCTGTCTCTTTCGAAAGCTTGGCCCATTCATCAGTTAGATATGAAGAATGTTTTCTTATATAGTGATCTTAAGGAGACCGTTTACATGCATCAACCCTTGGGTTTTTCGAGACCCCAAATATCTTCATCATATCTGTTTATTAAAGAAGTCTTTGTATGGACTTAAGCAGGCCCCACGAGCTTGTTATACGATATTTACATACTATGTTTCATCTATTGGATTTTCACAGCAGGTCCGATAATTCATTGTTCATATATCATCGTGGTACTTCCCTAACTTACATACTATTATATGTGGATGATATTATCTTGACTGCCTCTTCTGATGCTTTGCGAAAGTCTATCATGACAATGCTCACTTCTGAGTTTGCTATGAAAGAATTGGGGCCCTTGAGTTACTTTTTGGAGATTATTGTCTTTCGTCATGCAGGTGGGTTATTCTTATCATAACGAAAGTATGCCGCTGAGATCATTGAGCGAGATAGTATGTCCTCATGCAAGTCTACTTCCACTCCAGTTGATGCTAAACCCAAGCTGGGTGTTGCGGCTGGCTCACCGTACAAGGATCCAACTCACTATCGCAGTCTTGCAGGGGCTCTTCAGTAACTTACTTTCACGAGACCAGATATTACGTATACCGTACAACATGTATGCTTGTTTTATGCATGATCCCAGGGTTGAGCACGTGAATGCGCTCAAACGCATTATTCGATACATCCAGGGGACACTTGACTATGGCTTACATTTATATCCTTCATTGACATCTATACTTGTCTCGTATACTGATGCTGATTGGGGTGGTTGTCCAGATACCAGACGTTCCACATTCGGCTATTGTATGTGTTTCTTGGTAATAATTTGGTCTCATGATCTACGAAGAGTCAGACTATATTATCTCGCTCTAGTGCATAGGCCGAGTATCGGGGGTAGACAATGTGGTCTCTGAATTCTTTTGGTTACCTAATCTTCTTTTAGAGCTTCATTGTCCTATTAAGAAAGCTACCTTGGTTTATTGTGATAATATTAGTGCCATTTACTTTTTTGGTAATCCGGTTCAACACCAGCGCACTAAACACATCGAGATGGATATTCACTTTGTTCGCGAAAAGGTAGCTCGTGGACAAGTACGCGTCTGCCATGTCCCTTCCAGGTATCAAATTGCAGACATCTTTACCAAAGGTTTTCCGTCAGTACTCTTTGAAGATTTTAGGGACAATCTCAGCATACGAAGACCGCCCTCTATGACTGCGGGGGTGTGTTAGTTATACCCGTGATATACATGGGTTTGTATACCATGTATATCACAATTTCACAAGGCAAATTACCATATGTGAAACCGTGGTATACACGGTATACAAGCCCGTGTATATCACAGTTTTTGGAAGGTTTAGTTAGTGTAAATATTATATTAAATTAGTATTGTACACTTACCATAATTATAGGATTCTTGTACAACTAGAATAGGGGTTTTAGGAGTAGAATAAGAATAAGATTTTCCTATTATGGAAAATTGTAAATTATATATATACTCTTTCATTAATGAAAATAATTAAGGGATTATTTCTTTCCGTTTCTGAATGAATGTAATTAACTTATTTTGGAGTGTCATGTCATATTTTCAGTACAAAACATAAAAATTCAAGTGAGATCTACCTTTTAGTTAACTTGACCAAAGTTGGATGACTTTTATATGAGAAAAACTATATATAGATAATTGGCTTTTGAGTAATGAACTTTAAGTAGGCGCCTGGCCATAGATACCGTATATTTTTCATTTTATTTGAAATATGAAATTGGAGTTGGAGTTAAAGATGAAATTGTATTTAGTTATACTTTTTTCAAATTAAGAATATTTGGAATAATGTTCATGCTTAAATGTACTTAACTATAACTTCAAAAGTGAAAAGTGAATTAAAAAACATGTTATAAGCTGTTGTTTTTTCAAATTTGAAATATAACTTATTCAAGTTGAATTTAGAATTTTCATAGGCAAATATTGATTTATAAATAAAGTAAAAAATTATTTCAAAAAAATGAATATTTTTATGGCCAAAATGAGTTCTAATAAATTTAATGACTTCTATGTGACCAAAAATAGAAAACTGACTTTTTATGATAAACTTTAAAGTTGGATGACTCCGCGTGGCAAAAAAATAGAAAAATGACTTTTTCATGGTAAACACAAAATTGAATGCCACCGTTATAAGTTTACTTGAAGATTAACGTCAACTAGTTGGTCCTTGATGTTGCTTACCTAGTAAGTAGTAAGGGGCTGTTTGGTTTGGAACAGAGACGAATTCAAAATTTCAAGAAGATGTATTATCGTTACTTTTAAAATAAGATATAAAATAAAAGTAAAAACAAAATGTGTAGAAGCTTGTACTCAATCTCAAGACCTTGGGAAAATAAATACAATTCATAACCAATACTCCATTCGGCCTAATTTGAGCATGTGTTCCTTCAGTTAATATTAGTTATATTTTCATAATTATACACATAATATATCAAGTTTAGTTGAGTGACCATGTGTTCACTTGATCCAAAATTTGTACATAAATTCATCCCTGGTTTGGAACCCGACTATTCTGGGATTATAATTTCACATAATATCAAGATTTTAATATAAAGTCTATACCGACACTAATTAATATTATTATCAAACACTGGATAATTGTAATCTTAAATTTATATGTAGATTAAAATTAAAATCCTGATTCGGATAATCAAATGACTCCCAATAATTCGACAGTTTGTAAAAAAAAATTATTGACTGCGTTTTTCTTTTTGAGACTCAAGTAGCAAACTGACATACTTTGTAAAATGGTTGTAAAAATGGGAAATTGGTTCTTGAAATTTTTTATGCGGGACGGAGCGATGTGGGTTGAAATCCTTTCGGATTAGGGCTGAACCCGTTGCGTAATTGCATGGCTCCATCCGCCTGCCGTCTCTATCCATAATCTAGAATTCTATGCATGCTTATCAGCATGAGTAGGTTTGACGTTAATCAGAGAAAAAAAGAGGCAGCAGACAAACAAAAGGTTGGTGTTGGTCCCCATCCTTTGAGAAAATGAACTTTTTCATAACTACATTCGTAAAGAATGGATCTTAGGCCTAACTCAACCCCAAAAGCTAGCTTAAAGGAGGATTGCCCAAGCCATATAAGGAGACCAAGGACCACTTATCCCACCGATGTGGGAGAACTCAACACCCCACCTCACGCTCAGAGCTGGACATCTGGAGCGTGGACAATATAAGAGGTGGCCCAACATCGGAAACAATGAATTGAGACGGGTTTAGCTCTGATACCATATAGAGAATGGATCTTGGGCCTAACTCAACCCCAAAAGCTAGCTCAAAGGGAGGAGGATTGTCCAAGCCATATAAAGAGACCAATGACCACTTATCTCACCGATGTGGAGAACTCAACACATTAATACAAATATATAGTGTGTACAATGTGGAGTCATTATACAATAAGGATCCTATAACTATCATAATTATACATCACTAATAATTACACAATATATCATGAATATTATACTAATATTCATTAATACACCCCATCAGTCGGAGCGGGAGGAAGTCGAACGCTGAGACTGGATCTGAAGTCAAGGAATAGCTGTCTAGGTAGTCCTTTAGTGAAGATATTCGCATACTGATACGAAGAAGGCACATGCAACACCTTAACATGTCCTATAACAACCTTCTCACGAACTAAATGTATATATCCATCTCAATGTGTTTGGTTCGTTAATGCTGAACCGTATTATGAGATAAGTATATGATAGATATGTTATCACACTACACCAAAGACGCCTTACGCAAGGGACACTAAAGCTCCAAAAGAAGATTTCGGAGACAGCAGATCTCAGCAACACCATTTGCAACGCCTCTATACTCTGCTTCTGCACTCGAACGGGATATGGTGGCTTGCCTCTTTGCAGACCAAGAAATGAGATTATCCCATAAGAACACACAGTAGACGGAGGTGGAGCGTCGCGTGTCCGGATAACCTGCCCAATCTTCATCGGTATATGATAACAATCTGGTCGGTGTTGAGGGGTATAGATGTAATCCATAATCAAGAGTGCCCTTAGCGTATTGAATGATACGTTTTAGAGAAGTAAAATTAGGCTCTCTGGGGGCATGCATAAACAAACACACCTGCTAAACAACATAAGCAATGTCAGGCCTAGTGAAAGTAAGATACTAAAGTACACCTGCATGACTCCTATAAAGAGTGGGATCGAACACCGGATCACCATCAAGAGCACTAAGCTTTTATTTAGAGTCAACCGGAGTGGACATGATCTTGCAGTTCGCCATTTTATCCCTATACACAATTTCCTCTGCATACTTACGTTGACTCAGAAACATAGTACCTGCAGATCTAGTCACTGATATCCCCAAAAAGTAACTCAATTTCCCCAAGTCAGTCATAGCAAAATTAGTTTTAAGTAGTGCAATGATCTCATTTTTCAACACATCAGATGAGACAGTAAGAACAATATCATCCACATATAACAACAAACAAGCAATAGTACTACCTCGATGAAAAATAAAGAGAGAATTATCACACTTGCTGCATACAAACTCAATCTGCATAATATAGTGAGCAAATCGTTCATACCACGCTCTATGGGCCTGTTTCAAATCATAAAGTGACTTACAGAGATGACATACATAATGAAGGGCCTTCATATGGACAAAGCATGGTGACTGGTGCATTTAAACAGTTTCTTTCAAGTCCCCATGTAAAAATGCAGTTTTCACATCAAGTTGATGAATCAGCCAATACTTACCCATGGCAATGCTCAGAACTGTGCGAATGGTAACCGGTTTAACAACCGGACTGAATGTCTCACCACAATAAATGTCCTGTTGATTAGTACTATTAGCCACAAGTCTCGCCTTATAGCGCTCTAAGTCACCACTGTCTCTGAATTTGTGACGAAATAGCCACATGCAACAGATCACATTCACCCCCTCCGGTCTAGGGACCGAATCCCAAGTGTGATATTTTGTTAAAGCATTAAATTCCTCACGCATGACCACATTCCAATTAGGGTTTTATTTGGCTAATTTTGGGTTTTTGGGAATTGGGGATATGGTTTGTGTGGATAGGTTAAAGTGGACTTTGGGTTTGAAAATACCGTATTGGGCACGAGTTTCTATACGGTGCGTGGGGGCAGGGGTAGGTTGGGAGTTGGTTCCGGGTTACGAGAGGTAGTGACAATGTCGGGTTGATGGCTGGGTTGGGTGGCAGAGCAGGGTATTGGGTTGGTGTTTTCTAGGGTCGATGTCAGGTTAGGCGGGGGGACGATCTGGGTAGATCGATATGAAGTGGATGACGTGGTGATAGTACCGGTGATGGGGAATGGGTGGGTAGAGATTGTGGGGGTTGCGGTGGGGTTTGGGTACAACGCTGGGTCGTGGTGATCGGGACAGTTGCGGGGTTAGGCTGGCTAATTGATAAAAATATGAAATTCAAGAAACTTGGCAAAAACTTCTGACTTAAATTTAGTGGATAAATCCAAATATAATGAGGAAAATCATCTAATAAGACTAGATAATATTTATGACCCAGTGAGCTAATAATAGGAGATGTCTACAAATCAGCATGAACAATGTCAAAAGGAGAAAACGTAACACTTAACGATGACTTAAAAAGAAGATGAACATGTTTGCCTAAATAGCAAGAAGCACAATGTTGGGCAAGTTTCCTATTATTACATCTAACAAAGTTATTGCCTCTAAGAAAATTAAAAACATGGGCTCATGAGTGTCCAAGCTTATTATGCCAAGTTGACGGAAAGATAGCAGTGAGAGATATAAGAGAGCAAGAGTTGGCAGGGAGGTTGATGGGAACAAATAGAGATCCCCCGTGTTATTGCATCTAGTAAGAGGTGTCCCCATACGAAGATCCTTCACAGTAAAACTAAAAGGGAATTGTTACGAGTAAATTTTCGGATAGATATTAAGTTTTTAATGATCTGGGGAGCATACATGACTTTATTTAGGGAGAATGGTGGGTGAGGCGGTTGGGTGTAGGTTGTACCATAACCCTGAATTGGACTGTGAAGGCCATTACCAACAGTAATAAATTGAGGATACTTTAAACGAAATAGTTTGGAAAAGTTACCTGATGAGCGGGTGTGATGAGAAGTTGCTCCAAATATCTATGTACCAATTTTCATCTGGCTGCAGGAGGTTTAAAATGTTGAATGCCTGGCCCAAATCAGTGGGGGACAGACCCGAATTGGGTTGTTGTTAGGCCATCTGAATATTGACCTGCTAGGGAAAATTGGACGTCTATCATGGGCCTGGGAACTGGCCCAGAACACTGGGTTGTCCAGGGTTTAGTTGCTGGGTCGGCAAATGCTGGTAAGTAAATGGAACCGAGGCCCAAGGTCCAGTGTTGGCCCACTGCCCTGGGACAGCCCACATCGGGAAATTGCTGGCCTGCTGCTGTTGTCCGCCACGGCCTCGTCCACCGCGACCTCTGCCACCCTTCCCGTTACCGCGGCCTCTGCCACCCCTACCGCAACTGCAGTTGTCCACGGCTGGTTGTTTTCCAATGGTGATGGCTGGCCGGCGACAACAATGTTTTCCGCGAGCGTTTCAACTTCTAATGTCTTTTGATTGTGCTCGTCGTGCTTGGCACTTCGGGTTTCTTCTAACAATAATTACGAACGGGCCATGTTGAAGCTGGGTAAAGGATCGGCATGTTGTATCATCGTGGCCAGAGTATCGTATTCACCTTTTGATAGACTAGCAACTAATTGGAGAACCATA
The DNA here is from genome assembly GCA_034509755.1 of Anisodus tanguticus. Classification (NCBI taxonomy): domain Eukaryota; kingdom Viridiplantae; phylum Streptophyta; class Magnoliopsida; order Solanales; family Solanaceae; genus Anisodus; species Anisodus tanguticus. The sequence continues at coordinate 27,268,946 of CM067556.1, forward strand.
TTTGTTTCGGAAACAGGCGTTCCCACGTTGGACAATTGGTCCACCACTAGTTTCAACTGCTTGCAATATTCAGACATGTTAGAAAAAAATTCAAGATGTGTATTATTGAATTGTTCTTACAAGTACATTGCACGAGTGTGCTTGTTTTCCTGAAAAATCTCCTATAAGCGTGTCCATAACTCACAAGTCGAGGCATCGGTTTTCATAATTGTGTGGAGCAAATCCTTAGAGATTGTGCCATAAATCCATTGTTTAACCATGGCATCGAGACGACGCCATGTCGTGTCATCAACCTCGGGAGGGCGAAGGAAAGAGTCGTTTATATGATCAAGCACCTGATATACACATGCATGAATCCGAAACATTTCAACCCACGATGAATATTGTTCATCTTCTTGATCAAGAACCAAATGAATGAAGTTCTTGATGTTAGTAACGAAAAAAGTCTGATGGAATGACGGAGAAGTGGAGGTAGTGGGAGGTGTTTGGATGACGATTGGGAAGGATACGGAAGTTTTGGGAGAGGTGGGTGGGGGCCGTCGGCCGAAAAAAAAAACAGGGGGGAGGGGGGACTCTATTAACGACTGAAAAAGAAAGAAATTAGGTGTTTAGGGTTTTGGCTCTTGATACCATGTAAGATTGTATTAATCTCTCTTGTGGAGTCTTTCTCATTAATACAAATATATGTAGTGTGTACAATGTGGAGTCCTAATACAATAAGGATCCTATAACTATCATAATTATACATTACTAATAATTACACAATATATCATGAATATTATACTAATATTCATTAATAAATAGCCCCCATAGACTAATTTTGACTTGTGCACTAAAACATCAATTCTCCCTCTACGTATTTATTATTACCTCCGGATTAAAAAAAAGTGTACACTTAGCCTTTATTTTTTAGTTTAAAAAGAGTATTTACTTCCTAAATCAAGAAAGAATTGGCCTTACTTTTTTAGATTTACCATTATTAAGTGTTAAATGATCAAATTCTAATACATATTTAATTAGAAGTATTTTAGTCAAATTATTTATTTTTATCTAGAAATTAATATTTTCTTAAGTGGTATGCAAATAGCTAAGTGAACACTCTTTTTAATACTAATGTGATACTTTCTTTAAGTCCAAGCCCTTCCACATCAACAATTTCTATCTTTTAGTCTTCACTTCTTCTGGACCACTATCTAACACACAACCAACTGTTTTTGCTATAAATTACACACCAAAGTACACACAATAAGCACAAATTGCATTTAGAATTCTCTTTCCCTACAACTAGTAAAGAAGAAAAGTATCTAGAGGGGTCAGCTTGCTGGCAGGGAGTCAACTTTGCGGCTTTAGGGTCGCAAGTTCGATTCTCCCCACCGGATATCGTCCTCCGGGGCACATACATGTGGTAAAGCCTGGGCGCTAAAAGCCGCGCGGACATGTTGCAGTGTGGGTTCGGTCTCCGCCAAGCCTTGTGGATGGGGCCGGTGGGGGGGTCAACCTTGTAGCATTGATCCGTTGGACGCAAACAGACACTGACCATGTGTGCACATCCCGCGATTTACCTGGTGGTGGGGTGCTGAAGGACCGGTCCCATCATCTCCAGGACGTCTGGGTAATACCAGTGAAGTAGTCAGGCGCAAGTTTGGAAACCTGGATTATCAAAAAAAAAAAAAAAAGTAAAGAAGAAAAGCAACTTGGACGTCCCACTAGCCAACTGCAAACTTTCCCTCTTTCCCTCGCCATAGAAACAAAAGAAAAAATTTACTTTTTTGAAATTTTTAAGTTTGGAGTTAGAGTTAAAATTGTGTTTGACTATAATTTTTACAAATAATATTTGGTTGTTGGAATGTATTTTTTCTTAAAATTATGAAATATGATTTATAACCCCAAATTTTAAAAATTAGCAAAATCACCCAAAACAATTATTTTCTCCGTCCCAAAAAGATTGTCTTAGTTTGACTTAACACGGAGTTTAAGAAAAAAAAAAGACTTTTGAAATATATGGTCCAAAATAAGCTTTCGATATTCGTGTAGCCGTAAATCATTTCATAAAGTTAAATTATTTGTAAATATAGAAATGTGTCGATCTTTTTGGGACAAACTAATAAGAAAAGTAGAATAATCTTTTTGGGACAGAGGAAGTAATAAACATAAACAGTGTGTAAAACTGAAAATAAATTTGAAAAAATTTGCCCATCAATCATTTCGTATTACAATAAACATGATTTATATAGACTTTCTTTAATACAATGATATAATCAAGTTAACGATTATTCACATCTTCAACGTGTATCGTCATTAATCATGGGCATGAGCTTGTTCACTGATGCATACGAGCTACAAAATTAAAATGGCCCAGTGCGTTTCTTTTCGCCTACGAGTTGTTATATATTATTACATTTCGTCAATCTAAATATTATTACAACGATTCAATAGTACTAAAAATCAACAACACTAGTAATAACTATTCTCTAATATAATCCTCCCATATTGTGTAAAAAATATGCTCATGTCGAGCATATATTTTTCGTTCAACTGAACTAAATGAGGTCAAATTTATAAAAATAAAAAATATAGGGGTAAAATTTGAAAAGTGAAAGACAAAAACAACAACAAAAAACAAAAAGTAAAAAAAGTGAAAATAATTTTTTGGTTGTTTTTCAAATTCCATATACAATTTAAAGTTGTATTTGGACATTTTATGGCCGAACACTAATTTTTTTTAAAACTGAAAAAAATTCTTACAAAAAGTGAATTATATGTTGGTTATTACAAGGATTTGCAGGAAACGGAAATTACAAGTAACTGCTTATGTAAGAATTGAAATTATAATTCAACTCTAAAACTGAAAATTACAATATAACAACAAACTGAAATTACTATTTTGTTGATCAAGAAAATTGGAAAGTTGTTTTTGCTGAGTCGAGTGTGGCACTCTGTCCTTAAGACAATATTGTCCCGTATGTATCCTTTATACATCCTGGACAATTCGTCTCCCAAGATAAAACAGCAATGGAACTATTGAGCAAAGGAAACTCAAAAGCTACCGTGAAGAATATTGAATAACGAAATGATGCTTGGAAGCTTAGGAAGAAACTCGCTTTGCTTTACGCTTTGTGTATTTTCGTGTATATCAAGTGTGCCTCAACAATGGTGTAAGGGGTGTTTATATAGGAGGAAGAGGGACTGTTTGACTGCCTCCATAACAGCCATTATTGTCCAAATAATGACCATTATGGAGGTAGTAAAGCCACCACATAAATGGAGAAAATTGCCAACGGATTGGCCATTATAGGAGGTGTAATTCGGCCAAAATAAATGGCCGAATTGAGTCTTTGACGTTTCGTTCCGGACCGTCGAAATTCGCCTTTCGAAAAATTTCAGGGACCAATACATCTTGATACTTCAGGGACCAAACTGTACATCTTGAAACTTCAGGGACCGAACTGTACATCTGAAAGAATTCTGGCCCAAAAAGATAATATCAGAAGGCCCACAGCCCACGACCCGTGAACCCGTGAACCCGTGAACCCGTGAACCCGTGAACCCGTGAACCCGTGAACCCGAGAACCCGAGAACCCGAGAACACGGAACACGGAACACGGAACCGGAACCGGACCGGACGGGCGGGCGGCGGCGGCGCGCGTGTGGTCTTTCCTCGAACCGAAGCACATCTAGGTCTTCCCTCCTTTAAACACATGGGATACCCCTTGGGGTCCCAAACCCCAAACCAACTTCGAGTCTTATATACACAACAATTCTTTCTTCCTCTACCGATGAGGGAGAATTGATCACACACCACACTTTTCCATGCTTCAAACACCTTACTTCGTGAATCAATATCTCTTTCATTTCTCAATGAAATTTGACGATTCTTGGCCCTACGGTTATCTACGTACTTAGTACATCATGCATGTGTGAAGAACCGGATTCTCCAACATACGTAACACTAGTGTTTAAGCCGTTAAAGTTGGTCGGTCGCAACTCCCGCCAAAGGCTAATTTCCAACAATCCTCTCTTGAAAGAGATTTTGGCGCACTCACATGGTGTCTTTTCATTTCCGGCAATATTTCAGTGGACCGATGTTGCATAAGGAGAGGTAGCCTCAGCTTTGAACCTTCCATAGTTGAATACCATCGGACTTACTTACTGCGCGGTGAACGTGATGTCTTGAACCGTCAGTGTTTAGTGTAAGCCAAGACAATGATACCAACACAACAAATTCCCTTACTCTCTTCTTCATAATGTTTTGTCCGTTTTGGCCATGGACAACGTCTTGGATTCTTAAGTGCGTTCATTTTGAGGCGGCCCGTCCTCGCACTTAAATAGGTGGTCTCCTACAAGGTATCCTGCTATACCCCACTTCACAAGTGTTAGGAACCATTAAAAGTTTTCTAAGAACCTAACCTCAACTGTTGAGGATCATTACAGGTTTTGAAAACTTAACCTTTACCCATACTTTAGATAGCACTTAACGTCTATCGCGGGAACGGCTTTGGATTTAGTGATTCTTTTCAGAAATCACTATCCGAAGTGCTCATACTTCCACTGAAGCGATCAACTGAACCTTTACAACTTCGTTTTCCCATTGAACCAAATTACTGGGATCTCCAGTTCGTAAGGTTGGGTTACCACTGTATTGATCCTTATATTTTGGATTTTAAGCCCATTCCCCTAGACAGGCAAGCCATCTGATCTTTGGGTAAGCCCTTTGTCAATGGGTCTGCTATATTATCCTTTGACTTAATGTAATCAATGGATATTATACCCGTGGTGATCAGTTGCCTAACGGTCTTATGCCTCCGTCGAATGTGACGAGACTTGCCGTTGTACATAGCATTCCGTGCCCTTCCTAGAGCCGACTGACTGTCGCAGGTGGATCATTACCGAAGGTACGGGTTTGTTCCAACACGGAACATCCTCTAAGAAGTCATGAAGCCACTCAGCTTCTTCTCCTGCTTTGTCTAAAGCGATAAACTCCGATTCCATCGTGGATCGGGCGATGCAAGTTTGCTTAGAGGATTTCCAAGACACAGCCCCACCACCAATTGTAAATATATACCCACCGGTGGACTTGGTGTTCTCTATATCGGATATCCAATTTGCATCACTGTACCCCTCTAGTACAAATTTGGATATCTCGAATAGTGCAACCCGAAATTTAACATGTATTTCGGTATTGTAATACCCGATTCAACGCCTTCCGGTGATTATCACTTGGATTACGGGTGAACCTAGCCAACTTATTGACCGCATAAGCAATATCGGGTCGGGTGCGGTTTGTGATATACATCAAACTACCGATCACCTGTGTATATCGCTCTTGGTATACGAGTGCACCAAGATTTTTATCAAGCTTTTGATTTGTATCCATTGGTGACGCTATCGAGAACTGTCTAACATCTTGAACTTTCTCAAAACATCCTCGATGTAGTGAGACCGAGATAAGACCGATCCGTCGTACGTCTTAGAGATTTTAATCCCTAGGATGACATCTGCGATACCCATATCTTTCATGTCGAAGCATTGTTTCAACATGTTCTTAGTCTCTAGGATTACCCTAGGACTGCTTCCTGTGATCAATATGTCGTCTACATACAGGCATATCATAACAAATGAGTCAGAGTTACCTTTCGTGTAAACACATTTATCACACTCATTAATGGCGAACCCCTTCGATAGTAGAGTACTATCAAATTTTTCGTGCCATTGCTTCGGGGCTTGTTTTAGCCCGTATAGAGATTTGATAAGTCGACAGATTTTCTTCTCTTGCCCTTGAACCACGTACCCCTCGGGTTGGTCCATATAAATTTCTTCTTCCAAATCACCGTTTAGGAAGGCTGTCTTAACATCCATCTGGTGTATCTCAAGGTCACGCAAAGCTGCGATCGCAATAAATACCCGTATGGATGTCATCCGGGATACCGGAGAGTATGTGTCAAAGTAGTCAAAGCCTTCTGTCTGTCGATAGCCCTTGACTACCAACCTGGCCTTGTACTTGTCTATAGACCCATCTGCCTTGTATTTCCGTTTGAGTATCCATTTACAACCCAACGGTTTATTTCCGGAGGAAGATCAACCAACTCCCAAGTATGGTTATGCGAAATGGAGCTTATTTCACTCTCAATAGCTTCTTTCCAGAGCGGTGCTTCTGGAGTTGACAACGCCTGAGCAATTGTCCTTGGTTCATCACTAACCATAAATGCTACAAAGTCAGGACCGAAGGATGTATCCTTCCTGGCCCTTTTACTTCGCCTTAGATCCATCTCTGGGAGTCTCAAAGTTCGAGAATCGGGAACACTAGATTCCGGATGTTCGACCACCTCGAGATTCGCTAGATCGAACCATTTAGATCCGGGCAGTCAAGGACTCCCGGTTCTTCAGAGTTTTGTGCATAACTTCGTTTGCGAGAGGTTATGTCTTTCTCCTTTCTAGGAAAGGTACTTTCAAAGAATAGAGCATTCCTTGATTCCATTATTGTACCCTGGTGGATATCTGGAATATCTGACTTATGCACTAAGAAGCGATAAGCACTACTGTTATTTGCATATCCGATGAATATGCAATCTACAGTCTTAGGCCCAATATTGACCTGCTTTGGCTTACGTACTTCAACCTTTGCCAGACAACCCCACACCTTAAAATACTTGTAGGTGGATTTCTTCCCTTTCCATGATTCATATGGAGTTTTGTCCTTACCCTTATGTGGGACTCTGTTAAGAATCGTATTAGCGGTAAGGACGGCTTCTCCCCACATATTTTGGGGAAGTCCGGAATTGATAAGCAAGGCATTCATCATTTCCTTTAATGTGCGGTTCTTACGTTCCGCCACACCGTTTGATTGAGGTGAGTATGGAGCTGTCGTTTGATGAATAATGCCTTCTTGGGCACAATATTCCTCAAAAGGCGCTACATATTCTCCCCTTCTATCGCTACGAATGGATTTAATCCGTAGGCTAAGTTGATTCTCAACTTCTGCTTTGTAACGTCGGAACGCTTCAAAGGCTTCATCCTTACTTTTCAACAAGTAAAGGTAACAATACCTTGTGCTATCATCTATATATGTCACAAAGTACTTGTTCCCCCCTCTCGTTTGTGCAAACTTCAAATCACATATATCTGTGTGAATAAGTTCTAGAGGAGCGGTATTCCTTTCGACGGATCAAAAGGGAAGCTTGGTGAGTTTTGCCTCTACGCACACCTCACACTTATGTTGAGGGTTTATGTCGATAGAAGGCAACAACTCCATCTTTACCAGCCTTTGAATAGACTTGTAGTTTACGTGTCCTAATCTATGATGCCATAAATTAGAAGACTCAAGCAAATAAGAAGAAGACTCAACTTTATTTCCTTGACGCAATACAGACATGGCATTCACTTTGAAGAGGCCTTCACAGACGAAGCCCCTCCCCACAAATGTGCCATTTTTAGTGAGTACAAATTTATTTGATTCAAACACTAGCCTAAAACCAGCATTGACCAATAAAGGTCCAGAAACTAGATTTCTTCTAATCTCTGGGACGTGCATCACTTCCTTCAGAGTGAGTTCCTTGCCGGAAGTCATCTTCAGGACCACCTTTCCAACCCCTAGCACGTCCGAGGAAGCGTTGTTGCCCATGAACAGCTTCTTGTCGGAGACCGGAGTGTACGTGGAGAAGGCATCTTTGTTGGAACAGATGTGTCTTGTTGCACCTGTGTCCACCCACCACTGCATCGGATTCTCAACCAAGTTGGCTTCTAGCACCACGGCCGAGAAATCCTCAATCATGTCATCCAGGAGCGTGTCCTTGACGACGTTAGCTTGAGCCTTGCCTTTCGACTTGGCTTTCTGTTGTTGCTCAGTCTTGAGCTTGCGGCATTCCTTGATCCTATGACCAGGTTTCCCACAGTGATGACAGTTACCTCTGAACGTCTCCGCTGCGGGGACTTTGCCGTCTTTGTGGAACTTCCGCTTGTTGCTTGTTTTCCCTTTGGCCTCAGCCAGATTTGCCTTTGCCTCAGCATGTTGTCTACCCTTTGGCAATGTCTTCTTATTATCTTCCTGGATTTGCAGTTTGATAACAAGCTCTTCAAAGGTCATCTCCTTTGTCTTGAGTTTCAAGTAACTCATAAACTCATTCTATGAAGGAGGTAACTTTTCAATCAGCGATGCAACCAAAAACTGCTCATTTGGTTTCAGTCCTTCCAAATCCAGGTGATGTAAAATCATTTGGAATTCCTGGACTTGGGACATCACTGTCTTACTGTCCACCATTTCGAATTTTAGAAATTTCCCAACGATGAACTTCTTAGTACCCGCATCTTGTGCGTTGTACTTCTTTTGCGATTTTCCCACAGCTCTTTGGCGGTGCCAACGGTGCAATAGACCGTGTAGAGAGGGTCTCGCAAGCGATTCGGTATATAGTTCTTGCACATGAAATCGCTATGATTCCATGCGTCACGAACCATCTTCATGCCATTAATGACATGGATACCAAGGCCCCTTCACCCGTTTCATTGGGCGAAGAGTCCATTTCATCTCCACTTGTGGAGGATCTTCCGTAAGGAACCGGGCCATGCCCATAATCGTTAAGTAAAAAAACGGCATCTTTTGCTTGCCATCTTTTGAATTCGATCCCATGAATTTTTCGGGGCGATCATGGTGGTGTGATGAAGAGGGTGGAGCTCCAACGAGTTGAGAAGGCGGCGGTGTTACGCCTTGAGCGGAGCCGCGGCAGCGGCGGTGAAGGCGGCGAGTTACTTGCCTTGGCCGATGGCGGCGGTGTCGGAGAAGGCGACAAAGTTGCCTCGAGAGGCGGCGACGATAGCGACAACATCGGTCATATTTCCAGCCATGTTATTGCAGTTATGGTAAGCAAAGATATTGTCTTAAGTTGTTGGTTATTACAAGGATTTGCAGGAAACGGAAATTACAAGTAACTGCTTATGTAAGAATTGAAATTATAATTCAACTCTAAAACTGAAAATTACAATATAACAACAAACTGAAATTACTATTTTGTTGATCAAGAAAACTGGAAAGTTGTTTTTGCTGAGTCGAGTGTGGCACTCTGTCCTTAAGACAATATTGTCCCGTATGTATCCTTTATACGTCTTGGACAATTCGTCTCCCAAGATAAAACAGCAATGGAACTATTGAGCAAAGGAAACTCAAAAGCTACTGTGAAGAATATTGAATAACGAAATGATGCTTGGAAGCTTAGGAAGAAACTGCTTTGCTTTCTGCTTTGTGTATTTTCGTGTATATCAAGTGTGCCTCAACAATGGTGTAAGGGGTGTTTATATAGGAGGAAGAGGGACTGTTTGACTGCCTCCATAACACCATTATTGGCCAAATAATGACCATTATGGAGGTAGTAAAGCCACCACATAAATGGAGAAAATTGCCAACGGATTGGCCATTATAGGAGGTGTAATTCAGCAAAATAAATGGGCTGAATTGAGTCTTTGGACGTTTCGTTCGGACCGTCGAAATTCGCCTTTCGAAAAATTTCGGGGACCAATACATCTTGAAACTTCGGGGACCAAACTCGTACATCTTGAAACTTCGGGGACCGAACTCGTACATCCGAAAGAATTCGGCCCAAACGCACATCTGAAACTTCGGGATCAAACTGTACTTCTGGCAAAGTTTTCTGGCCCAAAAAGATAATATCAGAAGGCCCGCAGCCCGGAGCCCGTGAGCCCCGGAACGCGGGACCGGACGGGCGGCGGCGGCGCGCGTGTGGTCTTTCCTCGAACCGAAGCACATCTAGGTCTTCCCTCCTTTAAACACATGGGATACCCCTTGGGGTCCCAAACCCCAAACCAACTTCGAGTCTTATATACACAACAATTCTTTCTTCCTCTACCGATGAGGGAGAATTGATCACACACCACACTTTTCCATGCTTCAAACACCTTACTTCGTGAACCAATATCTCTTTCATTTCTCAATGAAATTTGACGATTCTTGGCCCTACGGTTATCTACGTACTTAGTACATCATGCATGTGTGAAGAACCGGATTCTCCAACATACGTAACACTAGTGTTTAAGCCGTTAAAGTTGGTCGGTCGCAACTCCCGCCAAAGGCTAATTTCCAACATTATATCTATGGCCAAACCAGTCCTTACTACTTGGTGTTTAGACTAAAGTGAGAATACATGTCAATTAAAGTGATTAAGTGATAAATGAGTCTATCAAAAGACATATATCCTGAATTCTTATATTTATTTATTTGGTTTAAGTATTGGAAGAGAGTAAACTTTTACCTTCTTTTCTCTTGGTGGACCGTCATCATTTTTGACCAAGTCCTTTTCTGGGTCAACCATTTAGAACATAGAAAGAAAAGAAGGGAAAGAAAAGGAAAAGAGTTAGACCTACCCCGTGAATGATGTTCCTCCATTTTGAAAAGATAAAAAAGATAGGAGGAGAAGTAAAGCTAAGCAGGTAACCAGACAAGTAAAAAAAAAAATCCTTTCCTTTTATATGGAGTATTTCTTTTCATTGGATTATTCACAATGCCCACGGCGGGTCTTAATTTTTCTTTTTATTTTCACTATGACTGATTAAGAGAGACATAAAGCAGAAATCTATTACTATGTAGTAGTATACTACTATTCCATTTTGCAATATATGAATGAACATATGCTTCTTACGCATAGACGATACAAAACGAGCTGTGAATTTAACTTAACTCTTTACTATAGACCTAAATTACATATGCATATACAAAATAGAAGTTAAAATACTTATCCTAAACCTATATATTCTTAAGATGAATATCCTTTGAGATAGAACTGATGATTCAACTAGTCCTACACAGTACTAGTTTGTCACCCTTTTTCCTTTTGCCTTGATATGCCTTTTTGACTAACTATGATATTGCCCCTATATGATTGTAACACCCGTACTTTCGGGTAATGGTTTGAGCATCTAGGCGTATATAAATAAAGAGCTGAGTATATAAAGGGATGTGCTCCCGAAATAATTTAGGACCTATCGGCTAATGGACGACAGTGATCAGCTAATCGACTACTTGCTGATCGACTACTTGGTGAACGGCTAACTAATAAATGTTAGTGGGGGACAAGACTGAGTGGGGTAGCTACGTGTAGCGTTCAAATGGATTACCTAACTGACTAAGGTATATAGCAAATAGGTGGCAGATTGTGAGACTTGGGGTAATTATTAAGGGGGGGGGGGGGGGACGAATCAATTGTGGTCCTATTATATAAAGGTCCTCTATAGACTTTTTGCATGTAACATCATTAATTTTCAGAGTAAGATTACATAGGCAGTACACCTTGGTTAGTAAAGCTAGGCAATGAAATGTTAGCCGAACGGGAGCAGTTCGTGGAAGTTAAGGCAGCAACGAAGTAAGCAACAGACAACAACGTTTTGCTTCCTCTTTGGTACGAAAAGTTTTTCTACTGGTTCTCGTATAAAAATTTAGGCATAGAGTGGTTTTGTTCCTGGCAGTAGTAGGAGATTGGCGTCAAAGGTATGTTAAGGCAAATCATTTATTTCTTTTGGCATGTTCCAAGTAACGAATCGTAACTGTAATATTGTTCCATAAATTATTCTACTCTTAGTAGTTAAGAATGTTAATGTTATTGATTCATATGCTAAAAGCATGTCTAAATATGTTTCTAAATCCTTATTGAGGTATATGGGAAATATATTGATATTCTCAATGTTAGTCGAAGGTATATGTTAAGGCTCACAGTGTTAGCCGAAGGTGAAGCGATGTTATATCATCTGATAAATATTTTATTGTCATTCATGCATTATATTCACGTATTACCCTAGACCCACATGTGTTATATACACTACTATATGGTATTAGTATATTTATGTAGGGGATGGAAAAAAGGGAAAGACGTTATATACGCACACCACTTGCAGTTGGTACATACTATCACGAAAAAAATTATGCCCACAGAGACCGATATAACCTGATGCCCACAGAGGCGGTTATGGGGAAGGAAGATGCCCTTGTGTGGCCAATATTTATATGTATACCGCATTTGCATTGTGCATATATTTAGGCATATATATTAGGGCCCTCAGAGGCATTTACTGTTGGTCAACCATTTTCGTCGGCTATTGGTGTTGTCGGCTGTATCTATCGGTTGTTTCTGTCAGCTATTTTTGTCGACTGTTTCTGTTTCAGATTATCATGTATCTCTGTGATGATATTTCTTATGCCTAACATACTCAGTACATCAGTCATACTGACGTCTCTTTTGTAAAGGGACGTTGCGTTTCATATCCGCAGGTTTACGTAGGCGAGGCGACGACCCGCATTAGTAGATTGCAGACTCAACGGATATTAGAACACTCCCCTTGTTTTGGAGTGTTGGTCTATCTCGGTATGATATATTTTTGCACGTATATATGGGTATGGCGGGGCCCTGTCCCGACCTTTATTATATCACTTACACCTTAGAGGCTTGTAGACAGATGTCTTGTGTGTAGTAGTCATGTACGGCCTTGTCGGCCTGGGTATGTATATATATGTAAGTTAGGATTTTTGGGTTACTGTTTTTATGTGTCAGCTAGGTACTGGGTAACGGCCCCTGCGGCCCATGGTTATTAGTGACTAAATGTTGAATATGGGATTAGAAGTACTCGGCGGGTGAGGTCCGGGTGCCCGTTGTGGCCCTCCGGCTTGGATCGTGATAAACTTGGTAACAGAGTATGTCTGTCCTAGGGAATCTACAAGCCTTGTCGAATAGAATCTTGTTTATGGGTATGTTGCGCACCATACTTATAAGCAAGCGGCTACCTGACATTTAGGGATGGTTTCTATTCTTCATCTCATAGATTGTGCTATATAGTTGAATTATAAGCATTCCACTTCTAATCCGTCTCATGTTTATGATTCCAGTAATGCCCATAACAAGGAGGAAGTTCAAGAGTATGAGGGCGTTAGATACGGTTGCTGGCGAAGGTACTAGCCGATTGCCACCGGCTAGCGAGGCCAGAGTGAGACCCACGGTGCGACTCCTTCGTATGATTCCACGACGTCACTACCTCCAGAGGAAACTAGTGGGGCTGCAGTACCCCCAGTTCCTTCACTTGATACTCCAGCTGAGGATCTTGATATGCAAAGTGTTGTACAATTATTGACTCGATTAGTGGCCGCTCAGGCCCAACGTCAGATTCCTAGTCCTTCTGATAGAACTGCTAGCGCAAAGCTCTAGATTTCATTAATTTAGAGCCTCCGGTATTCACGGGATCAGACCTGAACGCGGATCCGCAAAAGTTTCTGGATCAGATACAGCGTACCTTGCGGGTAATGGATGCTACCGATATTGAGTCGGTAAAGTTTGCTTCTTATAGACTGTGGGATGTTGCAGTGACTTGATATGAGACATGGGAGCAATTTAAGGGACCCCGTGCTCCACCAGCAGGATGGAGGGAGTTTTCAGAGGCTTTCTTACCGTATTTTTTGCCAGTCGAGCTTCGACGGGCCAGGCAGGATAGATTCCTACGTCTTGAGCAGGGCAGCATGCGCGATAAATATAACTTGCAGTTTAATTTATTGGCCAGATATGCTCCTACAATTACAACTTAGATGAGTGACCGAGTGCATATGTTTGTTATTGGCTTGGGGCCACACTTAGTTAACGAGTGTACTACGTCTTCTCTGAATCCGGATATGGATATTGCTCACATTCAAGCTTATGCACAGAATCTGGATAGGTTTGTTATGATACGCTTGTTGTTGATGTTGAGGTAAAAATGATTTATGATTTTCTAAAGGAATTGGTGGATGAGTATGGGCACAAAATGGTAATAATCCAGCTAGTAGTAGCCACGTGTCTTCAACTGATGTTATTAGTAGTATGGGAATGGGGTACATGTAAGAGTTTGCACAATTTGTATCACAAGACAATAGTAAAGTTTGACTAAAATCTGATTTGGAGAAGTACTTGGAAGCTGAAACTGTACCACTTGTGGATGATTTCGATATTCTTAATTGGTGGAAAACAAATGGAAATAATTATCCCGTTCTCCAACAAATAGCAAGGGATATATTGAGCATTCCAGTTTCTACCGTCCCATCAGAATTCACATTTAGCACTAGTGGACGTGTACTTGATCCTTATCGTAGTCGACTTCTTCCGGAAATGGTAGAGGCATTAATGTGTGCTCAAAATTGGATTTAGGCAGATATTAAAGGTAACATTAATTTGATTAAATTATTTATGTTGTATTAAATTGATGTTAGACTCTAATTGCTTTGTCATTATGCAGGTGGTGGTGATGTCAAGGAGATGAAAATATGTGATCTTGAGGAATATGATACTCAAGGCCTTTGTTGAATTACCTGAAATATCTCAACTGGAGAACATGTCGTGCTGGTGATTAGTTACTTAGATGTTGCTGAAATGCTGCTAACTGATGCTGCTAACTGATGTTGCTGGCTTGATGAATTACCTGAAATGCTAACTGATGTTGTTGGCTTGCTGCTAATTGATATTGCTGGCTTGCTGCTGACTGATGTTGTTGATGGCTTGCTGCTAAATAATTCTGCAGATATGGACATGCTGGCTGCTGCTAACTGATGTTGTATTTAAATCCAGTTCTTGCTGATGGTGTTCCAAGAAAGTTGGCAATTCTTGGATCAACTTTGTTTTTGTCATTTGTTAACTATACTGGTTTGACTATTGTTGGTTATGTTGGTGTTGCACTTGGGGTTATTTCACTTGCACCATTTATGTTAATGTCTGTTAAATTACCTGAAATATCTCAACTGGAGTGGAGACACTTCAAAAATTTTAATCTGGCATGTATCATGTTCTTATAGCAAGTGATGTTGCTGCTAAAGATTAGTGATGTGTGGTCCATATGGACACGGTGGTGAAAAACCAGCAGTTAAAGCAGTTGGACCATTACTAGTAATTCTTAGTTTTTTAATCTTTCCATTTATTTGGATTGTACCTAAAAATATTACTGATTTGAGTTTGACTATTGTTGGTTCCATTTATTTCTCATTTCTTTTATTTCCTAAATCTTTATCTTTATCTTTATCTATTTCGTTATGTTATTTACTGAACATAACAGTTATGCCCAAGAGATAAAAAAACTTACTACTGCTAAAAGAGTAGAAGAAGATAATAGAGAAATGTTTGTGCAGGCGGGTATAGGCGGATATTGGCGGGTGATGGATATCCACTTGGGTGGTGGAGCGGGTGTTGATTTAAGAAAATATAGATGTTGAAATTATACCCGCTACGGGTGGCAGATATAAAATTTTCTGGCAGGTACGGGTGTAGGGGAGGGGGTACCCGCACCCACCCTGCCCAATTGCCATACCTAATTAGAAGCATTAGCCATATGACCAACTGTATTTGATGCACTTGCTGTATACAATCATGAGTTTGATGCATTAGCTGCTACCAGGGCACTGCCAATTGTTCCTATAGGTGGGTTGCCCAAAATGCCAGTCTATACTCCATAGCTACCATTCATCATTTGGCTCTCCTCGTGAATAAGCATATCATAAGCTTAGTCTAGGGTTGGCATAGGATCCATCATTAAAATATGACTTATTTGAGGTGCATAAGTCTCATTCAACCCTATTATGAACTTCATCATCTTTTGTTAATGTAAAAATTCAACGACCAACTTAGATTTAGGACAATCACATTCAGGAAAAGGTATAATCGACTCAAACTCAGCCCACATATCATTCAGATTAGAAAAATACATAGACATAGTGGACATTCCATGCTTTAGTGAACTAATCTCCCTATTCATGTGATAAATTAGAGTGTAATTTACCTTATCAAATATATCCTTGAATGCTTCCCAAACTCTCCTAACATCAGTTGAATAAGCGATTCATTTCCCTAGTTCCTTCACAACCGAGCTCATGATCCACGATTGTGCGATTGCATTGCACCTCTCCCATTGACGAAGACGATATTCATCATTCACATAGTCTTCTCTTATACACGATCCATCAATAAATCCAATTTTGCTCTTCACAAGTAGCGACAATCGCATCGCTCTACTCCACTCCGAGTAGTTCTCGGTCCCTATCAACAATTGAGCTACTCCTGGTGCATCGAATGGGTACAAATACAGTAGATCATTTGGATCGAATGCTTGATTAGTCACATGAATAGCTCAGTTCTCAACTCCGGTGTTATCAATAGTCATTTTTAGGTTTTCGTATAAAAAATGAGCAAATCGAACGAAAAATTTACAGCAACGAAGAACAGAGAAAATTGAATCGAAGAACGAAATCGTAATCACAGAATCGCAGTTAACACTGCTCTGATACCATGTTAAATTAAAGGAAGAAGATGAGAGAAAACTGACACCAACACTGGCAGTTATCAGTGAGCGTAGAGGAGAAAGCTTCGAAAAAGAATATTTGGAGTGAACTAGAAAATATCTGATTCATTAACTGAATGAATGAATACAAACAAAGCACTGTACAATAGTTTTATACTAATCTACACACTTACATAACTAACTATCATTTGCTAATTGTAAGGAATGGATCTTGGGTCTAACTCAACTCTAAAAGTTAGTTTGTAGGGTGAGGATTGTCCAAGTCCATATAAGGAGTCCATGTTCCCATTCCTTATCCGATGTGGGACTCTTAACACTCCCCCGTACGCCCAGACGTTATTAACTGGAGTGTGAATAATATAATTTGAGGGCCCAACATCGGTGAACAAAGAATTGGAATGAGCCTGACTCTGATATCATGTAAAGAATGGATCTTGGACTTAACTAACCCCAAAAGCTAGCTTGTAGGGTGAAGATTATCCAAGTCCATATAAGAAATCTATGTTCCCATTCCGTATCCGATGTGAGACTTTTAACACTAATGACAGTTGATCTACAACTCATTAACTATCTAACAAACTAACTACCAAGTACAACCATATACACATGTAGGTACAATCACTATAATGCACTGGTATATATCACTGCTCAACACAGTCAAATAATAATTTCATGTCTCATCTAGACAACAACTTCATTGATGGCTGTTAACGTATTTAATCACCCTATGAAATGATTCAATCATAATGTTGTACTTGTGGCCCTTCGTAGTATTATGAGATTGGGATTGTATGGGTTTTAATGTTCATATGTTTGCCGTACAAACATGAGAAAAGGAAATGATGAAGGACGTACTGCTCCCAGAAAGCAATCATTCCACAGATTCATATAGTTGAACTATACTATGAATCATTAGATCGTTCTGCTTACTTGAAGGCCTAGTTCTGTGAATAATTAAATTAGTGCATTAATTAAGAAGCTCATTTCATTATCACTATACAGTACGTTTAGACATATTAAGGAAAAAAGCTAAATGAATTATTACTACTAGTCTCTCTGACATTACTACAGTAGAAACTCTATTAATTAATACTCGATTATTTAATAAACTCTCTTAGATAATATTTTTGGTCGGTCCCGACTTGGGAATAATGTGCTAAATTAATAATTCGCTAAAATTATAAGATAATACATTTTTGATTACTCATATAGATCCATGTAAAATATAAATTAATAATTCCTTATATAGAAAATATTTTTGTTATATCCATAAAGTAGTACATTGAACACAAGAAGCATAATAAAGTGGGAGATTGAAGGGTGCTTCATTTGATATAGTACATTGAACAATAATGAAGTGGAAGATTGAAGGATGTTTGTAAATTTAGTATTTCATTATAAATTTATCTATAAATTGATAAAGTATTAATTAATATATAAATTAATAATTATTAATTTATCGATTAATTAATATCTCTTTTTAATTAATAAATTTTGATGGTCTCAAGAGCATTAATTTATAGAATTTCTACTGTACTATATACCAGCGGAGTGTTCTTCCTTTCACGTTTCTCTTGTATACATTTTGTCCATATAATTAATTAATGTGAATATACAAGACCTTAATTGAGCAAAATTGCTATAAGGACAAATGGCATCTTGACTCATTACCCATAGGTAAGTTCAGAATTTGGAGTTAGTGGATTTAGATTGTGTGATCTTAAAAAAATGCCATACATAGTTTTGATATATAAATTAATAAGTTTAATTGAACTCACGATATGAAGCTTTACTGGGGATGCAAAATTGAGACTTTTACCTTATGACGGGAGTAGGGTTAAGATCAAAAGTTTAATGAGAGGCAAAAATTGAGCAATTTCAGATAGTACATAAATAAATTTATCCCTTTTCTTTTTTTCAAATTAAGTGACTCTTTTTTTGTTGACGAAGGAACCCGCAGCCGCTACTCTCTCGAGTGCGCACATGGTAAACTCCGAACTGACGCAATAGCCTGTAAACCACGTCAGCCGATTAACCACACTTGGCAAGCCATGTGTGACAGGCTCAACCAAGAAGATTTATGCAGGGGATCGAACTCGTGACCTTGCGGTCCCGCGCTCTACTGCTACACCAACTTGGCTATCCTTGCGGGTTAATTAAGTGACTCTTTGTTAGTACTAACTAGTGAAATGACGAAGAAAAAACCATTTATCATGAATTATTACTAACAACTGGAGTGCCTTAATAAATTATTCAACCAGAGCAATCTCAGTTAACTAATTATATTAATGCAGGATTGATTTCATAGATGGTTACTAAAATTTTATTTTATTACAACTGAAGTTATTAAACTATTTTTGTAATAAAAAAATTACTTAACTTTATTTAAATATTATAAAAGTCACTAAACTATATTTCATAATTAAATTATTTAGGGACTTTTGGTGATTTATTGAGTGATTATAGAAGATATTTTAATGATTTTAATGTAACAAAATAAAAATTGAGCTATGCAATGAGCCCATTAATGTAGTATAGCGGAGTACTTTATTTTAATAATACTATGAAAAAAAGGTTGTGTAGTAATATAGTGTTTCGGCTTGGTAGCTGCATTTCTGATTTATACCTATGGCAGATTGGTACTTGCTCTGACTTTTTATTTTTTGAGATTTATATTATATAAATTTTAATTAATATTTTAAAATGTATTTTTTCTCCAAATTGATCTAAGAAAATTTTGTAATTTATAGTATTTTTTTATATAACTTTTAAATATATAAATTTCAAATTTAAATTAATCTAATCTAATTTAATTTTAAAATTTAATTAAATTAACTTTAAAAAAATAAAAAATATCATATAAATCGGGACGGAGGAAGTATCATTCATCATCATACCGTATAATTGAGTAAATTGCTTAGACATCATCATAACTAAAATTTGGCAAAATCTGTTGCTCTTCCCCTTACCCTGCGCGCCAAACACCCCTAAAGCCCTTTGAAAATAAATATCACTGCAAAAAGGATAGACAAAATTTTGGCCCAAAAAAGAGAAGGACAAGCGTGAAAGCAATCTCAGCTAAAATCCCTCCACTCTACTCTTCTCACTCTCTCTCTCTCCCCCCTTTTCTGTCCTGTAGAGGGAGAAACAGGCAGAAGCAGTGGATATGTTATTGAGTTTGGAATTCCCTTCAACATAATGAATAAACCCTCTATTATTTCCTTCTTTCCATAAGAAGAAAAATGGTTTTACATTTACAAGTACAAAATATACAGCCCCAAATCCCAATCTTGAATCTTGATTCCCTCTTATGTGAGGAAAATCAATCTGAGGACGAAAATTTGGGACATTCAGAACAAAGGGTCATCAAGAATGTGAAAAAGACTTCACCTTTATTAGAATGTGACCTATTTTGGGAAGATTATGAGGTTGAAACACTGTTATCAAAGGAAAAACAGAACTTTTTAGATTTTAATAGTTTAATTACAGATGGGGTTTTGATGGGGTTAAGAAAAGAGTCGTTGGAATGGATGTTGAGTGTCGTTGACCACTATGGTTTCACTGCGTTGACTGTTGTTTTAGCTGTGAACTATTTTGATAGGTTTGTTATTTCTGGAGTTTGTTTTCAGAAGGATAATAATAAGCCATGGATGAGTCAGCTTGTTGCTGTTGCTTGTATTTCAATTGCTGCAAAAGTTGAGGAGATTCAAGTGCCCCTATTGTTAGACCTTCAAGTATGTACCTTATGCTTTGTTGATTAAGATATAGCAATGCTGGTGTTTGTTTAATTGTCTTAATGAAGTTAAATGGGTATTGAGAATTGATATAATTGACCATACATAGCTTAGGATTGAGACTTGATATTAATAGTAGTAAATGTTGTCATGGGAGGCTATGTTGCTCGGACTTTTAAAAAATGTCAATGGGTGTGTGTTGGATTCTCCAAAAGTAGTGTATTTTTGGAGAATCTGACACGGGTGTGGCATCAAAAGTGAATAGCCCGCGCAATTTAGATGGACGGAGCTAGGGGGGCAAGGGCTTCATCCACTTCGTCGAAAAATTACACTGTATATACAAGGGTCAACATTATTTTTTTATGTATGTATGCTTGTATAGTAGATGTTGAATCAACTTGGATTTCTTCATGTGTTTATTTTTTTATATTTTGAATCCCCTTACTGAAAAGCCTGGCTTCGCTGCTGGTTGTTGTTATTGGTGTATGAATGATGGTTATATTTTGTTGATTAGGTAGCAAATGCAAAGTATGTGTTTGAGGAAAAGACTATTCAGAGAATGGAACTTCGGGTGTTGTCCACCCTCCAATGGAAAATGAATCCAGTGACACCATTTTCATTCATAGACCATATCATTAGGAGATTTGGATTGATGACAAACTTACATTTGGAGTTCATGAGGAGATGTGAAAACCTCATTCTTGGTATTATCACTGGTGAGAATATCTATCTTAGAAATTTGTTTGAGACTTTTGATTCTTGTAGTTTGTTGATTAATTATCGATCATGCTGAATGCAGATTCTAGGCTTCTGCTCTATCCACCATCTATAATTGCAACTGCAACAATGTTTTATGTCATCAATGAGATTGAACCTTGCAATGCAGTGGATTACCTTAATGAACTTATCGGTGTTCTTAAAGTCAGAAAGGTCTGAGCTCTTTCACATTGAGTTTTATTTTCTACATTTGACCTCTTTAGGCTTCTTTGGCACTGTGCATATTTGGTTGGTATTTTACTTATGTTTCTTATTTTTAAGCAGGATAGCCTTGATTAATGTCATGATCTTGTTTTACAGCTAATGGGCATTCCTGGATCCAAGATTTGCCAAAACCCACAAGCGCAGATGTGATTCTGTGCCAGGCAGTCCCTATGGCGTTATTGATGCATATTTTAGCTGTGAAAGCTCTAATGATTCTTCGGTCGTGGCATCATCAGTTTCATCCTTGACAGAACCTCAGTATAAGAGAAGCAGAACATAGGATCACCAACTTACATTGGCTTCGTTAAGTTGTGTCTGGTTTTGGATCGCAGTCTTCATAGAACTCGCATCCTCTACATTAACTAATTCGAGAATGGTGCTGTATGGCCACAGTTTTGGTATTTAAAATGCAATGCACAATTATATGATGTTCCATTGCACAATTATATCTATGATGTTGCATTATGTTTCTTGGACATCTTATAAAATCCATGTGATCCATTTGAACATGAATTCAACCTCTCTGATTGGGAATGGGAGGAAGAACGGTTAAAAGAGATAATTGGATTTCTTTTCCTTGAGTGCATCCATGCTGCTATTTAAAATTACTTTTGAGTATGATAATTATTGCCAATGAGTATGGATCAAGATATATATATGCATTTTATTTGTTCTTTTCCACAACCATTATGCTTTCTACGATATCTTGCATGCAACAACTATGTGTCAGTTCCAAGCAAGTTGGGGGATACCTTGCGTATAAAGGACAAATAATTCAGTAGCCATAACTAGATAGATGCTTGGATATTGGATCAGAGGTGGAAATGGATGTCACAGAATTTCTTTGTTTTCACAAAGGATGGATTGACAATTTAAGAAAGATTTTCAAAGTAAAACAGGTTCGCAATGGACTATGTGCTTGTGGAACTTGTATAATAAACCGGAAAAATTGGAATATGGAGATATATGAACGGGGCGGGGCTTAGCGGGTAGGGGATTTATTTTTTGAAAAATGCTAAACGGGGCAAGGCAGGTCGAAATCTCAGTAGGCCAAGGCTTGCCCCTCCCTAACTCTCCTTATTGCCATCCCTCGATATATCTCGAGGCAGGGACACATTGTCGACAGGTGGAATTTGAGTTGCATAAACTATTCTTGCGATCTATGGCTAAATAAAAAGAAAAAAGAAAATTACATAAAAGGGAGAATAACAGACTTATTCCTTTATAGCTAATCCAAGGCTACAGATTTTTATGTTCGGACTCTATTCCTTCATAGCTAATCCAAGGCTCCAAATTTTTGTGTTCGGAATAGTGATATTTATGTGCACTATAGCAGTTGCAGCATTTGGATTATCCTTAAAATGAAGCCTAAGCCATGGAATCACGGTTATGTATAATAATTTTTGGTACAAGAACTAGCTACCTGTAAAGGCCAGACACGTTAGAGCTATTGTACGCAATGTTACCTTGCGTTTTATGTACACGACTTGAACACGTAATGGCCCTTCTCGAAATTCTTGCACATAACAGAAACTTAGTGTGCCCTTCTAATTTTCTACTTGGAAAGAACAAAATTGTCTACTTACAAAGAGGCTATTTGTCTGGATGATAGTTCCATATTGTGCTAGATCTTGTTTTTAGCTGCATAATAGGTGTTCATGATTATTTTATACATATTGTGATAACATCAGAGAGGACCACAAGAGTAGTAAAACTGACACTATTGCTTCATCTTCACTAGGAAAATAGACTATTGTTTTGAGGTTTATGCTAATGAGCTGCATAAATTGGTGCAGCAGTGAATCTTAATGCATCAATTTTTTTTTTAATTGCTACTAGAGTAAGTAGTTTTATTTTGCTTCCATCTCGAGGTACGATCACAAGGGTAGAATATACAACTCCTTGAAGAAGCAAGTAGTGGAATATTTTATTTTTTTTGCTTTTGGAGATGACACATTTGTCTAGCAAGGGGCCAAATATTTGAAACTAAGATGCTTATTTTTAAGCATATGTTCTCCCAAAACATACTTCCAAAGACAAAAACAAACGTTGTTTTGATTAAAATATAAAGTCATAAACTTTGGTCCTTAAAAGTCCAACGAAAATATTTTTCTAAAATAGAAAACGACTGATTTCAGTCTTAGTATTGACTAGGACTCCAGAAGAAAGCAATCATGCTAGAGTTCTATCTACTACATAAAATGCTAAAAATGTTTTAGCTCTGCTTATAAGAATTCTACTTAAGCATATTTTGTATATTTCCTTCAACATACGCCCACCAGCATGCTTAGTTACTCTCGCCCTACCACCGAGATATGTGATGGGATGAATGAGATCATTCAATTTTACTCAATCAAGATCTTCTTAGATTGCCGATTATAATGAATAAAAGCACGTCTTTGTCTGTAACTCGTAACACATTCCTTACTGTCTCATCAAAACACCAAATATTCATATAGGAAAGGTTGTGAATCTGTAATAAACGCAAATTCACAGCACAAGTAATCAACTGAAGTGATAGATTTAATTCATAAAGTGAAAGAGCAAAACCATTACAATAGCAGAAATTAGAACAGAGAATGAGATTCAAAGTATTAGGGATAAAGGATTTGGCCTTTGGGTATGAGACTGATGGTTTTAATGAATGCTATACTTTCTATCCTAAATTAATATCTACTTTTGTATTATTTTCCAAAGATATCGACCTGTTATAAATACATACCTAATATTTTTAAAATATTATATTATTTATGCATACATGTATAAAGAAATTCTTTTGGATGACACCTTTGACTTGAGGATGGCTGAACAATGACACCTTAATGTGATTTAGTAGCCAAGAAAAAAAGCGAGCGGAATTGGGATAAACTTTTTAAATAACGACACGAATCAATCTAATTGTCTGGGCGTGAAGATGAATCTTACTAAGAACTAGTGTTGAAATAATTACATTTTAATATTAAAATAGCATTATTTGTCATCTTATTTCTATGATCACTATCTCATGATCTAGGTCATTATTCTTTGTAATTACTATCTCATGATCTAGGTCATTACTTACACACTAAATTATTCACCAATCATATTTTATCATGTTTTCATTATTTATTACCCTACTATTTTTTTATTGTAAGAAAGAATTCCTACACAAAATAGTAGTCACTTTTAAGAGTATGAAAAGTGTTGTAGTGTGCACAAAAAGTGAAGTGTGTTTGTGAAAAAAGAGAGTAATTTGTTGAAGGAAAGTGTTCTTATTGGTAAAGCTTTAGCTCAACAATCTGTCCAGTTTGTCTGAACCATATAATATCGTTCAAATGTTATATCTTAAAGGGGACAAATCAAACGTTATTTTTGGATAGATAAAAATTCTACCGTAGTGGACTCCGGCACCCATTGGTACCTTTTTGAAGCTTAAAGATAAAAATGGTATGTTAAATCATTTACATATCATAATGAGTTGTTCACTGGAAAATCCACTAATTGTGACCTGTTTTGACGGCAGACGTATAACGTCGTTGGACAAAAATAAAAAAATTTAAATACAGTTCGTTGAACATTATCAAGCTGATGAATCAACCAATGCTTACCCACAGCGATGCTCAGGACTGTACGAATAGTGGCCGGTTTAACAACCGAACTGAATGTCTCACCACAATCAATGCCCGCCTGCTGATTAGTACCATTTTCCACAAGCCTTGCCTTATATCTTTCTAGGTCACCACTGTCTCTGTACTTGTGACGAAAAATCCACATGCAGCGTATCACATTCACCCTCTCCGATCGAGGAACCAAATCACAAGTATGTTATTTTGTTAACGCATTAAACTCCTCACACATGGCCATATTCCAATTTAGGTCTAATTTTGGGTTTTTTGAGAATTGGGGAAATGGTTCGGGTAGAAAGGTTAAATTGGACTTTGGGTTTGAAAATCCCGTGTTGGGAACGAGTTTCCATACGGTGTGAGGGTGCTGGTTGGGTAAGGGATTTTGGTGTTGGGTCGAAATCGGGTTCGGTTCAGGTCTTGGGTCCGATGCAGGGTGTCGATTAAGGGAGGTTGGTTGAGTAATCGGAACAGTGGCTGACGGTGTGTGGGGAGTCGATCTGGCATGTTCGAGGTTGTTGTCGGTTTCTAGGTTTGGTGTGGTGGTTGTTTTTGGTGTACCGGTACTGGTGGGGGCTGGTAAAGTCGAGTAGGGTGTTGGTGGAGGTAGGGTTCTGGTAACAGGGTCGGCTTGTTGGTTGCCGGTGATTGGAGTAACGGCGGCTTAGAGGTGAGACTGTAGAGGCGACACATGGACTGGGATGTTTACCGGTGGAGGTACAGTGACGGGTAGCCGATTGTCGGTTGGAGAGACAATCGGCGGTGATAGGGTCAGTGACTTAGTGAGGTAGGCCGGTACAATGTCGGGGTTCTGCCGGATGAAAGGAGTGGCGGCGGTAGCTGGTGACAGCACATGGTGTAGGTTGCTGATAGTGGGGGCAACCAGTGGTGACAGTGATGGTCCAGGTGAGCCGCCGATGTTGGCAGCGGCGAGAGATAGTGACGATGACTGGGTACTGACTACTGCCAGAATAATAGTAGTATGTCGGAGAGTGTGGTGGACAAGCGACGATGTGTCCGAATCATCAAGAAATTTGTAATCCGTGACTTGGAATTTTTGAATGTTGTCAACAGGAAAACATACTCGACAAAAGTGACATGACGTGAGATTATGATTTTGTCGGTGGATAGTTCATAGCACATGTATCCCCTATGGTTCGATGGGAAGCCTAAGAAGGCGCACGAAGTAGATCTAGGTGCCAATTTATGGGGGGTCGTGGATGTCAGATTAAGGTAACACAGACAACCGAAAATTCTAAGATGGTCATAGGTAGGATCCGACGGTAGATAATTTCGGTGGATGTCCTATTTTGAATCGCACAGGTGGGTAGAATGTTTAGAATGTGTTCTACCATTTTTAGTGCATATACCCATAAAGTAGGAGGGAGAGACATATGAAAAAGGAGGGTACAAATCATATGATTAATGGTTCGGAGAACTCTTTCGCTATTCCATTCTGTGGGGAGGTGTGAGGGCACGAGAAACGAAAGATCATGCCATTAGCCGCACAAAATTTATGAAATAGGGAATTATTAAACTCTCGACCATTACAACATTGAAACAATTTTATATCTTTTTCAAATTGTGTTTTAACCAGTGTACGAAACTCAACAAAATTTGAGAGCACTTGAGATTTGAGTCTGAGTGGACAGACCCAAAGAAAGTGAGAGAAATCATCCAAAAATATCAGATAGTATTTGTGGCCTAAGTTGCTAGTTATGGGAGATATCCATACATCAGCGTGAATAATATCAAAGGGGGAGAAAGTAGTACTCATAGAAGCCGTAAATGGTAGTCTAACGTGTTTCCATAACTGACAGGAGGAGCAACTATGAGAGAGGTTCCCTTTGTTATATTGGATTAAATTTCGGTTTCTAAGAGAATAAAAAATGTGATAGCCCGGATGACCAAGTCTACTATTCCACGTAGAGGAAGATATGATTGTTAAAACGGTGTGAGGAGTGACACTAGCAGCGGATGTGGGTAGGAATGAATATAGGTCCCCCTCACTATTGCATCTCGTAAGGAGTTTTCCGGTACGGAGGTCCGTTACAGAAAATCCCAATGGGGCAAAATTAATTGAAGCAGAATTATCAGTGGCAAATTTTCGAACATAAATTTGATTTTTGATGATGTTTGGGGCATAAAAGACGATTTTAAGAGAGAAGTGAGGATGCAGTAGTGGGGTAAGGGTATGGCCAAATCCTTGAATCGGAATGCGATGACCACTACCGACCATAATAGATTGTGGAGTTGATGAAGATTACCTGAATTGTTGGTGAGATGAGACGTGGCGCCCGTATCCATATACCACGCATTATCGAGCTGTTGACGAGTCAAGGAAGCCATGTATTCTGTTCTCGGGTAAAGGACAAGAGGAGAGGAAACATAAAACAGATTAAGCTGGCAGTGGTCTGTTAATAGAAAACAAAAAAAGCGGCAGAAGTACACTACGCGTTAATAGAAAAGAAAAGATATAGGGAAGAGTGCTCTGACAGAAAAGGAAAAGGAGCAGAGGAAAAGTATGGCAGTGGCGTGAAGCTCTTATGGTTCTTAGCACAGAGGCCAAGATTACTCTGACAGAACGAAAGTAGAGGAAAAGTAATGATGTTCCTCGGGTAATGACATAATAAGAAAAGGAATAGGGTTTAGGTTTTGGCTTCTGATATCATGTAGAATTGTATTAATCTCCCTTATGGAACCTTTTTCATTAATACAAATATATATAGGTATACAATGTGGAATCCTTATACAACAAGGAATTCTAATTCTACCATAATTACATAACACTAAATATGATAAATATAAACATGGTACACTTGCTAATAATTGATTCTCTCGATTTTCTTTTATCTCTCTCTATATTTTTTTTGTTGGTGCTCTCGATTTCCTTCTATCTATCTATATCTTTTTGTTGTTAATTTTCTTCTCTATAAATACAAAATGTAGTGCTGATTGTTCTGAATTTAGAGAAGAAAGGGAGCCAGTTTTATTTATTTATTTCTAGATTTGGTTCTATCAAAAGTATACATTTATTCTATAGAGAAATTGACCATGGGGTGGAGTCCACCAAAGGCTTCATCTGAACATTAAATAAATTCACGAGGACTTCATTAACCACAAGCGAAAGAGAGAGAGAAAAAAAAGAATTTGCACGGATTTTGTTGATTTAGAATTCAGGAAGATACGTGAAATTGAAATTGAGGAACAATTTATATTGGTGAATGGAGAAAAGAAAAGAAAATTGGGTTTTGATTTATGAGCTTTGTGTGTAGAATAAAAATTTGTTATATGGATTTGACTTATGAGCTTTCAACAACGAGACAAAATTGTTGATTTTTTCATTTTTTTGTGTGGATTTCCGTTCAAAAGTACTGATTTTTAATATTTTTTCTTAGCTTAAAAATATTCCGACGTTTCGGGTTCGAACTCTCGCTCAGTCAAAAATTTAAAAACAATCGCAAGGTAGAGTTTGAATTCGTAAGACAGAATTTGCCTGTAAATTATGCCTTATAAGGCAGAGTTTGCCTTATGCCTGAAGGCAAACTCTGCCTTAAGCCAGATTTTGGATTCACAGGATAAAATTTGCCAACAAACTCTACCTTATAAGGCATAGTTTGCCTTCAGAGTTTGCATGACTTAAGCCAGAGTTTGAATTCGCAAGGTAGAATTTGCCTACAAACTCTACCTTATAAGGCAGCGTTTGCCTTATGCCTGAAGACAAACTCTGCCTTAAGGTAGAGTTTGCATGCATTAAGGTAGAGTTTGTTGGGATCGAAATAATCAGGGCGTCATGCAAGAGCTAATAATTGCGAACCTTGAACGAAATTGTTTCAGATTTACAGTTTGGTCCCTGAAGTTTCAAGTAAGTCAAAATTGGGCAGAGAACTTTCTGTTGGTTATTGGAACGTCAACCAGCCTTAATTTGCACTCAATTCAACCATTTATTTTGGTTGAATTACTCTCCCTAAAGGGGCCAATCCGTTGCACATCAATTCACCATTTATTTTGGTGAATTACTACCTCCATAATTGTCATTACTTGGCCAGTAACAACAATTATGTGGGCAGTTGGTAAGCCTCTCCTTCAACTATATAAAGGAGCCTTTGCACAATTGTTGAGACACACAAAAACTGAAACAAATCAGATTCTTCCTACAAACTTCCTAGCATCATTTCATTACTCAAAATTCTTCAAGGTAGTACTTGAGTTTTCTTTGCTCAATTGTTCATTTGCTATTTTATCTTGGGAGACAATTGTCCAGGACGTAGAAAGGATACATACGGGGCAATCTTGTCTTAAAGACAGAGTGCAATCACTCGACTCAACATACCAAAACTGTTCCAGTTTCTTCTTCAAGTTTATTGTAATTTCAGTTTGTTGTAATACTTAGCCGTTACTTATTTCCGTTTCCTGCACCATTGTAAACAACAGGTTTCATATCGAAAATTGTTAAGATGTAGGAACGGTCTTGATGATGTGCACATTTTTGAGAAAAATAGTGTGCACCATGTTAATAATATTTTTGGAGTGGATTAGTCCAACATATTTTCAATAAGTGAGTTTTCTAGCTTCTTGTTTTCTTAAAAAGTGTTCTCATCATTGACTGCTTCTTAACTGTTTGATATATCCTTCAATGTTGATTGATGTGAATGGATTTCAAACTAATCTGGTCTCATACCCAAGGATCCACTTCACGCTTTCATCTTATGCTCCGGTTATATCAGCTAAGAAGGTTCATCATGAATAATATTTTATTGTGAAAATCACCACCATTGCTTTTAACTAGCTTCTATGATGGCCAAGTGTGATCCACGTCGTGACAAGTACATGGCGTCTTGCCTAATGTATCGAGATGATGTGGTTCCTAAGGATGTGAATGTTGTTGCATCCATTATTAAAACCAAGCACAAATTTAAATTTGTCGATTGGTGTCTAACCGAATTTAAATATGACATCAGTTACCAGACTCCAAAAAATGTTTTTAGAGGCGATTCAGCGAAGGTACAGAGAGTAGTGTGTATGATATCCAGTTCCACCAAAGTTGTTGAGATTTTTTTCATAATTAACCGCAAATTTGATCTAATATATGCGAAAAGAGCCTCTGTCTATTGGTATGTGGTGAAGGCATGGAGGAAGATGATTTTTTTGAAATTCGTGAGGATTTAACTGCACTTGAGAAAGATTATGAGGAGGTGGATGCTGAGTTTGGGCAGGATGAAGAGGGTGAAGTATTCTAGGAGAAGAATATTGATGAGTGGAGAGCGTGATGGATCATTATATGTTTTTTATTGCATTCTCTTGATTTTAGGATCTGCTGATTTATCACTATATAATATGTAACGACCCGTTAGGTCGTTTTGTTAAGTTTGCTTATTTTATCGCAAATACCCTTTCCTCTAGCCTTGTTATGGTGATCTTGATGTGTGGAGATGGGTGGCGCGATTCCCGAGGTAATCGGATCAGAATAACGGAAGAAAATCCAAGTTTTGAGTTTTAGAAGTTTTATGTTTGGAAAGTTTGACTAGGAGTTGAATTTGGAGTAAATACGTCCGGAATCGAATTCTGATGATTCAATCACCTCCGGAATATGATTTTTGACTTATGTTGACTGTTGAAACGGGTCCCGGGTGTTTTGAGAGGGTTTTGGGTTAGTTTGTGGAAGTTGAAAAATCTTAAGAAATAAGCTTTGGTTGACTAAAGTCAACATTGAAGGCGTTTACGTCTTTTTTTTGAAGTTTTGTCAATTCCATCAAGTCCGGAATGTCGAATATGATCTAATCGAGTCCTTGATTCGGTTTCCGAGGCACTGGGGAGCATTTCGAGCGTTGAGTTGAGATTTTAAGCTTTATGAGATTTTATAGGGGTTTTGAATTTTTTTTATTAAGATGACCTCGTATGACAATTTCGAGTGCGCGGGTGAGTTTGTAGCATGTTTTTATATAAAGATGCGTATTTGGTTTGCATCCGGAAGGTTCCGAATGAGTCTCGGGATATCGGGGTGAATTGGTGAAAAAACAGATTTTCTGGTTTTAGGTGTTTCTGCTGTCCTTCGCGATCGCGAAGAAGGCATCGCGTTCGTGTACTTCAGGCAGTCTGGTCATTGCGGTCGCGAAGCTCTCGCTGCGATTGCGATGTAAAAGTTTATGCGTCCTCGCGATCGCGTAGCTGGATCCCGCGATCGCGATAGTGAGGTATCTGGGTAGATTCAAAAACCCCAAAATTGTGATTAGACTTCTCATTCTCATAATCTTCACTTGGGAGCTCGTTTTGGGAGAAATTTGGGGGATTTTGCAAAGGTCATCAATTGGGTAAGATTCTAACCCTTTTCTTATGATTATCCATCGATTACTAAGATTTTTTATGCTAAGATTCTTAAATTTAGAGAGGTAAATTAGGGATTTGAAACCCTAGGCTTCAACTTAGAAATTCTTCAATTAAGCATGGAATCATGGAATCATGGATGGTTTGGGCTGATCTTTGGTATGTAGACCCTATAAATCACGGGTAAACTAAATGTCGGTGGAATTTTCTATTTTTCCCTTCATGGCTTGAAATTACTTTTAAGGTGACTTTTTGGTTCGATTTTGAAGTATGCTATTGTGGGTATCATTGGATTCGTATGACTTCCTAGATTAATAATTAGACCTTATTGAACCCGATTTCCTAATAAAATTACAGATTTAACCTTTGGGGTTTAGAATGAGATTTTTGGAAAGTCATTTATTTTTTGCTTTCTTCTTTTCTACCGTGACAACTCTTGTTCCCCCACCTTTTAGCCTTCTGGGGCCCTACCATGTATTAAAATGTGAGTACCCTTTCTTCCACCTCCGAAGGATGGAGGGGGTATACAGCGGGGGTTGTCTTTTTCTTTTTTTTTTTGAGTTAAACAGTATAATTCTATTAATACCAAAATAGTATGTACACTTCCCAGGAGCAGAGTAGATCTACCCTCCTATACTTGACTACTTCAGCTGCTATAAACTCCTACCTGCACTATACTTAGCTACTGGAGAGCATAACTCAGCTTTTACAACCAAATAATGCCAAGAAAGATAGCAACAAAACACAGTAGCTAAGCATATAACTAAGGAGAACAATTGAGGACTTGTAATTCTTGCTGCCACTTCACTGATCTTCTGCCTCTGATATGTAGGTGTAGCACCATTTCTCTGCAGAGGTGAGTAGCTTCAAAGCTATCTCCTTGAAACCTTATCTTATTCCTTCCGCTCCGTATAAAGGCTACTGTCATAGCAAACACACCACTAGCAATTTCTCCAGGTCCAGTTTTCTTCCTGACCTGTTTGCAAGCCCACTGTAATTCATTTCTCCAGTCCCCTATTGACCTGTTGAAGCCCATAAAATTTGAGATAAAAAAGAGACGTGGTCGGCAGGATTCGAACCTGCACGGGCAGAGCCCACATGATTTCTAGTCATGCCCAATAACCACTCCGGCGCGATCACTTGACTTCGTAGACCCAAATCTTTTATAAGATAATATGGACATCGTTTGTCTCATATTTTGACGCTTAAACTGTATTTGAGAAGATTGAGATCGTGCAGAGACTATTCGAAAGGGCAAGACGACTTTGTGACTTCGGATTTCTATTCAGATACGTTGAGACTATGAACCTTATCTTAGGCGTCTTGGTTGATTTAAATAGATTAATTAAAGATGAGAAATAGGGATAATAAGGGGGTACCGATACCTGTGAGGTGATGAGCACTCGTATCGGGTACCGGTGACATGTATGTGTATTTGTGTTTTTCAATTACTTAGAAGAATGTCATGCTTTGGGCACTAGCTGATAGTATAGTACGATCCTTTGGATCCGTGATTGGGGTATGAAGCTCGTACTTTTCGCGTTATTATTATATGTTTGTGTGCTATGTGAATGTGTGTCCCCATCATTTCCTTTATACTCGTTTAATTGGAAAAGAAGCTAAAGATCGAGTCTTTATTGAACGAATAATTGAGTTATAACTTGTTTGCCTACATTTGCTTCTTATCGTTGTGCATATCATATTTATGCCTCATAATGAATGAATCTGTGTGACTATTGATGAGTATAAGAACTGTGTGAATAGAATAGGTACTGTGTGAGCCTGATGTGTGATTAAACTTAGGTACTGTGTGTGAGCCTGAGTGGTATATGGACCTAGCGAGTCCCCCATGGGTCATGTTTCATTTACGTTCGAACATGTGTGTACTGGTAGAGGAAAGGAAATACCTTGCATATTATTCATTGCATTCGTGTAATTCCATTATAATTTAGTTTAAGGCTGTCCAACGGGGGCGGGTCCCGGCGGAACGGGGGAGGGTCGGGACTCGGGTCCCGTCGGGCCGGGATAGGCGGGACGAGAATAGGTCCCGTCCTGTCCCACATCCCGCTGGAACGGGGTCGGGTTGGGGCGGGTCGGGACTCGGGATTTTTTTTTTGCCACTTAATTTTAAAAAATAATATATACAAACACTTCAATAATTTAACAAGATAGTGTAATAAAAACATCCCAAGACTATTTTTGTGCCTCTTATATTATTTAATAGAAATATGATTTTTTTTTGTAATACAATTTCAAAATTGCAACTTTGTGGAGTTGTTCAAAAGTTGCAAATGACATAGTAAAATTGCAATTAAAAAATTACATATTCAACCATACTTTTTCGAATTTCCTCACAATGTCTTGAGGATTTTCTGTTGGAATTGGAATTTGTTTGTCAAATTCTTCAACGTCGCTTCTTGTTTCCTCGGACAAGATTTCGTTGTAGTTGTAGTCTTGTTCTTCGTTGGTCTCCGGTTGACTGCACTTTCTACGCTTTGCACGAATCCAGTCTCAGAATAGAACTGCAATCTCCAATGTGTTTCTCGCCAATGAATGTCTCTACTCTCCTATTTGAAATCTTCCAGCAGAAAAAACGCTTTCAGACGCTGTTGATGACGCTTGAATGTTCAACACATCTCGGACCATCTTTGTTAGTGTCGAAAATGTCTTCTCATTCTCCCTCCAGTATTTCAACAAGTCTTCTTATCCTTCATTATTGACAATTAATTCGTACGGTACAACACCCTGCAAAACATGAACATCAAATTCGCTAACTTGTGAAGAAGTTGAACTACTACATATTTTATTTCTAAGGCCTTGAATACTAGCAGCAGAAATCACATATTTTTTAAGGTTGCAGCGAAGTAGTAGAAGATGGTATAGAAGCCGGTTGATTATTTGCACTTTGTTGTTGGTAATACATATATATTTGTTTGCATTCGGTGTGTATGCCAGGCGTAATGTTTTCTTTAGTTGGTTTGTGAGTTGGTTCTTCAGTTGAGTCTGTTGGAAGGTACTTCTATACAATCATAAATCGTTTCTACAAGTTTTTTACAACCGTCTACTTTAATAGTTGGATTTAATACAACACCAATAATATAAATAGTGGGGATAGGAAAAAAAATTATAATTTTTTAAACATTTTTCAATAGATGCCTTATAAGCTGATTTTTGCATATATTTATTAAATAATAAAAATATTAGTGCTATATAAAATAACATATTTGAAATAGTAGGATAATAAATACCGGAAAATTATTTAGTAGCTTGATAAAATTTCTCTATAAATCCATTAAGTTCTAAAAAAAAATCCCAATCATTATCTACATGCATATCCCTTGAATTTTTATTATGAGCGTTAAATAATAAAGTAATAGGTTGTCTATAATCGTAAGCAACAAATAGTTGTTCATACAGAGAATTCCATCTAGTCGAAACTTCTTCTGAAATTTTCTATAAGGTAAATCCACAATCATGACATATTTTTTTATACTCTTTGCGTCTTTGTATTTTTTTACCTTTAAAAATAAAATTTATAGCAAATTTTATTTTATCAAGAATGTTTTCAAAAATTTTTAAGTCATCTTTTACAACTAAGTTATAAATATGGCACGCACATCTTATATGAAAATGATCAGAAAAAGATGGAGTTAATCTAAGTTTTAAAAGTTTTATAGCATAATCATTAGAAGAAGCATTATCTAATGTAATAGTCATAATTTTATTAATTATTCCATAGTAATCACAAATTTCTTGAATATTTTCTGCAATAAAACTTCAGTGTGCCTATCATCTATATATCTATATGCTAAAATACGTTTTTGCATAGACCAATTTTGATCTATCCAATGACATTACCGTTAAATAATCATTACCGTTAAATAATCATTGTCGTTAGTACTACGACCTATGTCAGAAGTGATAGCCACTTTGCCATTAAAATGATACATTGCATAACATAAATATTGTTGATATTCACTTGCAAATTTAAAAACATCTCTTCTAACAGTTGATCTAGGAAAACCATTAAAAGCATGATTATATGTTTCTCGAATGTAATGAATAAAACCAGCAGATGAAGGAAATGAAAATGGCAAACCCTCCACCGCAATTAATTTTGCCATATTTTCCCTATCTTTGTTTTTATCATATTTAGGATCGAAAATCCCCCCCCCCCCCCCCCCCCCCCCCCCCCCCCCGTCGTCAGGTTAATTTGACTCTGTACTAGGTCGGGGTCACTATGTGAACCTTGTCCCGACTCAGATGGCATTGGCACACCCAATTTCTTAACCTGATATTGATTTCACCTAGCTGTGTGCTCGCCTTGTACATGTCTCAATAAATCTCCCATCCCACCTTAACCTTTTCCGATTTTAAATTTATAAACATTTTTATAAATTTTACATCTAACTAGTTGATTCTCTCATCTCTATCAAAAAAATGTCATGTATCTGATTTTAATTTTCGTTTTGTGGGGCCTCGATTCATACTAAGGGGAATAGGAGGCATTCCAGTTTCACTTTCATGCTGAGACTCAGTCTGAGCCTGAGGTTGATGTGCACTAGTGGGTGTGTCATATATATTATCGTCTAAATTTAAAGTCTGATTCATCTACTTCATCATCTAATGGTATATCATTAAAAAAAGCAGTTTCATCAATATGACTGAAATCAATCAAATCATCGGGACTAGAAATAGGATTACTAGAAGAAGTACCCTTACCCTTGTTACCCATACTAGAAAAAGCACTCTTACCCTTACCCCTACCCCTACCCCTACCCCTAATAATACATTTCAATCCTTCCATTATAATTATATAAATAAATAATTAAAGTAAATGAAATTAAGTGCGATAATTAAAATTAAGTAACAATAATAATTTAAAGAAGTAACGAAGGTATCAAACGTCAACGTAATGTCGACGTGTAATCAAGGTTGAAAATTGAAACTTTGCTCGATGGATGATCCTCAAGCTAGTTGCCAATTTCACTCCCTATTTTTTTAACTTTGATATAATATTTAATAGTAAGAAGATTTGTAGAATTGTAGAAGAGATAAATTGAGATTAGAGAGATGGTAGGAAGATTTGTGAAAAAAAATGAAGAGAAAAATGAGTTATTTATAGTTGAGAAATAGGGTTAAAGTGTAAATTTATTAACTTAGGGATTAAAAATAAATATTAAGGTGGTAGGGGGGTTTATGGGGTGGGGGGGCCAAAAATGGCCATTTTAGCCATTGCACAACGGCCAAAATCAAAATTTGTTATAATGGTTACTTTTGCAAAGGGGGACGGGTCGGGATCGGGATCGGGATCGGGATCGGGATGGGATGGGATGGGACGGGGTTGGGATTGGCGGGTCGGGATCAGGATGGGATGGGATGGGACGGGGTTGGGATTGGCGGGTCGGGTCGGGATCGGGACGGGTGGGACAAATCAAGGCCCCAACCCTGAATTTTTTTAATTTTATTTTGGGGGATCGGGATGGGGCCCGGCGCAATGGACAACCCTACTTCGGTTTGATGTTAAACTTTTGAATTCTATTCCTCTGACTCGCTTATATGTATACCTGACTTAATTGAGGAGTTAGATGCTATAACTTAGACTTGAACTCCGTGAATGAACATATTTGCTACGTGGCTATTATGTTGGATTGTTATGCCAGTTGGTCTAGTAGTGGCACTCGGTAGATCAGCTCTCCTCTCCATTTAGGATCGAGTCAGTCGACGATGCTGCTGAGTACCCGTGATTTTGTACTCACCCTACACTTGTTGCACCATTTTTGTGTGCAGGTTTAGTTCCCAGTACTAGCGGGACTCGTGACTACCCATCCCATTGAGGAGTTGCTTGGAGGATCTACGGAGTGAGCTACCAGACTGTCCTTGGCCCTGGATTATCTTCCTTATATTTTTATGTACTGTCTTTCATTTCAGACAGTTATCATGTGTTTTCGGGACATATATATGCCCAAGACTTGCATTGATCTTTAGTAGTTCTTGTACTGTGACACCTGATTTTGGGGGAATTCTTATTTTGGTACTTTAGTTATTTTATGTATTTATTTAAAGACTTAAAGTTGTTTCTCATTAATTTCCGCACTTACTTCTTTAATGATTTTTGGGATGTTTGGGTAAAGATTGTCTTACTGACTCGTGAGAGTTGGTGTCATCATGACCCTCAAATTTGGATCATGACAGGTTAGATAGTGTATATTCCTGTGATATACATAGTGTATATCACGGGACTTTGGTCCGTTTTAGGATTGTAATTAGTGTAGAATATTTGTAATACTTAGCATTGTACACTTACCATAATTATAGAAGTCTTGTACTACTAGAATAGGGTTTTGGGAGTAGAATAGGAAAAGGATTTTCCTATTACGGAAATATGTAAATTGTATATATACTCTTTCAATTAATGAAAATAATCAAGGGATTATTTCTTTCATGGTATCAGAAGTCTAGGACTAAATTACTTCCGTTCTTCTCCAAAATTTCTCTCAGTTTTTCGTGCCCCTTCTCTGCCAAAAACTGCATCGATTTACGTGCCCCTTCCTTGGATTTCGTGTTAAATTTTACCTCCTCTTCCCAAATTTTCTACAAAATCACCTATTGTTCTTTCGTTATGTCGACGACAAAGAGCACGTTTTATCCTGCCCGTGTTGTTTCTAACATCAAGAATCACATACCTCTCATTCTTGAAATAGAAAACGTCCAATACGCGATGTGGGATGAATTGTTTAAAATTCACGCTCGCTTGCATCAAGTCATCCATCACATAATCCCCGCGGCTCTTGAGGATACGGAGGTGCCTCAACATGAGGATGATCCTAAGTTATGGACAACGCTTGATGCCACCGTCTTTTAGTGGATTTATTCCACTATCTCTACTGACCTGTTGCAGACGATTATTGAGCCAGACACTACGGCAATGGCTGCTTGGGATAGGCTACGTGACATATTCCAAGATAATCAGAATTCCAGAGTTGTTACTCTTGAGTAGGACTTTTCCCACGTCACTATGGAAAATTTCCCGAATGTTTCAGCATATTGCAAAAAGGTTGATTGAATTGGCGGACCAACTCCGCAACGTTGGTGCGCCCGTTAGTGAAGATCTTCTGGTTCTACAGATGGTTGCTGGCCCCTCCGAGGCATTTAGTGGCGTTGGGACCCTACTTCATCAAAGTAACCCTCTCCCAACGTTCTATCAACCACGCTTCATGCTTACTTTGGAAGAAGCCAGATTGGCTAAGAAGACGGCTACCGGGGCAAGTCCCATGGTCATGATGACGTCCTCCATAAATTCTCCAGGGTGTGTTGATAATTCGAGCCAAAACCGTGCTCACGGTGGCGGCAAAAATACTAGGAAAAATAATGGAAGAAACTGCGGTGGTAACGTCAGCAGTCCTGGCGGCAGTAGGCCCCACCCCATCAACAGTGGGCCTCAGCCCCACTGGTCCCAGCCTTGGGCCCCCTGGCCGTGGGCCTGGACCAGTAGGCAGTGGCCCAACAATCTCGGCTTTTTAGCAACTCCAGCCCACGGTAATTGGGCCCAATTTCAGCCTTCTTTTTGGCCCAGTCTCAGTCCAGCGATCCAGTGGGGTACCGGGTCAGTAGGTAGGCAGGCATGGGCCCTACCAAGCCCATCATGTCGCGGGCCCCACTTCTACCGACATCGAAGCCGTGATGCACACGCTTGGAATAAATCCTTCATACCCAAATTGGTACATGGACACCGGCGCCACGACTCACATGACATCCGATTCAGGTACTCTCTCGTCTTATTCCAATTTGAGCAATAATCGTGGTATAATTGTTGGTAATGGTAATTCAATTCCAATTCTTGGTTATGGTCATAAAACATTGTCTCCCCCTCATCCACCCCTTATTTTGAAAAATATCCTTCACACTCCAAAATTGATTAAAAATTTGGTGTCTGTCTGAAAATTCACCACTGATAATTCCGTGTCCATAAAATTTGATCCATTTGGGTTCTCTGTGAAGGATTTCAAAACGGGGAGTTCTTTCATGAGGTGTGATAGTAGGGGAGATCTTTATCCTATCACACCATGTTCCGGTCCATCGAGTCAAGCCTTGCCGTCAGCGTTTGCAGACCTTGCTCCTTCCTTGTGGCATGCTCGTCTAGGTCATCCGGGATCGTCTATTTTCCTTGCTTAGAGAAAAACAATTTTATTTCTTGTAAGGGTGAGCGTAGCACTCCGAATTGTCAATCTTGTTCTTTAGGGAAAATAGTTAAGTTGCCATTTGTAGACTCTAATTCTCATACTTTAATGTCATTCGATATTATTCATAGTGATCTATGGACGTCTCTTGTTCTTAGTTCTTTGGGTCATCGGTATTATGTTCTCTTTTTGGATGATTATTCTAAATTTTTGTGGACTTTTCCAATAGCAAAAAAATCTCAAGTTTTTTCCAACTTCTTAAAATTTAGAGCATTCATTAGAACCCAATTCAACGTGAAATAAAAAATATCTAATGTGATAATGGCAAAGAATATGACAATGGGGTGTTTCGGGAATTTTGTGCAAATAATGGGATCAATTTTCATTTTTCTTGCCCTCATACGTCTTCACAAAATGGAAAGCCGAACGCAAAAGTCGTACCATTAATAATATTGTTCGCACTTTACTAATTCATGCTTCCATACCCCCGTCTTTTTGGCATCATGCTCTACAAATGGCAACATATCTTCTTAACATTATTCCTTCCAAAGGTTTGACATATTCGTCCCCCCTTCAAATTTTATATAATAAGACTCCTTCATATTCATATCTTAGGGTCTTTGGGTGCTTGCGTTATCCACTCTTTCCATCCACCACAATTAACAAACTTCAAGCCCGTTCTACCCCCTGTGTGTTCTTGGGTTATCCGTCCAATCATCGTGGTTACAAATGTTTTGATTTATCTTCTGATAAAATCATCATTAGTCGCCATGTAATTTTTTATGAATCCCAATTCCCATTTGCTAAGGTTAGTACTCCCGTGCCTAGTTCGTATAATTTTTTGGATGATAGTATTTCCCCGAAACTTATTCACTATTTTTTGGACGTGACCCGCACCCCAACTCCGTCAGCGTGCCCACTGCCCGCTGGTCCTCCCCAAACAGTGTCGCCTTTAAGTATGGGTCCAGCAACTGGGCCATCCATTCTACCCAGTTCTGGGTACTGTTTCTGGGTCCAGTATTGACCCAGTTCCCGTGCCCAGCTCCAGCTTCATTTCCCGATTTGGGCCAACAGGCCCACTGCCTGTTGGCCAGTCCGTCCCGGGTCCCGAAAAGTCCCAAAATCCACCCGCCTCTGCCCCGAGTCATAGACCAGTCACACGTAGTCAACGGGGGATTTTTAAACCAAAAGTATATTTTAATTTACATTCTAATGTTCTTAAATCACCCTTACCCGGTAATCCTGTGTCTACATTAAATGACCCGAATTGGAAAATTGTTATGACCGGTGAATATAATGTTCTTATTGATAATAAGACATGGTAGTTGGTGCCCCGTCCGTCTGGTATTAATATTATTAGGTCTATGTGGATTTTTGCTCTTAAGGAAAATTCTGATGGTTCATTTGCCCGACATAAGCCGCGGCTTATAGGTGATGGTAAGACTCAGCAGGTTGGTGTGAATTGTGGTGAGACGTTTAGTCTGGTGGTCAAGCCGGCTACCATTCGCAATGTGCTTAGCTTAGCTCTTTCGAAAGCATGGCCTATTCATCAGTTAGATGTAAAGAATGCTTTCCTCCATGGTGATCTCAAGGAAACAGTCTATATGCATCAGCCTTTTGGATTTAGGGATCCCAAACATCCTCATCATGTCTGTTTGTTAAAGAAGTCCTTATATGGGCTTAAGCAGTCTCTACGGGCCTGGTATACGCGGTTTGCCGATTATGTTTCGACTATTGGGTTCACTCACAGCAGGTCGGATAATTCCTTGTTCATCTATCGTCGTGGTTCGTCCTTGGCCTATATCATGTTATATGTGGATGATATTATTCTGACTGCCTCTTCTGATGCCTTACGCCAGTCTATCATGACAATGCTCAGCTCTGAGTTTGCTATGAAAGACTTGGGGCCCTTGAGTTATTTTTTGGGGATTGCTGTCACTCGTCATGCAGGTGGGTTATTCTTATCTCAATGGAAGTATGCAGCTGAGATCATTGAGAGGGCTGGGATGGCATCCTGTAAGTCCACTTCCACTCCCGTTGATACTAAGCCCAAGCTTAGTGCTGCGGTCGTCGCACCATACAAGGATCCGACCCGATATCGCAGTCTTGCAGGGGCCCTTCAGTATCTTACATTCACGAGACCATATATTATGTATGTTGTACATCAGGTGTGTTTGTTTATGCATGATCCCAGAGTTGAGCACATGAATGCGCTCAAACGCATCATTCGGTATATTCAGGGTACACTTGACTATGGCCTGCATTTATATCCTTCTTCAACGTCAGCACTTGTCTCGTATACAGATCCTGATTGGGGTGGCTGTCCAGACACCAGACGGTCTACGTCTGGATATTGTATGTTTCTTAGTAATAACTTGGTCTCATTCTCATGGTCTGCCAAGCGTCAGTCCACTTTATCACGCTCTAGTGCAGAGGCCGAGTATCGAGGGGTAGCCAATGTGGTGTCTGAATCATGTTGATTACGTAATCTTCTTTTAGAGCTTCATTGTCCTATTTAGAAAGCTACCTTAGTTTATTGTGATAATATTAGTGTCATCTATCTGTCTGGGAATCCGGTTCAGCACCAGCGCACTAAACATATCGAGATTTTATGTATCTATTTAAAGACTTAAAGTTGTTTCTCATTAATTTCCGCACTTCTTTAATGATTTTTGGGATGTTTGGGTAAAGATTGTCTTAATGACTCGTGAGAGTTGGTGTCATCATGACCCTTGAATTTGGATCATGACACAATATTTGTGAAAAGAGATCTCCACTTTGTAAGTGTACCACTGCTAAACTTGATTATGTTATAGATCTATAACTTTCAGTGTGTAATAATATATGACATCTTTTGAAAGACAAAGAAGCGTGATAAATATGAGACCGTATAAAGTAAATATCAAATTTACTATTTCTCTATTTTCTTTCGTCGATGTGCTTAAAACAAAATGAAAAATCTTAGATAATATTTGCGAAAATTAAACAGATTTAGAAGAAAAAAAAATGTATAGTGTCCAGTCTTTACTCAGGTCACTAGCTATCCGTTTCTTTCATTTGTCCCCAATTTCTGTGGGTTTGTGCTTGATTTGGTCTTTGGAGTTACTTAGTCAAGATCTTTATTAATGATCTCTTGTAATCATGTTGTCTTTGTCTTAGTTGTGAAATACTAAATCCAATTTCTTTATATGTTTTATACATTATATAAAGTTGCTTTACAAGTGACATAGTTTAAGTAGTAAAAGAATAATAACTGTAAAGAATAGGACAACCAAAGGTATGTAAAATTGCATGAATAAATAATGATGAAAGCATTAAGAAGCAACGTGCAGTACATAGAAGACCTTGTCCTTCTTGAATTATTGTTGGATCATCGCTACGGTATTTTTGTTCCTGCTCAATCACTTGAACACGAGGAAAGATTTCTTGGCCAATATCTCTTAATGCAACAATCCTAATTTCTCATGAGATTATGTTGAGGATATTTTTGACACTTAATTCATTTATCTATGGCAGTGATTGTTCATTTTAATTGTGAACTGTAACTCCAGAATACTGCTAAATTCAGGGAGTGTAACTGCTTTAGAAAAATATTTAATTTATTAAGGGAGCACGATATATGTGTGGTAATATATGCATTATGTGAATATAGTGTTACTAAGTATAGTATCAATATGACTTAATAAAAGTGGAAATCTTAAAAATAACACTGAAAGTGATAAAGATGATGTCAAAAAGAGAAGTAATTAGTCCAACAACTTTCAAAAAGCAAAGCAAGGTTAAAAAGTAACAATAAATACAACTAATTAGAGGTGTAAAATCACCTTATAAGGTTCTATGAGTTAAGAGTTGTAGATTATTTTCTTCTTTTTTTAATCATAATATAGGATTAACATTAGATATGTATGTAAATTAATTTTAATGTATGGATATATTTTCTTAATCTTTTGATTTTATTATACTTGATTACTTATAATTACAGTGATATAATAATAATTAATCATTTTATTGGGATGCGTGATAATCTCGTAATAGATTACATAATATGAATCCATTAATGACAGATGATAATACGAGTGAAAAACAATGTCGTGCACCAACTATAAATACTTG
Source organism: Anisodus tanguticus (assembly GCA_034509755.1). Classification (NCBI taxonomy): domain Eukaryota; kingdom Viridiplantae; phylum Streptophyta; class Magnoliopsida; order Solanales; family Solanaceae; genus Anisodus; species Anisodus tanguticus. The sequence goes on from CM067556.1 coordinate 27,312,176, forward strand.
GGTATTTCTCTCAACATTACACAAACTTATTCAACCAAAACATCTGCCTAATTTCTTTTTTAAGTATTTGCTTTTTGCAATGACAAGAAAGGCAAGTAGAGGTAAGCAAAAGATAGAAATGAAGTTGGTTGAATCTAAAGAAGCACGCTATGTTACCTTTTCAAAAAGGAAACTAAGCTTATTCAAAAAAGTTGATGAGCTTTCAACTTTATCAGGAGCAGATGTTGGTGTTCTCCTCTTTTCACCTAGTGGAAAGCTATATTTCCATGGCTCCACTAGTATTGAAAAATTAACTGATAAATTTCTTGAATGGAAATTAAATAATCCTCAGGATGTTGAAAAATCAAATGTCTTTCACACATTTGATGATCTATGTAAAGAATTTCAAATAGCGGACGAGGAGGAAGAAAATCGAAAAAGAAGGTATAGAATCTTGTACCCTGATTCAGAAATACCGCCTAACAGACAAAGGTTGGAGCAGTTGGTAGTATTCAAGTTGCGATTAGACGAAATAAAAAAAGAGGCAAAAAACAATATTCTCGCTGAGCGATCTAAATTTGATTTGAATGTTGTCCCTGAGCCAGATGAGGGGGAGAGTTGTGGAACTCACTAATGTAGCGATGCTAATTGGAGTTCTTGAATTTAGAAATAGTGTTTGAAGGAGAATTTACCAATGCAACTATTGAGTCTTTTAATTTAGTCAATTATGTGATTGTCTTTTTTGTTAAGTTAGTTGTCATAAGCCTTCAGAAAAAATATTTATGGAGTTATTTTTTTTTTTTGTCCTCCATGCAATTCTAATAAAATAAACTCTTCCGTGATGACAAAATATCATAGAATTTAATTCTTTAATATTCAATGATGCTTTATGTTGTTCTCTATTGGTAGACCTATTGAAACATTTTAAATGAACAATGTGACCTGATGAAGGAAAATAATTAATTTTTCACTGATTTTAGGAAATGAATTTTTAAATTGTACGAAATTAGTCAAGATTTATCTCTAACATTTAGGGCCCCATAACACACACGGTTCTTTCATTACGCTACTGCTTAGCTGATAGAAGTTACTCTTTTGACTAGTTTTATCACCTTGTAGGACATTCTTTGAACTGGTTGATCCACTTTATACATAGTACACTTCCAATTTCTGGGACTCATAATTTACACATCGTTGGAAGTTGAAACTAGTCATCAATTAAATTGTTGTCATAGGTATTGGTTGGAACGGAAATATTACTAGTTACACTTATTTTTCATATAGTAAAACCAGCAGAAGATTTCATCCAGAACAGTTGAGCAATCAAAGAAAATTCAATGGTCTTCACTTCAACAGTTCAAAGAGCAGGCAAGAGTGTAACATTTAAGTGTAGAACACAAAGATTGAAATTCGAGATACACTTACATATTATGAAATTGTATGGTTCATGGTGCAATTGCATAAAAGAGTTGTCTGATCTGGCTCCAGCTGATGCAGTATTGTAATGGCAGGCCTACTTAAATAAATTGACAAGAAACCACGGTAAAAAATCTCCAACTGCTTACAAGATTTGTGTATTTGAATTCAAATATACTAACCACCAACACTTATATTTTTCATAGAGAATTATTTGATGCTCTATATACCAGAGAAACTGTATGGCAAGAACAAAAGTACAAGAATCATAATAAGTAAATTAGTTACAGCAAGTGCACATCAATCATCTGACCAAAAGACTCCCTTCAATGCAAGCCATCATCTGAGAACTGTAATAGCTGCCATCTGTGTTAACACCATGCTTCTCCCCGAAATCTCAATGCTTCACTCCCTCAGTCCCTTGGCTTGAGGCGTTACTCGGTTACATAAGGAATCAACTTCCTTCTCAGGGCCATAATGTTATGATCCAAATATTGCTTTCATGATATAAAGATCAGTATTGTTTAGCGTTATGTAGTGTGACCGAAGACCATGCCAAAGGCAGTAAACATGCAATTCTTCATATTAACACAGTATCATTCTTGTTGGTACTTCAGCAATTCAATCTACTCCATCCAGTAACCAAACTAGATTGTAATGGAATACTGAGGTCCAATTCCTTAGTGAGCTAACTGGAGTAACCTTTCTATCACATTAGGCCGTGACACCAAAGATGAGAGACCAGGAAATGCAGCAGCACAACAATCTCATTAGCGGTTGAAAGATCACCTTTACGCTGCTTCACAGAGATTGGTGAATCCAATGGTGGCAGCACATAAGAAAACTCTGTTGTGGTCAAGGCTCATGGTGTTTGACTCATCAATCCGCGAGACATCCAACAACGACCTAACTTATATGATATATATATATATATAATATATATATATAGTGACATTCAGCTTTATGATCATATCCTTGCTCAGCCCCAGAATTTATTAGGCTACTGTATTTTTATTAGAAAGGTAACAATTTATATTCCATTAGCACAAAGGCAGTGCTAAAAGCCCATATTTACAATTCTCAAGAAGAGCTGATGAAACACATGATTCGCACTTCTAAAGAATCGATATGCTTCAGCGTACTAGTCTCTTGCACCAGCTGAGAACTCTAGATACGTTTGACTCCATTAGATCCTTCATTCTCTGTTTATTTCTCCTTGAATGTTCAATATCTAGAGTCCTGTACAAGAGCAAGCAAGTACATTGCCGGATGTAGTCTCCTGCACATTGGAGAATATATCTGCACATCAAACCCACGTTACTGTTTTCAAGCCTATAAGATAAATACTACAACATTTCATATGGCAATTTGTTGTTGCAACATCAAGAGAAGGGGATTCGATTATACATACAGTTGGAGATATATATTCAATATTCATGGGACATAATGAGAACGATAACCATTTCTAGCCGAGTGGCTTTGGCTAGGCTCGTTAGAAGTACAGAAAGATTTTCACAGATCTTTTCAAGCAGGGTGCAAACACATCCTGCATTGTAAAGTTAGATCAATTTTATCAAGACGCAAAACATCAAAGCATAGTTATCAGCACAATTCATAAAATACCTAAATTTGTTTCTGCCAGAGTGCCACAATGCATACGTTTATCATTAAATGGGTGGAGAATTTCAATTTCATATGTTTGAGGCTTCTACACCAGATAGGTACCTACTTCTCAAAGAGATCATTTGCCTCTATGCCATCCCAATACCTCTGAGATGGCACATTTCGGCCTTTCTTATCTCTGCCAAACGTCTCCACATACCAACCTCCAATATCATGCATTCTACATCGAGGTTCAAATAGCCAAAATCTGTAGAAGAGAAAAATCATACTAATAACAACAATAAACAAAAAACCAAAGAGACAACAAGAGACCTATATCTTGTATTACTAACAAGAAAAAAAGTGTTTGGCTAGAAAACATTCTGATATGAATACCTTAAGCACAATGTTCTACGGATTTCCTGCTTTTAAGTTATGAATGAAAAAGGAAATTCACAATCCAATGGCATCATCTTCTGCTCAACTTTATACTTGGCCACTGGTGTCTCTAGGAGCTGGAATTTCATTAAACTACTAATGCATCCAATCTAAAACAAATCTAACAAATGATCCACTAGCTATATGGACACTGGAGTCAAAAGTTCCTATGCTTCCAACAAACAAGCACCAAATCTACCAACATAGGAAGAGCAGAGCCTTGCGATATGAAACGGAGAGGAGCCAACTATGACTTTTAGTGACATCGAGAAATACATTAAACCATTACTACTAGAACAAGAATAGTCATAAGTTCTCTAACCTTTTGTCTTTTAATAGTTAACCATAAGCTTTCATAGTTCACCTTCTGAGAAAGATTAAAGAAAATGAAAAGAGAGGGAGAATGAGAGAAAAGGGAAGACCTCGGTGATAGAACTAGACGTCAATAAATTTGTAAACCATAGCTTCCATGAACTATGTCATTCCTTTTCAGCTTTTCTTTTCCATCCAACAAGATTAAAGACAGCTCAATTATCTGTTACTCTCTAAGATCACCTCTTCACCTTTACATTGTAACTAAAGAATAGGCACTAATGTTCCATGATAGTTTGACAAAAATCTAGGAAGAGAATAGCTAGCACTATTGATGAGTATTGACTCAAAAGGTTTAAGGTACGGACTTTACTTGCTGGTAGCTTAGATCTGCTGCATCTGCACTCACAGGTTGATACTTCATCTCCTAATTGATACCAGTGCATGTGCCTTACCTGAAAAACAATTCTCACGCAAATTAAAGTGGAATAATTATGAGTATGATTCTTTAAGACAAAAGACAGACAGCCATTCCAAGAACAAAGTTCCAGAGTTGCATGTCAAGTATACTGCAACACCAACCAACAAATTAAAGTCCAAAACACCCAAAAAGAAAACAACCAACAACGCCTATTACGTCTCAGTCCCAAACAAGCCGGGGTCGGCTATTTGAATCCTCACTAACCATATTCCCCATTTAAATTCATCTCAAGTCAACATTATACAAAATAACAATAAAAATGAAAGGTACTAGAAGTTCTCCATATTTCCTTGGAATAAGAATCTCTAATAGGGCTAAAAGTCTCTTGGAAAGAATAGGATATGACGTAAACATATTAACATGACTAAGATATATTCATTACCAACCATAAGAATTTCTAGGCTTGCTTATCAAAAAGCAAGCCAGATTTTTTTTATTACATACAGACAGTGACCTTAGAACTACACTTGCAACCTTATGCAATATTTACAGCAATCTACAGCTACTTCTCATAAGCACCAGGCTTATAGGGAAAGAGAAGATTTTTCTCTCTTGCACCAACTCGCCCTGCCGCCCCCTTTTTCTAATGAAGGATATTTGAACGGTTAAAAGCTAAAGAGTACAGTAGATGATATTACACTCACCATCAATGTCCGATGCTTCATAATCACATGGGTGTTCACACCATTTTTGTCGTAAACATCACAAGAACCTTCATCAGGACAGGTCCCCAACCCTGTTATCGTTCCCAGTGGAATGGTAGACTTCAATCCGAAGTCCATTGAGTTATTTTTGGGAAAACTTTGGACTTCATGTGAGTTGAGGTAAACATGAATGCAGTCACCAAAACCCTCATTCTGTATCCCATTAGATCTACTCCTAGGTGGAACTCTTGTTGCCACAGCAACAAGCCTCCCTCCAACATGCAATTCTAAGTCTCTGTATGCATCTGATGTATGGTAATTGGAGCTTCTCAATTCGTTTTGATCAGAACCAGTACCAGCTGTCTCTGAATGCATTTTCATGGGGATATTCTCAAGGGAATGACACAAGTCCGATGCTAAGGATGTCAGTCTCTCCATAGAAGCATGTGAAAGTTCAGGGACATTATTGGCTAAACAGACCATCCCAAAAAGATCTCACCCGAAAACCAGGTGCAGAACCTCAGCTGTTTCATATACTGATCGCTCCTCAGCCTCAAGATACTCAGGAAGGAGATCCGACTCAATCTCAGAGCCGTAGAATGCTAAATGTAATGCTGAGTAGAAATCTCTTTCCAGTGCATCAAAATAGCCTGATCCAGATACTACCCTTTTTTCAGCCAATATGTCATTTACTGTTTGTCTATACCACTTTAACATTCAACAACTTCCATCTCCTTGATTGGTGTGCTATATGATTCATAGATGCACATTTTAGAACCTTGTCTAGAATGCATATCAACAAGTGCTTTTCGAAATGAGAGATACTGGTCATAATGCACTCTCTACTCAGAATCGGATAGAATCTGCATTCCATTGGTTATCCAAGTAAATACCTGTGTGTCTCTAGTACATAAAGATATCACTCTTCACCATGTTATATGTGTGACATATCATTTTTGTAATAATTCAAAAATTCAAGAGGACTTCTATTATATTAATTTATTGAACTAAGTCATTAACTAAGAATGAAAAGCTTATATTCTGTCAGTGGTGTCCATGTCCATAAAGTAACATGATTTCACCTCATTTCATTCTCCCCGGGAAAAAGGCATGCTTGCCTTATATCATGGCCCTTTTTCTTTCACAATTCGGGAGTACCTTTACATGTGTTAAAATGGGTATACCATGACAAATGTGGAAGATACCCCAAAAAAATTGTAATAGCCAACGTAACAGTTCATACATCTTTGAATTGATATCAAAATCATATTCTAGCTTAGTTCATGTGGTCCTGAATTAAGAAAATAACTGCCACAGAGCCTATGCTCATGTTTCTCTTATGTTCAATTGAACTGTCAATCAAAATGAAAATTAAGGCTCTTAAACATCGCAATTATTTTGTACTCCTCAATCCTAAACTTAGTTTGTGTCAGTCATATGACTCGTCTGCATCCACTCGGCTCTGTTCACGAATTTAATGTTCAGATGATTCGTCATAATTAGACTAATTTTCACTCAACCCCTCACCATGCTCCTCCTCTATCCAAACTTGGAACCAGCTATACTTTGCAAAGATAGGCGGAATTAAACATTTACTAGACAAATTTTTTAAGAGTTAATGGTCAAAATACACTTGACCATCCCAGTCTTGCCTCACATTTCTGCAAGAGGCTGTTTTCACAACGGTTAAAGATCTATTCTTTTCAACAATGAGATTTATAACATAGACGGGAAAAGAATGACTTAGCTGTTTCTTTACTTTGAAGTTGAATTACATTGAAGGGCTTATGTTTCATTCATGGAAAAGTATAATGGCCTGCAAAAATATATAAAATAGTGAGGGCTGAATGGCCAGATAAACAACTCAATCCTCATCGTAACCTTCATAAAATTATAATTTCTCTTCTTAACCAAAGTATATAAAACTAAATCTACAAGGATGATATTTCAAAAATCCTGCGCATATCAGATGGATCCCTTTAAAAAAAAAAGCTTCTCTTTCAGCTGAGATGCTTAGGCACAATAATTATTTGCTGATTAACAAGACTTCCATTGTTCCAGGGGATGAAATGCAAATGCAAATTATACCACCATATCCGTTAAAACACTTCTCCGATAGTGAACACCGGGTATGAATAAGTTCTTTTCGTCTAATATTTCCCTTCTTGTCATATGCGAAACGCAAAATGCTGACTTAGTATCTCACGCCATTTGAATGGAAAATGCATTCACGACCATATTGAACTCCATGCAGAATCTCATTCAAACACCTCGTTAGAGGCTGCATCTGTCTTTGACTTCCCATTTAAAGAGGATGTCCCTTCGTATTCTTCCTGAAGTTCTGAAGCTTAGAAGTACTTTGAGTCAACATGCAATATTCAGGAGCTACTCAATTCCAATAGAAAAGCCTCAGAGATAGAAGGGGTCACAACTTGTGCCAATTATGGTGTGGTTGCTTTCCCAGCTGCTTCAACATATACATGCATCCAGCAGCAGTAAAAAGACCAAGGGCAGCTATTGCTATAATGGTAGAATTTTCAATATTCCGGTAGCAACCCCTCTACAAAATATTCAAAACTATAAGTAAAAGTATCCAATATTCACCAAATCACCAAGAACAATGCAACTGATCTTCGCTTTTGCCTTCTTCCCTCCTCTTTTTCCTTTTTCCTTCTCACTGAAGTAAACAATCAAGATGTATGCTAGAGCACGAGAATATGCATGAGTAGTTTTTTCTCAACCTCATTTATCTTTTTGTGCTCACAGTTCTGTATTCGAATCATCAACAACACCTTCTGTTTTCTATATTCAAAACAATATTGGTGCATGAACCCATTCTAAAAGAAAGACTGAAAAGTTAGTACTCCATATACTACAATATATGTATATATGTCAACATGTTTTCCACGAAGACAGGAATAAGGTGCAATTGTACATATAGACTAGGAACAGCCAAATAGCGAAAGAATTTTTTTCACTGGGTTGAACTCTTGCATTTGGTTTTATTGACAATATATGCAAAACGACAAACATTATCATGAGCTTCTAATTATGTTTCCGGGCTGGGGAGGATGTTGATAAGTCATGAGACCCCTAAATTTCTAAGCAACATGCTTTTAGGCGTTCACATCCAAATCCTACCTTCTTTAATGGGTTTTAGAGGGCACAAGATGCCACTATAAAATGTGGATATGGTTTCTTTTAATGTGATAACAGATTAAATGGTGGCTTTAGTACAGACCTGCACTAGAAAGAATAACAGAAGAGTATTTGAAGGAGCGAGAGAGAAACTCATCATTCCACCGCGAAGTTCGTTAGGCACGTACCTGCATATGGTAGGAAGAAAAGAAACTTGAGCAAAAGAAACACTCTACCCAAATAGATGAGAAATAGTACGATTCCCCACATATTGACAACTAAGGTAGCATGATTTATTGCAATAAATGAATATAAAGTACACTTTTGTAGTTACGTGGTTCTCAATCTGGCGAGCGAAGGAAAAACCAGTCCCACGCAAGCATGAAATATGCAGAATAGCACCACAAGAACTTGTATTTCCTGCAACACATGGCAAATCATAAGGTTGACCAAGAAGCTTGTTATCAAAACTGCATCAAGAAATTACAAGATTAAAGTACCTGATAATCATAAGCTACAACGGACATGACGAAGCCCATAACAACAAAAGCATACACCAAGCAGTCTTCTGTTCGAACTTCGAAGTGATAAAGGTCCATTGAAGAACCACGGGAATGCAGTACTTCCTAGCATCTTGGCGCCAAGAAAACACAGATATATTAAACCTAACGGAACCTCTCTGCCATCTGCCTACAATCAGAAAAAACTCTTAGTAGAGGAAATATCAATTCTTTCAGACAAGGAACAACATGGTGATATTGAAGTCAGAATGGAATGAATATCTGATTTCAGGATTCCTAGTGATGTCGGGAATGTACCGAAGTTTGAGAGAGTGATATTGGCCAGAAAAGACATTGTTTATAAATATCAAAGTTACAGGAAAAATGGCTCCTAAAATAACTTATCCACAAAATATATTGAGCGAAGACTTGGATATATACTAGACCGCATCCAGCTATGTCATACACAAGAAGTCAACAAAGCCAACTCACCCTTGGCACAAAGCATAAATCATATCGATCTATTCAACGATGGCTTCAATAAGTAATAAGAAGAATGCTCAGGTTTCCTTGACACACTTCATTCTGACTTACAATTCAAATCTGATCAACAATTGTGTTTTCTTTTAGCTTCACAACTTCAATTATTGTGTTGTTTTCACAAAATAAACTTCAGCTACTAACTTCAACAACTAATATTAAAGCTTAAGTTAGAGGTAAGTCGGACTTGTCTACAATAGACCCTTGTGATCTGGCCCTTCCCCGGACCCCGCGCATAGAGGGAGCTTAGTGCACCGGGCTGCCCTTTTTAACTTCAATTATTGTGTTGTTTTCACAAAATAAACTTCAGCTACTAACTTCAACAACTAATGTTAAAGCTTAAGTTAGAGGTAAGTCAGACTTGTGTTCTCCAGGTGTATTATCCAGAACTCTAAATATCCGCCTGAACAAGGATAGAGGAAGTAGCACTTATCTAATAAAAAGAATAAAGGAGTAATGTTGTGCATAGTTTCTTGAAATATTTCACTAGCACATCAATCCAAAAGAAGGAAAACATAGTTACATATTTAGGTAGATTAGAGAATCCAGTGTTCCTCTTAGAAAACATTTCCATGAGATAAAACCCAAATGTCAACGGAAAATTGTTAAAGTTGGTTTCATCCATCCAAAGGCAGTGAAATTCATACCACAATAGTTGGAGTCCAAAGGATCCAAAGAACTGAAATGGAGAAGTGGACAGAAGCTTGCTCCCATGATAAAAGCCATATCCTTTTATCTGCCAGGAAAAACAATCCCTAGTTATTTATAGTATATATTGTTTTTAAACAAAAAAATAACCAATCTGAATTCCAGAACTACCAAGTTGCATTCATCATTCATATGATTTGTCTCATACAGATACATATTCACTCTGTCAGGCCATACTACATTATGATCATCCAAAATAGTTTTTAGTTTCTCAAAGTGGACAATTCAGATTTCTGCACAGTTCATTTTAAATAACATTAAAAACGAAAGGTTATATAGGACCTGGATAATATACTCAATGGGCATACTTATCTCAATTTGATTTTTGGGTAATGTGAACCCATTGAGTTCAATATGGAATGCATGAACACAGCAGGAAAAAGTCCATATTTTTCGTTGCTGTGCGACCACCATTAGTTACTCAGCCCACATTACTATGTGGGCATGCACAACAGGAAAAAGTCTTGAAGAGGTAAATAAGATAAGAACAAGATCAGAAAATCTGTACCATTGAATATATATGTATGAAATTTAGTCTGATAATCCTTAAAAGTAGTTGATTTTGGATCCTCCTACCCTTTGCTAACGTGAATCAGAGCAATAACGGCCATTACCAAAACTGCACCGGAAGGAGAAAGCAAACTTCTCTTTCCATTACCAACAATTAACCAGTTCCCAAGCACTTGGCTTCCAATGAAAGACACAGATTCAGCAAAAGTCATTAACCAAAACATGTCATTCACCAAATCTTGCCTCTATCCCAGCTGCAAATAATGATCCATATCTTAGTTAACTATATGAGACTAGTCCACTGAAATAATTCCAAAGTCAGAGAGAAAATCTGAACACCTGTGTCTAAAGTCTACATGAACTGGGAAAATGTTCAGCTGAAAGCACTTAAGCTGCTGCTGATGGCAAAGAAACCTACTCTGAAAAGAATATAGTTATACGGCTCCAACCTTTTATTTCTCTTTTACTCCATCCATTCATACCAATTAAATGGACAAAAAGCTCAAACTAGCAGGTCCCAAACAATTGTACTTCCCTTATGCAGAGCAAATGAAACCTCCCCCCTCCCCACACACACACACAACCAAGAAAAAGTTCTTAAGACAAACCTTATCATGCTCAAGAACCATACATGTTTCAAAGTTAAAGAAGTAGATCGTTGAAGCAAGAGAGAGACAGATGCTAGCAAGCCAAACACTTGGATCTCCAGTTACCCTCTTCCATATGGCAACAAAAAGGTGCAGCGAGCAAAATAACAAGCAGACTTTTTTCTGGCCACTGCATCGGAAGATGTGTTAAATAGTAATTCCATCGCAACTTGATAGCAACAATCAATTTAACAATAGTAAGCATGGCGCAGCACCATATACTTGAAAACACATACTGGCTAAAGAAAGAGCTTCAAATTCATGCTATATGGCACAGTTCAGAAGAACATGATTTATAGTTCTCCAAAAAGATAGACATCCTTTCTTTAAGTATATCGCATAAATCTGGTATTGTACATCTTTTGGTTAATGGAAGATATTTCATCGGAAACCTTGAGAAGAACTTAAATGTCCCTTTTGACATATTGGCTAGGCAAATAGCAAGTTCAATTCTTTTTCCCCTTTAATCAGGGGAATAGAAAGTCAACTTCAAAAACATAAATAGAAGTCTTACATCAAATTGGAGAGCACTCCTAGAAAGCTACCAACAAAGAGAGCAGCTGCATATCCAAGACACAAAGAAACAATCCTCTGCTCCCTGCTAACCCCATTGTATAACATCTCATACTCTCCAAATACTGCCCATAAGCCTTCCATCACTGTGAAAACAGTTTGATTTGAATCATAGCTGTAACATATATAGACTAAACTGCATTGAGGACACAATACTTATTTGACTTACACTAATGTGGTAATCATTCAGAATAACAGTATACACAGTGCCAAAATCAACTTAAAAACACATTCTTTTACACTAAGTCATAACTAGTAACTTATATATCTTTATAAGCACGTTGTAACTAGACAACCTCTAAGCTTGCATCAAGAGCGGGTGTAGTACTGCTGCATTGGGTGCGGCCAATCCCACTATAGTTAAATAATTTCAATAATATGTAAAAACATAATGAGTTCATTTTTTTCTTTTTAATTTTTTAATTTGGGTAATTGGCACTTTTGGTCCCTCAAATATTGACAAATTCTGATTTTGGTCCCTGTCATTTCTAGTTAAGCACTTTAACCTTCGTCTTCATCATCCTCTCCACCAGATCTCCATTATTATACAATGAAGAAGTGTGTATAATGTATATCAGTATAAAGTGTGTCGGCGGATTTTTATAGGATATGGATATTCAAAATTTGCATCCCACATATCCGGATCGGACCCGAATCTATTTTTGACAGATGTATATGGATCTGGATCTTGTATTGAGATCCGTATCCGGTTCAGATCCGATCCGTCGATCCATTTTTTATTAAATATATTCATAACCTAAAATGTAATTTTATAATTATTTTCTTAAATTATGTATTGGGTAAAGGGTTTAACAGGCACAAGTCACACAGTCATGTAATTTGTTTTTGAAGTTTCATTTCTTTTACATATATGCTCTCTGCATTTTTGTATATTTTTATTTTTATAAAAGAAAATTTATCAATCTTCTTTAAATTTTCATTTCTTGAATCTGCTGGCAGTAAGCTTTAAGTATCTTTCTCTCATTTGCTTGATCAGCAAAAAAAATCTGGGACTTTTGATATATGACTGATATTGTTTTATGTTGTTTAATGAAGTCAATCACTAGAACTACAAGTGGAGCATCACTAAAGCCTCCAAAAATTAGCTCGAAGTTACAACCTGTTCAGCATCACTAATGAAGTAAATCGTCTTTATTTTCTTGTGATGCTAAAACTTTGTTCAGTATTTCGAAAGAATGGTGTCATGTTTGTTTAGGTTGATTGAATGAAATCAATCATTTTTTTCAATCAGATTGCGTTTCATTTTGTCATAAAAGTTTCAACATGTGGGAATATTATTCAAGCCAAAAAAATTTACATATAGATCCAGATCCAATTCGTGGACCTGGTGGATCCGAATTTGAATCTGATTTTTATGGACCCGATGGATCTGGATTCAGGTATGAGAAATGAATCTGGATCTAGTAGGATCCGATCCAGATCCGATCCGTTGACATCCCTAGTCGGTAGGTCTATAAATTTGTAAATTGTTGTATACCGTAAAAAAGTGGTTATGCGAGAGTAATTTAAAAATATGACCACTTAATTTTGTATTATGGATTGTACATTATTGAATTTTTCCCAAACTTTTATTGTCTATTGAACATAAATTATGGACATGAACCTGATCAATTGACCATAAGTCATTCCCTATAGACAAGAGTTAGAATTTATGATCCATGGACGTTAGAATTTATAATCCATGGACAATAGAGGGGAAGCTTTTATTGCCAAGGCAGGAGTGCAGATATTTCAAGACATTGAATTGTTCAATTGATCATAAATTTTATCTTATAATCAAAATATTTTATTTAGTGGGATAAAAATTCTAGACTGGACACTTCACAAATACCACGCGTCATTCCCGGGGGAATTTTCAGAAAATAAACAGCCCAATGCAATGTATTACATTCATCTAGCCAGGTTTTCAGTTTAGCTTAGATAACCAAAAGATTCTGCACAGTATTTATACACATGAATATAATATTATATTTATTATAAATAATATATAAACCTCGTGTAAAATATATAAAGATGTTTATATACTCTTTTATATTATTATACAAAATTGAATTTCGTCTGGTATAAATTTCAACCACGAAATTTCATCCGAAATTTTTTTCACTAAGTAGCCTCAAATTTTAACCACAGCCATTTAAAAACCCAACAATAATTTTTTTATTTTTTGTTTTCTCACTTTAATTTACATGTAATGATAACACATGAATATCCCTTTTCACCAAGTGGCTCATATAGAGAATTTCACTTAGTCGAAACTCCTTCTGAAATTTTTGTATAAGGTAATCCACAATCATAACAAAAACAAATTATATTTTTTACGTCTTTGTATTTTATTACCTTTAAAAATAAAATTTATAGCAAATTATATTTTTTTCAAGAATGCTTTCAAAAAGTTTTAGGTCATCCTTTACAACTAAGTTATAAATATGACACACACATCTTATATGAAAATGATTAGGAAAATATGGATTTAATTGAACTTTTAAAAGTCTTATAGCATAATCATTAGAAGAAGTATTATCTAATGTAATAGTCATAATTTTATTATTTATTTCATAATAATCACAAATTTCATTAATATTTTGTGCAGTAAAACTTTCAGTGTGCCTACCATCTATATATCTTTAAGTTAAAATACATTTTTGCATAGACCAATTTTGGTCTATCCAATGACATGTTACCGTTAAATAATCATTACCGTTAGTACTACGACCTATGTCAGAAGTGATAGCCACTTTGCCATTAAAATGATACAGTGCATAACGTAAATATTGTTGATATTCACTTGCAAATTTAAAAACATCCCTTCTAACAGTTGATCTAGGAAAATCATTAAAAGCAGAATTATATGTTTCTCAAATGTAATGAATAAAACCAGGAGAGGAAGGAAATGAAAAGGGCGAACCCTCCAACGCAACTAATTTTGTCATATTTTCCCTATCTTTGCTTTTATCATATTTAGGACCAAAAATTCCCCCCGTCGTCGGATTAATTTGACCATGTACTAGGTCGGGGACACTATGTGAACCTTGTCTCGACTCAGATGGCATTGGCACACCCAATTTTTTAGCCTGTTATTCATTCCACCTAGTTGTGTGCTCGCCTTGTACATGTCTCAATAAACCTCCCGTCCCACCTTGACCTTTTCCGATTTTAAATTTATAAACATTTTAACAAATTTTATATCTAGCTAGTTGATTCTCTTGGTCCCTATAAAAAAAATATCAAGTAGCTGATTTTAGTGGGGCCTCGACTCATACTAGGGGGAATAGGAGGCATTCCCGTTTCAGTTTCAGGTTGAGACTCAGTCTGAGCGTGAGGTTGAGGTGCACTAGTGGTTATGTCATCTAATGGTTCATCTAAATTAAAGTTTGGTTCATCTACCTCATCATCTAATGGTATATCATTAAAAAAATAGCTTCATCTACATGAGTGAAATCAATGAAATCATCAGGACTAGGAATATCATTACTAGAAAAAGTACATCTGCCCTTGTTACCCTACTAGAAGAAGCCTTACCCTTACCCTTAAACATACATCTTAATCCTTTCATTTTAATTATTAAAATAAATAATTAAAGATAATGAAATTAAGTGCGATAATTAAAAATTAAAATAAAGTAACAATAATAATTTAAAGAAGGAACGAAGGTACCAAACGCCGCCGTAACGTCGACGTGTAATCGAGGTTGAAAATTGAAATTTTGCTCGATGGATGATCCTCAAGCTAGTTGCCAACTTCACTCCCAATTTTTTAACTTTGATATAATATTTAATAGTAGGAAGATTTGTAGAATTATAGAGAGATAAATTGAGAGATTAGATTAGAGAGATGGTAGGAAGATTTGTGAGAAAAATGAAGAGGAAAATGAGGTATTTATAGTTGAGAAATAGGGTTAAAGTGTAAATATATTAACTTAAGAGTTAAAAATAAATATTAAGGGGGTACGGGGTTTATGGGGTGGGGGCCAAAAATGATCGTTATAGCCGTTGCACAATGACCAAAATTGAAATTTGATCGTTGTTGCAACGACTATTTTTCCAAAATTAAATATTTTTTTGGAAGAAATGTCGTAACATTGTTAACCGCGATGATGAATAGGATATCCCAAGAAAACACATGGAGTAGACCGGGCTTGGAGTTTTGTGATTGTGGTGGATGCAAAGAGGGGGTAGCAAAGACAACCAAACACTCTTAAGTGATGATATGAGGGCTCTCGTAAATAAAGCATTTTTAGAGGAGCTTGGTATGATAGGTTTTTATGAGGAAGGATATTCAACAGGTAAGTGGTCATTTGGAGTGCATGATGCCAAAATACAGGGGGAAGTGAAGCATGAGAAAGAGATGTTAACAATATTGTTTATGGTTCTAATTTTGCGTTCCGCCTTCCTATTTTGTGATGAAGTATGAGGACAAGACAGACGAAAATGAAGAACATTTGTTTTGAAAAAATCCCAAAAATGTTTATTGTCAAACTCCATCCCATTGTCACATTGAATATTTTTAATATCACGTTCAAATTGAGTTCGGATGAATGCTCTAAATGTGAGAAAAGTGGAAAACACTTGTGATTTTTTCGACAAAGGGAATGTCCACAAATAATTAGAGTAGTCATCAAATATAAGCAAATAATATCTATGACCAGAAAAACTCAAAAAGGGTGACGTCCAAATATCACAATGTAAAATATCAAATGGCAAAAGGGTGCATGAAGTAGAGAAAATAAATGGCAACTTAACATGTTTACCAAGTGTGCAAGAATGACACTTATTTAGAGTCCGTGTTTGGGTACAAGAAATAAAATTGTTTTGTTTAAGAGAGGCCAAAAACAGCCTCTCCTGGATGTCCCAAACGTTGGTGCCATAGAGATGGTGCCAAGGCAGCAAAAACATATGGAAACTTAGATTGTTGTGTTGACGGATTTATTGGATAGAGTTCCCCCTTGCTATCACATCTCATGAGAAGCTTCCCCGTCTGAAAATCATGCACGGAAAAGCCAAAAGGGTCAAAACTAGAGGTGAGCACGGGTACAGTGTACCCAGATACCCGACCGGAACTGACACTAACGGGTAGGTTCCGGGTAGATATATTATAATAATGTGTAGGGTCCGAGTAGTAAAATTAGGAACCGATCAATGTCGGGTCAGGTTCCGATTTTGGAAAATAGAGACAGGGTACCCGGACTCGGAACTGATACCCGGAACCTATAAAATATTAAATATTTTTAATTTTTTGAGAAACATTTGGACTACCTTTAACTTTCTCCAAAATTATTTGTTGCACGCCTGCACATTAAATATTTTTAAGGTTCCGGGTAGATATATTTGTTTCAGCTTTTTCACCCCTTTATTCTAGAATGTTCTTTGTGCCCTAAGAGAAAACACCCAAAACTCTCTCAATAATAATGGAGTTTTAGCTACACCACCAAGCTTCATCTTCGTCGTCGTTGAAGCTTTCTCTCAGGTACTTTCATCGTTGAAGCTTCACCTTTGCCCCTTTCTCTCCCTTGGTTGTGTTCACGTCATTCATAAAATGCATCTGGGTTCATATCTAACTCTTCAATTCCTTTTTAATATCTTATGCTTCTGTTCTATTTCAGGTGATACTCATCTTCAATCTGTATTACTTTTTGATTTGAAATGTAAATCTATTTTTAAAATTTGTGTATATTTTTGTAGTTGTGAAGATGAAATTTAGGGATTTACTAGTATAATAAAGCTTTTCTTTTGTATCGAAGAGCTTATGAACACGAAAATAAGTTTAATTCAGATATTTCCAAATTTATTTTGAAATCAACACATTCAATTAATTGAGTGTCAAATTTGGCTTGCAATTTTAGGTTTTGGTTACAGAATTAGCTATTCTACAATGAATAAGTTTTCTAAATCTTCTTATAAGGGTACTAAAAACTCCGATTGCAGGCTAAAAAACTACTGGATGAAATTATTTTAGAACTCTTTTTTATTCTCATAGGCTAAAAAACTGTTGCTTAAATTGTATTTTTTTTATTTATAGGGTACCCGGGAACCTATCTGGAACCGCAGGGTCTAGGTAGGTTCCGGATAATGATTGCTACGGGTAGGTTCTGGGTAGTAAATTTAGGAATCGATCTTTTACCGGGTAGGGTCCGGGTAGTTCAAAAACGTTAGGGTACCCGAACCCGCTCACCCCTAGTCAAAACGAATAGATACCCAATTATCAGTTGTAAATTTTCTAACAGAAACCAAGTTTTTTATTAACTTGGGAGCATGAAGGACATTCTTTAAAATTAGGGGCGAGTTTGGTAGTGATAATTTGCTAGAATCATAACCTTTGATTGGAATTGAACAGTCATTTTCCACAATTATTCCATTATCATTGCTCAAATTAAAATAGGAAGAGAGATTACCTTGGGAGGACGTCATATGGGACGTCGCTCCGGAGTCCATATACCAATTTGAATCCAGTGAATTAAGTCCAAGAGTGTGCATGGCGGACTCAATTTCCGTGGGGTGGGCCCCTGTTGAATGGGCCTCATGCCACTGGGTCGGCTGAGGCCCACTGCCACTGCCTTTGTTAACAGACCTAGCGAAATGGGCCTGCTGGGCCTGTTGCTGCTGCTGCCAATTATGAGGATAATATGAGATGTTTTGCTGAGGCTGGCCAGTGGACCTCTGGGGCAGCCTGGCCCAATTGCCTGTTGGTCGGGGCTGGGTGGTATAGCACAAGGCCACTACCAGCCGGTGGGCTGCTGCCACTGTCCACCACCCCTACTGTCGTGATGCTGCCACTGTCCACCACCCCTGCCGCCGTGCGGCTGCTACTGTCCACCACCGAAGTTGGTGTTGCCGCCATTATCGCTGCCACCCGAATTTTGGTGGCCTCCACCTTTGTGATTTTTGCGATTTCCACCCTTATTTTTATTGTTATTACGTCATTTTTGTCCCTTATTTTGTTGAGAAGGGTCAAAAAAATTACCATCATTTGAAGGAGTGGCAATCATGGCGGAATTTGAAGTAGTTGAGGCCTTTTTCACCAAGCTCGACTCTTCAAACACAAGTATGGACCTTGCTTGATAAAATTGTGGTAGAGGATTACTTTGACGGATTAGAGTTCCCACGCCGCTATACGCATCGGTGAGACCGGTGACCAATTGCAAGACTAACCGGTTATTAGTAACCGGTGAACCAACGTTTCTTAATTGATCGGCCAACACTTTGAGTCATTGACAATATGTAGAAACATTAGGAAAATCTGACATGTCAATGGTTGAGAACTCCTGTTCCAATGTAACAGCGCGAGAGTTTTGGTTATCTTGAAAAATATCTCGCAAGCGTTCCCAAGCCGCCATGGCTGTTGAATCCAGTTCCATTATCATATGCAACAAGTCAGTGGAGATTGCTGCATAAATCCAACAAAGGACTGTGGCATCAAGTGTATCCCACAATTCCTTGTCTGCATCGTTTGTTACGTCTTTCCCTTTTCCATCTTTCAGAGGAATTATATGATGAAGAACTTTGTGAGCATGACAACATATTTTGAATAATTCCGCCCAAGTCGCATAATGAACGGTTTCCATTTCTAGTTTGATGGAAACATGTGTTTTGATGTTTGAGACAGCAAGGGCATGGTGAAAGGATGATTTGGTTTCAGACATAATTGGTTGTGATGAAGGATAATCAATAATGGAGTAAGAGAAAAAAAAATCGGCCAACTAGGGTTCTAGGGAGGAAGAGGACCGAAAATTTAGAAGAAAATAAAATTATTTTGGATCTTTACTTAAGCTCTTGATACCATGTAAGACTTTGAAAGTATTTTCCTCAATGTATTCATCCTTAAAGGGAACAATATATACACCATATATATTTAATTAGGAAGAGTAAATCATGTCTAATCTTCCTAATCAATCCCTAATAATCTTCTACCTAATTAACATAATATTTCTAATTAACATTTTACTACCTATCATATATAAAATGATACTACATCAATACATAATAATATGATTTACATAATATTCTAACAATAATAATATGATTTACATAATATTCTAAGACTAGTGTCCAAAAGTTTGAATCAGAAAAATTTAAAACTAAAAATTAATTGGGGCAAAAAAGATTGCCAATTGAAAACACCCCCCCTTCACATGGGGTCTGATTCTTTTTTCTTGGCCAAGCATATGAAAAATCTTTTTTGATGAGGATGGAGGTGAGATTCGATCTCAGTACCTCTGCTGCTCTGATACCGTATAAAAGTTTGAGAAACAAATGATTTTCTATTGTTAATCTTTCAGGTCATACACGGAGTTTAAATAGATTACAAGTACAGAGTCCCAATATAATAGGAATATACCATAAGGTTATCAACATCACTAATTTGAAATATGATTGGGATTTTGAAATGACATATAATTTGATTGGATACATAATTTAATATGTTAAGCTGACTGACGTATCTTAATGCTCGTGAAAGAAAATATTATCATAATGGTTTTAAATTTAAGCTTAATTTAAAAAGTATTACGTGAAGATTGAAAATCTAAATAGTCAAATGAATTTGAATTCATGAAATTCGCGAATTGTATTTAACATTTCTAGGGTGTCATATAAATATGATGAAAGGAGTACTAAAGTTAATGGTTAATATACATCTTGTTAGACTGAATTGCCAACACTTCCCCTTCCCACTTAAGCATTGAAATATGAGCTCATTGATCATCTGTATTACACAGTGTTTTTTTTATTACAAATATGGGCTAAATTATATATGACTTTAGGAGAGAACAAACATTAGCCAACTCCTTCCCTCTATTGTTTTTGTCCAAATTTGGAACACAAGTTCGAAATGATCTAGTTTGTGAGTTTGCTTCAGCCTAGATAGAGTCAAGTGATACCTATATTACTTTCTCCCGTTTGTTATTACATTTTATTATAGTTTTCTTTGAAGGTTCATACTTTTTAAAAAGCTTTCAATAGGCTGATGTTTTATCAAATTGTACCACTCCTTGCCCCACTCCTTGCCTAAAATTATTGATTGGGCTAATTTGAATCGATTTGAAGTCAATTTACACTTTAATGTAATGTAGGCCAAATATTTTGGCTAGATCAGCTTTCCTATTGGGTTTGCCAACAGTTTTGGCCTTTTGGGTTTAGAAGAGCGTTCGGAGTCTGTAATACCATCATATTACTTCTAACTTGATATAGCTCAATTTTAATGGAGAGTTTTAATTATGTTTTATGATGTTATTGTTGGTGTACTCTATTGTACATTATAAAGCAGTATGAGAAGTAATAACTATTACAAATGTTCGAAAGGATAAATAAATGGTCAATCTTCAAAACTACCGCAAGTGTGTTGTGTCTTGAATCTTGATCACCTTACAAAGCCAATGTTGAGAACTGCCGCAAGCTTGTTGTGTCTTGATTCTTGATATCCTGAAATCAAGAAACAACTAAATCTGGATGGTTACAACGTTGTGTGTTGAGTCGAGGATAGCTCTCTATCCTTAAGACAAGATTGCCCCGTATATATGCTTTTACGTTAGCGGATAATAGTCTCCCAAGATAAAACAACACTATAATCTCAACACTACAAAGCCAATAGATTGAGCCTGTCGAAGAAAACAAATATGACTCGACTTGCTGAAGATATGGAATAGGAAGGAAGAGTTTCTCTTTACTCTTCTCTTTTGTCTCTGTGTACATAGTGTGTCTCTATAGTGTATATCTTGTGTATACGTGAGGGTTTGGTCACTGTTTTTGACTGATTTTCAGCCACTGTTTTGCTAATTTTTCAGCCACTGTTTTGCTGATTTTTCAGCCACTGGTTTGCTGATTTTTAAGCCACTGTTTTGCTGATTTTCTCAGCCACTGTTTTGCTGATTTTCTGTGTGTTTTTGGTCTGTTTTCGGCTTGTTTCGCTCGGTTTTCTGCCTGTTTTTCGTTCAGTTTTCTGCCTGTTTTCTACCAACGAATTGAGCCAAAAGAGGCTCAATATATAGCATGAAGGAGGGGCTGTCCAACAGCCATAAACAAGGCTGTAATGGCCATTAAGGGAGGCCATTAAAACAGCAAAGTAATGGCTATTAAGGCCATTGAAAGAGGTCGCTCAAATGCCCAAGTAATGGATCGTTAATGGAGAGTTAATCAGCCAAGTAATGGCTGGTTAATGCTCCAAAACGCATCCAACGATAGGCGAGAAAAAGTCTCCGAAACTCGGGGGCCAAATTGTAAATATTGAAACTTCGGGGACCAAACTTGTACATATGAAAGAATTCCAAACCGTACATATGAAACTTCGGGGATCAAACTGTACATCTGGCAGAGTTCTCTGGTCCAAAAAGATAATATCAGAAAGTCCCCACAGCCCACAGCCCACAGCCCACAGCCCGAGAACCAGATCGGACCGGACGGGCGGCGGCGGCGCGCGCGTGGGCTTAGCCTTGAACCCAAGCACATCTAGGTAGTCCCTCCTTTAAACACATGGGATACCCCTTGGGGTCCCAAACCCTTTACCAATTAGAAACTTATATAGAGAGCAATTCTTCCTATTCCCACCGATGTGGTAGATTTGCCCACACCACATTTCCATGCCTTAAACACCTTACTTCGTGGACCAATATCTCTTTCATTTCTCAACGAAATTTGACGATTCTTGGCCCTACGGTCATCTACTCACTTCGTAGATCATGCATGTGCGAAGAGACAAGGTCTCCAACATGCGGAACACTAGTGTTTAATTCATCAAAGATGGGTGGACGCATCTCCCCGCCAAAGGCAAATTTTCAACAATCCCCTCTATGAAAGAGAGATTGTGGCGCACGCACAAGGTGCCTACATTTCAGCAATCTTTCAGCGAAAAAGTTATTGTATCAGGAGAGGTAGCTTTCGCTTTGAACCTTCCCTAGTTGAAACCATCGGACTTACTTACTGCACGGTGAACGTGATGTCTTGAACCGTCAGTGTTTAGTGTAAGCCAAGACAATGATAATAACACAATAACTCTTCTTATTCATTTTCCTTCTTACGTTTTTGTCCGTTGTGGCCTTGGACACACTTGGATTCTTAAGTGCGTTCATTTGAGACGGCCATCCTCGCACTTAAATAGGTGATCTCCTACAAGGTATCCTGTTATACCCCACTTCACAAGTGTTAGGAATCATTAAAAGTTTCCCTAACCTTAACCTCAACCATTTGAGGATCATTAAAGGTTTGGAAGCTTAACCTTTACCCACTATGCAGGTAGCACTTTAATGTCTATCGCGGGAACAACTTTTGATTCATGTTTTCGTACAAAAATCATCATCCGAAGTGCTTCTTGCTTCCACCGAAGCGCTCAACTGAACCTTTTGCCGCTTAGTTTTCCCATTGACCAAATTCTTGGGATCTCCAATCAGTATGGTTGGGTTTCCACCGCAAAGGTTCGTATTGTTTGGGTTTTACGCCCATTCCCCTAGACAGGCAGAATACTTGATCTTCGGGTAGTCCCTTAGTTAGTAAACAAGGAAGTGACACCCGTGATGATCAGCTGCCATACGGTCTTATGTCTCCTGACAGATACGTCCAGACGCCGTCATTCGTGTCCTTCCTGAAGCCGACCAGCTAGCCACAGTGTATAACTGCTGAAGGCACGGGTTTCTCCCAATAAGGGACGTCCTCTAATGAGTCGTGAAGTTACTCAACTTCTTTCATGCTTTGTATAAAGCGATAAACTCCGATTCCATCATGAATCGGCCGATGCAAGTTTGCTTAGAGGATTTTCCAAGAACCACCATACACATTTACTTGTGGCTTTGGTGTTCTTCGATCGATGTCCGGTTGCATCACTTGTGTTCTCTCAGAACCGCTGGACATCCAGAATACTATAATCTGTAGATAAGCAAATAATTCAGATATCGTCATATCCGACTTAACTTCTTTCTATTGATCATGTATTGAAATCATCAGTGAACCTTAGTTCAACTGATCTGCTTTGTAGGACGATACCAGGTCGGTTGTAGTGTATACAATACATTGAACTACACATGACCAGTGCATATCGCTCCTTGTCTATGGGTGCACCATAATTCCAATCAGTTCTATGATTCATATCCATTGGTGGCTTCAACGAGACTGTCAACTATCGATTAGTCCGTTAGATATCTAAGAAATCCAATTCCTAAGATGTCATCTGTGATACCCATATCTTTCATATTGAGACTTTGTTTCAATATGACTTTTACTTTCAGACTGTTGATTCTCCAATTGTTGGCTTTCTAACTTCAGAGTCAATGTTTCTGTGGTCAGATTCATTGTTTCTGTTTTATCTGAGACTTTCAGGACCAAAATGTAAACATTTCAGGGACCAAAATGAAAGTTCAGGAAGAAGTCCAACAGTTCAGCAACCAATTCTGATCCTCTTCTTCCAACTCTCCGGTTGGGAAGGTTGTTTCAACATCCATGCCACGCAAGACTACAATGGCCCTGGATGTTAAGCTACTCACAGGGGAGCACATTTTACAACCCAAAGGTTCTTTTCCCGGAGGAAGATTAACCATTACACAAGTATGGTTCTATATATGGAATCTATTTCTCCCTTTAGCTTCTTTCCAAAGCAGCGCTTTTGGAGATAACAATAATTTATTAATTGTCCATGGTTCGTTCTCAACCATACAAGCTAGAAGGACTGGAACAAGTCTTTGTCCCCTCTTTGCTCCGTCTTGGTTCAACATCTAGAATCCCTGAGTTCTGCAGATCTAGAATATTAAGTTCCGGATAGACAACAACTTTCGAGTCCTGAAGATACGAAATGTCTAGTTCCGGACAGTTAGGCCCTCGCGGGTTCTTGTTAACCTTGAGCAATTACTCCGTTTTCCTTTTCCAAGGAAAGTTATCTCCAAAGAATTCAGCATTCTTTGACGCCAAGAGGCGATCAACACTATTGTTATTTTCAGATCCAATGGATATGCAATCTACAGTCTTAGGTCGAACTTGACCTGTTTCGGTAGTCCATCTTTTACCAAGCTACCCCACATAATTTGGGCGTATGACTTTGCGCTTGGCTAACACCGTTGGACTGAGGTGAGTAATGAACAGTCGTTTAATGAACGATGCTTCACATTCTCCCCCTTTATCGCTATGAATTTCGCAATCCATAGGCTTAGTTGATTTCCAACTTCTGCTTTTTAGCGCTTGTCCGCTTCAACAACTTCATCTTTGCGGGTCAACAAACAAAGGATTACATACGTTGTTCTCATCATCAATGAAGATCACAACGTACTTGTCTCCCCCCTCTATTTTGTTTAAACTTCAAATCACCCAAGTAGGTGTAACTAAGTTCTAGAGGAGCGGTGCTTCTTTCGCTATTCCCTTTACGGAATTTGGAAAGGTGATTTTGCCTCTTCGTCTACCTCACATTCATTTTGAGGGTTTATGTCGACAGAAGGCAAAATATCAACATCGTTAGCTTTTGAATGACTTGCTATTTAACGTGTCTTAATCTATGATGGCATAGATGCACGGATTACAAATATATCATTCATTTGGCTACAGACATACTGTACCATTCTTAGTTATTACAGATCTGTTGGACTAGTCTCAAACCAACTTGACCAACAGCGTCCCTTAAACCAAGTTTGGGATATGTATCACCTCATCTTAAGAGTGATCCCAATCCCTGAAGTCCTATTGAGGACAACCTCTCCAGCCCCTTTGATTTTAGAGGTGGCGTTGCTTCACATGAACAACCTCTTGCCCATGGTTAGGGCGTAACCGGATCATATGTGATCTGGATACTCTGGCTCACTCCAGTTGCTTTGGCAGATTGAGTGTCCAATTTCTTTTCTGTCTTTATTTAGGCCTTTAGATCGTTTAAGACCTGGAAACTCTAGCCCACCACACTAGGTGTCCATTACTTTTCCTATGAAATGAATTCTGGCACCACTCCAGTCGCCCGGAGGCTTTATATGACTGAGTGTCCAATATCATCATATCAAAGGAATTTTTGGCCCACTCCAGTCGCCCGGAGGCTTTGTATGACTGAGTGTCCAACATCATCCTATGAAGGATCTTCTGTCAAATAGTGTGACAGGCTCAACGTCTTTAACTTTTAGACTTCTTCCGTTATGATTGGTGCCCAGATAATTCTTGGCGCTTACTTAAGAGTGGTAACAGTTTTCGCACAGTTAGTGGATCTCTCTCCATCGTATGTGCGAACATACTTTACACACTTTTAATCATCACACTTAAAAGAACGGATCTTTTTAAGTCGTTTACAAAATCCAATCTTTAAACGGGAAAGAAGAAGAGATTAAACTTCTGATTTTTAAAGCGTAAGGAATATAAATTATTTTTATATTCCTCCTTACTTTAATTCATTTTTAATCAGAAATCATTTAATCTTATTCTTGACAAGTAAGAAAAATACTTATCCCAATTTTGGATTCTTTGTCTGTGACAGATATACGCCTTCTGCTGCAAGATAGAACCACATCTTCAACCTTCTCCTCTTGTCCCAGTTGACATCCTCAGGCTCTCGTGAGCGCTTGTTCCCACCACTTTTGGGAGCGGTGACACCATGAACATGTTGAACTTCAACAATATCATCATCACTGTCTTCAAGTAGAAAACCACAGCCATATCCAGATTTGGTCACACAACTTTTGACCGACATCTTTCGAACACTAATAGCACTACAATACAATCTTGTCTTAAGTTGTTGGTGTACTCTATTGTACTTTATAAAGCAGTACGAGAAGTAATAACTATTACAAATGTTCGAAAGGATAAATAAATGGTCAATCTTCAAAACTGCCGCAAGTGTGTTGTGTCTTGAATCTTGATCACCTTGCAAAGCCAATGTTGAGAACCTGCCGCAAGCTTGTTGTGTCTTGAATCTTGATATCCTGAAATCAAGAAACAACTAAATCTGGATGGTTACAACGTTGTGTGTTGAGTCGAGGATAGCCCTCTATCCTTAAGACAAGATTGCCCCGTATATATGCTTTTACGTTAGCGAGCAATAGTCTCCCAAGATAAAACAACACTATAATCTCAACACTACAAAGCCAATAGGTTGAGCCTGTCGAAGAAAACAAATATGACTCGACTTGCTGAAGATATGGAATAGGAAGGAAGAGTTTCTCTTTACTCTTCTCTTTTGTCTCTATAGTGTATATCTTGTGTATACGTGAGGGTTTGGTCACTGTTTTTGACTGATTTTCAGCCACTGTTTTACTGATTTTCTCAGCCTCTGTTTTGCTGATTTTCTGTGTGTTTTTGGTCTGTTTTCAGCTTGTTTCGGCTTAGTTTTCTCTTTGTTTTTCGTTCAATTTTCTGCCTGTTTTCTACCAACGAATTGAGCCAAAAGAGGCTCAATATATAGCATGAAGGAGGGGCTGTCCAACAGCCACAAACAAGGCTGTAATGGCCATTAAGGGAGGCCATTAAAACAGCAAAGTAATGGCTATTAAGGCCATTGAAAGAGGCGCCCAAATGCCCAAGTAATGGGCTGTTAATGGAGAGTTAATCAGCCAAGTAATGGCTGGTTAATGCTCCAAAACGCAGTCCAACGGTAGGCGAAAAAAGTCTCCGAAACTCGGGGGACCAAACCGTAAATATTGAAACTTCAGGGACCAAACTGTACATATGAAAGAATTCTGGTCCAAACTGTACATATGAAACTTCAGGGATCAAACTGTACATCTGGCAGAGTTCTCTGGTCCAAAAAGATAATATCAAAAAGTCCCCACAGCCCACAGCCCGAGAACCAGATTGGACCGGACGGGCGGCGGCGGCGCGCGTGTGGGCTTAGTCTTGAACCCAAGCACATCTAGGTCTTCCCTCCTTTAAACACATGGGATACCCCTTGGGGTCCCAAACCCTTTACCAATTAGAGACTTATATAGAGAGCAATTCTTCCTATTCC
The DNA here is from genome assembly GCA_034509755.1 of Anisodus tanguticus. Lineage (NCBI taxonomy): Eukaryota > Viridiplantae > Streptophyta > Magnoliopsida > Solanales > Solanaceae > Anisodus > Anisodus tanguticus. Next base: position 27,339,567 of record CM067556.1, read on the forward strand.
CACCGATGTGGTAGATTTGTCCCACACCACATTTCCATGCCTTAAACACCTTACTTCGTGGACCAATATCTCTTTCATTTCTCAACAAAATTTGACGATTCTTGGCCCTACGGTCATCTACTCACTTCGTAGATCATGCATGTGCGAAGAGACAAGGTCTCCAACATGCGGAACACTAGTGTTTAATTCATCAAAGATGGGTGGATGCATTTCCCCGCCAAAGGCAAATTTTCAACAGTTATAGTGACTAAAATCCACTTGTACTACTCTTTTTCTGTATTATTCATTAAGCCAAAACATCACATAGACTTACTTATACTCTTATTTTCATTCTTTTTTACGTCTTTTATGACCCTTAAGGATAAGAGGTAGGGGTATCGTTTCTGTTGTCTAACTGGTGGCGGATAAGGGACTAGTTGCATGAATATATTGTTTTTGTGACTTAATTCCCAAGTTGGATATGGAGTGGTTTAGGAAGAGTTCTATTTCCATGATTCCCATTTTTTAGCATGTTGAGTTTGAGGCCTGCAAAGTCAGTTACAAAATCAGCCGATTACGTAAACATTTGCCTTGATTCTTGCTTAACTTGTCTGTTTTGTGGATGATGGCAGTGCAAGGTGTGTATGCAGACATTTATGTGCACAACATCAGAGGTGAAGTGTAAGGAACATGCTGAAGCAAAACATCCAAAATCTGATCTCTATGCTTGTTTTCCTCATCTCAAACAGTGAGGTTCTATATGCGTCAAGCATCTTTGCAGAAAAAAAAGTTGGTATGATCTACCCGTCACTAGTTGCAACATTCAGCCCAATCAAGTTGTAAACTGCTTGTAGTATTTATGTGCTCGTTTGTGAGACTTACAAGTTGTGTTAATGGACGATGGTCTTAAGCGTAAAGCTTCCTGTTGATGAGACAATGTCATATGTGACTTGAAACATGCGAATGCTGAAATTAAAACTTATATGTGAACCAAAACAAGAAACCAGAAACCATTTGAGAACATCTAAATTTTAGCTATTTTACTACTGTAGTAATTAGCCACTAAAGTTTTATCAGACTAATCTTATAGATGCTCAAAAAATGAACTTGCACCATAAAGGGCCAATGACTTCATAGAAGCACAAAATTCGAGGTACATACTGCTGGAGGAAAAGGCTAAGTTTACAGAACACAAGACAAAAGGGTCATTGGCACTTATGTCCCTATTTGTGCTGGTCTTCAATTTTTGCCCTTCATAACAAACACTTTTTTGTGGGGCATAAATTTATATTTTCATATCATAATATCCCACAAGTTATGCTCCGCATTCTTAAAGAACTTATTCTCCACTGGGCATAAGTTTGATTGCTAAAGAGAAAAAACTAAAGACCAGCCATTGCTAAAGGGCAAAAACTAAAGACACTCCCATTTGAAGGGAAAAACATGTAATTTCTTCAAGACAAAACTTGTGTGCTGTTGACGAGCTGTTAGTAGCAGTATTTCCCCAAGGGGAAAAAAGTTTTATTCTAATTCTTCAACGCGGCAACAAAGTCCTGTTTTTGCCTAATCGCTTTGGAGTTCATACCAGTTCTTTGCAATGAAGCATCTTCCTACATCTTAGATCACAAAAGTCAAAACGAATCCTGAAGGTTGTGAAGGGGCTTCTGGAATGGTCTTAACTCTTGAATATCCAGACTAAATAAATATATTCCTTGATTTTATTGATGAATAATTTACAATATATATAAGGTTACAAGAATATTTATTTTGATACAAATTAGGTAACTAATTATCCTAATTACAAAAGGATTATAATTCTACCTAAAATAGGAGATAAACAATTAATACAATTAATAAAAAATAATATTGAGAAATATTCTATTACACCCCGCAGTCGAAGCAGGAGGTTCTCGAACACTCAGACTGACTCGAAAATCATCAAATAGTATGTGTGGAAGTCATTTGGTGAAGATGTCGGCAATCTGATAACTGGAAGGAACATGAAGGACACGAACTTGACCACGAGAAACTTTTTTCGCGAACGAAATGAATGTCCATCTCAATGTGTTTAGTGCGCTGATGTTGGACAGGATTATCTGAAAGATATATCGCACTAATATTATCACAGTAGACCATTGTTGCCTTTTGAATCGGGCAGTGAATCTCAAATAGAAGGTTACAGATCCAACAAGACTCAGAGACGACGTTGGCAACATCTCTGTATTCTGTTTCTGCACTAGATTAGGATAGTGTAGGTTGCCTTTTGGAAGACCAAGACAATAGGTTATCTCTAAGGAAAACGCAATAACCAAACGTGGAGCGTCGGGTGTTAGGATATCCACCCCAGTCAGCATCAGAATAAGCAGTGAGAACAGTGAGCGAAGACATGTATAGATGTAATCCGAAGTGAAGTGTACCTTGGACGTATCATAAAATATGTTTGAGAGCATGCATGTGTGCTTCTGTCGGACTGTGCATGTTAAAGCAGATTTGTTGCACGACATAAGATATGTCTGGTCTCGTGAATGTGAGGTACTACAGGGCCCCAGCCAGGCTACGATAATGAGTCGGGTCTGAATATGAAGGGTCGGAATCAACGCTGAGCTTGGAATTGGTGTCTATAGGCGTGTGGGATGGTTTGCAAGATGTCATGCCTGCACGGTCAAAGATCTCTTCGGTGTACTTTTTCTGATATAGAAATAGGCCACCAGAATGTCGAGTGACAGAGATGCCCAAAAAATAACTTAGGGGGTTCAGATCTTTCATAGCAAACTCAGAGGAAATGAGAGACATAATGGACTGGCGGATAGCATCGGATGATGTCATCAACATATAATAATAGGTAGGTCATGTTTGTATCCTTGTTGTAGATGAACAAGGACTGATCAGATATGCTGTGTAAAAAACCGATAGATGAGACATAATCGGCGAACCGCTGGTACCTTGCTCAAGGAGCATGTTTCAGTCCATAGAGCGATTTCCGCAACAGACACACATAATCAGGATGAATAGGATTCCTGAAACCCATAGGCTGATGCATATATACCGTTTCATGAAGATTCACATATAAGAAGGCATTTTTTACATCAAGTTGATAAATGGGCCAAGACTTGGATATGGCAATGCTGAGGATGGTCTGGATGGTTGTGGGTTTTACGATCGGCTGGACGTTTCATCACAGTCCACTACCACCTGTTGAAACCTGCCATCACCTACAAGATGAGTCTTGTACCTCTCAAAAGAACCATCACATTTCTTTTTATGTCTAAAAATCTACATAGAACAAATAATGTTAGCACCAGGTGGACGGGGTACTAGGTCCCACATCTTATTAAGAGCATTATATTAGTTAATTATTGAGGCTTTCCAATTAGGGTCGGACAAGGCATCCTTCGGGTTATGAGGGACAAGGGAATGGACAACTGAAACGGAAAGGTTAAACAACCATTTAGGTTTATGGATTCCATGCATGACACGAGTTTTCATGGTCTGAGAGTGTAACTCGGGATATGGGATGAGAGGGGGGTTTTTAGCGGGACTGTCGGGAAGAGGAGGAAGGGGTAGGGTGATGGTACTGGCTGGCCGAACCTCGATTTGCCGAGAGGTAGCTGCGGAATCAGCTTGAGGCGGGCTATTCCGGGCCACCATCAGCAAAATAGGGTAGGCAGCTAGTCCCGGACGGGCCGAGGTGGTGGCGGGTGCCAGGGTCTGGGACGACAGACTACGTAAATGGTGAATTCGAAGAGGGTTTAGGCCATCATCTAGGAAGTCGTATGAATGTCGAGGTGGCGAGTGTAGAGAGGCAAATGAGAATTGAGACTCAGTAAATAGGACATGACGTGAAATAATAATTTTATGGCTCGACAAGTCATAGCACGAGTAACCACGATGATTGATAGGGTAACCTAGAAACACACACGGGGAAAACTGGGGTTGGAGTTTGTAAGTGGTCGGATGGAGAGGATAACAAAGACATCCAAAAATACGCAAGTATTGGCAGGAGGGTTCTTATGAAACAAAACTTGGGTGGGCGACCGTTGAGCTAGAGAGTTGTTTAGGATTATGTTTAACATATATGTGGCCATGGAGAGTGTGTAATACCATAATTGATGGGGAATTAAGGCGTGAGCAAGTAGGGCATGAATGAGATTGTTTATGGTTCAGATTTTTCGTTCGGCTTTACCATTTTGGGAGGACGTGTGAGGGCAGGAAAAACGAAAGGTAAGACCGTTTTTGGAGCAAAACTGTTTGAATTGGTTATTTTCGAATTCCCTGCCATTGTCACATTGAAAATATTTAATGCTCTTTTCAAATTGTGTTTTTATTAAAGCACTAAATGAAGAAAAAATGAGGTAGACCTGAGATTTATTTCAAATTGGAGAAGTCCATAAAGAGTTGGAATAATTGTCCAAAATTAACACATAATATCGATGGCCAGTCATACTCAAAATAGGGGATGTCCACAAATCACTATGTATGATACGAAAGGCATTAAAGTACAATTTGTGGATGCAGAAAATGGTAATTTGACATGTTTCCTAAAAATTCAAGATTCACATATAGGAGTCCTAGAAATACGGTTGCAATTAATAAAATTATTTTTCTTAAGGGAGCGTAAAACAGAGTCTCTCAGATGTCATAATCTAGAATGCCATAAGGAAGATGAAAGAGCAGCAAAGGCTGAGGGAACTGAGGTTGGATTGTTGACAACGTTTGAAATAGGGTAGAGATCTCCGGTGCTGTCACATCTCATTATTCGTCTCCCTATCGTAAAAAATTTTACATCAAAACTAAAAGGATCAAAGTCAAGGGAAACTCAATTGTCAGTTGTGAAACGTCGCACGAAGATTAGATTCTTAATGAGTTTAGGGGCATGGAGGATATTTTTAAGATTAGTGGTGGATGTGGTGGGGATAGGGAGGAATGACCATAACCACTGATGGGAATGCCTTGTCCACTACCAACAATAATATTTCAATTTAAATTACTCAAATTGTAATAAAACGAGAGAGTACCTTGTGATGCCGTCATGTGAGATGCGGCTCATGTGTCTATATATCAATTTTCTTCTGGAGTGTTGAGTGAAATTGTGCTCATAGTTGCTTCAATGTCAGTGGGTGCATAAGACGATGGCGGGGGGGCTGTTCTGTGTAGGCCTGTTGTGGACATGGGCCAAGTATGCCAGATTGGGCCTATCGGTTTTGAGGTGGAGTCCACGAGGATATCATATATAGGCAAGGAGGGGAGGCCCATAACGGTAGGTAGCCCACTGCGGAGGCTATTGCCACTGCCGCGGTCGATGCTGATTGTTGTTGCTGGAATTTCATCCATCGCGACCCTTGCCGGACTGCATGCTCCGGTGGTTGTTACGGGAGGAAGCGGACTGTTGTGGGTTGTCTGGCCAACGGTTCTGGTTGCTGGACCGGGAGGCCCTGCCGTCGGTAGAGAGCTTGACGGTGGTGGTGAGGGCGGCATCAACAATGCTGGCCCGAGTGGTGTTGTGCTTGATTTTCTGGGTTTCCTCAAGGATGAGTTTCGAACGGGCCTCATAAAACGGAGTTAATGATGTGCATTGCTGAAGGATAGTGGCAACGCCGTCATAAGATTCGTTCAAACCTGCATTAAGTTGCATGGCCAATCGCTGATTAGTGACTAGTGCGCTGACATTGGAGAGTTGGTCAGCAAACATCTTGAGTTCTTGACAATAGGCAGAAACGTTTGGGAAATCATCCTGATGAACGTCCTTGGGCTGATTTTCAAGGTATAACGCTCGTTGAGTTTGTGTCGTGGAAAATACTATCCAAACGTTTCCACGTTAGACGGGCAGTGGCATCGGTCTCAATGATGGTGTACTACATATCATTAGATATCGTATCGTATATCCACTGGAGGACGGCTGCGTCCAAACGAGACCAGAGTGCATCATCAGAAGTCGAAGCCGATGGTACATCTGTGGACTTCGGCGTGGGAATGATGATGTGGTTGATAACTTTGTAAACACGACAATGAATCTAAAAAAGATCCGCCCACGAGGAATATTGACCCTTTTCCATCTCAAGAGTCACAAGGATGAAGTTTTTTATGTTGTTTATGGCCGAATGAAATTTGGTTTTGTCAGTCATGGAAGATGAAATTTATGAGGAAAATGGAGGGAGAATGACCAAAAAAATTAGGGTTCCGTCGTGGGGAAAATAGGGGGGGAGAGAGGTCGGCGGCTAGGGTTCCGACGTGGGTTAGGTGCCGACATGAAATAAAGGTGGCAGCCGAGAAGGTGTATCAGCGGCTAAGGTAGGGTTTGTAGTTTTAGGCTACTGATACCATAAAGGAATATATTCCTTGATTTTATTGATGAATGATTTATAATATATATAAGGTTACAAGAATATTTACTTCGATACAACCTAGGTAACTAATTATCCTAATTACAAAAGAATTATAATTATACCTAAAATATGAGATATACAATTAATGAAAAAGAATATTGTGACATATTCTATTACAGACAATAAAAACAAAAACAAAAAATTAAATAAAATTCAGAGAGTTATCAATTCCATTTAGTTTCATTTGCTTAGTTGAACAACCTAAATTTACTTATGAAAGCCACATTTACTTAATTATCTTTCATGTTAGTCCAGAATCTCTAGTTAATGGCCGCTTGCTTCACTTATAGACTTACACTTAGACTTGAGTAAGCATGTTTCTTTTCCATACTACAATGGCCAGATCAAGAGTAATGACAGCTTAGCAAGCTTCTCAAAATCTGTAAGAAGAAAGAGGCTTATTGAAGGTTAATTATGTTGAGTTAAGTTCAAAAAGAAGTTAATAAGGAGTCATTGGACATTAAAAAGTTTTCCCTTTTTTACTTATTTTTTTCAAAACATTGTTTGGTCATAGTGATTTTTTCGTTAGTTTTTGAAGATAGAGTTTTTAAAGTGATTTTGACCAATTTTTCAAGTGAATATCTTCTTTCATTCACAAAACTTACATTTCAACTTTCAAATACTACCATTTTTCAACTTCAACAACTTTTTTTTTTCTTCAGATTTCAGCATAATCTATATCCAAACGCCTGGTAAGAATACTTGCATTATAACTGTGAGTGCTAAAATCAGACGGGTTAGATGCATATGCATTCACAGTGTGTGAGCGCACGCTAAATGAAATAATGATACAGAGAGAATGCAGCATGGGGAATTACAGTGGCGCGTTGAAACAGCAATACAAGAGAGAAAAAGAGCCAAGCTAGCTAAAATATATGCTTAACAGTAGAGACAGAACAATCAGAGCACACTTGGAGTAATTCTGAATAAGTGCAGTTCTTGTGCAGCTTGAATTGATCATTGAAGTGGGTTGTTGTATCTTTTTACAGCGGATTGACGTGTCTAAAGGCCTGGTTTAACCCGAAAAAGTGGATGAAAATTAGGCAGAGTCATGCCCCTGGATTTTATGGGTCCGTTGCGGATCTCGTGTCATGTACGCTGAAGGTTGGCTTGGTCTTGACTCTTGACAGGGTCTCAGAAGACGTATCAAAGACTTGGCGTGTCAGTGATCAAGCGTTGTATGAAGGGGGTGTAATTATGGGCGGATGTAGGTAGCTTTGACTCGGACCTTGTATATGTGTTAAAAATTTCACGAAATAAATACAAATATGTGATACATTTCGAACTCAGCAAATCAAATGAGATGTAGTACAATCCAAAACTCCAACTCATAATGTTCAAATCCTTGATCTGCCTCTTGGTGTGATGCTATACATCAGTGGCCTGGCCAAGTCCAGATTTTGTCCACTACAATAATGATGCCTTTTAGCCTTTAGCCTTCGCCTTTAGCAATCAGAACTTCTTCATCTTTTATCGCTTCAGTTTTATACTCCCTCTGTTCCAATTTATATGACACATTTTCCTTTTCAGTCAATTCTAAAATGAATAACACATTTTTTTATTTGACAAAAAATTAACTTTAAACTTTACCTTTTACGCTTAACGAGATGATTTATAACCATACAAATATTTTTAGCTTGTTTTAGACCACAAGATTCAAAAATATTTCTTCATTTTTTAAATTTCGTGCTCGGTCAAACTATATCACATAAATTGAGATGGAGGGAGTATTACTTTTTTATTAGGGAACAATTGACAACTGGTTGGAAAAATGAAAGTACTCAGTGCAAAGTCGAGTTCTTTCTACAAATTTGTCATGTCTGTTTGCTTACCAATTTGGAGCCCCAGTCTATTACTCCTAGATAAGTTCACTTCATATTTTTTTCCAAGTTTTTATTGTAACTTGGGATCCCGATACATGATTGGGACAGAGGATAGTCATAACTGGCTTAAAGCAGCCCAAGTTAGCAATGATGGTGAATATATCCATATATATTCACAATATATTCTATAATTAATATTTAGTGTTATTAATGTAAAATAGAGATCCTAATTCTATTAGGACTATAATTGTATACTCTCTATATATAACATTAATAAGAGAACTTCATCAAGGAGATTTACATTATTCTACATAGTATCAAGAGCAAAAAAAAATCTCCCTATCCTAAACCCTATTTTCGGCCGCCATACCCTAAATTTCCTCCCCATTCTGCCGCCGCAAAACTGCCGTATACCGCCGGTATACATCTGCTTCTCGCTGATATACATCCAAATTAGCCCTCTTCCTTACCTCTATTAACTTGTATACACCTGATATACAGGTAATATCTACTGATATACAACCAAACCGGCCCTCCTCTTTAGATATCTCGCCATATACATCTGGTATACATGTGATATCTCGCCGTATATAGCCACAATCAGACCTCTTCTTTACATATTTTACCCGTATACATCCTGTATACCAGTGATATTTAGTGATATACTGCCAAATCAGACATCTTTTCTACTTATCTCGCCCGTATACATCCGATACATATGTGATATACACAACACTAGAACCCCTTATCACTCGAAAAGGGTTGTATACCGCTGATATACAACTGATATACGACTGACCCAAATCCTATATCCTTCCACCAATTTTTTGGCGGCACTCATGGCGTCACCCGCGGCCTATATAACTTCCCCCTCTTCCTCTTCCTCAACATCCGGCATAAAAAATAATCAGTCGCAGGCCTAGTACCCGAAATAGTGGGCCAGCGACGTCCTTAGCAACATTTTGGACACTGGGCCCTGTCGACCAACCTCTTTCACAGGCCAGGCCCAGTAGGAACAATGGGCACTGTCGAGGCCCACTATATAGCGGCCCAGCCACAGTGGGCACTGTCGACCAACCCATTTCCAGGCTAGGCCTAGCAACAACATTGGGCACTACCGAGGCACATTATACATCAGCCAGCACCACCGATAATCTGTCCAATCACCTTGCCCACTACACAGCGGCCCAGCAGCAGTCGTCCAACTTCAATCCAACGGATTTGGGCCGTGCTTTCGGTTCTTTAAAAATTCTGCAGCCCGATGGTGCGTGGTATATGGATACGGGTGTCACGTCTCACCTCACCAACAATTCTGGTAATCTTCCTCAACTGCGCAATTTGAATACTCCTCAATCTATTATGGTCGAAAACTGTCATCGCATTCCAAGTCAAGGGGTTGGCCACACACTAACTCCACCGCCGCATCCCCACTTCTCCCTTAAAATGTCTTATATGCTCCTAACATTATCAAGAACATGATCTCTGTTAGAAAATTTGTCACTAATAATTTTGTATCCATTGATTTCGACCCGTTTGGTTTTTCTATAAAGGACCTACGTATGAGGAGAATTCTTACAAGATGCAATAGTGTGGGGGACCTCTATCTTTTCCTATCCATGTCCACTGCCCATGTCACTCCACCCACTGCTTTAGCTGCAATATCTCCATCAATGTGGCATAGTAGACTTGGTCATCCGGGAGCACATATTATTTATTCTCTTAGAAATCACAATTTAATCTAATGTAATAAAAGGAAGCTTTCCCACAGTTGCTCCTCTTTCCATCTAGGGAAACATGTTAGACTTCCATTTACGTCCTCTTTGAGTATTACTTTCTCTCCCTTTGATATTATTTATGCGGATTTATGGACATCTCCTATAACTAGCAACCTAGGTCATAAATATTATTTGGTATTTTTGGATGACTTCTCTCACTTCATTTGGGTCTATCAGCTTAAACTTAAGTCTCAAGTTTACTCCAAATTTCTTGAATTTTGTACATTGGTTAAAACGCAATTTGAAAAAAGATATCAAAATGTTTCAATGTTATAATGGTCGTGAGTTCAATAACTCTCTATTTCATAATTTTTGTGAGGCTAATGGCATGGTTTTTCGTTTCTCCTGCCCCCATACTTCCCCTCAAAATGGTAAAGCCGAAAGAATTCTCCGCACCATTAACAATATGATTTGTACCTTTCTTTTTCATGCGTCTCTCCCCCCTACCTTTTGGGTATATGTATTAAAAATGGTAGAACACATTCTTAATATCTTACCTACCCGTACGATCCAAAATAGGACACCCACCGAAATTCTCTTCCGTCAGATCCCTTCCTATGATCACTTTTGAATTTTTGGTTGTCTTTGTTACCCAAATCTGGCCTCCACGGTCCCTCACAAATTAGAGTCTCGATCTACTCTGTGCGTCTTCCTAGGTTTCCGTCGAACCATAGGGGGTACTTGTGCTATGAGTTATCCCCAGAAAAAATCTTAGTCTCACGCCATGTCATGTTTGTTAAGTATGTTTTCCCGTTTGACAACATCCAAAAATTTTGAGTCACTGATTATGGTTTCCTTGATGACTCAGAAATCTCCCCTCTACTTCAAAATACACTATATAGGCCAAATACCAACCCGTCACCCACTGCCCCATCCACGTGACCCACTGCCACGTCACCCATCAACACTGCCCAGCCCAATGAAACCAATGGCCAGCCCAATACCCCGTGGCCCAATCCCAATGACCAGCCTAATAACCTATGGCCCAGTCCCTTCGCCCAAATCAGTGACGCCACTAACCATCCCACTACCTCACGGTCCGCCTTGAAAACTTCCACCCAACCCGCGAGTCCCCCACCTACCACCCCAATACACCCGATTCAGCCCCTAACCCACCATATGGAAACCCGTGCACAACACGAGATTTTCAAACCAAAAGTCTACTTTAATTTGTCCACTCAAACCATCTTCCCACTACCTAAAAACCCAACCTTAGCCAAACTTTACCCAAATTGGAATATGGTCATGCGAGAGGAGTTTAATGCGCTTAATTCACAACACACTTGGGATCTTATTCCACGACCTGAGGGGTGAATGTAATATGTTGTATGTGGTTATTTTGTCATAAGTTCATAGATAATGGTGCCCTTGAACGTCACAAGGCCAAACATGTGGCAAATGGCACAGGGCAACAGGAGGGTGTTGATTGTGGTGATACTTTCAGTCCAGTGGTTAAGACAGCCACCATTCGCACAGTGTTGAGCATCGTTATGGGGAAGAATTGGAATATTCACTAGCTTGATGTAAAGAATGCTTTCTTATATGGGGATTTGAAAGAAACCGTCTCTATGCATCAACCGCCAGGTTTTGTGCATCTGGAGGCTCCTCATCATGTTTTTCATCTTCATAAGTCGCTGTATGGGCTGAAATAAGCCCCCGGGGCTTGGTATGAGTGGTTTTCCACTTATAACATACATATCAGTTTCGTGTGCAGCAAGAGTGATCATTCATTGTTCATTTTTCTTCGAGGTAATGATACAACTTACCTTCTATTATATGTGGATGATATTGTACTGACAGCTTCTTCAGATGGCCTGAAGAACGATATTATTGATCTACTCAAGTCCGAATTTGCTATGACTGACTTGGATAAGTTGAGTTATTTTTTGGGGATATGAGTGACCAGATCCGCACATGCCATGTTCTTGTGTCGCGCGTAAGTATGCAGATGAGATCGTCTATAGGACTAAAATGGCAAATTGTAAGATCATGCCCACTCCCATCGACTCAAAGTCCAAACTCAGTGCAGATGATGGGGATCCGGTCTGTGATCCCTCTCTTTATAGGAGTCTCGCATGTGCTCTTCTATATCGTACCTTCACTCGGCCAAATATTGCATATGCGGTTCAGCAGGTGTGCTTATTCATGCACGCTCCTAAGGGCCCTCACTTTATAGCTCTTAAGCGTATCACCCGGTACGTTAATGACACTCTTGACTATGGACTTCATTTATATCCCTCAGCACCGACAAGATTGCTCTCATACACAGACATAAATTGAGCAGGCTATCCGGACACCCGTCGATCTACGTCCGACTATTATATGTTTTGGGGGGATAATATCATATCATAGTCTGCCAAGAGGCAAGCCAAGCTTTTCTGTTCGAGTGCAGAAGCAGAATATCAAGGTGTTGCGAATGTTGTTGTCGAGCTATGTTGGCTCCGAAATCTCTTTCTTGAGCTTCATTGTCCCATACATAAGGCATTTTTAGTTTACTATGATAACATATATGCTGTCTACTTGTCTCATATCCCGGTTCAGCATCAGCAAACCACGCATAATGAGATGGATATTCACTTTGTTCGTGAGAATGTTGCAACGGGTCACATTAGGACACCCACCGAAATTCTCTTCTGTCAGATCCCTTTCTATGATCACCTTTGAATTTTTAGTTGTCTTTGTTACCCAAATCTGGCCTCCACGGTCCCTCGCAAATTAGGGCCTCTCTCTACTCCGTGCGTCTTCCTAGGTTTCCCGTCGAACCATAGGGGGTACTTGTGCTATGAGTTATCCCCAGAAAAAATCTTAGTCTCACGCCATGTCATGTTTGTTAAGTATGTTTTCCCGTTTGACAACATCCAAAAATTTTGAGTCACTGATTATGGTTTCCTTGATGACTCAGAAATCTCCCCTCTACTTCAAAATACACTATATAGGCCAAATACCAACCCGTCACCCACTGCCCCATCCACGTGACCCACTGCCACGTCACCCATCAACACTGCCCAGCCCAATGAAACCAATGGCCAGCCCAATACCCCGTGGCCCAATCCCAATGACCAGCCTAATAACCTATGGCCCAGTCCCTTCGCCCAAATCAGTGACGCCACTAACCATCCCACTACCTCACGGTCCAGTCTTGAAAACTTCCAGCCCAACCCGCAGTCCCCACCTACTACCCCAATACACCCGATTCAGCCCCTAACCCACCATATGGAAACCCGTGCACAACACGAGATTTTCAAACCAAAAGTCTACTTTAATTTGTCCACTCAAACCATCTTCCCACTACCTAAAAACCCAACCTTAGCCAAACTTTACCCAAATTGGAATATGGTCATGCGAGAGGAGTTTAATGCGCTTAATTCACAACACACTTGGGATCTTATTCCACGACCTGAGGGGTGAATGTAATATGTTGTATGTGGTTATTTTGTCATAAGTTCATAGATAATGGTGCCCTTGAACGTCACAAGGCCAAACATGTGGCAAATGGCACAGGGCAACAGGAGGGTGTTGATTGTGGTGATACTTTCAGTCCAGTGGTTAAGACAGCCACCATTCGCACAGTGTTGAGCATCGTTATGGGGAAGAATTGGAATATTCACTAGCTTGATGTAAAGAATGCTTTCTTATATGGGGATTTGAAAGAAACCGTCTCTATGCATCAACCGCCAGGTTTTGTGCATCTGGAGGCTCCTCATCATGTTTTTCATCTTCATAAGTCGCTGTATGGGCTGAAATAAGCCCCCGGGGCTTGGTATAAGTGGTTTTCCACTTATAACATACATATCAGTTTCGTGTGCAGCAAGAGTGATCATTCATTGTTCATTTTTCTTCGAGGTAATGATACAACTTACCTTCTATTATATGTGGATGATATTGTACTGACAGCTTCTTCATATGGCCTGAAGAACGATATTATTGCTCTACTCAAGTCCGAATTTGCTATGACTGACTTGGATAAGTTGAGTTATTTTTTGGGGATATGAGTGACCAGATCCGCACATGCCATGTTCTTGTGTCGCGCGTAAGTATGCAGATGAGATCGTCTATAGGACTAAAATGGCAAATTGTAAGATCATGCCCACTCCCATCGACTCAAAGTCCAAACTCAGTGCAGATGATGGGGATCCGGTCTGTGATCCCTCTCTTTATAGGAGTCTCGCATGTGCTCTTCTATATCGTACCTTCACTCGGCCAAATATTGCATATGCGGTTCAGCAGGTGTGCTTATTCATGCACGCTCCTAAGGGCCCTCACTTTACAGCTCTTAAGCGTATCACCCGGTACGTTAATGACACTCTTGACTATGGACTTCATTTATATCCCTCAGCACCGACAAGATTGCTCTCATACACAGACATAAATTGAGCAGGCTATCCGGACACCCGTCGATCTACGTCCGACTATTATATGTTTTGGGGGGATAATATCATATCATAGTCTGCCAAGAGGCAAGCCAAGCTTTTCTGTTCGAGTGCAGAAGCAGAATATCAAGGTGTTGCGAATGTTGTTGTCGAGCTATGTTGGCTCCGAAATCTCTTTCTTGAGCTTCATTGTCCCATACATAAGGCATTTTTAGTTTACTATGATAACATATATGCTGTCTACTTGTCTCATATCCCGGTTCAGCATCAGCAAACCACGCATAATGAGATGGATATTCACTTTGTTCGTGAGAATGTTGCAACGGGTCACATTAGGACACCCACCGAAATTCTCTTCTGTCAGATCCCTTTCTATGATCACCTTTGAATTTTTAGTTGTCTTTGTTACCCAAATCTGGCCTCCACGGTCCCTCGCAAATTAGAGCCTCTCTCTACTCCGTGCGTCTTCCTAGGTTTCCCGTCGAACCATAGGGGGTACTTGTGCTATGAGTTATCCGCAGAAAAAATCTTAGTTTCACGCCATGTCATGTTTGTTGAGTACGTTTTCCCGTTTAACAACATTCAAAAATTTTGAGTCACTGATTACGGTTTCCTTGATGACTCGGAAATCTCCCTTCTACTTCAAAATACACTAGGAAACCATCAACATTACCCAGCCCCATCCACGGGACCCACTGCCATGTCACCCATCAACACTACCCAACCCAATTTACCCACTGCCCAGCCACCTTACAACGCTGCCCAACCTAATGAAACTAATGCCCAGCCTAATAACCCATGGCCCAGTCCCTTCGCCCAAATCAGCGACGCCACTAACCATCCCACTACCTCACGGCCCAGTCCTGCAAACTTCCAGCCCAACTCGCAGTCCCCACCTACCACCCCAATACACCCGATTCAGCCTCTAACCTACCGTATGGAAACCCGTGCACATCACGGGATTTTCAAACCAAAATTCCACTTTAATTTGTCCACTCAAACCATCTCCCCACTACCTAAAAACTCAACCTTAGCCAAACTTTACCCAAATTGGAATATGGCCATGCGAGAGGAGTTTAATGCGCTTACTTCACAGCGCATTTGGGATCTTGTTCCGCGACCTGAGGGGTGAATGTAATCTGTTGTATGTGGTTATTTCGTCATAAGTTCAGAGATAATAGTGCCCTTGAACGTCACAAGGCCAAACTTGTGGCAAATGACACACGACAACATGAGGGTGTTGATTGTGGTGATACTTTCAGTCCAGTGGTTAAGTCAGCCACCATCCGCACGGTGTTGAGCATCGTTATGGGGAAGAATTGGAATATTCACCAGCTTGATGTAAATAATGCTTTCTTACATGGGGATTTGAAAGAAACCATTTTTATGCATCAACCGCCAGATTTTGTGCATCCGGAGGCTCCTCATCATGTTTTTCTTCTTCATAAGTCGCTATATGCATCAACCGCCAGATTTGGAATGATTTTATGAATTTTTTGAATTGTGTTTTGACATAAATACGAAAATCAAGAAACTTGGCAAAAAGTCAGACTTGAATTTAAGTGGGTAAACACAAATAAAGTGAGAAAAATCATCTATTAAAACGCGATAATATTTATGACCCAGTGAGCTAGTAATGAGAGAAAACCATAAATCTGCATGAACAATGTCAAAGGGAGAAAATGTAACCCTTAAATATGACTGAAACAGAAGGCGAACATATTTGCCTAAAGGGCAAGCAAAACAGTGTTGGGCAAGTTTTTCATTATTACATCGAATAAAATTATTTCTTCTAAGAAAATTAAAAACAGGAGCGCCTGGGTGTCCAAGTCTATTGTGCCAAGTCGATGGAGAAATAGCAACGAGGGAGGTATGTGAGCGGGATCTGGCAAGGGAAGTGGATGAGAAAGGATAGAGGTCCCCCACACTATTTCATCTCAAAAGAGGTATCCCCGTAAGTAGATCCTTCACAGTAAAACCAAAGGGATCAAACTCAACAGAAATGGAATTGTTACGAGTAAATTTCCTAACATATATTAAGTTTTTAATGATGTTGGGGGCATAAAAGACGTTATTTATGGAGAAAGGTAGATGAGTGTAGGTGTTACCATAACCCTGAATCGAAATGCGATAGCTCGAAGCTTCCTTCGTAACTCCCGGAACTTCTTCGTAGTGGCTCCCTTACATCCCTCATTAAATGCGATGACCATTGCCAACCGTAATAAATTGAGGATACTTTAAATAAACGGTTTAGAGAGATTACCTGAGGAGAGGGTGAGATGAGAAGTGGCTCCCGTATCCATGTACCAATTTTCATCGGGATGCAAAAATTTAAAAGGCTGAAGGCTTGGCCCAAATCAATAGAGGTCAAGCCGTGTAAATTCTGTTGATGTTGGGCCTCCATCAAGTGGGCCAGCTGGGGCTAGTTGCTCAATGGTCTTGGGCCTGGTCTAGAGCCCAGAATACCGGCCTGCCATAGGCCGTGATATTGGGCTGCTGTGTTCTGGAACAGGAATGAAGCCGAGGCCCAGCTGAATTGGTTGGGCCAATGGCCTGGGCTAGTCCATTGGGCAGGATGGCTGGGCTGCTGCTGGCCTGCTCGGCCACCTCATCCGCGGCCTCTGTCACCTTTTCCATTGTCGCGGCCTTTGTCGCCTCTGCCACCATCACGGCTGTCCCGCAGTTGTTGGTTGTCTGGCGGTGGAGGCTGAGCAGTGGTGGTAGCAGTCGTCGTCGGATTTTCAACTGCTAATGCCTTTTGATTGTGTTCGTCCTATTTGGTACGACGGGTTTCCTCCAAAAGTAATTATGAACGGGCCCTGTTGAAGCTCGGTAGTGGGTCGGCTTATTGAATCATAGTCGCTAATGTATCGCGTTCGCCCTTTGGTAAGCTAGAAACTAGTTGTAGGATTATCTTTGTTTCATAAATTGGTGTCCCCATATTGGATAATTGGTCAGCAACTAGTTTCAATTGTTTACAATACTCGATCATGTTGACAAAATTCTCGAGACGTGTATTATTGAACTATTCCTCCAAGTACACGACACATGTATGCTTGTTATCCTACAATATCTCCTCCAATCGTATCCATAACTCATGAGTCGAGGCACCGGTTTTCATTATCGTATAAAGCAGGTCCTTAGAGATGGTGCCATAAATCCACTGTTTGACAATGGCGTCAAGATGACGCCACGTCGTTTCCTCAACGTCAATAGGGCGAGGGAAAGAGTCGTCAATATGGTCAAGCATGTGGTAAGCACAGGCGTGAATGCGAAAGAGTTCAACCCACGATGAATATTAACCATCTTCTTGATCGAGAACTAAGGGGATGAAGTCTATGATATTCGTGACGGTGAACGCCAGATGGAAAGGGGTGGAGGAGGGAGCGGGGGGTTTGTCTATGACGATTGTGGAGGAGGCGGAAGCCTTGGGAGAGGTGGGAGTAGACATGGAAGTCACAAAATGAAAAAGAAGGAAAAAAAGGTTCGGTTTCATAGATGGGGTCGCCGGCCGAGGGAGGGAGGGGGGGCAATGTAGACAGAAAAAAAATTAAGTGTTTTAGGATTTGACTCTTGATACCATGTAAGATTGTATTAATCTCCTTTGGGGAGTATTTTTCATTAATACAAGTATATATAGTGTGTACAATGTTGAATCATAATTTAATAAGGATCT
Organism: Anisodus tanguticus; assembly: GCA_034509755.1. Lineage (NCBI taxonomy): Eukaryota > Viridiplantae > Streptophyta > Magnoliopsida > Solanales > Solanaceae > Anisodus > Anisodus tanguticus. Next base: position 27,357,573 of record CM067556.1, read on the forward strand.
TATATTTACCATAATTATACATTACTATTAATTATAAAATATATAGCGAATTTATAGTAATATTCGCTAATAATAATTTTAAGTGGCGAAACTGATTTTACATATAAGCTTACCCAAGGACTCTTTCAGTCGGTATATTATTGTGCATTGAAGGCGTATATGCGCGGGAATTCAAGTCCATGAGATCTTTCAGTATTTTTCTTGTATGCAATCAAGACTGCAGGAATCTGGAACGATTCCATAAATGATTGGTTCAGTATTGGGCCTTCTTCATATTTGTTATGTCTCGAAATCTCCTGATGGAGCTGCTTATTCAATGATCAGTTTACTCAGCAAGTGGAAAAAGCATAAGAGATGCTAGTAATTGCATTTTGCTCTAAACAAAACAATCATAAAAATCTGCAATTTTAAGATAATTCAGATGATGTATAAGTTGTTTAACTTATAATAGTTTTGTTTGTTTTTTGTCCTCTATGGTTCTTTCATATTCTTTCTCTCATTATAACCCTATGCAATAGTTTTTTAGTGGAGTTGGTGCTAAGCTTTATTTTGTTTGCGCTTAATGGAGGTGTCGTCTCATTTATTCTTGTCTTGTTATCATTCATTAATAGAAAAATTAACCATATCTCTGTAGAAATTTCAATTAAATTCTAAAGCTCGCTATTAATCCAATTCTAGTGCCTGGATTCTATGAGTCTGTCACCGATTAAAGCGATTTCTGATGCAAAAAACTTGTGAGTACACCAATCATGCACTGAATGTCCTGATATGGCAACATCTCTTATGCACTAAGTAATATCCTGATATATCATTTAAACATTTCTTTCAGAAGTATAGTATCCTAGTTGTTGTAAAGCTTTTTGAAAAATATATTCATTGTCACAATGAGTAGTAGGTGCAGCCGAACTTGCCTGTTTTGGTGCAAGATTCAATAAATTATAGGCATAATACCTAAGCAGGTCCTCAAACTTGGCATCAGCTAACAAGGATGTCTTCCAACTTTGAGTGTGCACAAGTAGACACCTCCACATGTATAAAGTTGAACACGTAAACACAAATGCGATGTGACACATAAATTTTAGAGGTGTCCAGATGATCATTTTGTAAGTTGGAGTGTTCAACTTACAAAGTGGAGACAAGTTGAGGTGCCTATTTGTCCACCAAAAATTGGAAGACATACTTGTTAGCTGAAGCCAAGTTTGAGAGCATGTTTATGTATTATGCCTTATAATTCTATTTCACCAGCTAAATAGGACTATAGGAGGATACTAAAAGTAATCAATGTGTCTATATGCTGCTACACATGTTAAGAGAGGAGAAAAATAGTCCACAGATATTACAGAGGAGCAACTTGTGACCTCAAACTGGCCTGTTTTTTCTAATGTAAGTTAATGGAACATGGACTTTTATCACTCATTTATATTTGAATTATATGCTTAATCAGTCAATGTCACAAAACTAGGGTAACATTGTTTTTATGATTGCCTCATATTGGCCCGGTTTGTCTAAATTTAATTAAGTTAACAGACAAGACTTTTATCACTCATTTATATCCAAATCATATGATAGGTCACATCGCCCTAGCTATCATAATTTATGATTGCGGGTCATTTTTAGCCAGTATGATGACACTTAGATCAAGCATCTACATGGAGTAGATCAAAATTGAGATCGATTAGCAAAACATGTTAGCAAGATTCAGAAGACCACTAAAATATATTGTACATTTTTGTAGTTCCTCCAATGTTTGTCTTAGATATACTTAATAGTGAAGGCAGACAGATTAAAAACTTTGTATTATTTGAATTATCTGAAGTCAGTAGGCAAACAACGAATCCATGGATATTGTAACCCAAATGTTCAGGAAAAAAGCAGAACATTTGTACAAAAGCACAATATTATGTCAAGATACTACTTACTAAAGTATTATATATTACTTACCCTTTTTGAACAAAATTAAAGAATCACTAAACCGGGGAAGCAAGACATTGAATTGCATCATGCGAAATAGTATAAACGTATATATAGGATTGCTGTTTTCGAGCACAAGTGCTATATTAGTACTAAAAAAAAGAACTATTTCCCTTTTGTTACGTATTGAGTGGGACTTGGTGCCAATAAATTGTAGTAGCCTCCGACACATCTATCTCAATTATAGCACTAAATTATATCAGACACTAGGCACTATTCCTCTCGTTAGGTATCATTTGGGAGATTTAATTACGTCAATGACTTGTCATATCTTAGGTCACATACACCTCAATTTACAGTACTTGTCGACTTATAAGAACACATTTTTTTTATATGATTCCGATTGTTATCATAATAATGACTTATATAGAAATTTCCACTGGATTTAATTTCACTAACTTTAAATTTTAATATGAAATTTTCCTATCAAACTATTAGTCAATCACTATTTGCAAACTTTTATCACTAATATAATATATAAATCTAACAAACAATTAAATTATTTACTCACTGAAATACCATAATATAAAATGGATGAAGCAACTATAAGAATAAAAGAAGAGGTTATAAAGGTTTTAAACTCTACTCAATTGCCTTAGGTTTAGGAATAGAGTGAAAGGCAGCCCTAGGCACTAGATCCAAGGATTTGTAAGTCCAGTTCCAATTTGCCTATCGATGACAAGTTTAATCATCGAAGGTGAGATGATTTCCTCCTTGCTTCTTTCCCAGCAACTAGCTTCTCAAGTAGGAGGCTTGGTGAGAAAGCTTACTTCAATATCAATAAATATTTACCAATTATAGGTTGTAATAGTAGTGGTGTCCTCGTGAACACGTATACACTATAAGAAGAAAGATATTTGCCAATAATATTCTTGTAGTCATATGTTGGATGTTATTGTCAAAAGTAATGAAAGAATAAAAATATTCGAAGGAATAATATAAGCACAAGTAAAAATTTCAACAATGGCTAAATAGAAGAAATTTATCAAACTAGAGAGAGGAAGTAGGCGGTTTTACTTAATAACTTAAAACTCTTGTATCTTATTACAATCTAAGCTACCTCTCAACCTGAGAAAATATGTAACAGAGCACCCTTATTTATAATGGTAGAAAACCAACATAGACTAGGACTAGAAAACCTATTCCTATATGACTTTGATAAATAAATCCTAACTAGACTTGCATTAAATAAACTATTAAATATTAAATTCTAATTATTAATCTTGATTTAATTCTAACATAGCCTCCCTTAAATCAAGATCTTCAAACTTGAGCGTGCCATGAACAATATCATAACTTGTAGAAGTCAAGCACCTTAAACTCTCGAACAATTTCCTGAAATATGTAGCATCGATAAAATTGCAGTGCCATCTTTGATCAGCTTCAATTTCTCTTCAACATAATTCAAAGTTAATTTGAACTTCTCCATGTTAAACATCTTCGAACTTATTACATCCAGCCACTACATTGTTCAGGTTTTATTTTGACTTAACTACCACTTCGCTCAACCTATATTTCTGCCGACGTGGATTGTCTGACTAGCCGACATAACTTTAAAATTAATGCACAATAAATATGCAAATGGGACATGAAGGTAATGCCTTAATTAAATCGCCAAAGTTATCTAGACTGAACCACTTGTATAAAATCCGGCATATGCTACTGTTGTTCAATCCAAAGTGCTACTAATTCTTCTTGAAGATCGAAGTAAATACAATGAGGTTTGCATATGCTGCTTGAGACCTCAGACAAAAAAAAATAGTTTTGTGGATGAAAATGATCCCTTCCTTTCATTTTGCGCCATCGTCTCGTGCATCTTTCCTATAAAACTGCATGGCCTACTAGAGGCTCACTCTCATATATAATCTAATAATTTCCAGTACTATCCACATTCGGGCCTATAAATGGGAATATGCCAACCTTATGATTGATCTTGGTGGCTGATAATAATAGGGCAAGTTACACATTTGATCGGTTGGCCAAAAATAATTACACTCGCTAGCCAAATATACACAGAAAATATATATTATTATGCTAAAAAATGTATATTACGCCTTAATATACATTAAATATACATTTGGTGGCTATTATTTTAGTGGGCGTTTATTTATGTCAATTCTCTTAATAATATAGAGTTACTTGTCAAAAAAACACCTGAATTATCACTTTTTCGTGAGTTTACTACCTGAACTATCATGTGTTCGAATTTCCTAACTGAATTATGTCCGTCTATTTATTAAAACACACCTCAACTATTGGTTATTCACTTTTCCTACCTCATCGTTCAAGCAGGAAAAGTGAACAACTAATAGTTGAGTTGTCTTTTGATAAATAGTTGGTGATAGTTCAATTAGAAAACTAGCGTACCTAATAGTTCAGGTAGGAAACTCACAAAAAATGATAGTTTTGTTTTTTACCATCATCTCTTATACTGTATATAGTACTAATGCATTTTACGGAACTACTCTGTATTTATTCCTCCATTCATGTTGATTAATTACTTCTTCTTTTGTGGGTAGAAAGAGAATTAATTGAAGAAGCAACGGAACCAAAACCGGAAGCACGCAAAGGACATACGTAGTACTGGTCTTTGCTTTATCAAGAATATAATAGACGTCAAGGTACTTTATAATCTTGGCCATGGTGGATCTTGGTTCAGAGGAGACTGCACAACCCTCTACTCATGTTAACATGTCCACTCAGAGAAAAGAGCTTCTTACTAATGTTATGAAAAGGACCTCCGAATGGTACTCTTATCTCTTCACTTTTATTCCCTTTTTTGCTGTTTTCTGGTGTCCTTTTCCTAGTACTCTTTATGCAATTCCATGCAACACCGATCATTGGAGAGTAAAAGGAAGGCATAGATGAATGAGTGACCTTTTTAATATCTACAGGATTTTATCCCAGGATATCCCTAGTGATATAACTGTTCGTGTTGGAAGAACTTCCTTTGCTCTGCACAAGGTACATCCATTCTCCTTGTTCTAAGAATTTCCAAATATTTTCAACAAGAAGGCCATCAAGATTGTTCTTTTTCAGTAACTAGTTACTCTTATCATGGGCAGTAGTTGCCTGTAGTTATATATTGTTAGCGGAGGTGGAGCTAGTATTTTGAGTTTATGGGTTGTTGATTCAAGAAAAGTTACTGAGTTATGCCAAACCCGTAAACAGAACTGTAGCTCCATCCCTGACTGTCTGTGATACATGTTAAACTCTCATTAAAAGGTGCAATCTTTGATGACTAATTTGATGTGTCCATGCAGTTCCCACTAGTCTCAAAGTGTGGATACATAAGGAAGCTGGTCTCAAAATCCAATGATGCTAAGCTCTCTGTAATTGAAATCCCTGACCTTCCTGGTGGAGCTGAGGCATTTGAACTGGCAGCAAAATTTTGTTATGATATAAACTTTGAGATAAGCTCAGAAAACATTGCATTGGTTAGATGTATGGCGGAATATCTTGAGATGACAGATGACTATGCAGTTGGAAATTTGGTAGGACTAATAGAGGCCTACTTAAATGAAGTAGCACTTAAGAGCGTTGCGAGTTCAGTTTCCATTTTGCACTCTTCAGAAAAGCTTCTTCCCATTGCAGAAGATATAAAATTGGTGAACAGAAGCATAGACACAATTGCATACTTAGTCTGCAAGGATAGCCAATTATGTAAGTCAGGTAGAATAGAGGTCGATGCTAATGGCTTTACTTCCTCCACATTTTCAAACCCGAAGCCTAGTGTTGATTGGTGGGCAGAGGATTTAACTGTCCTAAGAATTGATTTTTTCCAAAGGGTTTTGATTGCTATGATGGCAAGGGGATTCAAACAGTATGCACTTGGGCCAGTATTGATGCTCTATGCACAGAAATCCCTTCGATGTCTGGTGAGGCTTCATCCCATATGTTTCGATTATTTTGTTAAATTTTTGCAGTATGGAGGAAACCATTTCCAGAAAATGTTTTCAAAGTTTCCCATGTTCAGTTGGTCAAATCTGTGAAAAACATTTTTTCTAGGACACAGGTTCCTTAAAAATGAGGAAAGTAGAGAAAACAAGTTCCACAAGTGGCACTCCATTGTCCTCCCCACCCTCCAACACACTTCATTTTCACCCACATCCCATATCCCCCATCCCCACTACCCATGCCCCCACCGCCACCTCCCATAGTATTTGTCTAGATTATTTACAAATTCTTTTAGGATAATACATTGTACTTACGTACCGAACACGAGAAAATAAGCAAGAAACCCACTTATTGTCCTGAAAAAATGTTTTTCAAGAAACTTTCCATGAAAACATTTTCGTTCGTACCGAACACACCCGAAATGTTTATGCATTATGATTTTCTTGTCATTCCAGGAAATATCAGGAAAGGGGAGGAAAAAGATTGAGGCAAGAAAAGAACATGAAAAGAGGGTTGTTTTAGAAACCATTGTTAGTCTTTTGCCAAGGGAGAAAAACGCCTTGTCAGTTAGCTTTCTCTCAATGCTTCTCCGAGCTGCAATATATCTAGAAACCACAGTTGCTTGCAGGGTTGATTTGGAAAGGAGAATGTCATTGCAACTTGGACAGGCCGTATTAGATGATCTATTAATTCCTTCATGTTCATTAACAGGAGACACGTTGTTTGATGTTGAAACTGTGAAACGTATTATGACGAATTCCCTAGAATATGAAATGGTGGGAAATCGATTAGGCTTCAACTATGAAGAGAATGCATCTCCATCAGCAACTGATACGGAGAAAGTTGGGAAACTCATGCAAGATTACCTTGCTAAAATAGCCACTGACAGTAATCTCTCTGTTTCAGAGTTTATTACTGTTGCTGAAGTCATTCCAGAACAATCAAGGATCATAGAAGATATGATGTACAAGGCCATTGACATGTATTTGAAGGTATGCACGTTTAATCTTTGATCCCAACTACTAAATAGTACTCCCTCCCTTCAATTTGTTTGTTAGTTTCACTCGGCATGGAGTTTAAGAAAATAAAGAAGACCTGTGAATCTTGTGATTTTAAACTTAAGATGTGTCTAATGTACCAAAATATCTGTTGAATCTTATAGTCTTAAATGTGTCACGTAGAATGTAGGGTGTAAAGAGTTACTAGATAGTGGCATTTTTTAGGAAACAGACTAAAAAGGAAAGTAATACAAACAAATTGAATCAGATGGAGTAATATTTATAATCAACTGATTTAGTACCTTGATTGAAATATGTTATTGAGACATAAGGGATATATAGATTGCACCTGAACAGTGGAAAATGTTGCAGTTAGGGATGTTAAGTGGTATTTAAATAATTATGATCTCTTGCATAAATCCATTAAGGGCCTAATTTAGTCAAGTGAGCATATATTTTTTTGCAGTATATAAGTAATACTGAGATCACATGTTCCTGCCTAGACATTTACAAGAGGGAGCTATAGCATGTTATTCTGTTTTCTATATTGCTATTAGCCTTTCTAGCCAAGCTTCATAAATCCACTTATTTTTAAAAGTACTTTTAGTGAGAAACAGTTTGTGTTTAGTTAATTAATTTAAAAAATATTTTTGAGCAATAATTAATGTTTGGTCATGCTTTTAAAAGTGCTTCTAAATGTACTTTCTCAAAAGTGTTTCAAAAAAGTACTTTTGGGGAAGAAGCTACTTTCTTCGGCTTCTCAAAAACAACTTTGCTTCTACTCAAAATGTCATGCCCCGACTTTTCTCAAATCTTCTCTTAGGGCGTGATGACACCTGGGCAACTATCACTGCCCAGGCGAACCATTAACCTCTTTTCTTCCTGAATTAAACATGTATCTAGGTGCGGAAATAATATAATCATGTACTTTTTTGTGAAAACGCGAGCTCATACTCATGCAACCACAACTTCTATCTAGACTCAATGGAAATTTCATATATAGAATAAGAAATTCGAAATCTAAAAGGAAACAATCTCATGTGGGGCATTCCCCGAGATAACGAAACATGGTTCCTCAAACCTACTTAATCAAGAATGACATTGACCAAATCCGAAGCAATGGATTGGTGGAACAATGAGGCTGCGGGACTCAGCCCTACCATCCGGGGCTGAGTGAGAACCTCGCCTAACAATTCGAAGTAACCTCACAATATTCTAAGTACAAATCATATTATGAACATAATAGGCATGTTATGAAAATAGATTTCAGCACTTTCAGTGTACAAGCCAATAAATATTCGCACACAAAATCTTCTCCCAACTCGTCCTAAGGCATACTTAGTTAACTAGTACACCAGCTTTATCCCATAATAAATATTTGTTTCGGTGCGTGCAACTCGATCCAATGCAGTTCAATTATAGCCTTGAAGGAAAGTGTCATTGAATAGCCCCGAAGGCAAGTGTGTTTGAGTAGCCCCGAAGGCAAGTGTATTTAAATAGTCCCGAAGGTAAGTGTACCTTAATAGCCCCGAAGGCAAGCACACAAATGTATATAGCCCCGAAGGCGACTTAATAAGTAATTAGTCCCGAAGGCAACACATGTGTAATGATATAGTCCCGTAGGTGATGACAAAACTATTTACATTACCAAGATTTCTATCATCTCGACTGTATGGCTAAACTTATACACACACACACACACACACACACACACACACACACATATATATATATATATATATATATATATTGTCATATTTTCAGAAGATTCAAATAATATTCCTTTCTTTCAACTTTTCGCCCTTCCCACTTGTAAGGGTTATAACTCTCGAACTGTAACTCCATATAAGGTATTTCTTACGCCGAGTCGAAGGTAACACGGGGTCCTATCACTATCCCAAGTTTCCTCTGAAAATACTTAGTGTAACTAGTACAAATTCACGAAAGAGACAACCCTATGAAAACAGTCTCGCCGGACTGTTTAATAAAAGGGACACAATCTTAAAACAGTCATAACTATTGATTCGTAAGTCAGATTGATCCCCGTAAATTCTCAAACTGTCTATAACAGAGAAGTCTAGAACTTTTATTCAGCACAACGTTTCATATTCCTTACTGATTTGTACAGTTTTTCCGTTATACGTTCTGCCTTCCAGATTTCGATTGATCCGAGGCAGAAACTTTAAACTGCGATAACTCTCAAACCGCATGTCGGTTTTAGTCCCGCTTGGACTCGATCTGACCGTGAAGTAGATTTGTATAACCCTATAAAATTTCGTCCAATTCTAGCAGGGATAACTCAGCGAAAAACAGTTTGTAATTTCATGACCCAAACTAGTTACTAGATAATCTATTAGCAATAACTTCACGATCATTCTTTCAACATCCAAATTATATTCTAACATGTATTGTAACTCAAAACAAGGAATTTTACTAAGAATTTTGAGTGAGAGAACTCACCTTTGTTTCTTCGTAATCGCGAATGAAAATCTCAAACTTTGACTACACCTATTCGGAACTCCTCAAGTGCCAAAGGTAAATTTTTATGTTTGTTCTCTGTATTCTCTGGTTTCTTCCTGTGTATGTAGTAAATTAACTGCAAATAGCAGCAAGAACGTCGTCGCCGGAACTCGATAGGAAGCACCACTCAAACTCGTGCACTCTCAGATTGTTTTTCTCCTACGTTTTCTGTGCGTGTATTTCCGTCCTCTCCTAATGTGTTCCCTCTTTTCCGTCTGTATGGTGTGTTATATGGCAGAGGTGTGTGGTGTTTGTGCAAGTGTAATTGTGTGCTAGTGAAAATAGGGACGTGGAGGAGTAGGAGAATTGGGGGATAAGTTTAGTTGAGAATCTTACTGGAGAAGGAGATCTTGAGGGAGAGGGTTTTAATTATTACATTTTTTTGTAACAAACAAATTGGGACTTTACACAAAAGCACTTTTTCTTCTCTTAAAAGCTTGGCCAAACACCTCAACTTTGAAAAAAAAAAGCACATTTTTGAAGAAAAAAAAAAAAGAAACAACTTTGGCCTTGGAGATGCTTGGCCAAACAGGCTATATATCAGGGTAGCTACGAATCCCGCATGAGCAGGGTCCGGGCAAGGGCCACACCCCAAGAAGTGTAATTTAGACAGCCTACACTGGCTGCTTCCGCGGCTCGAACCTGTGACCTATAGGTCACACGGAGACAACTTTACCGTTGCGTCAAGGCTCCCTTCAACATGATATTGTAAGAAAATTATTAATTGTGAACACACAAAACTAAAACTCCTAAGAAAATAACTCTATCGGGGATATCTGGCTCTAATCTTCTAGCTTTTGCACAATTTGAAGGCGCATCCAGCTCTAAGTGATGTTGAGAGGAAAAAAGTTTGCAGTGTTATGAACTGTCAAAAGCTAACTCGAGAAGCTTGTGCTCATGCTGCTCAGAATGAGAGGCTCCCTGTTCAGACTGTTATGCAAGTGCTTTACTACGAGCAACAACGCCTTCGTGAAGTTATAAGGGCAGATCCTCCTCCTCTTCCATCTAAATTCAATCAGTTCTCTACTGAAATTCCCCCTGTTACAGATGAAGTCTCAAGCCTAAAAAGAGAAAATGAGGATCTAAAATTTGAGCTATTGAAAATGAAAATGAAGTTGAAAGATACCGAAAATTGTGATGACAAATCAGATGCTAGCACCCCTTTGGGGATCAATACTCCACCATCCGATAAGCCTCGTTTGCCAAGAAAATCTTTCATAAGTGCAGTATCCAGAAAGCTTGGGAAACTGTATCCATCATTTGGAGGTGATGAAGTCATGATGCCATCACCCAGCAAAGGGAAAAATGAACCGAGTAGAGATAGGCGTTTTTCCATATCATGATGCAACTATATTTTCCATTAGGTTGTTGGATTCTATATTTCTATCTTTTGTTCTCCTTTGTTTTAAGGATTTTGCGAGTCATATTGTTATATATAAGTATTTAACTTCTACCTTAATCATAGGTCCTGTGATATATATGGCTCGGTGATTCTGACTGTAATGGCTATTGTTCTATTTCAATGATGCCATTAGCCATAAATCAGATATTTATCTGATATATCTCTAGTAAGAACAGAAGGACTTATCATTTATAATATACACTTTATAAGAATTCCATTTGACTATCTCAGTTCTCACCAATGCATTAAAATTTGAGTTCCTAGAATCCGCGTTTCCCAAAAGGAAAGCACCAGTGGTTTCAGTATTCTTCAGGATCATAATCCATAATGAGACATTAAGGTACTAATTTAGGAAACAGAAGACAAGAAGTTAAGATAGTATTCTTTAAATAAATTACTCCATTCACAAAGATCGAAGCAGGCAGTTAGGCAAACCCGATGGGAAAGAAGGAAAAGACAGTCTTTAAGGGTAGATAGAAGGTCTACCCTGTGCGCTACCCACTTCTAGTAATGCGAGGCTTAATTGTAGCAAGAGACTCATAGGCAACAACCAGAATGAAATATTTTTTAATGGTGGAAATGCCAATGCCAGGGGCACCAATCAGAATCGGAACAGACCAATTACCAGGTCCGCCTACCATCGCTGGCTTAACCATAAAAAAGATAATTAAAAATGTTGACTTACCGAAGGCAGTCTGCACAATTCTTTAGCCCTTGGCTTAGGGGATTTAATATCAAAATCTTTATCTTTTCGTATCAGCTCGACTCCTAGCCATACTCCACTCTAGCTCATGCGAGCTTAATTTAAGGGTTGGGAGATCAAAATGTACATGTCGCTCAAAAGGGTTACAAGTGTAAGTGATCCTTCTACACGATGATTCTGCTTTAAAACCAAAATTTACAAAACTGTACAGCTTTTTTCCCCCACTTCTCTTTTCCCTTTGTTTTGAAGGAAGGAGCTAAGGAAAAAAGGGAACAGAAATGCAATTAAGCTTTATTAACAAACAACAGTCAGTTACATTAAGGACTATAAATATTAGTTAAAGAAGACTACTTAACTCTATTTGTAAAGGCTACAATCTTACAAGTATTGATATCTTGCTACTTTATGAGGTAACAACAACTCTCAATTTAGAAATAATCAGCTCTTAGATTTATACACAACCTAATCTTGATCCAAAATTTTGCGTAGCTCTAAATGACGTCGGAGCTTTACTACTGCTAGTATTAACTGCATCAGCATCACTCTTTGACCGACATTTAAAATCACAACTCAAGTTATCCCTTCCAGATGGACTTTTAATTGAACAATGATTCTTCGTATGCATGCAAGGACACTTTCTCAAGCTGTATTCGGCTATCTTCCCCAAGTATCCTAGGATTCAACTCCATTGCAGAGCGAAAATCCAGCATTGAAACAGAAAAGAGATCACTCGGATTCTGAATGTATTTTATGGGCCTTGTTTTATTTGAAACTGATACAGCTTGGTCATGGATGCGCTTGTGTTGTGACTTTGAGCCTGCTAAGTCCAAACAAGGCTTTATTAATCTCTTCAAGAAAACATCAAGCCCGTTATTCAACACATTTATGGCATCTGTTGAAATTTGTAGGCCTTCCTTCTCCGACTTATTTTCCAACCATTTCTTTAGACAGTTGGAGTCGGGCAACTCACGTGTGCTATTACAAGTTTCAATACTGTGCGGGACCGACCTGTGACATACTACTTTCCTTGCTCCCCTAGCACTTAGGGAGATGCCGAGGGGAGCAGTTACACAGCTTCTAGTATGATGTTCTTGTTCTTCTGGTGCATTATCTTCACAAGCAGCAGAATGGGTTTTCCAATGGGGCCCACGAGGACATGACCGGTCCTTGAATCTGCGATCACGAAGAGTAGGAGTTCTCCCTTTTCTAGGAGACTGAGGAAACACATCCCTGCATAGTGACTGAAGAGTGCCTTTTTGATATCCATTTGGAACTTTGAAATGAAATGAACCATCTTTCGGCGGAGGTGTCTTAGCAACACAAGCATTTCTTATAATTGCTTGCATAAGTGCATTATGAAGGCAGATATTATCTCTCCCCAACAAACCAATGCAGAACTCCTCAAACTCTGACTTGCTAAGTTTTAGACTCAAGTATTTGCTTAACACAGAAAAATATTTCTCTGCCCTTTGTTGACCAATCTTCCTTTCAACCCGAAGCTTCATCTGATACGTGTCAATTCGGGGGAAATGCCGATTTATGGGCATTCTCACACCCGTATTCACTTTGAACAATATTGAACAGAAGCAGTTAGATAATCAGGAAAAGTACCATAAAATCAACAGGATAAAGAGTACATCTGTTCAATCCATTAACAAAGCCGATCTCAGCAGCAAAGTCCACTGTATATGCTCCCTATATCCCATGTAATCAAATTCTGCAAGAAAAATTGTAAACAGAAGAAGAAAAATGAAACTCAATGTCTTTCCAATTGCAGCACTGATTTATAAACTTCTAAATTTCGTATTTTCAACTGAAAAAAAAATGAAACGAAGTAAAGAGTTCATTAAGTATGGTAAGAAGCGTACTTTTTTTCACATTGTCAAGAAAAAGTGCGGTAAGAGGCGACTGCACTCTCAAATGGAGACAAGACAAATCTGTGTCACTTTTTATACACAATTGTAGAAGGCCTTATGTGATAGTATTCTATCTCATGAAGAATTCAAGTAAAACCACTAGGTAGAAGTTCATGTGTATTGCATGTGTAATCAATCAACTCATTGGTCAGAGGTCCGAGGGGTCTATAGAATAGAAATTTGCTTATTTTTCCTTCTTCAAATTTGTAGTTTTAGAAATCACAAAAGCACAGGATCGATGATTCATTGTCCACTACTCGAGGCTAGAAGGGCATGATCTTTTTACTTCTATGCGAAAAATGAGATTTAGATATGCCTTGGTTTCCTCCAACTCCTTAATCCTCACCCTCGCCTTTAGACCAGAAAGCCCCCGTACCATATTTGACTAGCATGTGTTAAGCATATACTGATCATTTTGTCACATTCCATCGACTTCCAATCTTTGAGGAAGAAAAAGATATAATTATATACAAAAAAAAACTTGTTTTAAGTTCTAGTGGAGACCAGAATAATAGCCTTTTGACCAGACTTCCAAAATCGGTTTACTTTGAAAAGTATTTTTTTTGTGGAAGATTAAAAACTCATCGATCTCCTTACCGCTCCGTGGGGGTCTTCATTCACTCTTCTCTTACTTTCCCTACTTATAGAAAAAAAAATGCTGAACAATCCAGGATATGACTGCCGACTTCACAAAGCTCTATTCTTTATGGACTAAAGCGAGCTCCCAGAGCTTTTTTCACTTTTTTCAGCATAATATTGTGCTGTAAAGGGATTCCACGGCAGTGCCTGTGCTTTTCGAAAAAAGTACTTTTGGAGAGTAACAATTTGTGTTTGATTAATCAATTTAAAAAGTAGTTTTGCATATTATAGCAACACTTTGTGTTTGACCAATGTTCAAAAAGTATTCTTGGGAAAAAACTAAATCTTTTACCTCAAAAGCACTTATTTTTACTCTAAAAGCTTGCCAAACACCTCAATTTTCTAAAATAAGCACTTTTGGCTTCCTAAAAGCTTGGCCAAACACGCTACAAGACAGATGAACTCATCATTATACATTTTAGAAGAAACAGCATACTAAGCAAACAAGCATACAGGAGTATTCTGAAATTGACACTGAATTATGCAAGAAACAGTAGAAATAAGTAACAAAAATGAAAAGAAACAAACTTTACAACACCCCAAGTAAAATTATCGAGTTTAAGATCGAACCCACAAGTGTAATCGCGATCAATAGAAGATAAACAAACCCCATAAAACCTCAATGGAACTCCAAAACAGTAAAAAAAAAACAATAAAAAACTCACCTGAGCTAATGAAGTAATGTAATTCAAAAAAATGGGGTTGAATTTAGCAAGTGCGAGAGTAAGTGATGATGGAGCAGAAATTGGAAGATTAGGGTTGAATTTTCGAAGGTTCTAAAGGGAGTCAAAGGGAAGTCAAAGACACGTGCGGCTTTACAGGTGTGGTGTAGTGAGTAGTGGCTGGAATGAGAAGACGTATGTTGTTTTTTATTTGGATGTTAAAGTATTACTCGTTAGGTACTGTTTGTTTGGTTTCCCAATCATAGTTGCTATTCCCTTGGCAATATGTAAAAAGTTCCGAGTTTTACAAAGTACATACGGTCTGAAGGAAAAGTCAGCTGGTGGTTCTAAAAACTAAGCTAAGCAGTAGTACTAAGAAAGTGTAAGAAGTATAGTACCTACCAAGTGTGTGCCAACATCCAATGGAAAAAGCATTAAAATAATCACACTCTATGTTTATAAAAAAATTGTTTCCATTAATAAGATAGAGACGAAAATATGTAGTCTTTCGGTCTCAAAATATTTATCACGTTTCGCTCTTTTACAGTTAATTCAACTAAATGTCAGAAATAAATTGAAATATATTAATTTAATATTCTAAATTTTGATATTCGAAAATTATACAAAAGTACTATAAATTGTAATTATTCTTATATCAATATGGTGAAAAAATACATCTTAAAATGTAGATTAAAATTTCTGTGATTTGATTCTCGAGAAGTGAAAAAAAGTATTTGGGACGAAAGGAGTATTTTTGTTAACTATTATTAAGTGATACAATAACCATTTATATAAGGCATATGTCATATTTTATTGATATTGCGATTGAAGATTTATTTAAATTCATTGTATTTGTATTAATTAAACATGAGTTGTAATTGGTTAGTTAGTGGTAAGAATTAGTTAGTTAGTTAGTAGAGTTGGTTAGTTAGTTGATGGATGTTCAGCTGTCAATACAGCTGTCCACACTTCATTAGTTAGATATTTTTCATTAGTGTGTATATATAGGGATCGATCATTTGCAATGCAAGATGAGCTTTCAGTTTTATTTTCTCATCTTTTAGATTCTTCTTTTTCCTCCATTGTTGCTGCACAGTACACATGAGCTCAAACCACCATTGAAGCTTCAGTTTGAGCTCAGATTGCATTTCAATTCTTGTCATGGTATCAGAGTCACGACTTTAATTCGTAGTTCTGCACTCATACTTTGGTTAGTTCTCAATCACGATTCAATTTCAATTCCTCTTTGTGGCTCGATTTGCACATGCAATTGTATTTCTTGGTTTTAGTTTGAATATTGAGATATATGTTGTATCGCACCTCGCGATTTAGGATTTTGGATTGTATTTTCTGAAAATTAAGTGTTCTTGATTCTTGTGAGATTCATCAATGGCGGTTACCGATGACATTGAACAAATAAATGACTCGAGTAGTACTATTGAATCAAGTAGTCAATTGTACATGCATCCATCCGATAATCTAGGTGTGATGCTAGTACCTAATATCTTTAATGGAACTGGATATAGGTCTTGGAGAAGAAGAGTGTCGCAATCTCTATCGGTGAAGAACAAACTAGGTTTTATCAATGGAGAATGTAGAAAATCATATTCTAGTTTACCACAGTATCGATTGTGGCAGAGATGCGATGATATGATCACATCATGGATCATGAATTCATTAGAAAAAGAGATAGTCGATAGTGTAGAATATGTGAATGATGTTGTTGAACTCTGAAATAAATTAGAGGATCGATATGACCAAAAAAATGGTGCAAAACTTTATGAAATTCAGAGAGAAATTAATAATTTGTCATAAGAAAACTCATATATGACTGGTTACTACAATTAAATGAAGAAGTTATGGGAGGAGATGAACAGTTTGAATGCAAAGGCTCAGTGTAGTTGTAACTGTACATGTAGAAGAGTATGCAAAAGATGAAACAGGATAGAAATTAGTTCAATTTCTAATGGGCTTGAATGAGACATACATTGCAGTCAGAGATAGTATATTGATGATGAATCCATTACCATCCCTTGCACAAGACCTTTTCATTCTCATCCAAGATGAAAAGCAAAGGGAGATCAAGCCTAGTAATCAGTTGTATACAGGTTCAACAGCTTTGGATGCAAATGCATCCAGTTCAGCTTCATTTAATGCAAATACCTCACATTCAGGAGGGAGTAATAGTGGTAACAACTTCATAACTAAATTATGCACCAATTACAAGCAGATCTAGAATTATATGTGAGTATTGCAAGAAGTCAGGACACACGAAAGATAAATGTTATAATCTACATAGATATCCTCCCAAAAATCACAACACTTATTAGAATCACAGTAATTTTCAGTTCTAAAATTTTCAAGGACAAAACAACTTCAGGTATAACAAGGAAAATTCTAAATATAAAGGGAAGAGAGTAGCAAGCAATGTTTATGATTCACCTGCTGATGCACAAGCCATACAATGTGAAAATAAGGATGATGCACCTGACATGACCCTTACTAAGGAGTAATTTGGTCAACTGGTTAAATTTCTGCAACAATACCAAAACAGTAATGAATGAGATCCCAACAATGACAACATTACCAATGGAATTGTCAACTTTGCAGGTATTGATGTTTGTTCTAGCAGAATTATTTTTATTAATTTTGGTAAATTCTCATGTACATATTCAAGATCAATTAATGACATGGATCATAGACTCAATTGCATCAAACCACATAACCTTTAGCAAAACACATCTATTTAACATCAGACCTTTACTATATCCTATATCGATCACACTTCCTAATAGCTATAGGGTAAAAGTGACAGAGATTGAAAATGTATATTTGACTTCTGAAATTATACTATATAATGTGTTATTTGTTTCCTCTTTTAAATACAATCTTATTTTAGTACATTGTTTAACTTCAGCCTTAAAGGCATTGTGACCTTCTTAATGTTTGTCTTCTGTAGGCCCTTTCAATGAATATGCCTCTGATAGTTGGTAAGGTGGAGGATAGATTGTATCTCATCTAATCTCAGTGCTTGAAGTCTTCTGCTGGTAGTTCTTCAAATAACTCTTTCTTTGCTCCTAGTGTTATCAACTCTAATGCTTGCCCTTGTCCCACTAAGCCTGCAGATGTTAGTGTTTTTATTATTTTCAGTAAAGTGCATTGTAATCTTGAATCTGTTGTACATAGTTTGAATAAAGTGCAACCATTTCCTTCTAAGAACTCTTGCTCATTATCTTCCTGCATATCTCATGAAAACAGTGTTGATGTATTGTGGCATAACATACTAGGACATATGTCCTTTGGGAAACTGAGGGGTATTCCTACAATACCTGCAACCTTTTCTTCCAAACAATCCTTCTTATGTTTTATATGCCCCATGGCCACACAGACTAGAATGCCCTTTCTCCAAAGAACTAGCCCAAGTAACCATATTTTTTACCTTCTACACATAGAACTATGTGGGCTCTATCATGTTCCCACACATAACAACTACAAATATTTTCTCATCATAGTGGATTATTACAATAGATCCACTTGGACTCATCTTTTAACTTGTAAGAGCAATGCTCTGCAAAGTGTCAAAGCATTCATCAATCTAGTTGAAACTCAGTTTGAGAACAAAGTCAAGTTCATGAGACCTGATAATGGACTAGAGTTTGTTAATAAAGAGGCTACTACATTTTTACAAATCAAAGGAATCATTCACTAGAAAAGTTGTCCACACACACCACCAAAAAAAAATAGTGTAATGAAAAGAAAGCACAAGTATTTATTGGAAATTGTCAGTGCACTCTCATTTGAGTCCAAAATATCTATCAAATATTGGGGGAGTGCATTCTTACAGCAACACACATCATTAGTAGGATACCCACAACATACTTAAACAATAAATGTCCTTTTGAGATCCTATATTAAAGGAAACCAGATTACACTCACCTAAGAACTTCTGGATGTTTGTGCTTTCCTACAAGACTTATGACCCTAAGAGACAAACTAGAACCAAGAACTACACCTCATTTATTTGTTGGATACCCTTTTGGAATCAAGGAATACAAGTTTCTAAGTCTTACCACAAAGAAAATACATGTTTTCAGAGATGTTATTTTTCATGAGAATATCTTTCCTTTTGCTCTTTCTAACATTTCTGCAATTTCTCCTTTTATTCCTAACACTATTTTTAACTATGAGTCTTCTTCTCATTTTGAAAGAGAATATTTTGCTCCTATGAGGGATAATAACAGAAATTCAAATGAAACTTTTAATGACATGTCACTTGAACCTGAACAAGCATCACCCATTGTTGATTTGATCCCCCAATAAGAACATTGTTGATCATGATACTGACCATGCTACCACATCTTCCCCATCACATATTTGTATAGAACTTATCCCATCTATTGATGATCCCATCATGCAAGTAGAGAAGCCAACTAGGACTTCCCACAGGATACACAATTCCCCATCTCACCTCAAATACTACATTTACTCACTGTCTTTACTTAAACCAAACAGTCAAACCAACCTCTTCATCTTCTTCCTACACTTAAACAAAAAAAAAACCAAACTCTCCTCTTATTCTCTCCTCCAAACTAATCCGAAAATCACCCTCCACCCATAACCAAAATTAAGGTTGTTATCTTCTCTTCCTAGACTACATTTTTCACCTAAAATTAGAAGCAAAATAACACCCAAAACAGTGGCGAAAACAGTGGCAAAACAGCCACTGTTTGGGCCAAAATCTGCCCAGAATTTTCAAATTTTTGGGATGAAGTTTTGGAAGAAAAACGTGTAGGGATGATGGCTTAACATTGTAGAACACTTGCATGTCAATTGGAGTTGAAGAAGTGAACAAAAAGGAGGAGAAAAATTACAAAACAGTGGGAATTTTCGGACAAACAGTGGCAGAAAATTTGCGGACTGTTTTTGACGAATTTGAGGTATAAAAATTCTTCTTTCTATGATATAATTGGAATGCATGTTGTTAGAATTAAGGTAATGAATTTGTGTTAAGGAAGAATTGGAATTTAAGCATTGCATGTGACCATTTTAGGCTAGTTGCCAATTTGGGACAGATTTTGGTGTTGTTGGATTCGTTGGTTATTGTTGTTATTATTATCACTAATTGCATGATGAAATTGAAAGGAAACATGGAGATTTAGTTGGAATTAGTTATATGGAAGTATTAAAATCCGAAATTGGATTATAGGAATTAAGATTAGAGTTATGGAATTATGACATGTTGTGGCCAAGAACTTGCATGAAATTGTTGGACATGTTGTGATGTATATGGACTGTTTTAGGGGCTGTTTTGTGGTGTTATAATTCTGAAAATTTAGTCACCATTATGCATGTTTAAGTGTGGTAATTTCTAAGGTAAGTCCTAAAGGAATAAGGGTGTGGAAAGGCATAGAAAGGCTTCACATTCTACCCTCGTTGTTGTTGAAACATGGGCTATTTTGTGTGCTATTTTTAAGGTGGATTAAGAGGCTAAATTTACATGAGAAGTGGGTGTGTAAATTCCCTTTATTGTTATCTTGGTTGTGCCCTTAATTGGTGCTTGTTTATTGATGTTATTAGTCTCGTTTGGAAGTTGTGGAAGCATGTATAAACAGGGGAAGTGCTGCCCGAATTTTTATAAAATAAGAAGTCGTTATTTGATATAAAGTATGCTAGCGAACATAGAATTGACGAACGTATTACCATTATTATAGGTTGAAGTTCTAAATCGAGACGTACTCTAATATAGAGTTGATTAGTTCGTCTAAGAGGTATGTGAACTATTCCTTCTTTCTTTGGCATGATTTTTATTTAATGAAGGTACGGCGGACGTACTTGATTCTTATACAGTTTAATTCCTAAAGAGGATTGTTATGAGAAGTGCCTATGATTTTTCAGCAAAGAGTTTATTATGACATTATTATAATGATTTTATTGAGAGTCAAATGATAATTTTTACTTGCATATGGTTACTCATGATATCTACTCGTGCTAAGTGTTACTACTTCACCTCACCGAGTCCCGGGCCGGGTTACGTTCGTGCACAGCCTTGCATTTTTCACCGAGACCCTCACTAGAGGGCCGGGTTACGTAGGATGGATTCATAGATGAGATATGACTTTACCGAGTCCCAGTATGGGCCGGGTTATGATATGATTCCACCGAGTCCCGCACTAGTGGGCCGGGTTACGTTACAGATATATATATATATATATATATATATATGTATATGGACAGGCACTCATGTTTTCTTGACTTGACTCTCATTTTTATAAGGCAACTGACTTCTATTGTTATGGCACAGTTGGATTTGAATCCTGTTTTTTTTTACTGATCTCCTGTTATCCATTGGCTACTTATGATCTCATTTGCAGTATTTCATGTTTACATACTCAGTACATTATTTTGTACTGACCCCCTTTCCTCGGGGGGCTGCGTTCATGCTCGCAGGTACAGGTGCTCAGTTTGGTGATCCTCCAGTTTAGGTTCCTGCGCAGCTGTTTGGAAAGCTCCTTTGATCCAGAGCTTTACCATTTTTGTACGGAACCCTATCTTTTTTATTTGTGTATATTTAAGGGCACGACGGGGCCCTGTCCCGTCATATGTCGTTATCCTTCTTGTAGAGGTCTGTAGACAGTTGTGGGTTGTACTTATGTAAGGGTTATAACTCTGTTTTGGTCAGCCATATTATAGTACTCTATGTTGGGGGTGTTCCCGTGTATATGTTATATTATCTGTTGGCAGCCTTGTCGGCTTGCCTGTATATTGTGTTAGCTAGTTGTGACTCCTCAGGAGGCAGGTACATTCGGGGGTAAAGGCAGCCTTGTCGGCTCGCCTACCCTGTCATATGTTGTTATTGCAGCGTTATGCTGCCGAATTTCAGACTCATTAAGTGTTAGTTGGATTATGTGTGACAGGTTAGTGTAATGACGTCATTAGGGCGGTTAGTCGCGGCCCGTCGGGTCGGGTCGTGACACATGTGGTATCAGAGCAGTTAGTCCTCGGAATGTCTACAGACCGTGTCTAGTAGAGTCTTGCGTATGGGTATGTTGTGCACCATACTTATACGCAGGAGGCTGCAGGGCATCTAGGATTGGTTTCTATTATTTCATCTCTTAGATCGTGCAATAGAGCTATGTTATTAGGATAATTCCTTTCTGACGACTTACGATGTTTACAGATATGCCTCCGAAAAAGGCGACAGCGGCCCAGAAGGGCAAGTTTACAGCGGGAGATACCAGCCAGTTTCAGAGAGTTACTGGGTCCCATACCCAGTCTATGCCGGAGACTATGCCCCAGTCGACGAGCTCTGCTTCATCGCCACCACCAGAGGCTCCAGTTCAGGGGCAACATCACCAGTTTCCGAGGCCCCAGCACCTGAGCCTCCAGTTCTTCAGCCGGGGGCAGAGGACAGAGCCATGAGAGATGCAGTTCATCTGCTGACCAGATTGGTGGCAGGGCAGAACCACAGACAGGGACCAGGAGTCGACCCTAGGTCTGACAGTTTGAGAGTTCGTGATTTCTTGAGTTGTAACCTCCAGAGTTTTTCGGGTCTCAGCCCGAGGAGGACCCGCAGGAGTTTATCCAGCAGATGCAGCGTACCTTGAGGGTAATCAAGGCTTCAGAGACTGAGTCTGTGGAGTTGGCTTCATTTAGGATGAGGGATATAGCTACAAACTGGTATGAGTCTTGAGAGTTGTCCAGGGGAGAGGATGTTCCTCCAGCTACATGGGAGAAGTTTACAGAGGCCTTCATTGGTCACTTCTTGCCTCCAGAGATGAGGAGAGCTAGAGTGGACAGATTCTTACAGTTGAGGCAGAGTGGCAGGACCATTCGTAAGTATAGCCTGGAGTTTGATTCATTGGCCAGATATGCACCCACTATTGTAGCAGATATGGCAGATAGGGTGCATCGCTTTGTGATGGGGCTGGACCATTATCTGATCGATGGTTGTATGGCGGTAGCTCTTCGGCGGGTATGGATATTGCTCGTGTCCGGGCATATGCACGGGGGTTGAGGACCGACATAGAGGACGACGACGGACGACGAGGTCATGACAGGGACCGACATAAGAGGGCTAGTTCGGCGGCTTATTCCGCGACTCTCGAGGCGAGACGATTCCCGCGGCGGGTCGATATTCACCTCGGCCAAAGACGAGTGCTCCTTTACAGTCTACGGGCAGGAGGTTCGACCGCCCCGGGTATTCAGGAGCCGGACAGAGCTCCAGGGCTTCGGGTTCTCAGAGGAACAGGGGCCCTAGTCAGTTGAGACCACCTCATCCTCGGTGCTCTCAGTGTGGTAAGTTTCATATTGGGGAATATCGTTCGACCACAGGTGCTTGCTTCTCTTGCGGCCGTCAGGGCCATATGATGAGAGAGTGTCCTAACATAGGTGGTTCAGGTGGGATGGCTCGGCCTACGGGGTCGGGTGCTGGTTCGTCGTCATCTATAGTTATGCGCCCCATCGTGTGGGGTAGTCAGACGCCAGCAGGCCGTGGTAGAGGTCGTGGTAGAGTTTCTAGTTCCGGCGGTCCTTCGAACCGCATATATGCTTTGGCCAGTAGACGTGATCAGGAGGCATCACCAGATGTTGTTACAGGTATACTATCGGTCTTTTTCTGTAATGTATATGCTTTGATAGATCCAGGTTCCACCTTGTCCTACATATCCCCTCTTGTTGCTAATAGAATAGGGATAGAATCTGAGCTGATAGAACCATTCGAGGTAGCTACACCGGTAGGAGATTTGGTTATAGCTGAGCGTGTGTATAAAAATTATTCGGTGGTGATATATAGCCGTCATACCTTAGCAGATTTGATAGAGTTGGATATGGCCGATTTTGATGTCATTATGGGCATTAATTGGTTGGCTTCTTATTTTGCCAACGTTGATTGTAGAGAGAAGTTGGTTCGATTTCAGTTCCCAGGCGAGCCAGTTATAGAATGGAAAGGGAATGCAGCATCGCCGAGGGGTAAGTTTATTTCATACCTCAAGGCAAGGAAGATGGTCAGAAAATGTTGTATCTATCATTTGGTTCGGGTGCATGATACATAAGCGGAGGTACCGGCTCTTCAGTCAGTTCCGATAGTTAGTGAGTTTCCGGATGTATTCTTGGACGATCTTCCAGGTCTCCCTCCAGAGCGGGAGGTAGATTTCAGTATAGATGTATTGCCAGGTACCCAACCTATATCCATTCCTCCTTATAGAATGGCACCTGCAGAGCTGAAGGAGTTGAAGGAGCAATTGAGAGACATGTTGGAGAAAGGTTTTATTAGGCCAAGTACATCTCCATGGGGAGCACCAGTGTTATTTGTGAGGAAGAAAGATGGATCACTGCGGATGTGTATGGATTATAGGCAGCTGAACAAGGTAACCATCAAGAACAGGTACCCCCTTCCCAGGATTGATGATTTATTTAACCAGTTGCAGGGTGCTAAGTGCTTCTCGAAGATAGACTTGCGGTCAGGTTATCATCAGGTGCGGGTAAGGGAGGCAAATATTCCAAAGACAGCATTCAGAACCCGATATGGACATTATGAGTTTAGGGTGATGTCTTTTGGACTGACCAATGCTCCAGCAGTGTTTATGGATTTGATGAACCGGGTATTCAGGCCGTTTTTAGACATATTCATCATTGTATTCATTGATGATATCCTGGTTTATTCCCGTTCAGAGCAGAAGCATGCAGACCATTTGAGAACGGTACTTAGGGTCCTCCAGCACCACCTGTTGTATGCCAAGTTTTCCAAGTGTGAGTTCTGGTTGACTTCGGTGGCATTCTTGGGGCATATTATCGGGGCTGATGGTATTCGGGTGGATACACAGAAGATTGAGGCGGTGAAGACTTGGCCCAGACCTACGACACCTACTGAGGTACGCAGTTTTCTGGGGCTAACAGGGTATTACAGAAGGTTTGTGGAGAAGTTTGCCTCAATCTCAGCGCCTTTGACTAGGCTAACCCAGAAGGCAGCTAAGTTTCAGTGGACGGATGCTTGTGAGCACAGTTTCCAGTTGTTGAAGGATAAGTTGACTACGGCTCCGGTTCTGACTCTTCCTGAGGGACCGGATGGTTATGTCATTTATTGTGATGCTTCAGGCATTAGGCTAGGTTGTGTGTTGATGCAGCATGGCAAAGTTATAGCTTATGCCTCCCGACAGCTCAGAAAGCATGAAAAGAATTATCCCACTCATGATTTGGAGCTAGCAGTGGTGATTCATGCCTTGAAGATTTGGAGACATTACTTGTATGGGATTCATGTTGATATTTATACGGATCACAAGAGTCTCCAATATATCTTTAAGCAGAAGGAGTTGAACCTACGGCGAGAGGCGGTGGTTAGAGTTGCTAAAGGACTATGATGTTGATATCTTGTACCACCCGGAAAAGCCAATGTTGTGGCAGATGCTCTTAGCCGTAGATCCATGGGTAGCTTGACGGATGTGCAGCCAGACAGAAGAAAGATGGTTCGTGAGATACATAGGCTAGCGAGTCTTGGAGTCCGGTTGGCGGATTTGGGAGATAGCGGGGTTCTTATTCGGGATGTTGCTGAGTCCTCTATCATGGAAGAGGTAAAGAAACGTCAGTATGAGGATCCTGTTCTGGCCCGGTATAGAGATGCAACTCTCCGAAAGGGAAAAACATTATTTGAGGTTACACCTGATGATGTGCTGAGGTATGAGGGCAGATTATGTGTACCTGATGTTGCAGGGCTACGACAGCAGGTTATGGAAGAGGCACACAATGCCCGTTATTCCATTCATCCAGGATCGACGAAGATGTACCATGACCTTAGATGCTTGTATTGGTGGGATGGCATGAAAAGAGACATCGCAGAATTTGTTGCCCAGTGCCCGAATTGTCAGCAAGTTAAGGTTGAACATCAGAAGCCTAGTGGATTATTACAGGAGATTAAGATCCCGACTTGGAAGTGGGAAGTGATCAATATGGACTTCATTACAGGCTTACCTCGCACTCAGCGGAAGTGTGATTCCATATGGGTTATCGTGGATAGGCTGACGAAATCAGCCCATTTTCTTCCAGTGAGGACTACTTACTCAGCTAAGGACTATGCTAGGCTGTACATCAGGGAGATAGTGAGACTGCACGGGGTCCCCACATCTATTATATCAGACCGAGGAGCTCAGTTTACAGCTAACTTCTGGAGATCATTCCAGAAGGGATTGGGGACACAAGTGAGTCTCAGCACGGTATTTCACCCTCAGACGGATGGGCAGGCAGAGCGTACGATCCAGACATTAGAGGATATGCTGAGGGCCTGTATTATTGACTTCAGAGGTAGTTGGGATGACCATTTACCACTCATTGAGTTTGCTTATAACAACAGCTACCACTCTAGCATCCAGATGGCACCGTATGAGGCTTTATATGGGAGGAAGTGCAGGTCACCTATTGGTTGGTTTGATGGAGGTGAGACTAAGTTGATCGGCCCGGACATGGTTCGATGAAGTCGTTGATAAGGTGAAACTCATTCGGGAGAGGTTATTAGCAGCACAGAGTCGACAGAAGTCATATGCTGATAATCGACGTCGACACTTAGAGTTTCAGGTTGATGATTGGGTGTTCCTAAAGGTCTCACCCATGAAGGGTGTGATGAGGTTTGGCAAGAAAGGGAAGCTTAGCCCAAGGTATATTGGGCCTTACCAGATCATTCGTAGGATAGGCAAGGTTGCCTCTGAGTTGGATCTACCGCCTGATTTGGAAGCAGTGCATCCAGTCTTCAATGTATCTATGCGGCGTAAGTGTATTGGTGATCCTTCCAGAGTCTTCCCAGTAGATGACGTCCAGGTGACAGAAGAGTTGTCCTACGAGGAAAGCCCCGTAGCCATACTTGATCACCAGGTCAGGAGATTACGGACGAAGGATGTGGCTTCCGTCAAGGTATTGTGGAGGAACCACAATAGGGAGGAAATGACTTGGGAGGCGGAGGACGAGATGAAGAAGAAGTATCATCATTTGTTCCCTGTGCCTCCAGGTAATTCAATTCAACTCCCCATTTGATTATTGTAATTGGTGAATTGCATATGTGTGATATATTGTGGCCCAGTGTGGCATCTGTTGGTTGCTGAATATAGGCGGATATGCATAGTTATAAAGGAGACTCTGCCAAAAATTTTCTAGCATTAGACTTATTATGAACATTCGAGGACGAATGTTTCTGAGGAGGGAAGTATGTTACACCTCATAAGATTAAGACGATAATTAAGAACGTCATGAAGAAAGCAAGATTCGGATATTGAATATAAGGAACGCTTACATATGTTAATACGGGAAATTAGTGTATAAACAGATGCTATCCCGGAATAGTATTGTATAAAAAAAATTATGACATTGAGGATATGAGACTTATGAAATTCTCGGGAATTAAAAGAAGTGAGTTTGAGATTTACTAATTGAAGAACTTGGGGGCCAAAGTGTAAAGGAAAAAATCATATTTTTCATATAACCTTACACCAACCTCTTCATCTTCTTCCTACACTTAAACAAAAAAAAAACAAACTCTCCTCTCATTCTATCCTCCAAACTAATCCGAAAATCACCCTCCACCCATAACCAAAATTAAGGTTGTTATCTTCTCTTCCTAGACTACATTTTTCACCAAAAATTAGAAGCAAAACAACACCAAAAACAGTGGCGAAAACAGTGGCGAAACAGCCACTGTTTGGGCCGAAATCTGCCCAGAATTTTTGAATTTTTGGGATGAAATTTTGTAAGAAAAACGTGTAGGGATGATGGCTTAACATTGTAGAACACTTGCATGTCAATTGGAGTTGAAGAAGTGAACAAAAAGGAGGAGAAAAATTACAAAACAGTGGAAATTTTCGGACAAACAGTGGCAGATATATATATATGTATATGGACATGCACTCATGTTTTCTTGACTTGACTCTCATTTTTATAAGGCAACTGACTTCTGTTGTTATGGCACAGTTGGATTTGAATCCTGATTTTTTTTACTGATCTCCTGTTATCCATTGGCTACTTATGATCTCATTTGCAGTATTTCATGTTTACATACTCAGTACATTATTTCGTACTGACCCCCTTTCCTCGGGGGCGCGTTCATGCCCGCAGTACGGTGCTCGCTTGGTGATCCTCCGGTTTAGGTTCTGCTGTTGCATTGTTTGGAAAGCTCCTTTGATCCGAGCTTTACCATTTTTGTACGGAACGCTATCTTTTTTATTTGTGTATATTTAGGGGCACGACGGGGCCCTGTCCCGTCATATGTCGTTATCCTTCTTATAGAGGTCTGTAGACAGTTGTGGGTTATACTTATGTAAGGGTTATAACTCTGTTTTGGTCACCATATTATTGTACTCTATGTTGGGGGTGTTCCCGTGT
Source organism: Anisodus tanguticus (assembly GCA_034509755.1). NCBI lineage: Eukaryota > Viridiplantae > Streptophyta > Magnoliopsida > Solanales > Solanaceae > Anisodus > Anisodus tanguticus. The sequence goes on from CM067556.1 coordinate 27,385,637, forward strand.
ATATGTTATATTATCCGTTGGCGGCCTTGTCGGCTTGCACCGTATATTGTGTTGGCTAGTTGTGACTCCTCGGGAGCGGTACATTCGGGGGTAAAGGCAGCCTTGTCGGCTCGCCTACCCTGGCATATGTTGTTATTGCAGCGTTATGCTGCCGAATTTCAGACTCATTAAGTGTTAGTTGGATTATGTGTGACAGGTTAGTGTAATGACGTCATTAGGGCAGTTAGTCGCGGCCCGTCGGGTCGGGTCGTGACACATGTGAAAGCAGTATCTCCCATGAAAAATACGAATCCAGTAGTGCTCCTTTGATTATCTATGTCTCCACCCCAATCACTATCGCTATATCCAACAAGTTTGTAATCATTAGAAACTGAATAGAACAAGCCAAAGTTAATTGTACCTTTCAGATAGCGAAGAATTCTCTTTGAGGCTTTAAAATGGATGGTTGTTGGAGATTTCATGTAGCGACTAACCAATCCAACTGAGTGAAGAATATCGGGCCTCCTGCAAGTTAGATATCGAAGACTTCCCACCAAACTTTTAAAGAATGTTGGATCTACACTTTCGTCTTATTCATGTTTGTACATCTTGATTTCGTATTCCGTCGGTGTGCTTATCGGCTTACAGTTCACCATCTTGAACTTCTTCAGGATCTCATTTGCATAGCTTTCCTGTGAAATGAAATTCCATCTTTTTATTGATTAACTTCAATGCCAAGATAGTACGACATGAGCCCCATGTCTGTCATCTCGAATTCTTTCGTTATTACTTCCTTGAATTCATTGAACATGCTTGGTTTGCTTCCGGTGAAGATCAAATCATCCGCGTAGAGGTACACGATCAAAATATCTCCATTTTTTATCTTGATATATAGAGCGTGCTCATATGGACATTTGTTGAAGCCATTTTCTTGGAAGTACTTGTCGATTTGGCTATTCCATGCCCTTGGTGCTTGTTTTAGCCCGTAAAGAGCCTTCTTCAACTTCAACACCTTGTCTTCGTGGCCTTTGATTTCGTAGCCTGATGGTTGCTGAATGTAGACTTCCTCTTCAAGAACTCCATTTAGGAAGGCAGACTTTACATCTATCTGATGTATCTCCCACTTGTTTTGAGCTGCCAAAGAAGTGATTAGTCTGATAGTCTCCAATCGAACAACAGGAGAAAATACCTCATCATAGTCAATTCCAGCCTTTTGACTAAGCCTTTAGCAACTAGCCTCGCCTTGTGCCTTTCAATCTCTTCTTTAGCGTTTTGCTTTGTTTTGTGCACCCATTTGACACCTATCGCCTTATGTCTCTTGGGAAGTGAGGTAAGTTTCCATGTGTCATTCTTCTCGATGGCCTTGATTTCTTCTTCCATAACATCTCTCCACTTCTTTTCTTGTACTGCTTCTTGAAAGCTCACTGGTTCACAATCGACAAATAGATAAAATAATGTAGGATTATCTTGTCGTTCAATTACCTCATAGAGATCTCTAAGGATTTTTGTACGTTGCACAACTCTTTCACTTTGACTCCCACTTGACGATGACGAATATGATGAGTCTCCTTGAGTGGTTGATGTTGGTAAAGCGGGTGGAGTTACAAGCTCTTGTTGAGGTTCACCTAGTTGCTCCCTCATTATCTTCTCATCTTCTTCAAACTGAGGAAAGAAATTGAAGTCATCTACATGAGAGTTAAAATCCCATTCTCCTTCTTCATTGAATACCACATCTCGACTAATCACAATCTTCTTATTGTCTGGATTGTACAACTTGTAGCCCTTCGAATTAGCATCATAGCTGATGAAGATAAAGCTCTCACTTTTATCATCAAGCTTCGTTCTTCTCTCGTCTGGTACATGAACATGGGTTATACTTCCAAAGGTTCTCAGGTGGGAAATGCCAGGCTTTCTTCCACTCCATGCCTCTTGCGGTGTCTTTCCCCATACACTTCTTGTTGGAGATCGATTTGACAAGTAGACTGCACACGCTACTGCTTCAGCCCAAAACTCCTTGGGAAGTTTCTTGCTTTTGAGCATGCTTCGTGCCATGTCGATGATTGTTTTGTTCTTTCTTTATGCCACGCCATTTTGCTGGGGGGATCTAGGAACTGTCATTGATCGACGATTTCATTTGCTTCACAGAACTCTTGAAACTCCCTGGAAGTAAATTCTCCACCTCGGTCCGATCTATGTCTTTGATCTTTCTACCACTTTCTCTCTCCACTGTAGCTTTGAACTTCTTGAAAACTTCTGACTTCTGTTTCAAGAAATATACCCAGGTTTTTCTTGAAAAATCATCAATGAAGAGAAGGAATTAGTTACTGTTACCGAGAGAGCTAGGCTTGATTGGACCACACACGTCAGTATGGATGAGCTCGAGTGGCTTCTTGGCTCTTGACTCTGACTCCTTTGGAAAACTTTTCCTGAATTGCTTCCCGACTAGACACCCTTCACAAAGCTGGTTAGGATGGTTAATGCGAGGTAGTCCCTTCACCATCTCCTTCTTAGATAGCAGCTCTAGACCTCCAAAATTGAGATGCCAAAATTGAAGATGTCAAAGCCATAATGCATCTCTGTGGCAAACTTTCAGGCACTTTGTAACATCGTTTTGTATGTTGATCAGGAACATTCTATTCTTTGACATTGGCACTTTAGCAATGAAGTTATTCTTATCATCTTTTATAGAAAGATTATAATTCTTCATATGAATATCATAATCTTTCTCTAACAGTTGTCCTAAACTTAAGATGTTCTTTTCATATTGGGCACCTAGTAGACTTTAGAAATAAATTGATGTCTCCCATATTTCAAACGGATAAAGATGTTAGCTCTCCCTTTCACTGCTATTGTGGAATCATCTCCAAACAAATCCTCTTACTGACTCGTCTAGCTCAACGAACATGTCTTTCTTTCCACACATGTGATTGCTTGCACCACTGTCAAGGTACCAGCAATTTGCTTGGCCACCATCAGTTTCCTTTCGTGATAGAAGAAGAGTTTCTTTGCTATCTGTCTTCTCCTCCATGTAGTTAGCCTTCTCATCAATTTTGTTATTGGGAACTCTACATTATGAAGCATAATGCCTAAACTTCTGACAATTATAACATCGAACTTGAGATTTGTCATACCTTGAGTTCAGATTTATTCTTCCACGACCTCGTGTTGAGCTTTCTCCTTTCTCATAGTTTTTGTTAGAATTGTTGTTGTTGTAATTCCAACCTCGTCCACGACCGTGATGTCTACCTCGTCCATGGTCTCTACCTCAGCCTCAGCCTCGGCCACGTTGGTTTCTATCATTGCCTTGGCTTTCATGCATATCCTTGAGTTGCAGCTTGAGGAGTTGCTCAGTAAACCCTTGCTTATTCTTATGCTTTTCTTCGTATGCTTGCAATGATCCTTGGAGTTGCTCGATCGTCATTTCTTCCAAGTCTTTAGTTTCTTCAATCGTCACAACGATGTGCTCAAATTTGGGATCCAATGAACGGAGTATCTTCTCTATTATCCTCACATCTTCTAACTTTTCACCATTTCTTTTTAATTGATTAGAAACAACTACTACTCTTGAGAAATAATTCGAAATAAACTTAGATACTTTCATGTGTAAGGATTCGAATTCACCTCTTAATGTTTGGAGACGGACCTTCTTCACTTGCTCGGATCCTTTGTAAGAGGTTTGTAGCTTCTCCCACGTTTCCTTTGCAGAGCTTACACTCGAAATCTTTTCAAAGCCATCATCATCTAATGCTTGGTAGATGAGATAGAGAGCCTTCTTGTCTCTCTTTCTTGAATCCTTCAAAGTTTTCTTTTGATCTGGTGTAAGAGCAGCAAAAGCAGCAGCATCCGCAAGCTCGTTATAGCCTTTCTCTATGATATCCCACACATCTTGTGATCCAAGAAGTGCCTTCATTTTAATACTCCAATTGTCGTAGTTGTTGTTGTTGAGTGTCGGGACTTGAAATTGTGTCATACCATTTTCCATATCTCTCAATATAATGAGAATTTGCAAAATTCGATTGCGCGGATGAATCTGAACGTCGAAAGACCTTAGGAGGGACCTGGTCAAATTTTCAGTTTTCGGTCAATGGTCAAAGTCAACCCTAACCTGGTCAACGATCAACGACTTTGATGGCTCAGTCAACTCGGCTTGAACGGTTCGGTCAACAGGCTTACGGCTTGGTCAACTCGGCTCCAATTCGGCTGACTCGGCTCAACTCAGTTTTCTGGCAGCACTCTTCCGGTGGAGCGTGGCGGCGCGTTTAAACTCCCATCGGGGAGATTCTGGCGGCGGCGGATTCCTATCGTCGAGACCTTCGATTTGATATGCAATAGTGTATACTTTCCTACTGGCTTTGATACCATTTTGTTGAAAATGAAACATTCTCACAAATAACTTTTATTCAAACTCAAACAAATATTACAAGAGGACTCTCACTCAACAACAAGATACTACAACTCACTTCTTATAAGACTTTGCTTCTTAACTCACTTAGAAGCTCTTAATTTTTCTTGATACCTAAACTAAAATGGGGAGGGATATTTATACTACTTAAGAACAATCTTATACCACACAAATAAACTAATTAAAAATTACAATAACCATACACTCATTCTTCTCCATCCTTCTAACAATATTTTAAATTACCAAATGATTCACAAGCATAATTACCGCACCCTATAAGATTTTAGGTAGAAGGCTTGTAGTTTTTTACCTTGATTATGGATTTGGACTCCAATTTGATTGGGTTTGGGTTTGGGCTCCCATAATGGATCAAATTTATTATCCAACAGTTGGGTCATTAATAATGTAAATCTTAATTCTTCTTCTCTATTGATTAATTTATGTTTTTGTGAAAGTTAATGTGAACGCTTAACAGTGAAAGAAAGAAGTCCCAGGATTTTGTTTGGAAGAGTAGGAAGTTGCCGCTTTTGGTAGGAAACAAACGGACTAAGGAAAAGAAAAATCCTGAGATCTGAAGGGACGCATAAGCGCCTGTTGAGTTTTGAGGCTTTTGGCTTTCTTTTAACTGAAGGCCGAAGGGAATTCTAAGACTAAACAATTGAGATTTTTAAAATGGCAAAAAATTGAGATAAAAGATAAATAGTTATACTGGTCACACAGAACGCCATGTTATCGAAGCTATGTCTCTACTTTATATAAATATATAGGTAAAAATAACATAACATTATAAAAATTCCTTACATGATGTATAGAAATTAAATTCCAAAAATATAAGACAACTAATTTTCTATAAAATAATAGATATACCACGTCTGAGTGTGTGTCATCATCAATAGAGAATTATAGATATATCACGTTTGAGTGTGGTCTTTTCTTGTTAGTTGATTAGAACTATTCAGCTGAACTGAAATTTTCATTTTTAAAAAGTAAAAAATTCTCTAAAACTTTAAAACAATATTTAATAATATCGAAGTTGATATTTGATCTATAGAGAATTAAACTGAAAAATAAAATGGAAATTAATAAACATATATCAAGAAAATTTCTTTACAACTAAATTACCCTGACAACATTTGAAATGTAAATTATTATTAAAAACATAAAACACTCAAGAAACATTTGATAATTAAAGTGTTTATATGAAATAAATTGCAGAATGATGTCGTGTTTCAAAATCAGGTCTATGCAAATATTTATGAAATCAAAAATAAATTTATAGTAATTAGAATGAGCAAAAAACTCTGTATACAGATCTCGAAAAGATTTATTTATAAATTTGTAATTGGTTGACAGGTGTAAATATTTTAATACTAACAAAGAAATACAGGCAGGTCATAAATACTTGATATCACTTAAAAGTTAAAACTTACCAAACTCTCATGCCTTTCAATCAAACGTTGAAACTGATAAAATAATTAATAGAACTTTTAAAATTCCCATCAACAAAATAGTACTAGTAGTAATGTCAAGCCAAAGCCCCCAGGGCACAGGCGAGTTGGTAAATGGTAAGGTGATTGGGGTACAACCACTCCGACGTCGCAGGTTCGAATCCGTGTGACACGGTCTTTGCTAAAATATTACAAGTGTTGTTGCTGGGTTCGTGTCCCGTTGGTCCTCTCCCTTGCAGGCCTGCCACTCACGCATATCCCTCGATTTACATCTCACATGGTCAAGGGGCCTCTGATACAGGTGGGGGTTCGACTTCGGAACTTTCCCCTTCACAAGTCAATCCAAAAAAAGCAAACTATTAATACACGTGAATGAGAATGAAAGCGTAAAAAATAAAGCAAGTAGGACTCGGATAACAAAGCAAAACATTAACAACCAATTGAAATTATGGGCAATTAAAATGCAAGAATTTAGACATAATGAAAATGATCATGTAATGGATGCTTCAGTTATTTTGTATTAAAACGTTATAAAAGATAGCATGAGCCTTTGATGTTCCAAAAGAATAATTACTCAAAACATAGTCTGCCTCAATTTTTTAACGCTCGTAGCATACTTTATAATGTATAATAGCGCTGGAACGTACCATGACACAAACATTAATAGTGTATGTATTTCACAAATTAATGTGTGAATATATATAAGAAAAATAAGGTAAGAAGCCAAAAAATGATAAAAAGAAACAAAATATAAAATCTAATTATGTGAATAAGCATAGATTCTTCTACAAGAAAAAATAGAGAGATGTCACAACTAGAGATGGCAGTGGATCCTGGACCCGGTCCGGATCCGGTGGATCTAAATCCGTTTTATAGGATATGAATCTTCAAAATTTGGACCCGACGGATCCGGATCGGACCCGGATCCGTTTCTGACGGATCGGATCTGGATATGGATCTTGTATTTGAGATCCGTATCCGGTCCAGATCCGACCCGTGGATCCATTTTTTATTAAATATATTCATAACCTAGAATGTAATTTTATAAGTTTTTTCTTAAAATTGCTAAGCACATCCTTGCAAGTTTAATTCTCAAAACAAGTTTAATTTATCCCCGCGTTAACTTAAAAACCAAAAAATAAAGAGGTAACTTCGATAATAAAATCAATGTTATATTAGTGAATGACTAACATCTCCATAGACAAGTAGTTAAAATTATATTCACTCCATTTGTGAAGATTCCAAGCACATGCAAGTTCTGCATTGTGGAAATACTAGTCAGCATTTTCCATAACTATTGTCATTGTTCAACATTTTCAATTAATAGATCACAATCAAAATGAGACAACGAACAAAATATCTCATATGAACATTTCAAAATTGAAACACAGTAAACTGTTAGCTAAGTAAAAATTATTTGTTAGTTCAAAAAAAAATCTTAGCAAGGTTACATTTTTAGCAAAGTAAAATTTTTTACATGTGGATCCAGATCCGATCCGTGGACCCGATGGATCCGAATTTGGATATGATTTTTATGGACCCGATGGATCTGAATCCGGATCTGGATTCAGGTATGAAAAATGGATCTGGATCTAGATCTGGATCTAGTAGGATCCGGTCCAGATCCGATCTGTTGCCATCCCTAGTCACAACATCCTCCGGAGAGGTAATAGAATAATTAAAGAATACAATAAAAATGTGGCGGTACCCTCGTGGCAGGCAATCAACTGCAAAATCATAGCCATCTCGTCCACAATCCCCGGCAGCAGCCTTGCACCATGGGGTGGTGTGAGTGATTGGCATTGGTTAAAGGCTCAATGAGTCCCCTACGAACATTAACTAATTCTTGTCCTTCATCCTCTTTGAAAGAAATAATCCCTTAATTATTTTTATTAATTGAAAGACTATTTATATAAGTTACATATTTTCATAATAGGAGAATCATATTCCTATTTTATTCCTAAAAACCTTATTCTACTTGGATACTAATTATACAATTATGGTAATACAAATATTATGGTAAGTATACAATACTATTTACACTACAACATTACCTAAACTAGGAGGCTAAAACCTTACCTAATTTATCTACCATGTACACGGTTTGTACACCAAAATTGAGAGCCATATATACACAATATACACATGTATATTGTGTGTATATTGTGTATATTTAACACACACCCGCAGTCATAGCGGGCAGTCTTCGAACGCTGAGACTGTCCCTAAAATCTTCAAAAAGGACTGAGGGAAGACCCTTCATAAAAATATCGGCAATTTGATACCTGGACGGGACATGACAGACGTGTACCTGACCACGAGCAACCTTTTCGCGAACAAAGTGAATGTCCATCTCGATATGCTTAGTGCGCTGGTGCTGAACCGGATTACCAAAAAGGTAGATGACACTAATATTATCGTAATAAACCAAGGTTGCTTTCTGAATAGGACAATGAAGTTCCAACAACAAATTACGTAACCAACATGATTCTGAGACCACATTAGCTACCCCTCGATATTCGGCATCGGCACTGGATCGAAACAATGTCGACTGACGTTTCGCAGACCATGAGACCAGGTTATTGCCGAGAAATATACAATAGCCAGACGTAGACCGTCTGGTGTCCGGACAGCCACCCCAATCAGCATCCGTATACGAGACAAATGTGGATGTCGATGAGGGATATAAATGCAAACCATAGTCCAGCATACCCTGAATATACCGAATGATGCGTTTGAGTGCATTCCTATGCTCAACTCTGGGATCATGCATAAACAAACACACCTGCTGGACAACATACGTAATATATGGACTCGTGAATGTAAGATACTGAAGTGCCCCTGCAAGATTGCGATAGCGGGTCGGATCCTCATATGGTACGCCAGCCGCGGCACTAAGCTTGAGTTTAGTATCAACTGGAGTGGAAGTGGACTTACAGGATGACATCCCAGCCCTCTCAATGATCTCAGTTGCATACTTTATTTGAGATAAGAATAACACACATGCATGACGAGTGACCGCAATCCCCAAAAAATAGATCACGGGCCCCAAGTCTTTCATAGAAAACTCAGAGTTGAGCATTGTAATGATAGACTGGCGTAAGGCATCGGAAGAGGCAGTCAAAATAGTAGCATCCACATATAACAAAATATAGGACACGGATGAACCACGACGGTAGATGAACAATGAATTATCCGACCTGCTGTGAGTGAACCCAATAGTCGAAACATAGTCTTCAAACCGCGTATACCAGACCCGTGGAGACTGCTTAAACCCATATAAAGACTTCTTGACCACCGGACTAAACGTCTCACCACAATCTATACCAACTTGCTAAGTCTTACCATCATCCAGTAGCCGCGCCTTATGTCGAGCAAATGAACCATCTGAATTCTCATTATGAGCAAAAATCCACATAGATCTGATAATATTAATACCAGATGGACGGGGCACCAACTCCCACGTCTTATTATCAATAAGAGCATTATATTCATCGGTCATAGCAATTTTTCAATTCGTGTCATTTAAGGCAGACACAGGATTACGGGGTAAGGGGGATTTAGGGACATTAGAATGTAAATTAAAATGTCTTTTTAGTTTAAAAACACCTCGTTGACTACGAGTGACCGGTCTATGACTCGAGGAAGAAATGGGCTGATTTTGGGAATTTGTTGGGCTTGGGACGGACTGGCCAGTAGGTAGTGGGCCTGCTGGCCCAACTCAGTATCCAGGAGCAGGAACTGGACCAGTTCCAGAATTGGGCTGGACTGGCCCATTCGCTGGAACTGGCCCAGTGGCGGTACTGGCAGTAGGTGACGGACTAATGGGCCCGCTGGAGAATTTTGGGGGCAGGATACGTCTGAAAAATGGTGAATAATATACGGGGATATACTATCATCCAAAAAATTATACGAACTAGGCACGGGAGTATTAACTTTAGCAAATGGAAATTGGGATTCATAAAAAATTACATGGCGATTAATGATGATTTTATTAGAGGATAAATCAAAGCATTTGTAGCCACGATAATTAAACGGAAAACCCAAAAACACACATAGTAGACCGGCCCTGAAGTTTGTTAATAGTGGTAGACGGAAATAACGGATAACACAAACACCTAAAAACCCAAAGATGGGAATACGAAGGAGTTTTATTATATAAAACTTGAGGGGGAAGAGTATGTCAAACCATAGGAAGGAATTATGTTAAGGAGATATGTAGCCATTTGTAGAGCATGATGCCAAAAAGATGGGGGTACGGAAGCATGAACCAATAAAGTTCGGACAATGTTATTTATGGTACGAATTTTGCGTTTGGTTTTCCCATTTTGTGAAGACGTATGAGGACAAGAAAAATGAAAATTGATCCCATTATTATCACAGAATTCCTGAAATACCCCATTGTCATATTCTTTTCCATTATCACACTGAATATTTTTTATTTTCCGTTCGAACTGGGTTCTAATGAATGCTCTAAATTTTAGGAAGACGGAGAAAACTTGAGATTTCTTCGCTATCGGAAAAGTCCATAAAAACTTGGAATAATCATCCAAAAAGAGAACATAATACCAATGTCTCAATGAACTAAGAAGGGAGACGTCCATAAGTCGCTATGAATACTATTAAATGGCATTAAAGTATGAGAATTTGAGTCTACAAATAGCAACCTAACAATTTTTCCTAAAGAACAAGACTGACAATTTGGAGTACTACGTGTACCCTTACGTGAAATAAAATTATTTTTATCTAATGACGATAAAATAGAAGACCCCGAATGACCAAGACGAGCATGCCACAAGGAAGGAGCAAGGGCTGCAAATGTTGACGGCAAGGCTTGACTCGATGGACTGAAATCGGGTGTGATAGGATAAAGATCTCCCCTACTATCACACCTCTTGAGAGGACTCCCCTTCTTGAAATCCTTCATAGAGAAACCAAAAGGATCAAATTCAACCGAAACGAAATTGTCAGTGATGAATTTACGGACATACACTAAGTTTTTAATCAATTTGGGTGCATGTAGGGTGTTTTTCAAGATGAGGGGTGGATGAGGGGGAGACAACGTTTTATGACCATAACCATGAATTGGAATAGAGTTACCATTACCAATAATTATACCACGAGGGTTGCTCAAATTGGAATAAGACGAGAGAGTACCTTGATCGGATGTCATATGTGTAGTCGCGCCGGTGTCCATGTACCAATTCAGATCAGGTTGCGTCAACCCAATCGTGTGCATTGCGGCCTTAATATCGGTCTGAGTGGAGCCTGCTGCATGGTGGGCTTACGGAGGCCGAGGCCCAAGAACTCATGTGGGTTGTCATGGGCCGTAACTGCCGGAACTAGAACTATTGGGCCAGTGGGTGGTGGGCCGTCGAGGCTGCTGGGAAGCCCACTGGCCAGTTGCTGGAAATTGTTATGGAGTTGGGTCGTAGGCCACTGTCCACTTGGCCAAAGCCCATGGCCTAGAGGCCCAAGGCTGAGACCAGTGGGTCGGTGGCCCACTGTAACCGGGATGGGGTCCACCACCACTGTTTTGGCCACCGCGACTGCTGGCGGAACCGCCGCGTTTGCCCACGCAATTTTTTCCATTATTTTTCCGGCCATTCTTGCTGCACTCGTGAGATCGGTTTTGGTTCGAATTGTCACCAAAATTTTGAGGATTAGTGGAGGAGGTTATCATGACCACGTGACTAGCATTAGTAGCCGCCTTTTTTTGTCAAATCGGCTTCTTCCAAGGTAAGCATGGATCGGGCTTGATAGAACCTTGGAATATGATTACTTTTACGAAGGAGAGTTCCAATGCCACTATAGGCCTCGGATAGGCCATCAACCATCTGTAAAACAAGACGATCTTCACTAACTGGCGCACCAACGTTGCGGAGTTGGTCCACCAATTCCTTCAAACTTTTGCAATATGCGGAAACGTTCGGGAAATTTTCCATGTTGACTTGAGAAAAATCCTGTTCAAGGGTAACAGCTCTGGAATTTTGATTATCCTAGAATATGTCATGCAACCTATCCCATGCAAGCATCGTCGTAACGTCTGGCTCAATAATCGTCTGCAATAGGTCGGTAGATATAGTATAATAAATCCACTGAAGGACGGTGGCATCAAGTGTTGTCCATAACTTAGGATCATCCTCGCGTGTAGGCACCTCCGTATCCTCAGGAGCCGCGGGGATTATGTGATGGATGACTTGATGCGAACGAGCGTGAATTTTGAACAACTCGGCCCACATCGCGTATTGGACGTTTTCTATTTCAAGAATTAGAGGGATATGATTCTTGATGTTAGAAACAACAAAGGCAGTGTGAAACATGTTCTTTGACGTAGACATAACGAAAGAACAATAGGTGATAGAGGGATTTGGAAGAGAGATTTGGAGAGTGGAAGAACAAATGGCAAACCTGAGGAGGAGGGTTCGGTCGTGGCCGAGAATAAAAACAAGAATTTGTGGGAGAGAAATTTTTGTTTGACCTAGACTTTTGATACCATGAAAGAAATAATCCATTGATTATTTTCATTAATTGAAAGAGTATTTATACAAGTTACATATTTCCATAATAGAAGAATCATATTCCTATTCTATTCCTAAAACCTTATTCTACTTGGATACAAATTATACAATTATGGTAATACAAATATTATGGTAAGTATACAATACTATTTACACTATAACATTACCTAAACTAGGAGACTAAAACCTTACCTAATTTATCTACCATTTACACGATTTGTACATCAAACCCGAGAGCCATATATACACAATATACACATGTATATTGTGTATATTTAACACTCTTCATCCTCTTTAGGAAAAACGATCCGGCAAATCAGTGGAAAACGTCCAAAGAGAAAATGGAGGAAATATTTTATTGATAAACTTTATGAATCTTTAAATGCTCTCTACAATCTCCTATATATCTCTTGTTCTCTCTTGTTATGAAAATAGTTAGCAATTTATAATAATAAAAAATCTAATTTAACTCAAAATAGGAAAACTTATTACTATATTAATTCTAACTGTAAATCCTATTTAAACATGAATTGAAATACTAAATCCTAATCAAATTTGGTTTTCTACAATTTTGAATTATTTTTTCCAGCATTCTCCAATAATTCAAAATTGTATATCTAATTTTTTTCCGCTTGTCACCATCTTCCAATTGTTGAAGCACTTATTTTCAACCCATCAATTGTTGAACCACTTTTTCTTCAACATTCACGATCGTTGGATCACTTTCTCTCCAACTTTCTAATTTGTTGATGCATTTTCTCATTAATCTTCAATTGTTGAAGTACTTTCTCTTCAACCTTCAATTGTTGAAGCACTTTCTCATCAATCTTCAACTGTTGAAGCACTTTCTCATCAATCTTCAACTGTTGAAGAACTTTCTCTTTAACCTTCAATCGTTGAAGCACTTCTCTCCAACTCCCATTATTTTTTTCTTGGTTATGATGGAGCACTTCTTTCCAACTTTCAATAGTTAGAGCACTTCTCTCTAACACTCATTTTTTTTCTTGGTTGTGTTGGAGCACTTCTCTCCAACTTTCAATAGTCGGAGCACTTCTCTCCACCATTCAATTGTTTTAACCAACTTCTCCAAGAAGATCATTCTTCCTCTTGTGCACATGGGTTTACACCTCTTTAATCCTACAATATTTCTTTGAATCATTCTTAGCATGATTATTTTTCATGCATACATCATTCACCCGATGTTTGCCTACACAATTCTTGGCCAGACGGGCGGCATATATAATTATAGTCGCTCGCCGACAGCAGAAGCTCTTTGATTCTGTACTAGGATCGTAGTAGTTCTGATACCAATTTGAAGGAAATATATTTTATTTATCAACTCTATGAATCTATGAATGTTGTCTACAATCTCCTATATATCTCTTGTTCTCTCTTGTTATAAAAATAGCTAGCAACATCCCTATTTATAATAATAAGAAACCTACTTTAATTCAAAATAGAAAAACCTATTCCTATATTAATTCTAACTATAAATCCTATTTAAACATGAATTGAAATACTAAATCCTAATCAAATGTGATTTTCTATAATTTTGAATTATTTTTTTCAACAGAAAAGAAAAAATAGAAATACTATGCTAAGATGTTAGCGTAAACAAAATACCACGAGATATACATAAGTATTGATGATAGGCTCTTCAGCAATTAACATGCAGTACTTTAGATAAGAGTTTATATGGGCGACCATTTGACCATTTGGCAATCGAATTTCCTTTTGGCGAAAGAACATAGACATTCACATAGTATAAGGAAGAATAAGGTGGTTGCTTGTGATCCTCTTGAGTGACTCAAATGCTTCATTTATTATATTGTAACGTATAATGAATAATTTCGAGTAACATTCATTGGAAGAAAAATTGAAGAGGAGTTAAAAATTGTGTCTGAACCAAATGTTTAATGGTTGTTTTTTTAAATGTACAGCATAAATCAGAATAAAGGAGAAAATAGCTAAAAATTGCTAACTTATCTTCTATTGTCCCTACTTATATAAAGTAGTTAATCTTATATGTGCTAAATCAATAAATAATAAATGTATAAACAGGGGGATAATTTTCTGCAAAACCATGATGATGATGTAATTTTCGGCTACCGGTTCAACACATAACTTACAATGCGAAATATAAATATATATATATATGAAAAATCCTATTAAAATATAAATAAATCGACTATCGGTTCAATTCATAACTTGCTATACAAAGTATAAATATATATAAAAAAAATCTAAATAAATATTGAATTTGAACCCGTCAAGTACAATGAGTACAATATTGAAGATCTTAAAAATTGAACCCCTCAAATATAATTCTAGACCACCTCTCTTTTTTTCTAATAAGATTCGATCCGCCTCCGTACGTGATGATAGTTCTCAACACCGATAAAGGATGCAATTCTCCTACCATTTTCCCAAAATATTTACATTATAAAAATAGAACATTCCCATTATATAGTTAACCTAAGTCAATTCTATTAGTTTTGACATGTTTAATATACTGTTATTTTCGCTATTCCAATGTTGAAGGTCAATGGCTTCCCCTCAGTAGACAAAAGCTATTCTTATATATATCACCAATTAGATTATCTAAAAGCATCTTAAGTTTTGTGAAATAACTTGTTACATCATTTGTATCTTGTACGAATTTAGAGAGCTCCTTTTGCAGGTGATACAATTTTGTACCATTAGATCTGCCAAATCTGTGTTCTAAATGTTTCCACAACTCCTTTGCAGTCTTGGAATAGATGACACTATCTGCCATGTCCTTGGTCATTGAGTTGAGCAAAAAATCAGTCACCACGTCATTGCAACAACTCCACTGCTCATAATCCGGAGCAGTCGGTTCTGACATCTTGCAAGCACCATTGATGAAATCTATCTTCTTCTTAGCAGACATTTCTATTAGCACTGATTTCCTCCATCCTAGAAACTCTGCCATCAAAAATAGAGTTGACAATGTTCATATCAGGTGAATCTGAGTGACTGAGATAATATGGGTGATTAGAGTCGAAGGTGATAGTGTTCCCTATATTTTCACTGTTTCCAGTGTTGGGGATTTCAGCCATTTTGCAACCGATGAATTGATATCAGATTTAAAATTTGAAGTTGAAAAGGATGAATGAAAATTTGAGATCTGGATCGAGCTATTGCTCTGATACCATGTAAGCTTTGGAGAAGAAATAATTGAAATTTTGTTTTGATAATTGTATTGAGAATCAACCATGTATATTGTGCACAAAATAAAAAAGAAAAGGCTATTGTACAATTGTCCTGTAGTCATTGAGCTAAGAATAAAAGAATCCTAACAAACTATATTCTTCTGTGTGCTAGTCACGTGAGGAAGGTTCTAAATATTCTTCTCCTATGTACAAATGTTATATGCCATGATTAAATCAATCTCACTACTTGATCGAGCCATCTAATGCAGCCCTTAGCTTTGCCCTCTTCATTCCTTCGTTCAAGCTTCTTCTTCTTATTGTTAATTAGGGAACTCAAGTCTAATCCATGGAAGATGAGGGTTTCTCTCCAATATCAGTTGAGAATAATGCACGTATATCATTATTATGCAAATCATGTCCTTTTGGATAAATAATGCAGATGACAACTTTCTAATAGTTGTTCCCGTTCGAAATGTTTTCCGTTTTATCGGCTGACGAAATCGGATGACAAATTGATTCCTTAACTAAGCGATTTGGGCTGTAAGCGAAACTCTAACTTTCAGCAATGGGTTTCCCAACTACTCCAAAAAACGTTAGGATGGTGATTGAATAAACTAAGTGGTAAGAAACATAAATACAGATAGAGTGCAATAAAGACGATAAAGATAGAATGAAGTATAAATATATGATCATTTGTACAGAATAGAGGACAATCCAATCAATCAAAAAACTAATTTTTACATATCTTCAAAAAATAAAACGTGATCCCCCTATGTTAACCACTAAATCACCCACTAAATCCACTAGCCAACTATGAGGAGGTGGTGCCGATTTTTCTCCTTGATTTCCTCTCGCACGACTGACGGCACTTCCTTCTAGCTGTTGACGGTTTGTTCCGTTTCTTGGAGTCTAGAAGGTATTTTGACTTGGTCTTCGAGGTGTCCAGATATATGTGGATCCCAATCGTTCCTTGGAATTATGACTTGGCCATGTTACCGAAATAACCGATGAAGCTTTTCTAGCCGAGGGTTAGGACTAATAGATTCAGCTACGAGTCAGTTCGGTTATAGACTTAAAATTTTGTTGCCTGCTCATTTTCAGGTTTCCACTTTCGGTTGCCACTTGATTCGGCTAAAACACTAAATGTATTTTTGAGTGTTAACAATAGTTAAAACTTAATTTAAATGCAACAGTTCCCAGAGTTCAACGTCAGGAAACATGTTCAGGTCCAGAAATACGAATCTCAATATTGTCACATTGAAAAAAAGTGTCATGTGTTAATGCACAATAAGAGAAACATTTAAACTGCATGAGAGAAGACTTGTTTAATTTGTAGCCCTAAAACAAATTAAGAAGAATAAATATCTCATTTTTTATAATCTGAATTTTTGTACAAGACAGTTCACAGGCAATATGCAGCATCAATCAAGGTAAAAAGGTAGTCACGGCCTGTGCTATAATGCACAAAAGCCCTCCACTGAATTAGACAGATTATTCCCACGGTTTCGAATATACTAGATTTTATTGTTAAAATGCATAAATAATTAAAACTTAAGTAGTATGGGTTATCATCTAATTTCTACATGGAAAAAAGTAAACGATAGAGGGGAAGACCTACGTATGCACCAAGAAGTTTGGAATTTGTGGTGGTTGGCCATAAGTCAATATTAGATGAAAATGAAAGCTGGTGAAATCCTAGTCAGATTCCACCTTCCTGTGTTGACTGACTCTTCACTAGGCTACATAATGACATCTCATGGATTAAAGTAAAATGCATTGATAGTATTAAGTTTTTTCACACGATCAGTACATAGAAATTTATTCTGTAAATACTGTTTTTTTTACATTAAGAGTGCATGAAACTTAAAATTCGCGTATATATCATATATTTCATATGCCACCCAAATCACCCCTCCCTATGATCAGGTGCGGTGCAACGGGGTTTATCCGATCCCCTTCACAGAAAAACTACGATATATATAATATTAAAGTCATTTTTATATATATATAATAGATGTTAAATCTCTTTTACTTCTTTGTGTGTTTATTTTTTCATATTTTCAAATTTCTTTACTGAAAATTTTGACTCCGACACTGCCTACCCTTACTCATTATTATCCTGACATTTGATACGTGACACAAATACCGTAGAGAAGTATTTCATGATTTATTAATTGAGAGATTAGATTCGTTTCATGCCAATTGTATTTGTTGTTTGAGTATATTTTAACATGCAAGGAGTAGCACAAAGTGGAAACGTAAGCAATACCAAGGGAAGAAGGTTCGGTGGGCCATATTCTCCATTAGCAAATGCGGCGAGACGCAGGCAACTTTTTCCAGCTAAGGTTCATGAACCTCATCTTCAGCTTTCCAATACGTCTCATCTGTCCTTATATATCTTTCTATATATATACCTTTCTATATATATATATATATATATATAAATAAATATATTTTCTCCGTTTAATTTTATTTGTTCACTATATTAAAATAAATATTTATTTTTATTTGTTTACTTTAGCATATCAAGAAAAAAATTAAAAAAATTATTTTATCATGAACATTAATTACTCATTTTCAAATCATTTTTTAAATATATTAAGACTACATACACCAATTAATATGGGTATTAAGGTAAAGTATATACTCCTTCATTTATCCATATACCAAACACAGGGTTTGAAATTATAAAAAAAAATGTATATCGCAAATGTTCTTTTGGTAGCTAGGTACCACTTGTAAAATCAAAATCTCGGTTCTCTTCTTTAACTATATATATATATATATATATATATGTTTTGTGTAACTATATGGAGAGAGGGGGCGGGGGGGGGGGGGGGGGGGGGGGGGTTCCTCCAATGCGTACAACTATGTCGCCACGCAATTACTCATATTCATTGGCTATGATCAAACTAGAATTTTTGCTTTGTCAGCTGCTCTTAACTAACTAAATTAACAGCATGATTGGTAGTTTAAGGTTAACGATTAGAATTCAAGCTTCCAATCCGGCCCGGCCGTTTTCCAAAGATAAAACCAGATTAATTAAGATTCTTTGTGGACAATGAATATTTAATCAGTTTTTGGTAATGTAATGGTGATCGACCAAATGTTATTATATCCAACATTTTTATATCTTATCTAGAACTTGGTAAACTCTATAACTTATAGATAAAGCATCTTGACTTTATTAGCACCATTCCCTCCCCCCCCCCCCCCCCCCCCCCCCCCCCAAAAAAAAAAAAAAAAAACCCCGTCCCCTTTCTTTGTTCTTCTTTTGACATATCGATCTATTTCTTACTTAGAAATACTGTATTGGCGAACGTAACATTGGGTTATAGCTAAAACAGTAAAAACAATTGGATGCATTATTTCCTAGTTTAACCATATTTGCATTACTTAACAGGTACATATTCAATTATTCAAAAATATTGAGAAGTTAAAAAAGGGACGAAACATATTACTCCCTTCGTTTCAATTTATTTGACATTATTTGTCTTGATATATTTAAGAAAGAAAGAAAGAAAAGATTTTTTTAATTTGTGGTCTAAAATAAATTTTAAATATTTATATCGCTATAAGTCATCAATAAAGTAAAATTATTTTTAAATATAGAAAAAATATTTTTTTGGAACATACTAAAAAAGAGATGACGTCACATAAATTGAAACATGGAAAGTATATATTTTATTTTATTCATGTCCAACATTCATTAGACTAGTTATGCAAAATAAAAAAGAAAGTAAAAGTTACTCCATTCGTTATAATTTGTTTGAAGGTTGACCAGTTTGAAAGTTAAAAAACTCTTTCTTTGATTATGATTTTCTTCAACTCTTTTCATGTGAATTATTAATTAGGCAAATTTATAGTATTTTTTATATCGTTTTCAAATATGTTAATTTTATTATAAAACACTCAAAAAAATTATGTTTAAAATTAAATAAAAGAAAAAGATATTTAACTTTCAAACTGATAAACCTTCAAATAAATTGGTAACCGCGGGAGTATAAACTAAAGAACAACACAAGAAGAAGGAATCACTTGCAAACTTTCATTTCACCCCTTGTTTCTATAGTACTATTCATAAGAAGGAAAGGGGAATCCTGAGGCAGTGATGTACAAAAAACTCATCAAAATCTATTTCCCGGAAAAACCCTTCCTCGTTAAAGAAAGAAAAACATAACCAAAAACAAAAGTTTAAAGTTACTAATGAAAACCTAATTGAACAAGCTCAGTAATTTGGGTTGATCTTCAAAACACATGGTGGTTACAACAGATTCCTCTGAATTCATCGACGGAGATCCCATTTGCTGTTTCTCCGTCGAAGCACTATACACCATTTGAATCTGAAAACCTGGTGATGTTGATAGACTGAAATCCAGATCTGTCAACTGGAACTCTTTAGCTTCTTCTACTTCATCTGAGGAATGACGACACCGTTTTTGCATCTTCAATCGCACGTATTCAGGTGCCTCATTGAATGGTGGTGTCATTCCGAGAAACTCCGGGATCGGCCGTAATGTGCCGCCCCGGAAGACGGTTTCCACTGCCGCTTGACATACTTGCCAATTGCCTGTCCATAATAGTCCCACAACTCCGTTCACCGGGTTAACTGTCCTTCCAACAGCTTCGTATAATAAGGACTCAAATAGGCCTGTCAGATAGATCGAAATTTCTCACTTCAGAAATGTAAGAGGGATTGAATATAGAAAACAAGTATGAATTGAATTGTACTAATAGTCTAATATAAATTTCACACCTAAACGCTAATTATAGGTACACAATGAGTTGAAATGGTAACACAAAATAATAAGGTAAGCAACCTGCCAGGCTGCCACAACAGATTAAGGAGTCGTTTGGCTATGAAATTATTCACTTTTTTACGGAATAAGTTATCATTTTATTTCAAAAGCCGTGTTTGATTATAAAGTTCTCAAATTAAACTTGGAAGTGGATTCCAAATTCGTATAAGTGCTCTAAATCTGTGTACCAACTACATCTTCATAAATTCCAAATAAAATATTAATCTATTCTCTCATTTACAAAAAGTATAACCAAATTAAACTCCATCTTCAACTCTAACTTTATAAATTTTAAATAAAGTAAAAAATATTTGAAATCTATGGCTGAAAACCTAAAAAAAAAACATTGAACACTCCAACAAACATTGAACTTGGAATGTATGCAAGTTAATTAGAAGAAATTTACCACGTACCAGGCCGTTGAATTTCTGGGACAGCGGAAATGAAGGACATGAGGCCGGCACGGCCGAAGAACTTGGCAACAAAAATGGTGGCATGGCCCTGAGCTTCAGGAGTTTCAATCCATTGTAAACAGGATCTAAGAATACAGTTCTCACTACATCCCTTTCGAAGGACTCGACAACCATTACAACTCATGATTCTCTCCTTCTCCTGATAATTAAAAAGAAAAATGGGATAGCTTATGTATACCAATGCCTCACTAGGACATGGAGAAAGGCTGTCTTCGATAAGATGGAGAAAACTATATATTTCAAAATGTTTTAATTTTGTCCCAACGAGAGAGATAGAGAGTACAGGCATGACAAGAAGAACCAAGGGCGTATTTAACTTCTCAACAAGTGTGACTTCATATGAACGACCAAGGGTATTCATGTAAATAAATTAAATATGAGGGCAAATTGTAAACCTTCCTTTGTGTCTCCATTACGTTACACGTGTTAATGGTTTTCTCTCACATTCTTACTCTCTTCTTGTGGCGGACTCAGAATTTAGTGGCTCTAGGACCTTAAAATCAATAAAAAAATATTATTTTGAGTGGATTTCAAACTCAACTCCTTCCTAGTTTAGCCTTAAGCATACCACATTTTAACCAAAGTACTAATATCATTTATTGATCCTTAGATGCTATTTCATATTTTATATCAAAATTTTAATATTTTCTATATGTCGACATAAAGTATCCGTCACAATTAATGGATGCCCGAGCACCAATATTTTACACATGGGTCCGCCCCTGCTTCTTGTGCTCTCTGCTTCTCTTTTCTCTTTCTCCTGTGAGTTCTTCTTCTTCCTCTTTCCTTTTTGTTCAGTTTGTTCTTTTCAATTATGGTTTCTTTATATTTTGTGTTAGCTCTTTTTTGTTTTCTTTTTGGCTTTCTTCTTTGACACTTTAGTTTCATGAGACAAATCGTCATGCAATTAATCTTAGATATGCTTTTTGATTTTCCCGCTGATTTTTCAAAATACACACAACGATCATCACTTCCTCATTGTATTAAGCTTCTGGAATTAGCTTTCCTATAGTTGTTGGTATAAATTTAGCTATTTCTCTATCTGGTTATGATTTGGTAAAACTAAATAAAATTGAATGAATGGTAAGGTTAATATGATTTTCATTGGTAAGGTTCACCGTTATTGCAAGATTTGTATTACCTTTGAGAGTAAAATTTAAATCTTGTTGTATTACAAAGAAATTGACTGCTCATATGACTGAGGTTTGGACTGTATTCTGTAAATTTTAATATTATGCATGACATCACAATAAATTAAATAATTTTCATCCAATTAGTTGAAATATAATGGTTGCACAATTTTGGTTGTACATGTTTTTGAAAGTGATAGTTGCTTCAAGGGGAAAAGAGGAATAGTGAAATACTATTGCGACTGCAAGAGGTAATTTCTCACTTTGTTTTAGGGGTGGCCAGTGGGCCGGGCCAGGACAAGTCGGGTCGGGACCGGCGGAATGGGGGAGGGGCGGGATCGGGACAGGCGGGATTCGCCTCTGTCCCGTCTCGGAGGCGGGATTCGCCTCTGTCCCGTCTCGGAGGCGGGATTCGCCTCTGTCCCGTCTCGTTTCCGATCCCGTCAGAATCGGGTCGGGCGGTTTTTTTTTTTGCACTTAATTTAAAAAATAACTTATATATAAAAAACTCAATAATTAAATAAGATAGTATAATAAAAATATCTCAATGCTATCTTTGTGTCTCTTTTATTATTTAATATACATAATTTTTTTTGTAATACAATTGTCAAATTTGCAACTTTATGGTGTTGTTCAAAAGTTGTAATAAAGTTGCAAATTACATAGTAAAAAATTGCAATTAAAAGAATTACATTTTAAAAAAAACCTGTTCTAGTTTCTTGATAATTTTCTGTGGTTCTTCGGTTGGAATTGGTATTTGTTGGTCAAATTGCTCCATGCCGCTTCCACCACCTTTGGATAAGATTTCGTTGTAGTTTTCGTCTTCTTATTCGTTGATCTCCGGTTGACCGCACCTTCTCCGCTCCGCTCGTATCCAATCTCTGAATAATACTACAATCTCCAAGTTGTCTCCGGCTAATGAGTGTCTGTGCTATCCTATTTGATAACTGCCGGTAGAAAAAACACTTTCAGACGCCGTTGATGACGCTTGAATGTTCAAAACATCTCGGGCCATCATTGAAAGTGTCTGAAAAGTCTTCTCATTCCCCTCCAAAGATTTCAAAGCAAGTCTTCACGTCCTTCTTCATTGAGAACTCGCTTGGTACGGTACGTAACCTTGCAAAACAAAAATATCAAACTCGCTAATTTGGTTAGTAGCGTTACAACCGCACATTCTATTTCTGAGGCTTTCAATACTAGCCGCAGAAACAACATGTCTTTTGTGAAGGTATGGAAGCCGGTAGGTTGCTAGCACTTTCTTGTTGGTAAAACCTATATACTTTTTTGCATTCGTCTTCTTCGCTAGACAACACTTCTTCTTTAGTTTGTTCAATAGGTGGTGGGTGATTTGGATTTTTGGGACTTGGAGGTGGTAGTAGTGTTATATAATCATAAATAGTTTCAATAAGTGATTTAGTACCGTCTATTTTAATAGTCGGATTTAATACAACACCAATAATATAAATAGTAGGAATAGGAATAAAATATTTTTTTTATTTTGATAAACATTTTTTTAATAGCTGCCTTATAAGCTGGTTATATAAAACAACATAGTTGAAATAGTAGGATAATATTTACCGGAAAATTCTTTTGTTGCTTGAAAAAATTTCTCTAGAAATATAATAAGTTCGGAAATTTTTCCCCAATCGCTATCTACAACCATATCAGCTGGATTTTGATTATGAGAGTTAAAAAATAAAGTTATAGGTTTTCTATAGTCATAAGTAACAAGTAGTTGCTCGTATAAGAAATTCCACCTAGTGGGTACTTCTTCTGGAATTTTTCTATAAGGTAGTTGGCAATCGTGACAAGTTTTTTTATATTCTTTTTTTTCGTTGTATTCTATTGTTTTTAAAATAAAGTTTATAGTAAATTGTATCTTACTAAGAATGTCTTCAAAAAGTGATAGACCATCCTTTACAACTAAGTTATATATATGACACACGCATTTTATATGAAAATGATCTGGAAAAGATGGAGTTAAACTATTTTTTAAAATTGTAATAGCATAATTGTTAGAAGAAGCGTTATCTAATGTAATAGTCATAATTTTATCAGTTATTCCGTAATAATCGCACACTTGATAAATATTTTCTGCAATAAAAGTACCAGTGTGCCTATCATCTATATATCTATACGCTAAGATACGTTTTTGCATAGACCATTTATAATCTATCCAATGACAAAGTTCTCGTTAAATAATCATGGTCGTTAGTACTACGGCCTATATCAGAAGTGATAGCCACTTTGCCATTAAAATGATATAATGAATATCGTAAATACTGTTGATATTCATGTGCAAATTTAAATACATCTCTCTTAACAGTTGATCTAGGAAAATCGTTAAAAGCAGAATTATACATTTCTCTAATGTAATAAATAAAATCAGGATATGAAGGAAATGAAAAAGGCAAACCCTCCACAACAACTAATTTTGTTATTGCTTCTCTATCTCTATGTTTATTGTAATCAGGCCTACAATTCCCCCCGTCGTAGGGTTAATTTGACCATGTACTTGGTCCGGGACAGTATCAGTATGTGAACCTTGTCCCGATGGAGCGGGCGTTTGCGCACCCGATTTTGAAGCCTCGTATTGGGCATACCTAGCTGGATGAGTCCTTACTACGTGTCTCATTAAACCCCCTTCCCACCGTGACCTTTTCCAGTTTTAAATTTTAAAACATCTTTACAAATTTTACATCTAGCTACTTGATTCTCTACGTCCCTATCAAAAAATGTCCATTCATATGATTTTAATGGTCGTTTTGCTAGACCTCGTCTCATACTAGGGGGAATAAGAGGCATTTCAGTTGAAGGTGTACTAGTGGGTGTGTTGTCATCTACATTAGTGGGTGTATCATCTAGATCATCGTCTAAATTAAAGTCTTCTTGAGTTCCAGAAAATAATTCCTCGTCTAAATCTAATGGTATTGTAGGAAAATGTTCAGTATCAACAAAATCATCTTGTGTATTATTCCTTACATCATATCTGCGAACACGAACATCAAACTGGAAGGAATAGGATTCTGTCTAAAAATAGGATGACTAGAAGAAGTACCATTGCCCTTGTTGCCCCTACTAGAAGAAGTCTGACCCCTACCCGTAAGCATACGTTTAAATCCTTCTATTATAAATTTATAATTATACTAATAAATAATTAAAGTAAATAAAATTAAGTGCGCTAAATAAAATAAACAGACAATAATAATTTAATGAAGGAACAAATGTACCAAATGCCGACGTAACGTTGACGTGTAATCGAGAGGTTGAAAATTGTAACTTTACTCGATGGAAGATCCTCAAGCTAGTTATCAGCTTCACTCCCAAATGAATAAATAAAATTCAATATTTAGTAGACAATGTAGACTTGTAGAGAGATAGATTGAGAGATTTAGAGAGATTGTAGGAAGATTTGTGAGAAAGATAAATAGAAAATGAGGTATTTATAGTTGAAAAATTGGGTTAAAGTGTAAATATAATAACTTATGAGTTTAAAATAAATATTAAGGGGGTAGGGGGAGGGGAGGCCAAAAATGGCCATTGCACAACGACCAAAATGTAAAATGGTCGTTGGTGCAAAGGGTATTTGTGCAAAGGGTGGTTTCGGGAGGGATCGGGGGTGGGACCGGGACCCTGGCGGGACGGGTCGGGACGAGACCATGTCCCGTCTCGGCCCACTGTTTGCACATTACTAAACTATGAATAGTTTCCCATGTTGTGTCCTTCAACTTGAGCTCTTTTATATGTAATATGTAATAATATAAGCCAATTTTTCATGGGAGATTAGCAGAGAAGAAATTAAAACAATTACACTTTTTTGGCATAAAAAAAAAACTAATACCATACTTTGTTAGTGCGCAACAACTTTCGGCTTTCTTCCGTTCTAAGAGGTTTTTTTTTTTGGAGTTTCATACGGTAGTGCTTTATCATTTGGAACAAAAAAATTTTTGAAATTATGTTGTATTCATATTTTCAGTTCTACTATGACCTTTTTGTGTTGATGAGATTCATCATTCTGTGGTTGAACACAATTATCATTTAAAGAGCTCTTTGTTTGGTATATGAGGACACTAAATTAATCAAGAATGTAGAGAACGTTTAATAATTAGAAATGAAGTTCTTAATGCCATTAAGTCATTTTTCAAAGTTATGTGAATTGTGAAGAGGTTGATGTGTATCACCTTCTCTTTGTTTGCAGTATTCACCAAAGTTTTCTTCATCTTTCGTCAGCTTTGACTTTCTTCAAAATCTTCATCCACAAAATGTTTACCATAACCTTCTGCAAAAATGCTTAGTTTCAATATAAAAAATAAACCAGATGTTAAATTAGATAAGTCTGTGGACTTTTGTTGCTCTCCATGGAGATTTTGGCCTAATAGGTTTCATGTTACGTCTTTACGAGAAAGAACCCCAAGTCAGTAAAGTAGTTAACCAAGCACAAGTAACAAGTTCGTCAGTCCTTCTTCCGATGCCTCCCGTTCATTCTTCTTCATTTCATCATTTTGTTGTGTTGTTCTGGTCATAGGTCCCAAGCCCTTCTTAGAAAGCCCTCTTCCCTCTCCTTAAGTTAAGAAAAAAAGAATGCTGCTTGATTGAATGAACATTGGTTGAACCTATATTTCCCTGAATTTTTTGCAAATTCGGGAATCGAAGCATGTAAAACTAAAACATATATTTTGCCGTCCATGTCATTTGAGAAATGAAAATTTGATCCTTTTCGGTACAAGTATATGCAAACAAATACTTCTTTTTTTTTTGCGTATCATATCTACCTAATGAGAGCTCGGTATATATTGTACTTATTTGTTTTTCTGAAGCACCTATTTGAGAATAACTGATAATTCTGAAGATTTATAGATGTATATGAATGAAAGTTAAAAAATTTCAGCTAATTTCTTAAAAAATGACGCATTCACTAATTTTTAAAAATAAAGAGTTGTTGATGGATTTATATGTGTTTTACATATTGTTTGTCTATGATAGGACCGTAAGACAGCTGGGGAACAGTAATTATCTAAAAAGTCTTTCTTTAAATGTTATGTCATCTTGCCATGGTAAAACTAGGCCACTTTATTATTACCTACATATTTAATCGTCTTTTCCTGAATTTATAACACGGTTGCTTTAGTGTTTCCAAAAAATAACCTAACTTTGAGCGTTTGGTAAATCACTTCTTCTAGGAGTTTCCAAACGTACAGATTCTGAGTTAGCCTGCATTCTTGATCACCACACCTTCCCACCTATCTTTCAACTTTACCCAATAACTTTGTGAAGGAGAAAGTCTGAAGGCGAAACCCCACCTGTATCAGAGGCATCTTGGTCAGGTGGGATGTAAATCGAGGTATATGCGTGAGTGTCAGCCCTGCAAGTGAGAGGACCGATGGGACACGAACCCAACAACAACCCTTGCCATATTTCAGCAAAGACTGTCACCACACGGATTCAAACCCGCAACGTCGGAGTGATTGTACCCCAATCACCTTGCCATTTACCAACTCGCCCATTTACCAACTCGCCTGTGTCCTGGGGCTTACTTTACCCAATAACTCATGGGGTTTAACTAAGGCTGGCCAGTGGGCCGGGATGACCCGACCCCGTCCCGACCCCGCCCCGGTCCCATCCCGACCCCGCTCTAAAAAAAATAAAAATTTTAACGGGGCCGGGACTCGAACTCGGGACGGGACGATGTCTCGTCCCGCCAGACCCGAGCCCGCCCCAGGCCCGCCGGACCCGAGCCCGCCCCGAGCCCGTCCCGACCCCGACCCCGACCCTTAAACCCCTTTGCAAAAATGGCCGTTGCACCAACGGCCATTTTAGATTATGGCCGTTGGCCAACGGCCATTTTAGGCCCCCCCCCCCCCAACCCCCCTACCCCTTAATATTTATTTTTAACCCATAAGTTATTATATTTACACTTTAACCCAATTTTTCAACTATAAATAACTCATTTTCTCTTCATCTTTCTCACAAATCTTCCTACAATCTCTCTAATTTCTCAATATATCTCTCTACATTGTTTGCTAAATATTCATTTTTATTAATTCATTTGGGAATTGGGAGTGAAGTTGGCAACTAGCTTGAGGATCTTCCATCGAGCAAAGTTTCAATTTTCAACCTCTCGATTACACGTCGACGTTACGTCGGCGTTTGGTACATTCGTTCCTTCATTAAATTATTATTGTCTCGTTTATTTTATTTAGCGCACTTAATTTTATTGTCTTTAATTATTTATTATCATAATTAAAATGGAAGGATTAAAAGGTATGTTTAAGGGTAAGGGTAAGGGTGCTTCTTCTAGTAGAGGCAACCAGGGCAATGGTACTTCTTCTAGTCATCTTATTCCTACACAGGATGATTTTGTTGATACTCAACATTTTCCTACAATACCATTAGATTTAGACGAGGAGTTATTTTCTCGGAACTCAAGAAGACTTTAATTTAGACGATGATCTAGACGATACACCCACTAATATTGATGACAACACGCCCACTAGTGCACCTTCAATTGAAATACCTCCTATTCCCCCTAGTATGAGACGAGGTCCAAAGAAAACGACCATTAAAATCGATGCATGGACATTTTTTGATAGGGACGTAGAGAATCAAGTAGCCATATGTAAAATTTGTAAAAATGTTTTAAAATTTAAAACTCGGAAAAGGTCACGGTGGGACGGGGGGTTTAATTAGACACGTAGTAAGTGCTCATCCAGCCTAGGTATGCCCAATACCAGGCTTCAAAACCGGGTGCGCAAACGGCCGCTCCATCGGGACAAGGTTCACATACGATACGTCCCGGACCAAGTACAGGGTCAAATTAACCCTATGACGGGGGAATTGTAGGCTCTAAATACAACAAACATAGAGATAGGGAAGCAATATCAAAATTAGTTGTCATTGTGGAGGGTTTGCCTTTTTCATTTCCTTCATCTCCCGGTTTTATTCATTACATTAGAGATATATATAATCCTCGCTTTTAACGGTTTTCCTAGGTCAACCGTTAAGAGAGATGTATTTAAATTTGCGCATGAATATCAACAATATTTACGTTTTTCATTATATCATTTTAATGGCAAAGTATCTATCACGTCCGATATAGGTCGTAGTACTAACGGCCATGATTATTTAACTCGTAACTTGTCATTGGATAGATTATAAATGGTCTATGCAAAAACGTATTTTAGCGTATAGATATATAGATGATAGGCACACCGGTACTTTTATTGCGAAAATATTTATCAAGTGTGCGATTATTACGGAATTACCGATAAAATTATGACTATTACATTAGATAACGCTTCTAATAACAATTACGCAATTACAATGTTAAAAAATAGTTTAGCTCCATCTTTTCCGGACCATTTTCATATAAAATGCGCGTGCCATATATATAACTTAATTGTAAAGGATGGTCTATCACTTTTTGAAGACATTCTTAGTAAAATACAATTTGCTATAAACTTTATTTTTAAAAGTAATAAAGTACAACGTAGAAAAGAATATAAAAAAACTTGTCACGATTGTGGACTACCTTATAGAAGAATTCCACAAGAAGTATCGACTAGGTGGAATTCTTTATACGAGCAACTACTTGTTGCTTATGACTATAAATTACCTATAACTTTATTTTTTAACTCTCATAATAAAAACCCAAATTTGATATGATTTTAGATAGTGATTGGGTAAAAATTTCCGAACTTATTGTATTTTTAGAGAAATTTTTTCAAGCAACAAAAGAATTTTCCGGTATATATTATCCTACTATTTCAACTATGTTATTTTATATAACTCTAATATTTTTATTACTTAGTGAATATATGGAAAAACCAAATTATAAGGCAAACTATTAAAAAAATGTTTGTCAAAATAAAAAAATATTTTATTCCTATTCCTTCTATTTATATTATTGGTTCTCAGTATTAAATTCTACTATTAAAATAGACGGTACTAAATCACTAATTGAAACTATTTACGATTGTATAGAAGTACTACCACCTCCAAGTCCCAAAAATCTAAATCACCCACCACCTATTGAACAAACTAAAGAAGAAGTGTTGAATAGCGTAGAACACCAATGCAAAAATATATATAGATTTTATCAACAAGAAAATGCTAGTAACGTACTCGGCTACCATACCATCTTCTTCATCTTCAACACAACCTCACAAAAGACATGTCAAGCTTTCGCGGCTAGTATTGAAAGCCTCGTAAATAGAATGTGCGGCCGTACCTCTACTAACCAAATTAGCGAGTTGGATATTTTTGTTTTGCAGGTTTCTCGTACCGTATCAAGAAGTTATCAATGAAGATGGACAAGAAGACTTGTTTGAAATACCGGATGGGGAATGAGAAGACCTTTCCGACACTTTCATTGATGGCTCGAGATGTTTTGAACATTCAAGCGTCATCAACTCGCGTCGAAAGCGCTTTTTCTCGCAGCAGATATCAAATAGGAGACCACAGACACTCATTGGCCGGAGACACTTGAAATTGCGTATTATTCGTAGATTGGATACGAGCGGAGCGGAGAAGGTGCGGTCAACCGGAGATCAACGAAGAAGATGATGAAAACTACAACGAAATCTTAACCGAAGGTAGTGGAAGCGACGTGGATCAATTTGACCAACAAATACCTATTCCAACCGAAGAACCACATGAAATCATCAAGCAATTAGAACAGATTTTTTTGAAAATGTAATTTTTTTAATTGCAATTTTATTATGTAATTTGCAACTTTTGGACAACACCATAAAGTTGCAATTTAGATTTTAGACAATTGTATTTGTATTACAAAAAAATCATATGTCTATTAAATAATATAAGAGGCACAAAAACAAAGATTGGGATGTTTTTATTACACTATCTTGTTTTGTTTATTGAGTTTTTTTTATACATATGTTATTTAAAAAAAAAAAAAAAAAAAAGGAAAACCCGACCCCGCCCCGCCCCGACCCGAGCCCGACCCGAGCCCGCCCCGCCCGATACCGACGGGATCGGGATCGGACGGACCGGAGCAGTCCCGCCCGCACCCGACCCCGCTAGGCCCGCTAGTCCCGATCCCGACCCCCGGATCGTCCCGCCCCGACCCCGACCCCGCCAGACCCGGCCCGCCAGACCCGAGCCCGGCCCACTGGCCACCCCTAGGTTTAACTGGAAAGGTATCATTTCTGAAGTAGAGGTTGATGATTACAGTTACAAAGAAAGAATTGTAAACAGAGAGTCAACTGATTGCTTTCTTTGAGGTAAGCTTATGTTGTTCTTTTTTCAATCATTTTTGCTCTATCTCTTTTTGTTGATTTTCTTCATAGATTTGATGTTTCTTTTAGTTTTTGGGTTGAAATCATCTTGCATGTTAAGTCTTTTGAATTTTTTGATTTCTCTATTAATGGATTCCTGGAAGTTTTCATATTTTTTTCTAACTTCATACCTTCTTATAGCAGCCTTAGTGATGATACTTATTGATGAATTTGATGGGTTATCTGCACTTGCAACTACTAATCTTTATTGTAGTTCTCGTGAAATCGCTCATTGTATTGACTTATCTAAGAAATGAAAACAAGAGGTGAATATATTAATATCAAACATCATCTTTTTATTCTGCAACAATGTTCTGTTGTTGAAATGGCCCTTAGTGTCAAGTAAATAATATCAGGATAAAATAATAGCCTTTTATATTGGTAAGGTTTCAAGCCATTTTTGGTTTCTATATAAACATATTTTTTCTGTTTATATGAGGCACACGTGAAAAGTACGTTGGTTGTCATGGTTGACATGTTGCAAGTAATAAAAGATTAGCTTTATTTGAAATTAAACTGAGATTTTGTTTTTCTTTTTCGTTTAATTTTTTGAACTAAACATCATTTTGACGTTGTTGCTATATTATTAGCTTTGAGATTATTTCTCACTATGGTTGATAAATTATGTAGGCAAACTCCCAGTCCTCAGTACACTATTGTTTGTCTTCAGCATATTCTTAGTGTTGTTGCATTTTCAAATAACCTTCAAAGATGACAAGAGGACAGAAATATGTCGAGAATTTGCAAAATCGGCAGTTCAGTACGTGGTTTATAGTAAATCATGACATACAATTCACCTATGCTTACTTATTGTACTTTAATGAGAAAATTAAAGTTTGTCAAGAAAGAAAAGCAATTTTGAAGAAAACATTACTGCATTCTGATTTTCGTATTATCCTTGGTTATATCCATATTTTCATTGAAGCTTCCGAACAACCTTATGGTGAAAGTTATGATCCACATAGGCTGCTATTAATTTTCAATATACAGAATCATGGCGACGGAAGCTACTACCTTGCTTCCTGATGCTAAAACTGAAATTGAAAAAGCAAAGTTGTTAAGCTCTGAATTTATACCGACTCATTAAGAGGTATTTTAGCTCACCATTCTCCTTTTGTAGTCTGTTGAAGGTTAATTTAAGCTCATCTGCCCTTGAAAGTAATTGTTCATATGACTACACCTCTGCTATGGGTAGTTATAAGTAACGAGTTTGTGTATATGCAGTAAGCCCCATCTATATGACTTAAAAGTCTATAAATCTAAGGTATATACACTTAATGTTAACATGTCTCTGGTAGCACTTTTATGTATCCAGCTAAATGTAAGTGATTTGATGTTCTGAAATTAAAAGGAGGAGACAAATGACATTCCATTTCACCTCTGCAAAAGAAAAAAAAAACAATTTATGATGTGCTATAGCCAGTATACTGATTCATCCCTGCTACTTGTGATCTTACCACCTGTTTTATTCTTTTAATTGCAGAATAAATTTGTCGCTATGGTTGAGAAGTGATGAAACAACGAAAAGAAAGAAGAATTGCAACCAATAACATCTGTCTTAGATAAGGTTAGATGATTAGTGACGAAGAAACATAATTACCAACTGAACCAGCTGAATAGTTGAAGATGCAACAAAAACTGGGGCCGAAACTCCATTAAAACTTGAAATGAAGGTTACCATCAAACTGCCATTTGTAATTCTTTCAAGATGACACAACAATTGATTGATTCTGAAGCTATAAAATGATACATCAAACAAATATAAGATTGCATTAACTGTTAGAAAATGAGATCTGTATGATAAGAAATGAATTGTAGAAACTAGATTAGGACGAGATGATTCTCTGTCCTTAGGATAATATTAGCCCCCACTATATTGCTGATGGGATTAACTTGCTAATTACCCCCAGGATTCCCTAATCTTAAGAACGAATTTTACAGCAACTTATTCGTTCTTCATGAACATGAATTGCTTGAAAGAAAGAAGGTTTTCTTGGTTGGAAGATATAAATTGCAAGTGATCTTTTAATCATGTGTCATTCCATATTTAAAGGAATCAAGTACCCTTTCATGAACAATTGTAATCTTTCATGAAACAATGTAATCTTTCATGAAGAATTGTGACTTTTCATGAAATCAACGTTTTTTTTTTAAAAAAAACAGCAAAAGATTAAATGATATTTAAGTGCTAAGTGCTAGTCTTTGATTAATAATATATTAGCATATTATTAATCCAATTATAAGCACATCCAAGCCCAATGCATGTTTGGCCCAACTAAATGAACTCTTTTCAATTTAATATACCAAGTACAAAAGTACTTATAAACACATCAAGCTTTTCTTATTCTTCCAATGTGGGACAAACTCCCATACACATCTTCCTAACAAACACAATTGAAGACTATATACAACATTAACTACACTCAATGTAGACAGCTGCTCCTATCATCTTTTTCAACTCCTTTCCCTAAGTAGAAAGAACGTATTAATAAGATTTCTGTAATAGAGGTTTACGCTGTTTCTAAATCTTCACTCTTCAAAGAGTATAACATCTCCGGTCCATTAATCTTACAAGGGACTACAGACAAATTCATAAAACAGAGATTTATAGATATAACTGTGATTATGGTTTTGAGATTGAAGTGTGATTCTTTGCTTATCCATGTTAGAGTTATTACGGGGATATCTCATAATTATCTCTCATTTATTATAATTGATAGTGTAATATGGAGCAGACTTAAGGCTTTAGCTTTGACTTTTGTTTGACAGTTAGCTATTTTTCTTACAAGACAATGGAGAAAATGTAGGATGCGGAGGACAAGAAAGGATGCAGGGTGCTTGAATAAAATTTAAATGAGCCCACCATTTGTTGATGCTGGTAAGGCAATGCCTGAATGTAAAATCATCTGATGGTGGATGCATGGTATGCTTAAATTTGTGAAATTGGCTGCTCCAGATGCTTCTTTAGTTCCTTGGTATAGGCTGGTTAGTGTTAGACTACTTTGAGAAGAATTATATGACTCACTAGTTTCCAAATTTAGCCTAGAGAATTGATCTCTTAAGTCGGCTTCTTAAGACATTCTTTGATGATGTATTGCCAAAGATGATTCTTACTTCCTTTATAACCCACATGTTCATTGTACTTTTGCAGAAATAAGAGTTTTAATTTTAGTAAAGTTCGTTTCTCTCATTTTTATATTCTATCAAAAACTAAACTACACAAATAAGCAATAATGTCGGGCACAGGCACAAGCCATCTAGTTTATAAAGAAGAGTAACCACTAATTTTCTTTTTCTCTATTTGTCACTTAATTTGGAGTTAACTAGAGTTTAGTTGAGAAGATTTGGAGAAAAGGCCACTTCAAGTTTCTATTTTGGTAGAAGGTCATTTAATTTCTTTTTCCTTTATTTTTCGGAATTGGGGTTTAGAAAAGGAGACATGGAGTACATTTCATAATATTTAAAAGTTTGGAGGATTTAACTTATACACTTCAGTCTCTTTTAACTTATATTTAAATATACAAAGACCCTCTCCCTCTCTTCACTTTCTAAAATCTGAATTCTCTCAAACTCCCAACCCATTCTTCCTCTCCTTCGAGCTTGGATATTGTTCAGTCGTCCTCCCCAGGTATTCTCTCTAATTTTTCAACTCTTTCGGTGCATTTTAAGCTCCATATTGCTCTAAAACTTTTTCTTCCTTTTTCGATTCATGGTGTTCATAAAGTTCTGATTTTTATTCAAAATTTTGAAAGTTTAGACTATTTTTTTTGTTTGTTTCGGTCTTTCTTTTTTTTGTGTTTGCTTATGTGTTATTTATACTTATTTTGCTTGTTTCGATCTTCCTTTTTCTGTTTTTGTTTTTTAAAAATACATTATGGTCTATTAATAAACTGTTGGTTGATTATTTTTATTTTTATATCGTGTTTGATCAACGTCTCTATTATTTGTATATGAATTATAAAAAATACATAGACGCAGAGGAAGAGGAGGGAAAATAGTGTGGCCTACTCAGACCCCATGGATGAGCATAGTATGGATGAAGATCAAGATGATCATGGTGATAGTTATGTTTCTGAGGATGATTCAAACCAAAGCAGTCTGGTTCTGATAAAGGTATTGATCCCTTATTTTGACGAGAAGGATTCAAGCTCGACCATGATGAAATTTCTACCACCGCCACTAACGCATGACGTACTTTTTGTAACGACCCGCCCGGTAGTTTTTAGCTAAAGACCCTTATTTTTTTATTTTACCCTTCCCGTAGACTCTGTGTGAGATTTGTGATGTGCGGGGATGGGTGTCCCGGATCCTAAGGTCCATTTATATGCATTCTAGATGAAAAATCCAAAAACCAGTAACTTAGAGTTGGATAGCTTGACCCAAAGTTGACTTTTGGCTAAACGGGTTCATTTCCAGGTTCCGTCGCTTCCAATAATTCTGGAGGGTCATTCATGACTTAGTCGATTTATTGGTTCTCTTTCTGAAGGCAATCAGATGTATTTTGTGGCCTTATTTGTAAAGTTTGGATTTTGTTCTCCTGGATAATTCTTTAGAAAAGTATGCTTTATCTAGGTTAAATGGGAAATCTGAGGGTACAAGCGAGTTCATAGCACTGTTTACCTTAGATGAGAATGTTTGGTTTGTGTCCAGGGGGTCTCAAGAGTGTTTCGGGTGTTGGATAGGAGCTTGGACTGATTTGCTATGGCTGGTATCTGGTGTCCTCTGCGGCAGCACCAGTTTCCGCTCTAGCATGTCCGCATCGGCAAGAGGTTGGCTCACCAAAGCGTAAGTTTGGGAGATAGTGCATTTCCACCATGGTGGAGGATTTGTTCGTAGGGGCGAGTCCGCCGCTGCGGAGTCGTGTTCGCTGTGATGCTGGGATGAAGTGTTAAGTGACACCGCCCCAGCAAGGGTTTGGTCCGCCGTAGTGGGTTCGTTCCCGGAGTCGATTCTGCCGGAGCAGAAGTACTGTATCAGGTGTCCTATAAATTCTTTAGGTCAGAATTCATTTCTCAAACTAGAAAACCTCGAGACTAGAGCCATCATAAGAGCATTTCTAGAGGTTTATGAGCAATTTTATCCTTGGGATAAGTGAGTCTTCCTTTGTGGATTAAGTTTATACTTTTACGTTCTTCATTAATGGTGATATAGTATGAATATAGGTGGGGGAAGATGAGTTATACATGTTTGTGAGATTAAGAGAGTTATGTTATTGATTAATGGGGTCTATGAATTAGTTTACTTGTATTATTATGAATAAGTGATGGATATTGTTAGACGATCATGTTTTAAGCCTTAATTTGGTTGTAGAAGCTTATTTCAATTGCGAAAAATTTCTAGGGTTTCAAATTGGGGTTTTTCGTATATTATCCAATTGAGAATTTAAATGTGTATAGATTTCCAATTAACTTAAGAATGTGACTACTTAGCATGTGTTCTTAGTAATTAAGTATTATAGTTCGAGACTTGGTAGCGTAGGCCCGGAATGGGTATTTAAAGTCTTATTTTATGTTGTCTTAGCCTTATATTAACGATATACTATGCATGATTAGACTTCGATTATCACGAGGCACAGAGGAAGGGCAAGGCAGTGATCGAGGCTTGATCGTGTAGCACTCATGTTCGGCTCAGAAATAGGCTACAGTTTAGTTTTTCAAGACTTTGATAGAAATGTGTAATTAATTATAAATATTGAGGGGTTTTGAGCGCATTTGGGGGTCCCACTTAGTCGGTTGTGATGAACGTCTGAGTGGATATCATTGTTGAACTGTGTTGGTGGGTGGTTTGGAGAATCAGCCTTGTGCTTGTTCCGACTGCTGTTTATTTGGGCTTGTAGCCATATGTGGGCTTGTCGTCATATTTGCCATTATTTGTTTACTCATCGCATATGCTTTCAATATGATATCCTGATTTTCACTTGGATTGCATATGAATTATTGTCCTTGAAAGCATGTGACATGTCATCTCTATACTTGATTACGTCTCATTATATCATGATATCTTGCCTTGTATTATCATTTGCATTTATACACTCATACTTATATGATATTGATGTGAGAGTGGTATGAATATGTTGTGGGTCCAAGAGGCCGAAAAGGTAAGAATACTATAAGATTATGGCATATTGATCAAATGATACTGATACGCGGGGAGATGAGTTCCACGCCTGCAACATGATAAGGCTCGAAAATGAGTCTTGGGCTCTAGTCAGATTCGTGTGTGGAATTCCGGCTGGCTAGTAGCGATATATGGACTTCATGGATCTCTCATGGGTGTACGTATCATAATAAAACCTTGATGTATTGTATAGCAGGTTGATTTGATACTAGTGTTATGATTATCATTACTTGTTCTAAAACTCTTTTGATCATGCGTTCAATGGATGAAGACTCTCATATGATGTATTAAAGTGTTATTATAATGTTTAAATAGTATCAAGTCTTTTTACTTATTTTTATTTATTTATTTATGACTTTTTTAGATAAATATACGCCTTTTAAGTATCATTACTTGTCCTAAAAATCTTTTGATTATGTTTTCAATGAATAGGGACTCTCATATGATGTATTAAAAATTTTATTATAACGTTTAAACAGTATCAAGTCTTTTTATTTATTTATAGTTTTTTAGACAAATATTGGCCTTTTAAGTATCATTATTTGTTCTAAAACTCTTTTTATCACGTGTTCAATTGATGGAGACTCTAATATTATATATTAAAATATTATTATAATTTTTAAATAATATTAAGTCTTTTTATTTATTTTATTTTATTTTTTATGATCTTTTTTAGACAAATATTGGTCTTTTAAGTATCATTACTTGTCCTTAAATTCTTTTGATCATGTGATCAATGTATGGGGACTCTCGTATGATGTATTAAAGTGTTATTATAATATTTAAATAGTATCAAGTCTTTTTATTTATTTTATTTTATTTATTTATGACATTTTTAGATGAATATTGGTCTTTTAAGTACCATTACATGTCCTAAAATTCTTTTGATCATATGTTCAATGGATGTGGACTCTCATATGATATATTAAAGTGTTGTTATATAATTTTTAAATAGTATTAAGTCTTTTTATTTACCATATTTCTTGTCCTAAAACTCTTTTAATCATGTGTTCAATGGATGGGGACTCTCATATGATGTATTAAAGTGTTATTATAATGTTTAAATAGTGGCATGTCTTATTATTTGTTTATGACTTTTTAGACAATATTGTCCTTGGTATTATTGATCATGCGTAAAGTCGAGCCTAAATGATAGCTGTTAGATATTGACGACAATTGGTTTATGATATACATATTTACGTCCCCTTAAATTTGTGATATTTGGGGTTTGGGGTTGTGGTTTGTGACAGGATTATCCTGTCACCTTGCTCATAGAAATCCAATTCCATCATTTTGAGGTCTCCTCTCATTCACTCATGTAATCACCACCTACTATAATATATTATGCAATCGACGCAATAATAAATCTAAAATAGACTATGGCTATGGTCTAAGACTGCAATCGACGCCATAATAAGTCATCGATGAAAAGCTGAAATTTTCACCGGAAATGGAATTTGAAAAGTGGAGAAATCAGGAGCTTTTAGAGGAAATATATATAATTGATTTTTTATTTTTTTTGGGGGTAATTGAAATGAAGGGAATTTTTTTTTTTTTGGAGTAATTAAAATGTTGGGGATTGAGGGCCAAAATGTATTTCTTAAAACTTTAAAGTTAGGATTGACAACAATAATTTCTGACGTGTTGATGTAATGGTGACGTAATAATTGATGATCTTTCCTCAAATTTCCAAAGACTTGTGGCCCTTTTGCAATTAAAGTGTTCAAAATGGCCTTCAGCGAAAAGCCCCAGTTTAGTTGTGCTAATATTTTCATAGCATAATTATAATTACTTATCAGGCTAATTTTTATCTATTGGGAGTAGTATGTAACTTATTTATATTTTTATTCCAACTTTTATGTACGATTGCTTTTACATATCTTTTTGGATGAATTAATAGTTAAAATTACTTTATGCTATGGAAGATATAATTTTTTTTTTATTATACAAACAAAAATGTGATAGGATAGATGAGACCTTTGCATTTTTAATGGAGTTTTAGGATTCAAACATTGACATGGATAATTTTTAATAAAGAATATCTTATCTATACATTAATAGATTATATATGATACATGAATTCGAATTAATAAACTATACATTAATAGATTATATACTATACATGAATTCGAAGTCGAATTAAGTGTGAATTTTAAGTTTTAAATACAAAATAAAGAACGAGAAAAAAGGTAAATTGATGACGTAGTGGGTTTTTGGTTGGGTAAAGAGTTTGGAGAGATTGTTAGTTGGATTAGATTCCCAAGTATTGGGCGAAAGCGGCTCCGGGTCACCGCGGATGATTGCTCCTCAGCCGTTGGATTCTCCTTTCAGCTTATTTATCTCTCTGATCAAAATCTTGATAGCCGTTGGATTCCGAGTAAGTGCAAAAATCCAATAAAGAAGCAAGTGGCAAAGTGGATGAGAACTAAATTGACCAAAGGAGGAACAGACACAGTACTACTGAAGTAGTACCAAAAGCTGACGTCTAGAATATACTCCTGTCCCAAAAATATTATTTTCGTTTGACTTGACATGAAGTTTAAAAAAATAAATAAAAAATTTAAAATATGTGATCTAAAACAAACTTTAAATATTTGTGCGACTATAAAAAATTATCTCACAAAATTAAATTATTTTTAAATATAAAAAAAAATGTTATGAACTTTTTTACTTCCTTTGGGATGGATAGGATGGAAAAGGTGGTGTCACAGCTGAGTAAATGATTTGACTAGGCTCATCTAGAAGAATATCTTAGGAAGATATTATTTTGATGATATATGTTTCCAGCGAATGTATGATTAAGACATCCATATGATTTATGAGTTATGAGTATGACTACTTGAAGTAAAGCAATGCAGCCAAAGCTGCAGACAGTGGTAATTAAAAGACAATTTTAGATGAAGTTATTGTGAATACATTTCTAGAAATTTATTAAATAATATGTTTAAAAAATATTTGGCACATAAATCAATTATATGCAAGGTATCAAAATATATCTTTAGAATTATATTTCTGATGATGTTATTGTGAATACATTTCTAGAAATTTGTTTTAGTAATATAATTGAATTGTGTTTTATTAATAATATCAGATTTTATCTTTGATTTGTTCATTTATTCGCCTATTTTACCGATATCGCTTATAAGAAATCATGTGTAAGCCACTAATTGTTTGAACAGAAGAAAAAAAAAGGAGAGAATTCAAGCAATTTTCTCAGACGAAGTTGAGGTGATATTATTACGTAGTAGTACTATTTTTGTGAATATTTGTTGTTTCTGCATTCGTTTGAGCGAGTACGAATTGCAATAAAAATACTACGTCATTGAAAACCCAATGTGCAATGATCAAATTAAAGCAGACATTATATGTGGAGTGGAAAGAGAAAAAATGTGACGATGAAATAGAAATAAAATTAGGTCACCGTCACTTTCTTGTCTGGGCGGATGTGGCGTCCTTATCCTCCCAGCTACAGCTGAAGCATTTTATATGCTTTGAATTAATTGGTTAATGCCCCCACAACATTGGCTTGTCAACCTACACCCATGTATGTGCTTGATGTGGAAAAGTTTTCCATGAAATCATTGCATTCTATTTTTTTTTTGTTTGATAATTCAGGTTTTCAGACTTGCGTCTGACTACTTCACTGATATTACTCAGACGTCCTGGAGATAATAGCACCGGTCCTTCAACAACTATCACCAGGTAAATCGCGGGATGTGCTCCGGTGACCAGTTTTCTGGGAGCGTACAACCGATCAATGAGACAAGGTCAAATTCCCCAACATGCGACTTTTCTTCGTGCTTGCGGGGAATCGAACCCACGCTTGTCCCATGCCAGGTAGCGTCTTATAGCGCCTGTGCTTTGCCACCGGACTATGCCCCCGAGGCCACCGGAATCGAACCCCTCTCTCTCTCTCTCTCTCTCTCTCTCTCTCTCTCTATATATATATATATATATATATATATATATATATATATATATATATATATATATACTCCCTCCGTCCATTTTTATTTATCATGTACTCCCTCTATTTCTTAATAAATAATTGTTTTAACTCATGCACACCTCTTAAGAAATTGCTCACTTTTAAAAACTTATAAGTATTTTTACTAACTTACCCTTAATCAAATTGTGTTTACATAATTAAATGCCTAGAAAAAAAAAGATAGTTAATGAATCTTGATTATTTAAATAAGGGCAATTTTGGAAGAATCTACCTAAAGTATTCTTGAAATTCTAAAGTACCAAAAAATCACTTATTAGAAAACGGAGGAAGTATATTAAAAATAGTTATCTATTATTACTTGTCCAGTTTGAAAAATAAAGAGATAATTTATCATTTTGTTTCTTTTTTACCTTTATAATTAATATTGAGTTGAAAAATTCAAGGATTCTTAATGGTTGCATAACTTTTAAATGATGTTTTATTAATTTCAATCACTAGATGACTTAGTAACAATGAGGGGTTATATATAAATTTGTTATTCTATTTTTGACTCCTTAATAGGTGTGTCAAATCATGACAAGTAAAAATAAACTGAGAAAGTAATTAATATTATGAATTACTTCGCTCACTTTTAAGAGTGTCATTCAGAGAATAGGTTTTGAACTTTTGATTAATCATCCTAATTAATATATCACTAGTAAACTTGTCAGCATTTTGCGCAGTCTTAAAAGATATCAGACGATTTATGAAAGAATATTTTATTGAATAGAAGAAATAATTTTTGTTCACGTATGTGCATACAAAACATAACTATATAAATAAATTAAATCACAAATTCATTATCATTATGTTTATGAAATAATTCTTTCAATTAAAAATATGCATTCCAATTAGAAATTGATATTTCTAAGCAAAGATGTGGTTGAAAAGTATATACGCGTCAAACTTTTCTTTTTTGTTTGTGTAATACCAGCTTCTTTTCCATTAAGATTTCAGAATCTATTTATTTCAACAACATAAAATAAATTAATATTTATTAACTATAATTACAAAAAGTTGAGTTATCGTCATATATAATAAAATGATAGGAGTAGAAAACAAACCCACGAACAAAGGAGGAGAGTGACAACACCACACTAAGCCTTTATACAAATTTTTATCATCACCTGCACATTAAAGAAAATGGAGGACAATTACCACTTTCCAATATGTAAGGATTTGGAAAGAGGAAAGTATCAAAGTATTAAATATTTTGGACTTTATAGAATAAAGCTAATGAAAAAATGAAAAGAAAATGCAAAAAAAACTTTAAAAAATAAATATGTTTAGCCAAAGAGTCATTTTTAATATATGACATTAATTTATGAAAGAAATAATTCCTTGATTATTTTCATTAATGAAAGAGTATATATACAGTTTACAATTTTCATAATAGGAAAATCATATTTTCATTCTACTTTCAAAGCCCTAGTACAAGAATTCTATAATTATGGTAAATATACAATTTTAATTATGATATAATTTATACCAATTCGGTACACTACAAATATACAAAATCGTGTACAATGTGACAAAAAATGAGACTAAATATACATAAGATATACACGTATTATGTATATTTAACACACCCTCGCAGTCATAGCGGGCAGTCTTCGTACGCTGAGACTGTCCCTAAAATCTTCAAAAAGGACCAAGGGAAGACCCTTTGTAAAGATGTCTGCAATTTGATACTTGGAAGGGACATGGCAGACGCGTACTTGTCCACGAGCTACCTTTTCACGAACAAAGTGAATGTCTGTCTCGATATGTTTGGTGCGCTGGTGCTGAACCGGATTACCAGAAAGGTAGATGACGCTAACATTATCACAATAAACCAAGGTAGCTTTCTAAATAGGACAATGAAGCTCTAAAAAAGATTACGTAACCAACAGGATTCAGAGGCCATATTGGCTACCCCTCGATACTCGGCCTCTGCACTAGAGCGTGATAAAGTCGACTGACGCTTTGCACACCAGGAGACCAAGTTATTACCAAGAAACATACAATAGCCAGACGTAGACCGTCTGGTGTCTGGACAGCCACCACCCCAATCAGCATATGTATACGAGACGAGTGTAGACATCGGCGAAGGATATAGATGTAAGTCATAGTCAAGTGTCCCCTGGATGTACCGAATAATGCGTTTGAGCGCATTCATGTGCTCAACCCTGGGATCATGCATAAACAAACACACATGTTGCACGACATACATAATATATGTTCTCG
This sequence comes from Anisodus tanguticus, assembly GCA_034509755.1. Classification (NCBI taxonomy): domain Eukaryota; kingdom Viridiplantae; phylum Streptophyta; class Magnoliopsida; order Solanales; family Solanaceae; genus Anisodus; species Anisodus tanguticus. The sequence continues at coordinate 27,429,186 of CM067556.1, forward strand.
TAAACATAAGATATTGAAGGGCCCCTGCAAGGCTGCGATAGCGGGTCGGATCCTCATAAGGTGAGCCAGCCGCAGCACCCAACTTAGGTTTAGTATCAACCGGAGTGGAATTGGACTGACAGGATGACATCTCAGCCCTCTCAATGATCTCAGCTGCATACTTCCTCTGGGATAAGAACAACCCACCTGCATGACGAGTGACAACAATCCCCAAAAAGTAACTCAAGGGCCCCAAGTCTTTCATAGCAAACTCAGAACTGAGCATTGTCATGATAGACTGGCGTAATGCATCAAAAGAGGCAGTCAAGATAATATTATTCACATATAATAGTATATAAGCCAAGGAAGAACCACGACTATATATGAACAATGAATTATTAGACCTGCTGTGAGAAAACTCAAGAGTCGAAACATAGTCTGCAGACCTCTTATACCAAGCCCGTGGAGACTGCTTAAGCCCATACAAGGACTTCTTCAGCAAACAGACATGATGAGGATATTTTGGATCCCTAAACCCCAAGGGCTGATGCATATAGACTGTCTCCTTGAGATCACCATGTAAGAAATCATTATTCACATCTAACTGATGAATGGGTCATGCTTTCGAAAGAGCCAAGCTGAGCACAGTGCGAATGGTAGCCATCTTGATCACCTGACTAAATGTCTCACCACAATCTACACCAACATGCTGAGTCTTACCAGCACCTACAAGACGAGCCTTACGCCTCGCAAACGAACCGTCAGAGTTGTCTTTATGAGCAAAAATCCACATAGACCGAATAATATTAACACCAAATGGATGGGGCACCAACTCCCACGTCTTATTATCAATAAGAGCATTATATTCGTCGGTCATAGCAATTTTCCAATTTGGGTCATTTAAAGCAGACACATGATTACGGTGTAAGGGTGATTTAAGAAAATTAGAAATTAAATTAAAATATCTTTTTGGTTTAAAAATATCCCGTTGACTACGAGTGACCGATCTTTGACTCGGGGGAGAATTGGGCGGATTTTGGGAAATATCGGGACACGTGATGGATGACCAGCAGGCAGTGGGCCTGCTGGCCCAACTCGGTAACAGGAACTGGAAACAGGGACTGGAACAGTGGCGGTAATGGGCTGGGTAACTGGCCCAATTACCGTTACTAGCCTAGTAACTGGACTGGACACATTGGCGGGAACTGTAGCTGGTGACAAAACAGTGGGGCCAGCGGGCAGTGGGCCCGCTGGTGGATTTGGGGTGCGGAATACGTCCAAAAAATGGTGAATAATATACGGAAATATACCATCATTCAAAAAATTATACGAACTAGGCACGGATTACTAACCTTAGCAAACGGAAATTAGAATTCATAAAAAATTACATGGCGACTAATGATGATTTTATTAGATGATAAATCAAAACATTTGTAACCACGATGATTTGACGGATAACCCAAAAACACACATGGGGTAAACCGGGCCTGAAGTTTGTTAATTGTGGTGGACGGAAAAAGTGGATAACACAAGCACCCAAAGACCCTAATATGTGAATACGAAGGAGTCTTATTATATAAAATTTGAAGAGAGGACGAATATGTCAAACCTTTAGAAGGAAGAATGTTAAGAAGATATGTAGCCATTTGTAGAGCATGATGCCAAAAAGAAGGAGGTACGGAAGCATGAATCAATAAAGTTCGGACAATGTTATTAATGGTACGAATTTTGCGTTCGGCTTTCCCATTTTGTGAAGACGTATGAGGGCAAGAAAAATAAAAATTAATCCCATTAGTAGCACAAAACTCCCGAAACACCCCATTATCATATTCTTTTCCATTATGACATTGAATATTTTTAATTTTCCGTTTGAATTGGGTTCTAATGAATGCTCTAAGTTTTAAGAAGGTGGAAAAAACTTGAGATTTTTTCGCTATCGGAAAAGTCCATAAAAACATAGAATAATCATCCAAAAATAGAACATAATACAGATGACTCAAAGAACTGAGAACAGGAGATGTCCATAAATCGCTATGAATAATATCAAATGGCATTAAAGTATGAGAATTAGAGTCAATAAATGGCAACCTAACATTTTTTCCTAAAGAACAAGATTGACAATTAAGACTACTACGTGTACCCTTACATGAAATAAAATTATTTTTATCTATGGAAGATAAAATAGACAACCCCGGATGACCAAGACGAGCATGCCACAAGGGAGGAGCAAGGGCTGCAGAAGCTGATGGCAGGACTTGACTCGAGAAACCAGACCTTGGCGTGATAGGATAAAGATCTCCCCTACTATCACACCTCATGAGAGGACTCCCCGTCTTGAAATCATTCACAGAAAACCCAAACGGATCAAATTCAACAAAAATTGAATTATCAGTGGTGAACTATAGATAGACACCAAATTTTTAATCAATTTAGGGGCATGAAGGCTATTTTTCAAGATAAGGGGTGGATGAGGGGAGATAAAGTTTTATGACCATAACCACGAATCGGAATAGAATTACCATTACCAACAATTAGGCCCCTCGTGTTGCTTAAATTGGAATAAGATGAGAGCGTACCTTGATCGGATGTCATGTGGGTGGTAGCTCCGGTGTCCATGTACCAATTTGGGTATGGTGGATTTAATCCAAGTGTGTGCTTTGTGGTTTCAATGTCGGTTTATGTGGGGTCCGCTACATAGTGGGCCTGCAGAGGCCTAGGCCTAAGAAACCCAGCTTGCTGCCCCTGCCAATCACTGCATCAAACAAAACTGGGCCGCTGCGAATTGGGCATGAAAGGATGGCCAGCCCACTGCCCGTGATATGGAGTTCCAGAAAAATAAGGGTTGTTGGGCCATTGCCCACTGGCCCAGGCCTACGGTCAGGGGCCCCAAGGCTGGGACTAGTTGGGTTGTGGCCCACTGTTGTTGGGGTGGGATCCACTGCCGCCCCCACTGCCGCCGGTACTGCCGTCCACACTGCCGCCGTTACCACCGCGTTTGCCACCGCGATTTTTTCCATTATTTTCCTTAGTATTCTTGCTGCCACCGTGAGCATGGTTTTGGCCAGAATTATCAACAAAACCCGGAGAATTTATGGACGACGTCATTATGACTACGAGACTAGCCCCGGTAGCTGCCTTCTTAGCCAAACCGACTTCTTCCAAAGTAAGCATGAAGCGGGCTTGATATAACTCTGGGAGAGGGTTACTTTGATGAAGTAGAGTCCCAACGCCACTATAGGCCTCGGAGAAGCCAGCTAGGGGTGAGCGGGTCCGGGTACCCTAACATTTTTTAACTACCCGGGTCCTACCCGGTAAAAAATCGGTTCCTAAATTTACTACCCGAAACCTACCCGTAGCAATCATTACTCGGATCCTGCGGTTCCGGATAGGTTCCCGGGTACCCTGTAAAAAAAACACAGATTAAGCAACATTTTTTAGCCTATGAGAATAAAAAAGAATTCTAAAATAATTTCATCCAGTAATTTTTTAGCCTGCAATCGGAGTTTTTAGTATCCTTATAAGAAGTTTTAGAAAATGTATTCATTGTAAAAAAAAAAGCTAATTCTGTAACCAACACCTAAAATTGCAAGCCAAATTTGACACTCAATTAATTGAACGTGTTGATTTCAAAATAAATTTGGAAATATCTGAATTAAACTTATTTTCGTGTTCATAAGCTCTTTGATACAAAAGAAAAGCTTTATTATACTAGTAAATCCCTAAATTTCATTTTCACAGCTACAAAAATATACACAAATTTTAAAAATAGATTTACATTTTAAATCAAAAAGTAATACATATTGAAGATGAGTATCACATGAAATAGAACATAAGCATATGTTAGTAAAAAGAAATTGAAGAGTTAGATATGAACCCAGATGCATTTTATGAATGACGTGAACACAACCAAGGGAGAGAAAGAGACAAAGGTGAAGCTTCAACGACGACAACGATAAGTTGAAACACTCGGAAATTTTTCCATGTTGATGTGGGAAAATTCCTGCTCAAAGGTAACAGCTCTGAAATTCTTATTATCTTGGAATATATCACGTACTCTATTCCATGCCGCCATCACCGTATCGTCTGGTTCGATAATTGTTTGCAAGAGGTCTGTAGAAATATTGGTGTAAATCCACTGAAGAACGGTAGCATCAAGAGTCGTCCATAACTTTGGATCATCCTCGGGTTTGGGCACCTCCGTATACTCAGGAGCCGCGGGGATTATGTGATAGAGGACGTGATGCGAGTGTGCATGAACTTTGAACAGTTCGGCCCACGTCGCGTATTAGACGTTTTCTATTTCAAGAATGATAGGGATATGATTCTTGATGTTATAAACAACAAGGGCAGGGTGAAACGTGTTCTTTGACGTAGACATAATGAAAGAACAATACGTGATTGAGGAATTTGGAAGAGAAATTTGGGAAGAGGAGGATACCGCCGGGCACGGAAAACTAGAGAAGGGAGCTCGGATTCCGGCGAACTATTTGGACGGAAATTGTTGGAAGAAAAATATTAACCTAGACTTCTGATACCATGAAAGAAATAATCCCTTGATTATTTTCATTAATGAAAGAATATATATACAATTTACAATTTGCATAGTAGGAAAATCCTGTTCCTATTCTTCTCCCAAAACCCTATTCTACTTGTACAAGAATCCTATAATTATGGTAAATATACAATTCTAATTATGGTACAATTTGTACCAATTCGGTACACTACAAATATACAAAACCGTGTACAATGTGACAAAAACCGAGACTAATATACATAGGATATACACGTGCATACCGTGTATATCTTATGTATATTTAGTATATTTAACAATTTAGCAGTGCTTTGCATCTTCAGAAGTTTTTTTTTACAAATTTAATTGATATCTTTATCCTTTGAGTTTAGGCCTCGGCTCAAGTCTTTTTTTATGCTAGCAATTGTTCCCCAAACAACTCTCCAAAAGGGTACTGAAAGGGATCTTTTTAGAATCAAAATGTATATACATAATGCAAGTAAAAATTAAGCTGACATGAAACCAAAATAAAGGAAAATAATTTTTTTAATAATAAGAAGACAAAGTTATTAAACAATTACTTGCTAAGAGAGGTCAACAAAGACAAAAAAAATTAATTAGAGAAGCAAAACAATAGTCCTATGCATAAGAAAACTTTGATAAGAAATCATAGGAGCCTCTAGAAGTATGTATAACCACAAATTACTCTAGTAAATCAAATTACTTTGACTCATGTAAGATAATTTGTCAATTTAACTATCCAATAAAATTTAGAATTACCTGACGGAAAGTAACATTGGAGTTTTTCACCAAATTTAGTGAGGAAGCTTTTGGAGCCTTGTGTCTAAACCTGAATCATTTTATTGAGTGTTAGAATTTGAAGAAGTGCAACATTAATACAGCAACATTAATACCTATTAAAAAATATTAATTATGGGAAAGGGGAAGAGATGATTGAATTGAGTTTCTGCCAAAAAATTTCAAGTCGTGCAACATCAATGCGTCTTAATGAATATTAATATTAATATTAATTATGGAGAAAGTGGAGATCTTTTAGCCTTTTAACATAAGTTGAAGGAAGATAATAAAGGGAAAATTGCCAAAAAAAAAAGGAAAAATAAGATAAATAGAGTTTTTCGTCATAGAGGGATGACACATCACCTTCACCTTATCTATGTGTGACTTTTTATTATATATAAATTAAGTGGTAAATATTTTACATTATTAGTTTCACCGCCTTATACTACAAATTTGACAGGCTTGACTACCTCTGATTTTAGAAGGTATATGAATGTAAATGCTACATCGAATATATTCACGACAAAATTATTACATTATGTGCAACAGTGCAAGTATCAATACATTTCTAAAAATCACTATTTTTTCATCTAAATTTTCATTGACGGTTGGTAAGAAAACTAAAATACTAATATTTTCAAATGAAAAAATTAAAAAAAATTTAGTGTTTCAATAAGAACATGTTTTCACCATGTGTTCTTCAAGTGAGTTGGTTTGAAAAAAATGAAATGAAAAAATCATATTATGTGACATAAATTTTTCACTGAATTTCCGTGGGAAAAAAATCTTTGGTTCTAATAGTAATATAAGTGAAGCATCATATGATGATATCACGATCGTGCTTATGTCCTATGGTGAGACCTTATGGGGAAAGGGCCAACCCAATAGAGACAACATACTCCCTACTTCAATCAAGCGCGCTTTTATATTAGTGGATTCATCTCACTATATTTTATGTAAGATTAAAGGCAAAAACTGACTCATCATAACTTCTCCAAAATCAACAATTGTCTTGTTAGAAAAACTCAACTTCATTTCAAGTAGAAGCAGATACAAATCTTAACAAAAACATCCAAGAACAAAATTGTTTCTTAATCTTTTTCACTAAAATTGTTCGGAAAAACAAAAAATTGAGGAGATCCCACGCCCACAACTCGCCAATTTCAATCAGACAGCCGAAGGCTATTGTTCGTCATTTTTCAGTTTCTTTTTCATGGTTATATACGATCCTCGTGATGTTGGTTGTGGTTAACCTAAATTATGTAAGATGAATTGAAATGTCTAATCATTCATTTAAAAATTTAAGCTATTATAGTAATTTTATTTTTAATTACTTAACTATGTCTTCAATACGCCCCCTCATATGCACATCTAATTCTTTTCTTGGCCCAGGCACGTGCTTTTTTATAATGGGTGATAGTGGGAGTCATATTCAGAATCTATGCACTATTCGAATACAATGACGAAATATATTATTATTTCATCCATAAGCTTAAGCTTTAGGTAGATATCACACTTTTAATTATTAGATTACGTGTTCAACATAATAACTCAATTTTTTCAGTAAAGTCAATTGAAACTTACAAAATTATCGGGACAAAGTTATGAATATAAAATATTGAACAGGATACAAGGAGTTAGAGACGATTTGCTAAGATGAGAAATGGGGAGGCATAAGAATATAGATTACCTATAAGTTCTCTGTGCAGTTTGTTGGCTTTGGTAAAGAAAACAATTGTTGTAACGCATAACATAATTGGTTTCTTTCCATTTTTCCTTCTCAGCAAAAGTAAAAGGAAAGTTGAGATGTGCATCGAGCATCTCAGAAAGACCAAAATTTCAGTGCATGCAATCAGGAAGGAAGTTTCACTACTAGAAATAAAAGTTTTCCATCAACATGCGGTGAAAATTTTATAATATAAAATATGATTTTTTCAACTCATTCGCACCAAACCAGTTCACTGGAAAAACACATGATGGAAAATAAGTTCCCATTGAAATAGTGAAAAACTTTCTAATTTTTCCGTGTGCAAATACTATTTTTTAGATTTTTCCCACTAATATTCAGTAGAAAATAGTCACTGAACATCTTTCGGTGAAAAATAGAGATTTGTTTAGTAGTGTTTCCATGCGTGCTGATTAGCTAGAAAGAAATGGAGGAACTATTTTTGGGATGATTCCAAGTTGAAGTGATCCAAGTGGTTGACATGCGTGCTTAATGAACAGTAGCAGAATATCTTAAAAAGAACTCAACTAATTGTATCCAACTCTATTTTTGTCATTTCCCCCAGATTTAATAGTAGAAAAGAGCCATAGAAATCAGAATTCTCAAGTTTACCATGTATATTTGGGCAATATCTATTTGGGGAGCAGATCTGCTCCAGTAAGTGTCAATGGGTTACCGGATGAAAGCCACTTGGCTGCTTAGAATTTGATGGTTTGGATGGAATTTTTTTCTGTGTTCATTAAAAAATGATTAGCAAACATAATTATTATTAAAGAATGATATATTTGAAGAAGGGAAAATTGCCAATATATAGTTAATTTATTTCACTTACAAAAAATCAATAATTATAACAAACATGTGGGTTGCATCCAGCATACCATTGACAATTACTGTAAGATTAACTGAAAAAGAGCATGTGGAACTAATAAAATTTGTGTGATTAAACATGAGTTTCATTTGGATAAAAAGTTGAATTAGACTCAGTGAAATCCCATTAATAATTCACTTGTAATACTTTTGAAATAAGTTTTTAACTCATTGAATCATAAATAACATTTCAGTATTTAAAAATATTGAATTTCAGCATTTGCAAATAATAAGGAGTATATCAAGTGTGTTTTCCGATGAAAATGATTCTAACAAAAAATACAGTTAGAAATTTATATTTTAGGATTTAAAGACAAGTAGGTTGTATCCGATTGGAAAACCTCCTCGGTGAGTCCGGTGTCACTAGCTAGGTTACATGTGTAACACATAATAAGATAAGTTAGTATAGAAATAAACAAGCAAGATAAGTAAATGAGTTAGATTTGGAGTAAACAATAGGAAATAATGGACAAATGCTCCGTTTAGTATATTTCTTAGAGAGAGAGATCTGGGTTACAAGTGTGAGCTTAGAGAGAATACAATGTGCGATTCTTTCCCTTCTAAGTCTTAAATATATAAGACAAAACTAGACTATAATGTCCCCCCTAAAGTTATGACGACGTGAGCGCGCTGATGTCATCGTGCCCACGCGCGCTGTGACGCTCTGGTCTAGGACAACTGATGTGACGAGAGTTGTTGGAAGTGGAATATAGTTGTATGAAGCTCCGGAACCATTTAAGCTTCTTGAATACGCTAACGCACCCGAAGGCGTTTCTACCCAATACAAAGTGAAATTTGATCCATTTCATGAGCTCGGGAAGTGGAAGAGTCCGTGTGCCTTTTCAAAACTTTTTCGCGGGAACTGAAACGTCACATATTTTCCCTCTATCAAACATTTCATCAAGTGATTATTAAATGCGTTCAGTAACTCATTCTATGGCGCCCTTTAGGAGACACCGATTGACGCTTACTGACAATGCACGCCGCTTCATTTACCAAGGGTAATGATTACCCCAACTTGCTATATAATCCAATAATCTCGATCACTTCTCCTCACTCTCATTCTTATCTTTCCCTTTCAAGAAATCACAATTTCTTGTTTCCCCAATCTCACTATGTTTACTGCTTCATCTTCATCAAGTTTATCATACGATCTTACCCTCGCCAGAATGAGGTAAGAGCTCGATGCTACTACTGTGACCTCCGTTCATCGCCGGCCGTCGCCCCGAGCGTTACTTGGGCTATTGACCTTGGCTCTTCTGCCTCTGAAATCATCCCCTCCAACTTTAATTTTGAGAGAAATTTCCACGTCAACCTTCGCTACGAGCTTGTGGAGGGAATTACTTCGTTGATCGACCATTCTATCATTCCTCAGGTCCGCACTGACTGTCGGTGGGGCTTGGATGTGGAAGTATTCCCTCCTCCGACTAATGCCATCATCACTCTGCACATCCATGGGATGTCTTTGATTTACACCTACTCTTTTGTTATTGGGTTTGGCCTCCCGGTTCACGTGGTCGTAAATGCATTCTTTCGTCGTTACAGCGTGTGCTTAAGGCAATTGTCCCCACAACTTGGAGAATAGTCTGATGCCTGCAGCACTTGGCAGATCTAGTCCACCTTCCTTTCACTCTAGATCATCTGATCCATCTTTACGCCCCCGGGGTGCTTCGTAGGGGGATAATCAACTTGGCTTATCGGGCTCCCGATTCCTAATCAACAACACTGAAGATGACCATGATCGAGGGTGGTGTAACTGATTCCTATTGATCTATACCCACCACCTCCATGATGCTGATCTCGATCCTCTACTGGAGCAGTAGAACAATGCTCGTGAGTATTCGTGCATTAACTTCTCGTATTCTTTTTACTTCTCTTTTAACCATATCATATTTACTTTTCCAATAGTCCTGATAGTGCCCGAATTCTTGCCCGACATCTTCGGCTGGGTCATGGGCTTGCTCCATGCTTCTCACGGGGTCGAGCAAACTTGGAGGGTTATTTCTGTCGATAAATAGATAAGGAAAATCCATGGTAAGTTTCTTCTCGCCGTCTTTGAGCTTCTATTAAAAATGTCATCCTTATTTTCCCTTTTCCCATCTTCCAGGTTTCCCCGCCCACGGAGGTTCTACCAAGAAGATGCTTTCTCATGATGAGGCTCGAGCCCGTATTACTAGGGCTGTTGCGGAGGCAAGGGAGAGCAAAAAGCAGATGCTTCCAAATAAGACTGGGGTATCTTCCTCTGGAATTGGCTCGCATGTCAGAATGCGTCATTGATTCAATGAGTATTGGAGATAGGAAATACAGCGGGTGGTCTATGTGGAAGATGACGAAGGAAAAGTCGCAGAACCCGAAGACGCAAGAGCCCTCTCAACCGAAGTCATCAGGGAGTCGGGAGTTAGTGAAGGATAACCCGGCAGCATAAAGGGTGGATATGAGGGTGATGGCCCTTCGATTCTTTCCCCTCCTGCTGTTGGTTCTGATCTTGGTTTGGAAGCATCCTTAGCCCATCTTGCGAGCATATTTCTTCAAGTAACCCGAGTCTTTTTTCCTCGTACCATCTATCTTTAGGGTGAGCATATAAGCTAAGTTTTTTCCATTTGATCTTCTTTTAGGGGCATGCCGCCATCTCTTCTACCATCGAGCTTTTCAAGAGCATGCCCTCGTCTTCTCAGGACGTAGAGAGGATGACAGAGGAAAACCGATGCCTCCGGGATGAGATTGCCTAGCTCCGGTCCAAGCATAGAGATCTCCTGGAATAAAGGAGCACCTTAGAGGGTTGGTGGGAAGAGGCTAAGAAGCCTCTGGCAATTCGGGAGGAGATTTTCTGAACCATGACCCAAGCTCGCAAATTGATGGGGGAGAGGTTGGTCTAGGCTGAGCTTGATCGTGATGCTGCTCGGGCACGCGCACAAGCGCTTATGGCTTCCTGTACTCGACTTCGATCCTAGAATCAGCGTCTTATACTTCGTTAGAAGGCTGATCGGCAAAGGGCCACTCTGCTTTGGGACTAGTATATCCTCCAAAATTGGTTTGAGGTCTTACAATGCGTGGATAAGGGCAAGATTTATGTCTCCTCGGCCCTTAAAGATGCAGATGTGGATTTAGGAGCGGCTGTGGAAGATATGGATGAGTTATGTGAAGAGACATCTCCCTCATCCGATGCTTCTGCTAGCTCCTCTGGTGGCGAGAGCGCTCCCTCCCCCCCGAATTAGCTTTGTATGTCTTGAGCCTCTGGTTATTGGTTTGGAGGCCTTCCAAGGGTCTGTTCCTGCGGCAATGATCAGAAGTGATACCGGTGGCTGGTGCTAGTTTTTCAGCTCTAGTGAATCCGTGATAGGCCTACCTGCCCTTTTAATGAGTGTTTCTGTGATGGGCATGTGTGCCCTATGATGGATGTTTTTTTTCTGTTACCATTTTGGCATGTGCGCCATACGATGTTCAATGGATACTTTAGGACCCTATGCATATTGTTGTCTTAGTTTTGAGCCTCTGTGCTATTATTTTGTTGGATCTTTGGGGGCCGTACGCTCCTTAAAAATATATTTCTGTATGAGCATTTCACGCTCCTTTTGTATTAATGACAATCAGTAGTTTGATTTCAATTTTTCTTTCTCACGCTTTGACATGCGCTTTGTTTTTTGCAATAATTGCGATCATATAATGACCTATTGTCTTTTTAATTTACACTTAACCGTTGAGGCATGACCGCCGTGCCCGTCTACCGGAACTTTGCTAATATTCGAGTGTTTGTTGTTTAATCCAAGGTTTGACGACTGATGCACGCTTATCTAATTTTTGCTTTTTGTGTTTGAGGTCGTCTTGCCTTGACCTAATCTGGGAATGTCACATTCGAAAATGCTACCGCAAAATTGGATGTTTTAAAACATCCAATTTTGAAATAAAGGAAGATTCTTTATTTTCGGTGCTGATAGGGAAGACGTCTCAACCCAATATAAAGGCACAAAAGGTTCATAAAAACTCTATGCGCGGAGGCTCTATGGTCGTGTCGTGTTGTTTGAAGCAATTTTACTGGGTCTTATGGCTTCGGAGTTCAGTTTTGCCCCAAACGTTCTTTCAATGTACAACTTAGTCAGAAAAATCAGTTAAGGCCTTTTCATTTCATTCTTTTAAGATTACAAGGGATGACTCGTCCTGCAAATACATGATCCCTCTTTTGAGTTTTTACAAAGTTATAAAAAAAACTGGGCGAGTGCAGTGACTGCCAGCAGTCCCAGTTTGATCAAGTTCGTCCTTGAAGAGATTTCGTCGTTTGAACATACATACCCATTCTCTCCCCCAGGAACTCAAGTGCAAGGTATTGAGGAGTCAAGTTTTGGGATGCGATACACCAAGCTTGATGTGCCTTTGAGCTATTGCCTCATTAAAAACCTTGCCGAAAAAACCCGATTGGGACAAATCCTCGGTCAAGAAAAAGAGTGCAATGTGTATCCGTCCCCTCTGGGGAGACTACGGTTTCGTGAACAGTCCATGTTAAGGAAAAAGACAATTAACCGAAAATATATGTTTTTTTGAAGACAAAACATACTTGCCTTCCTTCAAAGGTAGAATCTCTTCAGGTTACTAATGTTCCAGTTGTTGTTCAGTTTTTTTCCGGAATCATCTTTGATCCAGTAGGATCCTTTTCCTGCAATTCCTGTTATTTGATACGGTCCTTCCTAATTTGCTTGCAGTTCATCCGAGTTCGGATCCCTTGTTGCAAGAGTGACTTTTCAGAGGACGTAGTCCCCGATTTTAAAATGCCTTAAATTCGTCTTCTTGTTAAAGTACCTCTATACTCTTTGTTTTTGTGCAACCAAACATACAAAAGCCAATTCTCTGCGTTCCTCCAATAACTCCAATTCTACCGCCAAAGATTCTTTGTTAGATTCTTCGGTGCCCTGGATATACCGAAAGCTAGGTTCTCCAACTTCTACGGGTATCAAGGCCTCGGCTCCGTAAACTAGGTAGAAAGGGGTTTCGCTAGTGCTTGTCTTGATCGTGGTCATGTAAGCCCACAACACCCCAAATAGCTCTTCTGGCCACTTTCCTTTCGATCTTTCCAACCTCTTCTTGATGTTTTGGATAATAGTCTTATTAGTCAACTCTGCTTGTTTATTAGCGCACGGGTGATAAGGTGACGACGTGACTTTGTTGATTTTCAACCCCTCCAAGAATTTGGTTACTTTCTTACCCACGAACTGTCGACCATTATCGTAAGCAATCTCCTTTGGTATTTTGAACCGGCAAACAATATGGTCCCAGATGAAGTCTATAACCTGCTTCTCTCGGACCACTTTGTACGCTTTAGCTTCCACCAATTTTGAGAAATAGTCTGTCAGGATCAGCAAGACCCTTACCATTCCCATAGCTCCTGGTAATGGCCCTACGATATCCATCTCTCATTTCATGAAAGGCCACGAGACCACAATCGAATGGAATGGTTCGGCGGGTTGATGTATCATAGGAGAGTGTTGTTGACACCTTTTGCACTTTCGAACATAGGCCTTGGAATCATCTTCCATCCAAGACCAGTAATATCCAGCCATTATTATCTTTTTTACCAGTGAGTCATATCCGAAATGATTTTCGCAATGTCCCTCGTGTATCTCATTCATCACGTACTCAACCTCCATTGGTCCTAAGCATTTAGCTAAGGGTCCGAGGTAGGATATTCTATACCACTCTCCCATGTGCATGCAATATCTGGCCGCCTTAATTTATAAAGCCCGAGCCTCCTTACTGTCTTCCGGGAGAGTCCCGGTCTGTAAATAATTGATGATGTCATTCTGCTAGTCCCATGTTAGGCTGATGGAGTTTACCTCGTGCATGCCAGGATTTATGACGGAATACAAGAGATGGACCATAGATTTCGACTCTTTTTTAATTGCCCCGGTCGAAGAGCCTAGGTTGGCCAAGGCATCGACTTCAAAGTTTATTTTTCAAGGAATCTACACCTCCTTCCACTTCCTGAATTGAGTCAGCAAAGTGGTGGTTTTGCTTATGTATTCTTGTATTCAGTTGTGTTTGGCCTTGTACTTGACTAGTATTTGATTAACAATCAGGTACAAGTCACTTTTGAGCTTGATATTTTGGGCCCTGAGCCATCGAGCCAATTCTAAACTTGCAATTGCGGTCTCATACTCGGCCTCATTGTTATTCAAAGAAATATATTTACTGGCTTGCCTGGTTGTATCCCCTGATGGAGCAATTAGGACAATCCCCAGCCCGGTACCTTTCATACTTGTGGCTCCATCCGTATACATGACCCATTCTCTAAAGGCTATTTTGGTTTCCCGAACTTCTTATGTATGAGGGCATCATGCTCAGATTTTTATCAGCCATGAAGTCGGCCAGGGCTTTGAGCCTTGATAGCAGTCTGGGTTGATAAGTGATGTCATACTCGCAAATTTTGATTGACCAACTTACTAGCCTGCCCAAGAATTTGGGTTTGTGCAGGATATTCTTTAGAGGAAAAGTGGTGACTACATATATGGGGTGACATCGAAAATATAATAAACAGAAGACTACATGCCTTTTTCAATGTGAGGCGACTATTAGGGCCAACACAAACTTCTCAAGGTGATGGTAGCAGGTTTTGACCTCGGTTAAAGCCTTGCTAATATAATAAATAGGATATTGTGTACCTTTTTCCTCCCAAACGAGCATAACACTTACAACAGTTTTAGGTACGATGAGATAAATCAACAAGAGTTCTCCTTCATCCGGCTTCGCGAGTAGAGGTGGGTTGGTCAAGTATCTTTTCAAATCCTTCAACGTCTGTTGGTATTCCAAGGTCCACTGGAAGTCTTTCTTTTTCTTCACCAGGCCAATGAATTTCTGACACTTCTCCGATGACCTCAATATGAATCTCCCAAGTACAGTTATTCTCCCAGTTAATCATTGCACTTCTCGAGCATTAGTGAGCACGTCCGATATTTGCTCGATTGCCCAGATATGATCCAGGTTGGCCTCAATGCCCATGTTTGATATTATGAATCCTAGGAACTTTCCTGATCCGACTTCGAAAGTGCACTTCTCCGGATTTAGCTTGAGGTTATATTCGTGGAGGATCTCAAATACTTCTTGAAAATGTCTAATGTGTTCCTCTGTTTCCAGGGACTTAACGATTATGTCATCTAAGTAAACCTCCACGCTTTGACCCAACTGATGTTGAAACATCCGCTAGGTCAGCTGGTGGAAAGTGGTCCCTGCATTTTTCAAGCCGAATGACATGATATTATAACGGTAGGTCTCGTGCTCCGTTATGAATGAAGTATTTTTTTGGTCCGACGGGTCTAACCATATCTGGTAAAACCCTGTAGAGACATCCAGGAAACTGAGCAACTCGTATCTAGCCATTGCGTCGACAACATAGTCCAAGTAGGGCATGTGGTAGCTCATTAAGAACGCTTTATTTAAATCTTTTAAATTTAAAAACATTTGGAAAGTATCAGGTAAATTAGAAAGTACCACTACGTTTGCTAGCCAGTCCAGATACTTTACCTCTCGGACCACTCCCACCTTGATGAGTCTGGCTACCACCCTTTTGACAAATTGGATGTGTTCTACTGACACTGAATGTCTCTTTCATTTAACGAGCTGACATTCTAGGTTGACACTCAGCTTGTTCATGGCCACTTCTGAGGGTACACATGTAATATCTGTTCCCAACAAAGTGAAGCTTTTTATGTTATTATTTAAAAATTTAACTAAATTTTCCCCGAACTCTGGGCTTAAACCTGAGCCTAGGTATACCTGCTCCTTGGGTCAGCTTGGATGATAGGTAGTCAGCTCAAGGTCTTCTGTTGTGGATCTCTCTGCGTCTGACTGTTCTGGTGCGACAAATTCTTGTGGTACTCGATCCCTCTGATCCTTTGGACAGAGGTCTCCTATCAATCCCTTTTTCTGCTTGATTTCTGGATTAAACCCGAAATCGAGCATCTGTGCATTTCTAACTGGCTTTCCTTTCTTAGTGACCAAGGTAATTTCTGCACGATCGGGTTCCGCGTTGCCTTGTATTGTGGCTGTTAGACATCTGGAATTTTATGACCTGATGAAAGATAGATGGGACCGTCTTCATGGCGTGTAGCCAAGGCCTCCCGATTACTATGTTATAAGGCATTCCCCCATAGAGGACGTCGAACAGGGCCTTCAACGAGACTCTTTTCACGTGAGTGACCAACTCAATCTGCACTCAGGTCATTTCACTGGATAGTTTGAAACTAGTCAAGACCTTTATTACCTGGACCATCTGCCCAATTAGTTGTATCTCCTTGACTACGTGAAGTTGCATAACGTTCACAACGCTACTTGGGTCAACAAACGCACGCTTAATGTTAAATTGAAATATTTGGATAGAGATTACTAGGGTATTGATGTATGGTTCTCGATGCCTTTTATTTCCACTCTGCTGAATGTGATGGGGTCTTCAGCTCATCCTTCATCCTTTTTTTGGAAGGAGGTGGCCCCTCGCATTGGTGTATTTGAGACACTACCCTAATTATTTTTCCTTAAGCGATTATGTTAATTGCTCCCTGCTGCACTGGGCGTTCCCGTGAAGTCCTAGTCCTATTCTCTCTGGCGTACTTAGATCGATTGCTAAAAATTCCTTCAGATGTCCCCTTCTCAGTAGGTGTGCCACATCATATCTCAAGTGTTTGTAGTCATCTGTTGAATGACCTGAGATCCCGTGGAACTCGCACCAAAGCTCTATGTATGCATCGTGCTTGTTTGTGTTGGACCGAATCGCCACCAGGAATCGGGCTTCTTTAATTCCTTTCATCGTCATGACCAGTTCCACGACCTCTATGTTAAAATTTTAGGAGGCCACTCTTGGTGGCCCTGAGTTACTTCTGTACTTTTTTTGTAGCATATCTCTTTATCACCTAGGCTGACCCTGATCATACCTTGGCTTATTCGGTTGTCCTTTATGTCTAGGTGGCAGTCTAGTTGAATAAGGTTCATACCAACCTCTTGGGCCCCTTTGTCTATATAGAGGAGCATTCTGAGATCTCTCATATTGTCCTCCTCCAACTTTCATCCTGGTGTTGGCCGTATGATCATCTTCTATCCTCATCTTAGCGATATATATATTATTCACTTCATTCCAGGACTTAGCCGGGAACTCCTTTAAACTTTTCTTTAACTTCCTTGACGCATCCGAACTATTAGCATTCAGACCATCGGTAAATGCTGCGGTAGCCCAATCCTCAGGAATTACTGGTAACAACATTCTCTCCCGTTGAAAACATTCTATAAAGTTGCGGAGCAACTCATCTTTCATCTGCTTCACATTGAAGATGTCCTCTTTGTGAGTTTCGACCCTCCGCGTCCCAATATGGGCTTTTATGAATGCATCTGCAAGAGCATCAAATGAGTCAATAGAATTTTTAGGTAAGAGAGTATACCAAGAAAGTGCTCCTTTTGTGAGTGTTTGGCTGAATTTCTTCAGCATGACGGATTTATCTAGTATTGCTGCAAGTCATGCCCGATGTCTACAGCCTCAAAGGTCACGATGTGTTCGTCCGGGTCTGTGGTGCCATCATATTTGGGTATATCGGGCATCTTGAATTTCTTTGGGATAGATTCCGAAGCTGTTGCTTCCCTATAGGGTATCTTCCCGTATTTCCTTGCCCCGACTCCTTTTTAAAAAGAGGGCCCAAGTATCTGACTCATCCGCTCGTGGAGCTCCTTTTCTAGTGTAGCGAGTCTCGCCAGGTCTGCCTCTGGCGCTGCAGGCTTTGCCTTCTCTGTGTTTGCTGCGAACGCCCCAAGCACTCCCGTAGCTTCCACGTTGTCTAGCGGGCGGCTACACGACCCTACTTTGGATAGTGAGGTCAAGAATTTTTCCATGAGCTCTATTATGGCATTGTTTGATGCTAAGACTACGGCTAGGGCCGCCTCCGAGGGGTTACCTTTTCCTCTGAACATCCCATCTACCTTGGAGTGATGGCATTTTTTTCCTTGGGGTACCGCTCTTCGGGTCGTACTTCCATGCTCTCCGCCGAATATCTTCAAACGTCTTCCTCGTCTAAGGGTTTGTTAGGGGCTATTTTCACCGAATTGCTTCGCAGTGTTTTCGAACAGCCCGTCAGGTCCTGATGTTCGATAGGTACCTATTCCTCCCTAAGTTCTTGCGATCCGTGAGCACTGCAGTTTTGACCTGACATGTTTCTCTCTTTTTCTTCTGAGTGTAGTGACTCCATTCAGTTTTTTCAATGAGATTAGCTACAGATTGAGACAACACCACAACCGTATATCCCCACAGACGGTGCCAAACTATTTTCCGGTGAAAATGGTTCTAACCAAAAATATAGTTAGAGATTTGTATTTTAGGATTTAAAGACAAGTAGGTTGTATCCGATCATGAGACCTCCTCGGTGAGTCCGGTGTCACTAGCTAGGTTACAAGTGTATCGCGTAAAAAGATAATTTAGTATAGAAATAAACAAGCAAGATCAATAAAAATGAGTTAGATTTGGAGTAAACAATGGGAAATAATGGACAAATGCTCCGTTTGGTATATTTCTTAGAGATAGATCTGGGTTACAAGTGTGAGCTTAGAGAGAATACAATGTGTGCTTCCTTCCCGTCTAAGTCTTAAATATATAATACAAAACTAGACTATAATGCCCCCTAAAGTTATGACGACGTGAACGTGCTGATGTCATTGTGCCCACGCGCGCTGCGACGCTCTATTCTAGGACAACTGATGTGACGCGGTTTTTGGGAGTGGAAGACAGTTGTATGAAGCTCAGGAACCATTTAAACTTCTCGAATACGCCAACGCACTTGAAGGCGTTTCTGCCCAATACAAAGTGAAATTTGATCCATTTACAAACCTTTAGCTTCCTTTTTTCACGTGAAGTTATGTTCATTCAAACACAACCTTATTTTCAGATACATTTTTTCAACTTGAGCTACACTATTTACTTCAACAAAAACAAAAAATTGTCCAAGCCCCTACCTTATTTTCATAAAAGTATAATTCTTGATGGACGTCAAGAAAGTCCATTACCTAAGTAGGCGTCTGCCGTGGCATTTTGAAGGGGCGCTCATCTAATGTCAGTCCAACTAGTATCAAGTCCCCGCTGCTCGATCCTTAGAAGAAAAAAAAATATAAAAAATGAATTGGCAAAGACAGTACTAGGCTAAAATTTTGCAGTATTTCTTATCACAAGTTTCAAGTTTTCTTTTATTATTAAACTATGATAAATAAAGTGAAATGGATTGAAATATTACATATATGCCTAATTTTGAGACTTGAAGTGTCCCAATGTCCAGGTATGCATTCATCAGTAATAACCTAAATCAAGAATATATTATGGCGCAGTCAATTTTCTTTTCCGATTGATGCCATCCAGTTAAAAAGACTACGTTCTACCGTCGAGGGACCATCTATATATGTTAACGTTTGAGCAGATGCAAACCAATTGCTGCAGGGATCATATCTAGGCAAAATCCCTAACGTTTTGGATTTGCGGGGTCCTCTCCAAAGTGCAAGTGGGATTAATTAGCTTTCTAGCAATAATTTTTGTCCTTAATATCGTGATGATAGAGATGAGTGTCTCTTTCTTCTCTTTGTTTCATGGAGGAATAAATATATACTTTACTCTGCCAATAACTAATTCCCGTTCCAATTTATGTGATACTGTTTGACTTGACATAAAATTTAAAAAAGAAATATTGACTTTTGAAATGTGTGATCTAAAATAAATCTTAGACAATTGTGTGATTATAAATTATTTTATTAAGGGTAAAAGGAAAATTTAAAGTTAAATTATTTTTAATTATAGAAAGCTGACATTCTTTTAGGGACAAATTAAAAAGGAAATGGTGTCAAATAAATTGGGACAGATGGAGTACTAAGTTAGTAGGGGTGAGAACGGGTACAGGGTACCCAGATACCCGACCGGAACCAACACTAACGGGTAGGTTCCGGATAGATATATTATAATAACGGGTAGGGTCCGGGTAGTAAAATTAGGAACCGATCAATGTCAGGTCCAGTTCCGGTTCCGGCAAATAGAGACAGGGTACCCAACCCGGAACCGATACCCGGAACCTATAAAATATTAAATATTTTTACTTTTTTTGAGAAACATTTGGACCACTTTTAACTTTCTCCAAAATTGTTTGTTGCACGCCTGTACATTGATTTTCCCCACCCCAAGACGCAAATATTTCAGTTTTTTCACCCCTTTATTCTAGAATGCTTTTTGTGCCCTAAGAGAAAACACTCAAAACTCTCTCAATAACAATGGTGTTTTAGCTACACCACCGAGCTTCATCGGCGTCGTTGTTGAAGCTTTCTCTCAGGTACTTTCATCGTTGTCGTCGTTGAAGCTTCACCTTTGCCTTTTTCTCTCCCTTGGTTGTGTTCACGTCGTTCTTGAAATGCATATGGGTTCATATCTAACTCTTCAATTTCTTTTTAATATCCTATGCTTCTGTTCTATTTCAGGCGATACTCATCTTCAATTTGTATTACTTTTTGATTTGAAATGTAAATCTATTTTTAAAATTTGTGTATATTTTTGTAGTTGTGAAGATGAAATTTAGGGATTTACTAGTATAATAAAGTTTTTCTTTTGTATCGAAGAGCTTATGAACACGAAAATAAGTTTAATTCAGATATTTCCAAATTTATTTTGAAATCAACACGTTCAATTAATCGAGTATCAAATTTGGCTTGCAATTTTAGGTTTTGGTTACAAAATTAGCTTTTCTACAATGAATAAGTTTTCTAAAACTTCTTATAAGGGTACTAAAAACTCCGATTGCATGCTAAAAAACTACTGGATGAAATTATTTTAGAACTCTTTTTGATTCTCATAGGCTAAAAAACGGTTGCTTAATCTGTTTTTTTTTATTCCTCTACGGGTAGGTTACGGGTAGTAAATTTAAGAACCGATCTTTTACCGAGTAGGGTCCGGGTAGTTCAAAAATGTTAGGATATCCGGACCTGCTCACCCCTATAAGTTAGTAATGTTAATGGCGCTAGATATACCTTGTGGGACGTGTGGGACGTATGGGATGGTCCCCAGAGGTGGATCTAAGATTTCTAAAACATCACTAGTAAAGAAAAGAGAAAAAATGCATTTAAATAGAAATTGATTCTTGTTCCTTTAGGTAAATAACTAAGCTTTCAATCAAGTGCATTATTAAACATGTAGGTACCTAATTTTGTAGAAAGACCATGGGTTCAGGCCGATCATTTAGTTCATGATCCATTGGATATATATATATATATATATATATATATATATATATATATATATATATATATATAGTAGAGGTACATACCAATTATTTGAACAATTCAGAGAATAAAAAATATCCTAGTAAACTAGTAGTTAAACTTATGCAGGGTAAACCAATTCAGTGTCTGTTAGCGGAATTTGATCATGATAAAGTATTGAAGTTATCGGTTAAGTAGCATTTATTGATTTGAAATTTCAAATTGGTCTGTAGCTGCATGTAGACTTTAAAAATAAGCCCAGATAGCAAAAACCATACATGATATATTCTAAATGACATCTCTACAATTCAAAGAGGTAAGATATATGAGAAAGCGTAGGGTCTAAACTAGAGAGAGGCGAATCCAAAATTTCAACCTTATGAGTTCTGGAATTTAGAACGGTGACTTCAAATGTTAATAACTTGGTTTTAAACTTAATGAATTTGTTAACACAGATACATTAGAGCAAAAGCTACTGGGTTCGTCCGAACCCGTAGCCGGGCTACTGGCTCCGCCCCTGACTAGAGCATCTCCATGTAACATTAGCTTTAATCGAAGTATGGCAAACAGACAAATGGAAACTCAACGCATCACTTAACTCAACTTCGAAGTTAGCTCATGAGATGAAAAATGTTTAAAATTATATAAGGTGACGACAACCATGATTCACTCCACCAATGTGGAATATTCTTACATTATCCAATCTTGCAAGATATTTGCTTCTACAAAGTAGGAGACTCGATACGTCTGTGATGCATTGTATGTCCCATAATAAGTCTCATTCTTCTACTCTTTTTCGGAAGTCGATGACTATTTATAGCCATTATCTTGACACCAAAAAAGAGTTCGACCCAATTAATGCTTTATTTATGTCCTTACCGTATAATTATGTGTCCAAAGTCTTTTTCATAATTTTCAAGAAGGCAGACGAAGATCATAATAGAGATTGTGACTCCAATTTGTCAGCTAGCAACCTTATTATGGTGCAATATCATGAAAGTAAATTGCCTCAGAGTTACATGTGAACACTATCTCATCCATGGCAGCTCCTCCAACTCCAAGGCTGGCATTTTCCATATACTTAAAGATGAATCAACTGAAAACTAATTAAACGTAGCTGAAATCACTTCAGACTAATTATAAAGTTGTATCTTTGTTGGAACTTGTATGGAATTAAGAAGAAATAAAGTGATCAACGGACAAAAAATTCGAATCAAATGTTGCAACTTTTCAGAACAATTACAACCTTTGGTATGAATGGTTGTAACTGTTCATATGCTACTCTATATAAAGAAAGTTGATCATTTGGTTGGAAGAAATACACAACAAGACAGAACAAACTACAATCAATCAGTTTTTTCACAATTAATGATTTAAGATTGTGGCTTCTACTTCTTCTTCAAAACAAGTTTCTGAAGAACACATTTAGTAAATTCGCCAGAAGTGAAGTTCTTGTGCTAGAACTCTCACTTAGATAGTTGTATCCTCTAGACAGACGTCCGTAAAACTGCAGCCAAGTGGGGGCGAATTTTTGTCTTAGGACACTGCATCAAGCAGGCCTCTATCGACACTAAGTTAGTATGTGTTTTCAATTTGCTGAATTCATTGTTGTTGATTTCAAGTTATTTTGAGTTATTATTATATTATTGTGCTCAATTCATTTCATCATTGATGATACTAGATTGATCCTAACAATCTAAGACAAAAAATTACTATTAAAAAAATCAGATTTTTTTTTCTAATTTGTTGAGGTTGCAAAAAATTTCAGAGAATTCAATTTCCTGATTTGCAAAGATGGATCAATCTGGATCTTCAATGGTGAAAAACCATGTTGAGAAACCTGAGAAATTCAAAGGTTCTGATTTCAAACGCTGGCAATAGAAGATGTTGTTCTACTTGACAACTCTTCACGTGGCAAACGTATTGATTGTTGAGACTCCTATGGCTTTGCCAGAAGGAGAAGAGGAGAATACTCCGACTGATGCGGAGAAAGCTGAAAGGCTGAAAGACATTCAAACTTGGGAAAGTCAGGAGTTTCTTTGCAGAAACTATATTCTCAATGCCTTGGATGATTCTCTCTACGACATCTACTCCACGTTCAGAACGGCATATGAGTTGTGGCAATCGTTGGAGAACAAGTACAAAATTGAGGTTGCTTGTTCCAAGAAGTTCGTCATCGGAAAGTTTCTGAATTTTAAGATGAGTGATGCAAAGGCGGTTGTCAAGCAAGTGGAGGAACTCCAAATCATTGTTCATGAGTTAGAGGTTGAAGGTATGGGCCTTAACCCGAATTTCCTTGTTGGTGCTATTATTGAGAAATTACCTCCCTCATGGAAGGATTTTAAGGTTTATCTTAATCTAACCGAGGAAATGAATTTTGAGCAATTGGTTCTGAAAATTTGAGTTGAAGAGGATAACCGGAAGAATGAAAAGGCAGATGTTGTTTCATTTGAGCCTAATGCCAACATGGTTGAAGGCAATGCTTCTAAGGCCAAGTTTCAGAAAGGCAAGGGCAAATTTAATAGTGCCAAGACATCTTTTTCAACTGGGAGGAATGCATTCGCCCCACAAAGGACCAATGCATTCAAGAAACCACAACTAGGGTATGTGGCAAACCTGGACACAGAGCAAAAGATTGTCGTCTTCGCAAGAATCAAGGTGGTGATGTTAGAGGTTCGAGTAATGTCAACCAATCCAACCGGGCTGAAACTAAAAACCAATTCATTGAGGTTGTGTCAGCTCAAGCAAATCTGGTTACAAATTCAACCGATTGGTGGATGGACACGGGTGCTACAATGCACGTATGTTCTGAAAAAGATATGTTTTCATCCTACCAGGCCATCAAGGATGGAGAACCATTGTTCGTAGGGAATGCTGCTTCTGTGAAAGTGGAAGGGAAAGGGAAGGTGACTTTACAACTCACTTCCGTGAATGATCTTATGCTAATGTGTTGCACGTGCCTGAAATTTGTAAGAATTTGATTTCTGGGCCTGTTCTTAGTAACAAGGGCTTCAAAATTGTATTTGAATCTGACAAATTTGTACTCACCAAGGGTGGGTTGTATGTAGGGAAGGGTTACCTCAGTGAGGGACTCTTCAAACTATCCCTTGTACCTACTAAGACAATTGCCATTATTAATGAAAATGCAGGCACTAGCACTGCTTCTATGTATATTGTTGATTCCCCTTCTTTATGGCATTCACGATTAGGCCATGTTAATTATCGCTCTTTACAAAGAATGGTGAAGTTAGGCATATTGCCAAATTTCTCTATGAACAAAATGACTAAGTGTGGAGTTTGCATAGAATCAAAATATGCAAGTCATCCTCATAAATCTGTAGTGAAATCAAATGAAGTGCTTGGTTTAATTCATAGTGATTTATGTGATTACCAAGCAACCCCATCTCGTGGAGGAAATAATTACTATATATCATTCATAGATGATTGCAGTAAATTTTGTTATGTATACTTAATACATATCAAAGATGAGGCTTTGAACATGTTTAAAACATACAAAGCAGAAGTGGAAAATCAACTTGACAAAAGAATTAAGATTCTAAGGTCAGACAGAGGTGGTGAATATCAATCAAATGAGTTCAAAGAATTATGTTCTACTCATGGTATAGTTCATCAAACCACTGCGCCATATACTCCAAAACAAAATGGAGTTGCCGAACGTAAAAATAGAACATTGAAGAATATGATGAATTTAATGTTGATTAGTTCGGGTGCACCCCTTAGTCTATGGGGTGAGGCGTTAATTACTGCAAATATGATATTGAACAAAATTCCTCAAAAGAAAAATGACCAATCTCCCTATGAGTTATGGAGAGGAAGATCGCCTACTTTCAAACGGATGAAAGTGTGGGGTTGCCTAGCGAAAGTTCAAGTTCCCTTACCAAAGAGAACTAAACTTGGACCAAAAATGGCGGATTGCATATATATTGGTCATGCCACTAATAGTGCAGCATGTAAGTTTTTGGTGTATCATTCCAATGTTGAAGGTATTCACAAAAACACACTTATGGAATCTGCTGAAGTAGAATTTTTTGAGGATATTTTTCCTTACAAAGACAAGGATAAAAGTGTTCCTAATCATAAGAAAATGACATTGCCTCAAGATAAGTCAAACCAAAACACTAATAATGATGAAAATCTTACTTCATCTGTTCAAGGAAAAATCTTTGAACCAAGAAGGAGTAAATGTGGGAAAATTTCCAAAGATTTTGGACCAGACTTCATGACCTTTTTCGTTGAAGGAGAACCTCAAACATATAGGGCTGCTATGGAATCATCCGAAGCACCTTATTGGAAAGAGGCTATTCAAAGTGAGGTAGAATCCATTGTGCAAAATAATACATGAATATTGGTTGATCTCCCTCCGGGACAAAAACCACTAGGCCATAAATGGATTTTCAAACGGAAATTAAGGCCGGATGGTACTATAGAAAAATACAAAGCTCGTATAGTAGCCAAAGGGTTTCGACAAAAAGACGGTGTAGATTTCTTTGATACCTACTCACCAGTAACGAGAATTACGTCTATAAGAACGTTAATTGCTATAGCGGCGATTCACAATTTGGAAATACACCAAATGGATGTGAAGACCGCATTCTTGAATGGTGAATTAGATGAAGAAATTTACATGGAACAACCCGAAGGGTTTGTTGTCAAAGGTCAAGAACGAAAGGTTTGTAAATTGATTAAGTCTTTATACGGACTTAAACAAGCTCCAAAGCAATGGCATGAAAAGTTTGATAATACGTTATTTTCAAATAAATGAATGTGATAAATGTGTCTACATTAAACAATGTAAAGATGCATGTGTCATTATATGCTTATATGTTGATGATATGCTAATTATGGGAACGGATAAAGATGTAATTAACCAAACTAAGAAGATGTTGCATGCCGCTTTTGATATGAAAGATATAGGAATAGCGGATGTCATTCTTGGTATTAGAATTCAAAAGAATTCTGATGGTTACATCTTAACACAATCCCATTATGTTGAAAAAGTCCTCAGAAAATTTGGACACTATGATGATCGACCGGTTGTTACACCATTTGATCCCGTTAGTCATCTTATGAAGAATGAAGGTGAAAGTGTGTCTCAATTGGAGTATACACAAGTTCTTGGAAGCTTGATGTACATAATGAATTGTACGAGACCGAATTTAGCATATACAGTGAGTCGACTAAGTTGATACTCACATAATCCTGGAAAGGATCATTAGTTTGCACTAAGACGAGCACTCCGATATCTATAGCATACAATGAACTATGGATTGCATTATACAAAATATCTTCCTGTGTTAGAAGGATATTGTGATGCTAATTGGATGTCCAACCAATCGGAAAGTAAGTCCACAAGTGATTATGTATTTACACTTGGTGGAGCGTTGGTATCTTGGAAATCATCAAAGCAAACGGTAAATACGCGATTAACTATAGAAGCAGAGTTTGTAGCCTTAGACAAAGCTGCCGAAGAGGCAGAATGGCTCAAAAACTTCCTAGAAGGTATTCCGTTGTGAACAAAACTTGTGACATCCATTTGCATACAGTGTGATAGTATGACTGCCCTGACGAGGGCAAAAAATCAGATATACAATGGCAAGTCGAGACATAAGGCGACGTCATAATACAATACGAAACTTGCTGAAGAATGGAATTATTTCCATTGATTATGTGAGATCAAAGGACAATATAGCGGATCCTTTGACAAAAGGCCTTAACAGAGAGCAAGTCGTATTTACATCGAGGGGAATGTGCTTAAAGCCAACACAATGAGTCGTTAACTGACGGAAACCTAACCTATCATAATTGGAGATCCCATGGTTTAGGTTCAATAGGAAAACTAGTTGGGGAAGACTCAAGGAGCATAAAACACACATATGCTCATTCTTATAGTGTACTAAGTGTATTAATCCGTTGATGTTTTAAGGGCTGAATCTTATTCTTAATAATATTAAAAGCCTATGGTGGGATATTACGGACTATTCTTATTTGGTATTACCTATATGAGATTGATATGGGGTCACATCTGGGAGAACCAATATGTCTACGTTCTCTAGAAAATCTCACGAAGAAGGAGTTGTTCACGACCGAAATGAACACAACCGTAAGAATTGAAATATGTTGATATGATCTGTGTGATACTTGTTGTCTTGATTTACTACAAAACGTGAATAGTTCAAGGCATTTCGTCCACTATTTCACAAAGTAGATCCGATAGGTATTCACTATGAACGGTTCAAGTCCACCAGACACCTTTTCCGATGCATGTCATATCGCGTTGTTCAGAAATAACGAAAAGTTCTTCATTATCTTATTTTCTATCCAAATGTGGGGTATTGTTGATGTTTGAATAGAAAATGTGGGATATTGTTGGAACTTGTATGGAATTAAGAAGAAATAAAGTGATCAACGGACAGAAAATTCGAATCAAAGGTTGCAACTTTTCAGAACAATTACAACATTTGGTATGAATCGTTGTAATTGTTCATATGCTACTCTATATAAAGAAAGTTGATCACCTGGTTGGAAGATATACACAACAAAACAGAACAAACTACAATCAATCAGTTTTTTCACAATTAATGATTTAAGATTGTGGCTTCTACTTCTTCTTCTTCAAAACAAGTTTCTGAAGAACACATATAGTAAATTCGCCAGAAGTGAAGTTCTTGTGCTAGAACTCTCACTTAGATAGTTGTATCCTTTAGATAGACGTCTGTAAAACTGCAGCACAAGTGGGGGCGAATTTTTGTCTTAGGACATTGCATCAAGCAGGCCTCTATCGACACCAAGTTAGTATGTGTTTTCAATTTGCTGAATTCATTGTAGTTGATTTCAAGTTATTTTGAGTTATTATTATATTATTGTGCTCAATTCATTTCATCATTGATGATACTAGATTGATCCTAACAATCTTTCCCCGAATATATATGCATGCCTATTTTCTCAGCTAAGCAAAACAAAACGTAACGGGCTGATATGATATTCTTTCTATTGAAATATATATATATATGCATCCGATATGGCAAGGGGATTTTAAACAGATTATTTGCCTTGTGCAACTAAAACTATTTGAGTAATTCATAAGAATCTATGCCTACTAGCATCGAAGATTCCAGGTAAAACTAATTGTCACCTTCATCCTATACCGTGGAGAAATATATACAAGTATCAAGTCCTATTTACTTCTTCTATTTCTGGCCACTAGATTTCCTGGTAAAACTATTTCATAGTTGTCAACTACAAACGATTTATAGAAGACAAATCATTTGTTAGAGATTAGTAGAAAGGATTGTTAAGGAGGTTGCAAGGACAATTTCTGGTCGTGAAAATGGAGGAAATCGCGACATCAAAAATCTCAGTAGAGGTTAAAAATGTACTAATTACTTCTAGTATGTGTAGAAGGAGCAAATCTCAGTATATCAAGGATATGCATTTTTCTCTAGGCCATGTGAGGTAGCTTTCCAAAATGAAGAGAAGTTTTCAATTATAGATTTCACTCCAAGGACATGCACATCAGCATGATGTTTTCAATTTTCTTCACTCTCATAAATATAGTGGAAAAAAGATCTCACTCTAGTTAGTCCCTTTCCAAGCAAGAGCCAGTGAGTCATAACATAACATATGTATATACCGAGTCAAGCTTTTACATGGACATAAAAAAACTAGTCTCAATAAGGATCAAAGACTATATGAAACATGTTCAACTGAAAAAGTTCACTCCTTAGCATCTTAGTACTCAGTATAAACATTAACTAGAATGGATATGCTGACCTATTAACTTCTTATTGCCACACGATAGAACTTCTCCATAAGCACCACTCTGTTTGCACAAATTGCTTAATTTATCTGTCTCTTTGCATGAATAAGCTATTACATATATAGTCTATCTTAAATTGTCATCAGCGGGGAATTCTATTTGTCATCGTATCAATATTTTAAAACTAAAACTTCAACATCTGGAAAACCTCCAAGTAAATAAAGCACTGGATAGGACACTGCAAAATGCACGAACAGATGTGTAAATATTACAATCACCAATTTATTTCAGTTACAAGATAAGTGGAGAGGAACAGATTGAAAGAAGTTTCTGGTACTATTTTTCAGCTATATCTATATATATCTGAAGTAAATCAAGGAGCACATAACTTTTAATCAGCAAACAATGGAATAAATTACAATTAGTACCACATATATATAGGAACAAACAAAAGAAGAATAAGATCACATAAGTCATTGTTTGCATATATACTTGTTTATGTCCCACATTCTACTATTCTATGCCAATTTCATTAATAGAAAGATACTTCAAGTCCACAGCCTCTGTATTTCCTTAATATCATTCCCTTCCTTTGGTAGATAATTCATAAGTACAAACAAAGCTCTCTCATAAAGTTCCTTATTTATTTTACAGAAAGCAAATGGACATTCTCGGTAAGTAGCATAACAACATCTGCACTCTCTTAGTCAATTACATGCAACAAGAAGTAAAGTTTCTTTCTTAATTAACCAATGAAACTGCATTAGACAGCTAAAGACAATATATACGAAACATCTCCCAGAATGTGTTTCAACTATTAATAATGGGTCACACTTCCATTTATATACAGTGCGCGCGGATGTACAATATGTAGTATCAATTTTGAGTTCAGCCGAACCCAATTATTTTGACACATATTTTGTATAACTATATAAGTTAAGAAATCTATTAAAAATGTATAAGCATTCGATTTCGAACCTAGTAACTCAAATGAACACATTTTCTATATATGTATTAAAAAATCTACTAAATAAAAAGAAAAGACAACCCGGTGCACAAAACATCCCGTGTTAATAGGGTCCGGAGAAGAGCCGGACCCAAAGGGATATGATGTAGACAGCCTATCATAATGCAAGCATTAATGGCTGCTTCGACGACTCAATTAAGAAATCTACTAAGCATATACGCATATTAAATTTTAAGCCCGGTAATTCAAATGATTAGGGGGTTCAGTGGCATTCAAGCCCATAAAGTTTTAAGTCATAGATGTGTTTCTATTTACATATACATAGGCGGATCCATAATTTTAAGTTTATGGGTTCCTATAAAAGGGCAGCTTGGTGCACTAAGATACCACTATGCACGGGACCCGAAGAAGGGCCAGACCACAAGGGTATATTGTATGAAGTCTTACCCTGCATTTTTGCAAGAAACTATTTCCACGGCTTGAGCCCGTGACCTCCTGGTCACATGACATCAACTTTACCAGTTACTCCAAGGCTCCCCTTCTTATGGGTTCCAATAGTAATTTCAAATTATTTTATAACTATAACTGGGTTATCAAATCTTTGTAAAATTTTAATGAAATTTTCAATACATATACTTGGTATGAGCAAAAGCTATTGAATTTCCGAGAACCCGTACCTGAAGAGCTGGATCCGCCCCTGCATATATATAACTAATCCCAAGTCCAACTAATTTGGACAAAAGTGTGGTGGTTATTCTTGTATTTCCACAGGAATCGTGAAACGTGTACGACCGGCCATTGGAAACAGATCATTAAGCGGTACAAAATTACAATTTCCTTGGCGTGCTATTCTCTTACCAAACCAATTGTAGTACTCCAAATGACGGCATGCATGAAGTCACATATCAAAGCACAGTGACCTATATGGAGTATACATTAAAGAAGTTAATTTGCACTATGTTCACACCATACACACCATACACATTCACTTGTGGCTTTGGTGTTCTTCATGTCCGATGTCCAGTTTGCATCACTATGTTCTCCCAGAACTGCTGGACATCCAGAATACCATAATCCGTAGATAAGCGAATATTTCAGATATCGTCATATCCGTTTTAACACCTTCTATTGATCATTTCCAGAATCACGAGTGTACCTTAGTTCAACTGATTTACTTTGTAGCCGATACCAGGTCGGTTGTAGTGTGTAAAATACATTGAACTACATGTGACCTGCACATATCGCTCTTGGGATATGGGTGCACCATGATTCCAATAAGTTTTATGATTCATATCCATTGGTGGCTTCAACGAGACTGTCAACTAACTCACAAATGAGTTTGGAATTTGACCAGTTCGTTAGATGTCTTAGAAACCCCAATTCTTACGATGTCATCGGCGACACCCATATCTTTCATATTGAGACTTTGTTTCAATATGACTTTGTCACGACCCAAACCGTAGGGCCGTGTCGGGCACCCGAATTCCACCCACCGGGTATCGCTAATCGTTCCGTCAACACTTAATCGTAATCAAACATGGACTAAGCCGATAGATCAGTAGGTGAAATCTTTATCCAGAAAACCAACTTATATATATGCATACCCATACCCAGGCTGACAAGGCCATACAAGTCTAATACACACAAAACACATATCTATAAGCCTCTAAAGAATACATGACATCACATAGAGACGGGACAGGACCCCGCCATACCCATATGCGTATGCAAAAATAATGTACCACGATCAGACTGCAACTCTGAAACAAATAGAGTGCTCCAATATTCGTTGAACCAGCAAGGCGGCAACCTACTAGCGTGAATTGTCACCCTCTTTAACTAAACCTGCGGACATGAAACGCAGCGTCCCCCGACAAAAAAGACGTCAGTACAACTGATGTACTGAGTATGTCAAGCATGAACACTAGTATAACATGGATATGACAACAACTGAAACAGAAACAGCTGACCAACAATAAATGCCTCTGAGGGCCCCAATATATATGCCTAAATGTTATGCATAATGCAGTATACATTTACCTCAACCTCTTTGGGCATCTTCCTTACCATAACAGCCTCTGTGGACATCATACCATATAATGGTTAATGAATGTATGCATGATGCAAATGAAGTATACATATAAGTATTGGCCTCTTTGGGCATATTCCTCCCCATAATATATATATAGTTTGGCCCTTCATCGGGCGCTTCTTTTTCATTCTGACCTCTGTAGGCATCATTTCATTTTCATATCCCAGCTGATCAGGTGGTCTGCGTATCATGTTTCCCCATCCCCAATATGTGGTCTAGGGTAAAACCTGAATGTAATGCAAATGCATGAACGATAATACAACATTCCGAACTTATCGGATGACATGATATCCTTGCCCATTTGGCTAACACTGTGAATATCAACACCTTTTCCGTATGCCTCAATAAGGACTTGGGAACATATTTAGACATGATTTTAGCATAGAAATCAATAACATTAATATTCTTAACTACTAGGAGTAGAATAAATTATGGAGCAATATCACGGTTATATTTCGTTACATGGAACATGCCAAAAGAAAGAAATAATTTACTTTAACATACCTCGAATATGTGGAGAAAACCTTTAACCAAACTAGGAATTTTTGGCCGAGTAATCACGGAACCACAGAAAGGAAAATGAGCAAAATTTGTCTTTCAAAGTGAAATGAAATGGGGAATGTTTTAACTACTGCTTTTTGTACTCTCTCCTTTCCCAAATCAAAGCAAAATTGAAAGTGACATGTTGGGTCTCATTTTCGTACAAAAAAATAATGAACCACGATTTGCTTTAGTGAAATTGAGTTTGCTGCTTCCTGGAACAATTCGTTCTAACTTATTGGAAACAGAGGGACATTAGCTAACGTTCTAGTATAGGAGTTTGTTTTCCAGCAAATGCCTTCATCCCAATTTATGTTAGAAGAGAAGATAATATTTCCCCTAATACATGTCCTCTTCGGACTTATTTAATGCTACCCAATGACACCTAATTAACTTTATTAACTAGTCACTTAGGTACTAACTCGGCTGACTACACGTACAAAACCCCCACTAACTCTTGTCCTTCCACTTAATTAATTAATCCCACAGTTAATCAATTATACACATAATTAATTTCGTGATCCCAATTCAATTAAATCTTAATAATTATAAGACCTTCATATACACAATGTCATAAGTTTGTAGTACAACACTAGTCCATAGCCTCTTTGTGCACACACCAAATTTATTTCCGCTCCCCGTCGTCACGCTTGTTACGTCCAAAATTATTTCGGGGCTTAATCCTTTTAAATACTAATCTCTTTATTAGCATACGTAATATAACATAATTTTTTCCAACGCTCGGGTCTATTTACACACGCCTAGCGATTTTACATACGCTTAGCGATTCAAATGGTGACCCGAAAGTACGAGATGTTATAGACTTCCACTTTCAGACTGTTGGTTTTCCAACTATTGGCTTTCTAACTTCAGAGTCAATATTTTGTTGTCAGATTCATTGTTTATGTTTCGTCTGAACCTTCCAGGACTAAAATTTAAACATTTCAAGGACCAAAAGGAAAGTTCAGGAAGAAGCCCAAAAGTCCAACAAACCAACTCTGATCCTCCCTTTCCAACTCTCCGGTTAGGAAGGTTGTCTCAACATCCATGTCATGCAAGACTACAATGGCCCTGGATGTTAAGCTATTCCAGGGGAGTCCATGTCCAAGTAGCTGAGGCCTTATACTCGTCAGTAGATCCATCTACTTTGTACTCAATTTGAGTATCCACTTTTATAACCCAAATGTTCTTTTTCCGGAGGAAGGTCAACCATGGCACAAGTATGATTCTATCTAATGGAATCTATTTCTCTCTCTGTAGCTTTTTTCCAAAGCAGTGTTTCTGGAAATGACAATTCTTTGTTAATTGTCCATGGTTCATTCTCAACCATACAAGCTAGAAGGCCTGGAATAAGTCTTTCTCCCCTCTTTGCTCCGTCTCGGTTCAACATCTAGAGTCCCTGAGTTCTGTAGATCTAGAACATTAAATTCTGGATAGTCAGCAACTTCCGAGTCTTGTAGATCTGGAACGTTTAGTTCCGAACAATCAGGCACTCACGGGTTCTTGTTAACCTCGAGCAATTACTTCTTTTTCCTTCTCAAGGAAAGTTATCTTCAAATAATTTAGCATTCTTTGACACCAAGAGGCGATAAACACTACTGTTATTTGCAGATCCAGTGGATATACAATCTACAGTCTTGACTTATTTCGGTATTCCAACCTCTACCAAGCTACCCCACATCACAACATTTGTAGGTGGGATCTTTTCCATATTTCACATGGAGGGTTATCCTTATCCTTATGCAGAGTTCTGTTGAGAATTACATTAGCGGTAAGGATCGTCTTGCCCTACATATTTTGGGTGTACGACTTTGCGCTTGGCTAACACCGTTAGACTGGGGTGAGTAAGGAGCATTCGTTTGATGAAAAATGCTTCACATTCTCCCCATCTATTACTATGAATTCCTCAATCTGTAGGCTTAGTTGATTTTCGACTTCTGCTTTGTAGCGCTTATCCATTTCAACAGCTTCATCTTTGCTTTTCAACAGATAAATGATGCAATACGATGTACCATCGTCAATAAAGGTCATAAAGTACTTGTCTCCCCCTTTTATTTTGTACAAATTTCAAATCACCCATGTAGGTGTGACTAAGTTCTAGAGGAGCGGTGCTTCTTTCGCTATTCCTTTGATGGAATGGAAAGGTGATTTTGCCTCTTCGCCCACCTCACATTAATTTTGAGGGTTTATGTCGACAGAAGGCAACAATCTCAACTTAGTTAGCTTTTGAATGACTTTCTATTTAATGTGTCTTAATCTATGATGGCATAAATGCACGGATTACAAATATATCATTCATTTGGCTACAGACATACTGTACCATTCTTAATTATTACAGACCTGTTGGACTAGTCTCAAACCAGCTTGACCAACAGTGTCCATGAAACCAAGTTTGGGACATGTATCACCTCTTTTTAGAGTGATCCCATTCCCTGAAGTCTTTTTTAAGGACAACCTCTTCAACCCCTTCTACTTTAGTGGTGGCGTTACTTCACATGAACAACCTCTTGCCTGTGGTTAGGGCGTAATCGAATCATATGTGATCTGGATACTCTAGCCCACTCCAGTTGCTTTGGTAGACTGAGTGTCCAATTTCTTTTCTGCCTTTCTTTTGGCCTTCAGATCATTTAAGACCTGGAAATTCTGGCCCACTCCAGTCGCTCATAGGCTTTGTACGACTGAGTATCCAATACCATCCTATCAAGTGAAGGATCTTCTGTCAAATAGTGTGACAGGTTCAACGTCTTAAGATAAGTCATTATCTTATAGTCTTCTTTCCTTGAGATTGGTGTCCAGATAATTTCTGTCGCTTATTTAAGAGTGGTAATAGTTTTCACACAGGCAATGGATCTCTCTCCTTCGTATGTGCGAACATACTTTACACACTTTTAATAATTACACCCAAAAGAAGGGATCTTTTCAGTTTTGTTTTCCTGTACCAATCTTTAACCGGGAATGATGGAGATTCAATTTCTGATTTTAAAGTGTAGGGAATATACGTTTTTAATGAAAACACTTTCATATTACTAGACCTTTTGGATTCTGGCCCACTTCAGTCAGACTGAGTGTCAATTTCCTCTTTACCATAATTCAGACCCTTTGTCTGGGACAAATATAGGCCTTTTGCTGCAAGATAAAACAACATATTCAGCCTTTTCCTCTTGTCTCAGTTGACATCCTCAACCTATCGTGGGCGCTTGTTTCCACCACTCTTGGGAGCGGTGACACCATCAACACCTTGACCGTCAACAATATGCCCGGCATAGGCGCTCTGAACCTCAGCATTAGAACCATAGTCTAGTTTGACACAAATAGAGTTCATGTCAACAGAACTGTCAATGGAGCTGTCTTCAACCAGAAAACCACAACCATAACCAGCTTTGGTCACACAATTGTTGACCGACATCTTTCAAACACTAATGCGATGTTGTCTTAAAATTGTTAGACAAATGTCGTGTGGGAATAGTAAATAACTATTACAGTGATCGAAATGATAGACTTCAAAGATTACAACAATGAGTTTTCAATCTCTGTCGATCTTGAACTAGAACTCCAATTCTGGATCTTGTATTCAGAAACACGAGAGCATGAACTGCTGCAACTGTGGCTTGTATATCCGCTTGAAAATCTGACTTGGTTAAAGTTCTTTGATAGAAATATCCAACCTGAAACACTCAGCAACAAATTAGAGAATCACAACACCACCGGCTGAGTCGAGAGATGGCTCTCTGTCTTTTAAGACAAGATTGCCCCGTATATATGTTTTTACGTTAGCGGACAATAGTCTCCCAAGATAAAACAACAACTAATCAACACTACAAAGCAAATAGGTTGATTCTGACGAAGAAAACAAACATGAAACGACTGCTGAAGAGTGGAAATTCAGAGGGAAAATAAGAACTTTTGTTTCTGGACTGCTCTTGTTCTCAAGACTTATGTCACTCAAATTAGAGTAATTTCAAATTATTTTATAATGATAACTGGGTTATCAAATCTTTATAAAATTTTAATGAAATTTTCAATACATATACTTGGTATGAGCAAAAGCTATTAAATTTCTAAGAACCCGTACCTGAAGAGCTGGATCCGCCCCTGCATATATATAACTAATCCCAAGTCCCAACTAATTTGGACAAAAGTGTGGTGGTTATTCTTGTATTTCCACAGGAATCGTGAAACGTGTACGACCGGCCATTGGAAATAGATCATCAAGCGGTACAAAATTACAATTTCCTTGGCGTGCTATTCTCTTACCAAACCAATTGTAGTACTCCAAATGCCGGCATGCATGCAGTCACATATCAAAGCACATTGACCTATATGGAGTAATGGGAACATGTATCCCACCATGCGTTTTTTCAGTGAACTAGTTCGATAGGAATAAGGTGCGAAAATCATAAGAAGTCTTAGTAAAGGCAAATGTAACTATATATCTGCAAGTGAGGATTTGGTACTTAGGCAGTCAAATTAACTACTAACCAGTAATCAGTATTGTCACATAAGTCGTGCTAGACTACCTAAGTATCTAACCTCTGTTAGCAAAATGTCGTACGGGAATAGTAAATAACTATTATAGTGATCGAAATGATAGACTTCAAAGATTACAACAATGAGTTTTCAATCTCTGTCGATCTTGAACTAGAACTCCAATTCTGGATCTTGTATTCAGAAATACAAGAGCATGAATTGCTGCAACTGTGGCCTGTATGTCCGCTTGAAAATCTGACTTGGTTAAAGTTCTTTGGAAGAAAGATCCAACCTGAAACACTCATCAACAAATTAGAGAATCACAACACCATCGGCTGAGTCAAGAGATGACTCTCTGTCTTTAAGACAAGATTGCCCCATATATATGCTTTTATGTTAGCGGGCAATAGTCTCCCAAGATAAAACAACAACTAATCAACATTACAAAGCAAATAAGTTGATTCTGAAGAAGAAAACAAACATGAAACGACTGTTGAAGAGTGGAAATTCAGATGGAAAAGAAGAACTTTTATTTCTGGACTGCTCTTGTTCTCAAGACAACCACCGCCACCGCCCGACCCGACCCGGACCGGGCGGGTGGTGGCGCGCATGTGGGCCTAGCCTTGAACCCAAGCACACCTAGGTCCTCCCTCCTTGACCGGGCGGGTGGTGGCCCGCATGTGGGCCTAGCCTTGAACCCAAGCACACCTAGGTCCTCCCTCCTTCAAACACATGTGTTACCCCTTGGAGTCTCAAACCCTTATCCATTTTTTAGGCTTATAAAATGAATAATTCTTCCTTTTCCCACCGATGTGGGAGATTTGTCCCACACCATATTTTCATGCCACAAACACCTTACTTTGTGGACCAATATCTCTTTCATTTCTTAACGAAATTTGAAGATCCTAGGCCCTACGGTCATCTACTCACTTAGTAGATTATGCATGTGTGAAGAACCAAATACTTCAACATGCGAAATCTAAGTGTTTAAGTATTAAAGATGGGTAGATGGAACCCCCATCAAAAACAAATTTCCAACAACCTCTTCTGTGGCTGCTGCAAGAAGCCAAAGTTACCTTAGGAATGTAGAATTATAACTCTACCATACCTAACAACCACTAGGCATAGGAGAAATTCCATGGGAAATCACCTCATTTTCTCTATATTTGTTTACTCTATCCAATTCTAGTTTTATGTGGCAGTTTTCCTCTCTGATTATCAGGATAGCCTAGTAATTTTGTGACTCATTTCTTCTTAGATTCTTTTACTTCGCCATTCTAGTTTATGTGATCCTTTTTAGTCATCGGGGTGGTCCACTAATTGTGCGGCTCATTATTTCTAAGATTGTTTTCTAAATCCTTTCTAGTTTACGTGGTAATCTTTCTTTTTTGTTCGTTTTAAATATAGGTGATAACTTTCTGAATTTAAAAATAATTTAATTTAAATTTTTATTTCTCCTGACAACTTTTTTATCTACACATGAGGTGAGGTGAGTTGATGGGTGGAAAGGACACAATCGATGTGAATGTTACTCGTTAAATTTGTTTTCTTTCTTTTCATTAGAAAATTTATTTTTCTCATTTTTAAATAACTTATTTTTTTATAAAATATGTTGCAAAATCTTTGACCAATTGAACATGAGAAAATAGTAAAATATTTTTCTCCATACAAACGCACCTAGAGTTGCTTACAGTAACAACTGCTTCAAGAGTCACATCTGAATTTTACCCCTAGTTGTATTAATTATTTGATGCAATAATAATTTGTAACCAATATATGATATCTAAACTGCATGAACACTAGAATTCTAGCATTTATACTTAGGAGGACAGGGTTCATATACTTTTCTCAAAAATTTCTTTATGTTTACGCTATGTCTCTTCTATCAATTTTGGTTCGGATGATCAAAATCAATTTTTTGTACAAACAAAACTTCAAACTTGTTATTAGCTTGCTTAAAATTTTGTTGATACTGTGTAATTTAACTGACATAATTATGATGGTTAGATTAATAATTAATCATGAGAATACCATGGTCTATAGTTTTCATGCTTGTAAGGAGTGTATAATATGCTTCAACTTGATAAAACCCGTGATATACATAGTTTTGTATACCATGTATATCACGGTTTCACAAGGCAATTTACCTAGTGTGAAGCCGTGATATACACGGTATACATACCAAGTGTATGTCACGGTTTTGTGCCATATTTAGTGTAAGGTTTTGTGCCATATTTAGTGTAACATTATTGTATTAAATTACTATTGTACACTTACCATAAGTATAGGAGTCTTGTACTACTAGAATATAGTTTTGGGATTAGAATAGGAATATGATTTTTCTATTATGGAAAACAGTAAATTGTATATATATACTCTTTCAATTAATGAAAATAAGGAAGAGAATATTTCTATCATGGTATCAGAAGTCTAAGTTTTATATTTTCTTTCCAAACTTCCGTCCGACAGGCAAAGGTTTCTGAGCCCTTCTTCTCGGTTTTCCATGCCCGATATTGCCTTTTCTCCTCCCAAATTTTCTTCCAAATCCCTTTATCTCAATGTTGTGATGGCTAAGAACATGTTTCACCCTACCCTTACTGTTTCTAACATCAAGAATCACATCCATACCATTCTTGAAATAGAAAACGTCCAATACGCGACGTGGGCCGAACTGTTCAAAGTTCACACACGCTCGCATCAAGTCCTCCATCACATTATCCCCGCGACTCCTGCAGATACGGGGGTCCCTAAACCCAAGGATGATCCACAATTATGGATGACTCTTGATGCTACCGTTCTTCAGTGGATTTACTCCACTATATCTACTGACATGTTGCAAACGATTATCGAATCAGACTCTACGCGATGTATGCTAGGAATAGAGTGCGTGATATATTTCAAGATAATCAAAATTCTCGTGATGTTACCCTTGAGCAAGAATTATCCCACGTCAATATGGAAGATTTCCCCAACGTTTTAGCATACTGCATAAGCTTGAAAGAATTGACGGATCAACTACGCAACGTTGGTGCACCCGTTACCAACAATCGTCTTGTTCTTCAGATGGTTGCAAGCCTTTCTGAGGCCTATAGTGGCGTCCGTACGCTTCTTCGTCAGAGCAGTCCTCTTTCGCAGTTTTATCAGGCCCGTTCCATGCTCACGCTCGAAGAAGCCGGCTTGGCTAAGAAAGCGGTCACTAGGGCCCCTTCTGTCATCATGGTGACCGAGTCCACCTTTTCTTCATCTGTCTCCAATAATTCCGGCCAAAACCGCAACAACGATGGCGGCAAAAGGGTCAGAATCGCAAAAATAATGGCAGAAACCGAGGTGGCGATAACAGGGTGGAAATGGGCCTCGGGGCAGTGGGCCGCAAGCCAACTAGCCACAGCCCTGTGTGCCAAGGCAGTGGAACTGGGCTAGTGGGCCCAACATCCCCTATTTTTCATCATACACTGCCCACTCGAACTAGGCCCAGTTTTAGCAACCAAGTAGGCCCAATTATTTCGGCCCACAGTGGAACTCGAGAGGTAATTTTGGGCCGGGGCAGCCAGCCTGCGTGCTTGGGCCTCGGCCCCACCAGCCCACCATGCAACGGGCCCCACCCCTACCGACATTGAAGTCACGATGCACACACTTGTATTAAATCCCCCGGACGCGAATTGGTACATGGATACCGGTGCCACTACCCACATGACATCCGACCAAGGTACTCTCTCGTCTTGTTCTAATTTGAGTAACAGTCGTGCCATAATTATTGGTAATGGCAATTCAATTTCGATTCGTGGTTATGGTCATAAAACGTTGTCTCCCCCCCTATCCACCTCTTGTCTTAAAAAATGCCCTTCATGCCCCTAATTTAATTAAAAATTTGGTGTATGTCCGTAAATTCACCACTGATAATTGGGTTTCTGTTGATTTTGATCCTTTTGGATTTTCTGTAAAGGATTTCAAGACGGGATTCCTCTCATGAGATGTGATAGTAGGGGAGATATTTATCCTATCACACTCACATCCGGTCTCTCGAGTCAAGTCTTGCCATCTACTTTTGCAGCTCTCGCTCCTTCCTTATGGCATGCACGTTTGGGTTACCCTGAGTCGTCTATTATTTCCTCCTTACATAAAAATAATTTTATTTCGTGTAAGGGTACGCGTAGTACTCTAATTTGTCAATCTTATTCTCTAGAAAAATTTGTTAGATTACCTTTTGTAGACTCTAATTCTCATACTTTAATGCCATTTGATATTATTCATAGCAATTTATGCACATCTCCTGTTCTCAGTTCTTTGGGCCATCGTTATTATGTTCTATTTTTATATGATTATTCTAATTTTTTATGGACTTTTCCGTTAGCGAAAGAATCTCACGTGTTTTCCACTTTTTTAAAATTTAGAGCATTCATCTTTACCCAATTCGAACGGGAAATAAAAAAAATTCAATGTGATAATGGCAA
This sequence comes from Anisodus tanguticus, assembly GCA_034509755.1. Taxonomy (NCBI): domain Eukaryota; kingdom Viridiplantae; phylum Streptophyta; class Magnoliopsida; order Solanales; family Solanaceae; genus Anisodus; species Anisodus tanguticus. The sequence goes on from CM067556.1 coordinate 27,470,602, forward strand.
AGAAGATGATAATGGATTGTTTCGGGAGTTTTGTGGTAATAATAGCATAAATTTTCATTTATTTTGTCCTCATACGTCCTTACAAAATGGGAAAGCCGACGCAAAATTCGTACCATTAATAATATTGTCCAAACGTTATTGGTCCATGCTTCTGTACCCCCTTCTTTTTGGCATCATGCTCTACAAATGGCTACATATCTTCTTAACATACTTCCTACCAAAGGTTTTGCATAATCAACCTCTTTTCAGATCTTATATAATAAGACTCCTTCGTATTCCCATATTAGGGTCTTTGGGTGCTTATGTTATCCACTATTTCCATCCACCACAATTAACAAACTTCAGGCCCGTTCTACCCCTTATGTGTTTTTGGGTTATCCGTCAAATCATCATGGTTACAAATATTTTGATTTATCATCTAATAAAATCATCATTAGTCGTCATGTTATTTTTTATGAAACCCAATTTTCGTTTGCTAACGTGAGTAGTCTCGTGCCTAGTTCGTATAATTTTTTGGATGACACCGTCTCCCCGTATATTATCCACTATTTTTTGAACTTACCCCTCACCCAAATTCCGCCAGGGGGCCCACTGCTCGCTGGACATCCTGCCACTGTTTCGGTTTCTCGTGTTGGGCCAGCAAGCCCACTGCCTGTTAGCCCGTCCGTCACCTTTCCACCTTTGACCCAAAATCCACCCAATTATCCCCCGAGTCACATACCGGTCACTCGTAGTCAACGGGGTATTTTACACCAAAAAGACATTTTAATCTAAATTCTAGTGTTCTTAAATCTCCCTACCCCGTAATTATGTGTCCGCATTAAATGACCTAAATTGGAAATTGGCTTTGACCGACGAATATGGTGCTCTTATTGCCAATAAGACGTGGGAGTTGGTACCCCATCCTTCTAGTGTTAATATTATTCGGTCTATATGTATTTTTACTCATAAGGATAATTCTGACGGTTCTTTTGCGAGGTATAAGGCTCGTCTTGTAGGTGATGGTAAGACTCAGCAGGTTGGCGTGGATTGTGGTAAGACGTTTAGTCCAGTGGTCAAACCGGCTACTATTCACACGGTTCTCTGTCTGGCTATTTTCAAAGCATGACCCATTCATCAATTAGATGTGAAGAATGTTTTCTTATATGGTGATCTTAAATAGACTATTTATATGCATCAGCCCTTGGGTTTTCGAGACCCCAAATATCCTCATCATGTCTGTTTATTGAGGAAGTCTTTGTATGAGCTTAAGCAGGCCCCACGGGCTTGTATAAGAGATTTGCAGATTATGTTTCGTCTATTGGGTTTTCGCACAGCAGGTCTGATAATTCATTGTTTATATATCGTCGTGATTCTTCCCTGGCTTATATTATATTATATGTGGATGATATTATCTTGACTGCCTCTACTGATGCTTTGCGTATGTCTATCATGACCATGCTCAATTTTGAGTTTGCTATGAATGACTTATGGCCCTTGAGTTACTTTTTGGGGATTGTTGTTTCTCGTCATGCAGGTGGGTTGTTCTTATCACAACGGAAGTATGTCGTTGAGATTATTGAGCGCGCTGACATGTCCTCGTGCAAGTCTATTTCCACTCCCGTTGATACTAAACCCAAGCTGGGTGCTGCGGCTGACTCACCTTAAGAGGATCCGACCCACTATCGCAGTCTTGCAGGGGCTCTTCAATATCTTACTTTCACGAGACCAGATATTACATATGTCGTACAACATATGTGTTTGTTTATGCATGATCCCAGGATTGAGCACATGAATGCGCTCAAAAGCATTATTCGATACATCCCGGGGATACTTGACTATGTCTTACATTTATATCCGTCGTCGATGTCTACACTTGTCTCGTATACAAATGCTGATTGGGGTGATTGTACAGATACCAAACGCTCCACATCCAGTTATTGTGTGTTTCTTGGTGATAACTTGGTCTCTTGGTCTGCCAAACGACAAACTACCTTTATCCCGCTCTATTGTAGAGGCTGAGTATCGAGGGGCGGCCAATTTGGTTTCTGAATTATGTTGGCTCCGTAATCTTCTCTTAGAGCTTCACTTTCCAGTTCACAAAGCTACCTTGGTTTATTGTGATAATTTCAGTGCGATATACCTTTATGGAAATCTGGTTCAACATCAGCGCACTAAACATATTGAAATGGATATACATTTTGTTCGCGAAAAGGTAGCTCATGGACAAGTACGCGTCCTGCATGTCCCTTCCAGGTATCAAGTTGCAGACATTTTTACCAAGGGTCTTCCATCGGTTCTATTTGAAGATTTTAGGGTCAGTCTCAGCGTACGAAGACCGCCCGCTATGACTGTGGGAGTGTGATAAAACCCGTGATATACATAGGTTTGTATACCATGTATATCACGGTTTCACAAGGCAATTTACCTAGTGTGAAACCGTGACATACACGGTATACATACCAAGTGTATGTCACGGTTTTGTGCCATATTTAGTGTAAGGTTTTGTGCCATATTTAGTGTAACATTATTGTATTAAATTAGTATTGTATACTTACCATAAGTATACGATTCTTGTACTACTAGAACATGGTTTTGGGATTAGAATAGGAATATGATTTTCCTATTATGAAAACTGTAAATTGTATATATATACTCTTTCAATTAATGAAAATAAGGAGTGACTTATTTCTTTCACAGCTAAGTTATGAGCTGGCTGGGTCATTTTAAAACTACAAATATTTTTCTCATAGATATCCTTTTTCCTTGGGAAATTCTTTGCACCCTATTCCTAGCCATTGGAATTGCCCCATGATTGAGCAACTCACAGCTCAAGTTAACTTTACAAGGCGCAATGTTATCGTAATAACAGTACACAAGAAGAACTAATTGGCAATTCACTATATCGGCGACACTTTTAAAAAGCCTTTCGGTTTCTATTCCATGACCTTATTTTGTTTCCTCAAACCTCAAAAATGTTTTGGCACTTGTGAATATGAAAAAAATGATCATACTTATATTTGGGGCAAGTTTATATAACAGTCTTATAAATAAATTGTCGAGCAGTATTGATCCTTTAATTTATCAAAATTAAACACTTTTTATTTACGTCAAAATTTAACAAACTCTAGCTGTTAGGGGAATCATGATTTTTGTTTAAACCAAAAAAACACCAAGAAAATTCCATTACATCCCTAAAAATTGTAACACTTAAAATAGCATAATAGAAAAAATAGCAAAAACTGCAGTTCAAACAAATTATACTACACACAATTTTTTTTTAGATAAAACTAGCAGAAATTGTAAACCTACGCATGCAAATGTGAGTTCACATTAAATATTTGTTTCACAGTTTCCATTAAATATAACAATCAGATTATGTTAAATATTTGTTGATGTTAAATGTGCTTACTTTAGATAAAGCTAAAAAACTAGAAGTGATCAAGAATATTTAAATAACTACTATATTTTAGACTTATCCCAAACATAAAGGACCATTCATGTTATTTTCCCTCTTTTTATCCTTGGCATATATAATGGAGCTTGTTGGTGCAAGAGTTTTGATGGTCAAGAGAACCATAGGTCTTAATTTATCTTCATATGCAATATTTAAAAGGGGAAAAAGAAAACATATACTTTGACAACGAACGTATAATTGCTTGACATAGTTCAAATATAAAGTAGCAATGAATTAAAGTAAAGTAAAGTATAATCCTCGCACCAATGACTTCTTTTCGCAAACAAATGATGTGTTTTTGATACTACATAAATTAATGGAAATTTTAACTTTCCTCTTCTTTTTTTTTTACTCCCACTCGATCATTATTCATTTTATAGTCCGAACAATTTAAATTTGTGTCAAAAAATTTATGTTGAAAGGTAAAAAAAATTCTACCAAAATTAATTTCACACTAAATGCTAGATTCCGAACCTGCTAATTAAATTAATTTTTTTTAATTATACTCGCTCCATCTCAAATTATTTCTTGCTTGTTTACTTTACACACTCCTTAAGAAAATATTAACTAAGAGAAATATTTGACTGTTTCATTCTTATTTATGTCTAAGTTATAATTTTTCTACATTAAATATTTAAGCTATATATCTATCATCTTTATTAATGAAAAATTCTATTAAAAATAAAATAATTAATTATATATTAAACTTTTAAAACGATAAATAATTTAAGATAATTATTTTTAATAAGCATTATGTACTAATTTGAGAAAAGAGTATGTATATAGCTGGAGACTTCAGACACAAGGTGTACGACGCCGTTGAATTGAACTAGATTTAGACAAACGCACGCATGAGATGCAAAGACAAAGAAAAGCAAACCAATGAGAAGGAAAAGAAAGAGAGGTTCCCTTTCAAGCATAATCCATTACTTAGTTACAACTCTATTATAATAACCCAACCCTCCCCCCTTTGATGGCCGTACGGCCTTCTCACTTCATTCTTTCATCTTTCCACCACCACCGCCGCATCCTCTTCCGTCCCCTTTCCTCCAATACTCCGTCTCCGTCACCGTCACCGTCACCGTCATCTTATTCTTCTATTCGCCGACCGTCGGCAACGTTATCCGAAGCCCTGGCGCAGAAAATAGGAAAATCTATTCGCCGTCCCGGTGCGCCTTCAAAGGCCCGGGTTTATACGGATATCAATGTGATCCGGCCCAAAGAGTATTGGGATTATGAATCCCTTACTGTTCAATGGGGGTAAATTTTTGTTGATTTATTATAGGTGCTGTGCTTTAGATCAAATTTAATGTTTTTTTTGTGTGTTTGTTTGATTGGTTTGTATAGAGAGCAGGATGATTATGAGGTGGTAAGGAAAGTTGGGAGAGGAAAGTACAGCGAGGTGTTTGAAGGAATTCACTCTACTAATAATGAAAAATGTATCATTAAAATCCTTAAGCCAGTGAAGAAGAAAAAGGTTTGGTCTTTTTCCTTCTTTATATATATTCGCATTTAATGCTAGTTTATAAGCTTGCTTTTCAGAAATTCAAATATTTTTGCCGAATTTCTGTTGTTGCACGACTTCTATTGCAGCTTGAGGGATGAGAGCGTTCTGTTTGCTAGTTCGTTATATGAGTATAAACTAGAGTAGGGTCATTTTCTTGATAAGTAATGAAATTAAGTTGTTGGAATCAGCTTGATATATGTGAAAGGAAGACATGCTTGAGTTTTGAAAGATTCGGTCGAAAAGAAGGTGAAATGGGGGTGATTAGAACAAAATATTGAAGGTTCTTTTTCTGCGTTTGGGGTAAATCCTTTTAGTGGCTTCTTGAATCTGCAGTCCTTTTCCTAAGTTAGCTTCGGTGGACTTATAACCAAGTTAACTTTTTTTCTTTGAAATTGCATCGAACTACGGTAATATCTTCTTAAAGACATCCTCTTTTACTCGATATGATTAACATATTTTTTTTATAAGGTAATATTTTATTAAGGAATTAAAAAAAGTACCAAGATGGTACAGGATACAAAAGTCCAGCTACCACCACTAACACAACAAAACTACAACTCTCCTATCTCGTCTAGAAAGTTCATATATTGCTCCATATTTTCCATGACACTGCTTTTACACCAGAAATACAAATTTAAAAGATAACTATTTTTAATCCTGGATGTATGTTGCCTTTTCTCTTCAAAGCAGACCTTATTCCTCTCCAACCAAATTGTCCATAAAATGCAAAGGGGAATTGTTCTCCATGCTGCTTGTTTACTTTTTGCCATTTTTTTTATAATGCCAAGTCTCCAGCAAGCTCCTAATATTGGGAGGCATTACCCATTTAATACCATACTTATTTAAGAACTCCCAGCATTGTCTTGCCACTTTGCAGTGAATGAGGAGATGATTGACTGTTTCTATTTCTTCTTCACACATATAACACCTATTGCTTAAAGCAATTCCTCTTTTTCTCCTGAGTAAGACAAATTTCCTTTGCTGCAACCTAACCAAAACAAGCCACTTTAACAGGTGCCTTAGTTCTCTAAATTGCTTTTCATGACCATCTTATTCCATCTAGCCCTTGTTGTTTCATTAGTAGGCTGTAACATCTTTTGACTGTGAACTTTCCATCACCACACTCTGCCCAGATCAATGAATCACTTCTGCTATATTCCAAACTGACATTGTTCAGTAGTTGCATTAATTGGACAAAATCATCCATCTTCCAGTCATCTAGGTTTCTTCTGAGAATCAACTCCCAACCACTACTAGAATAGAAATCAGAAACCTTTCCATTTTTGTTTGTGGAAACTTTCTTTTAAACTTTCAATTCCCAACTATATATCAGACCAGAACAAGATTTTAGTACCATACCCCAATTTCAATCTAACATACTGCCTATACTCACCCCATAGATTACTAATATTACTCGAAACTCCCCCTTTAGAAGAAGATCGGACTAAACAAGGAGCCCAACTATCTTTCTTACCATATTTTACATCTATAACCTGTTTCCATAAGCTTTCAATGCCATCATTGTATCTCCAAAGCCACTTAAACAATAAACTTTTATTGTGCAGCTTCAGGTTTTTCACCCCAAGGCCCCCATTTTTTTTCTTTAACCACTTCCTGCCATTTGACTAAATGGAACTTCCTCTTTTCAGCATTTCCTTCCCATAAAAAACTTGTTCCTCATTGAATTTAGTTTCTTCTCAATTGTTGCTGGCATTCTGAGGAGAGACATCAGATAAGTTGGAATACCATCCAAAACACTGTTAACCTGTGTAAGTCTTCCCCTAAAAGACAAATATTGTCTTTTCCATGGAACCAATTTACTGCTGCACTTGTTCAAGACACCTTGCCATATCTTTTTGTCATTCTTATTAGCACCCAAAGGCAATCCTAAGTAGGTAGTTGGTAGCTGCTCCACTTTACAGCCCATAACTCCTGCCAACTCCTCAATGGAGTGCTCAGCATTAATACTAAACACCCTACTCTTTGCCAGATTCACTTTCAAACCCGATACAACTTCAAAGGCTAGTAAGACTCCTCTGAGATGCAGTAATTGTTCTTTTTCAGCTTCACATAAAATCAAAGTATCATCCGCATAGAGAATATGTGATACTGTTAAATCATCTCCCCCATTCGTAACATATTTCAGCCCTTTTATCCATCCTAAAAACTCTGTTTTTTTAGCATTCTACTTAAAATTTCCATCACCAACAAGAACAAATAAGGAGACAATGAGTCTTATTGTCTTAAACCTCAGGATGAATTAAAATATCTTTGTGGGCTCCCGTTGATCAAAACTGAAAAATTGACTGTGGATATGCAGTCCTTTATCCAACCAATCCATCTATCACCAAAATTCATTTGTTTCGTGATGTTTAATAGGCATGACCAATTAGCGTGGTCATAAGCCTTTTCCAGATCTAGCTTGCAAGCCACTCCCTTAATCTTCCTTTTGAACATAAACTCCAAACAATCATTAGCTACCATAGCAGCATCAACGACTTGCCTACCCTTTACAAAAATATTTTGACTATCGGAGATCAAGTTCTCAATCACCGTTTTTAGTCTTTCAGCCAATAGTTTTGCAATTATTTAATATACACTCCCCAGCAAGCTAATTGGCCTGAAATCTTTTACTTCCACTGCCTCTTTCTTTTTAGGAATGAGAGCAATAAAAGTTGAGTTTAGACTTCTAATGAAGACACCCCTGTGATAGAACCAATCCATTGTTCTCGGTACGTCCTCTCTGATTATGTTCCAACATTTCTGCAAAAAGAACATGTTGAAACCATCTGGCCTAGGTGCTTTATCTCCTTTGAGTAAATTAATAACCCTTTCCACCTCCTCCAGGGAAAATGGTCTCTGAATCCAATCCTTTTCCTCATCTGTTATTTTTCCAATTCTTTCATCCTCCCATTCAGTTTTTAGATTCTGAAAATAGCTTGCCATAGAAGCTTAAAATGTGGTCTCTGATAAGATTTTCATCATCCACCAACTCTCCATCTATCAACATTTTATCAATGGTATTAAATCTTTTGTGAGCTTTTGCCTGTCTGAAAAATTTTAGTATTTTTGTCACCCTGCTTCATCCATAAACATCTAGATTTTTGTCTCCAATAAATTTCCTCTAAAATAGCAATATCCTCCAGCTCTTTTGTAACAGAGACTATCAAATTCATTGTGATCATTATTCTGAAATTGTACACTATCATGATCCATTCTCTCCAACTCTTCCATAGTCTTGGCTTTCCTCTCCTCCAAATTACGGAACACCTCCTTATTTCACTTCTTTAAGTCAGTCTTCAACATCTTCAATTTCTTTGCTAAAACCTCATCAGGAATACCCTGAATGCAATATGAATTCCAACGATTTGTCACCATTTCATAGAAATTCTTGTGCTCACACCACATATTTTCAAATTTGAAATAACCCTTTTCCTTACTCCAATCTCCACATTCCAAAATAATAGGACAAAGGTCTGATGTCATCCTTGGTAGAACTCTCTGTTTGATGAACTTGAGTTGCATATCCCAGCTTTCTGAAATTAGAAATCTGTCTAATCTTGAAGCACATCACCTCCGAATCAAGTAAATTCACCTCAATGAAGTGGTAGATCCTGTAGAGCCAAATCTTGTATTGTTTTGGAGAAATCTCGCATTGCTCTTGTACTTCATATCTAACAACATTAAAATTACTTCCTATCACCCAAGGTTGAGATATTATCCCATAAACTATTCTCATCTCTTCCTACACCACCCTTCTTGCTTTCTATCACAAGGACCATAAACCCATGTGAAAGCCAGTATTTTTCTTCCACCAGGAAAACAGTAATTGAGTGTTGCCCAATATATTTGTCTAAGCAACTCCATCTTCTTTTGTCCCAATACACCAGGATACCACCACTGCTGCCCTGTGCCTTCAGTTCCGCCCAATCACTCCACCTCATATGATTAACATCACCCACTACTTACATCTAGAAGTATGATCATTGCTAAGGTACGAGTTTCTACAAAGCTTTGGAAAGGTACCTTTTTTCACGCGGTAAGAGATGTCGAATTTAGGTAGTCAAAGGAAGAATCTCTTATGTTGTTGTGTTTTGGTTTACATGCTTAAGTTTCTGTTTGTTTCTGTTTGTTCCATGTGTGAAGTAAGTTTGGTTTAATAAAGAGTGTCGGAGATAACAATTTTATTTTCTTCGTTACCGTGTATCTGCTGGGCGGAATTAGTCCGGGTGCGCGCAAGCTAGTCGGACACCACGGTTATTAAAAAAAAAGAAAGAAAGAAGAAATAGATCCAATTGAAACTAGAGAAAAGATCAAAGATCTTAATAGACACTTGTAAAACCTCATTCTTAAGATGAACAAAACTAGAACTAACAACAATATTAGTTGATGGTAATCTATCGGACATTAATTTATCACAACACATCAACTATGCCTCAATCCGAGCAAGTTGGGGTCGACTATATGAATTTCAAGAGCTTATAAATCTTTCAAGAGAACTTCCTTCAATGTGATTTTAGGTTTATCTCCGCTCTTTTTCTGCCCTCCACTCCCCATGATTTCACACCTAGGGACTGGTACGTTTTGAGGTCGACGCATGACATGACCAAACCAAATCTAGCAACCTCTCATTTTATCCTCGATGTGTGCTACCTACTTGCATCATCTGGAGCCTTGTTGTACCACATTCTGCAATAATGTTGCAGTATCCCTAACGTCATATTATCACTACATGAATATATATATGGCTGAATACATGTGCAGCCCCTTGAACTTGTCTGAAATTTTCATTTAGACACTTGAACTAATGATTGTATCTATTGAACACTTGAACTAAAGCCAAACCGTACCTATTAGACACGATACACTTACATGGCACAAGATGTGAGTCTCACTTTCTCATTAGCGTATGGTCATTTTAAAAATGAGCTGACGTGGATTTTTCTCTTTTCTTAAAGTCTTCTAATTCTCTTTTTCATCTCTCTAAATCCCTCAAGCAGACAAGACCCATCTCCTGTACGAAGCAACTCACCAAAACAATCGCATTTCTTTCTTGCATTTCTCTCAACGTCATCATTCTATGGGAAACCTTCTTAATTTTTACCTTTTCCAAAATCTAAAGCAGTTTCCTAAAAAGAAAATACAGCTAAATTTCTAAGGATTTATAGATGTGAAATAGAATTTGTTGATCTTAGATTTGGAGCAAGAGAATTGACACCTGCCATCTGTGAAATATAAATTATTTAGATTTTGTACCTTAAATACTTAAATTATAAAGAGCAATACTTTCCACATGTTAAGGATGAAATCATGAAAAACAGTGGCTTATTAAATTATACTGGTTGTTGAGAAACACCTTTGTGCTTTAATTGGAAGAACAAATCATCACTTACATTTCAAAGCAAAAGAATTGGTCTGTTGGAGTTCGGAAAAATGATTTAGAGAATGGTGGAATGTATTTTGCCGGAGTTTGACCTTTAAATCTGGTTGGCCTTCTACAGTGAGAGACGAAAGATAAAAGCCATAGGAGAAGATGGATAGAAGAAGAAGGGTGAGTGCTTTATGTTAGTTACGTTCTTGAGTGTTGTCCTGATTTCAATGGTGAAAAGAGACGAGCAGTAGTTATTGTTGAAGAAGAAGACAAACGAGTGAGGAGTTGGAAGTATTGGTATTAAAACCCACATGTCTTTCTGTCATTGGTATCTTTGCCATGTCATTAACGTGTGAACTACACGCACGGTATTTTCTTGATTGTTTCAATACTTTTTGTCAAATAGGTACATTTTGGCTTGTGGTTAAGTGTTCAATAGGAACAATCACGAGTTTAGGTGTCTAAATGAAAATTTCGGACATGTTTAAGGGCTGCATATGTATTCAGCCTATATATATATATATATAGGTTTTTTTCCACCAAGCTTGTTAATTGTAGACTTGTAAACTATGTTCTTCAAATTGGAAAGTCTTCGTGTCTATGATCCTGAGTTGAACCAGTTTCTTAGAATGTTCAAGTCTTTAAAAGGGTTAGTGATTTTGTAGTCCTGTGTTGCTGAGCTAAGTAATATATTATTGCTATTCTTTAAGCTCATCAGATTTTTCTCCAGATTTTAACTTTCTTTATCTTTCATTTTTAGCCAAATGAGTTCTTTTCAATTGCGTATATCTCTACGTAATATATTATTGCTGTTCTTTAAGCTCATCAGATTTCTCCAAACCTCCGAGAACCAGTTTGGATTCATGCCGGGGCGTTCGACTACAAAAGTCATTCATCTTATTAGAGGTTGGTGGAGCAGTATAGGGAAAGGAAGAGAGACTTACATATGATTTTCATCGACCTCGAGAAGACATATAACAAAGTCCCTAGAGAGGTTCTATGGAGATATTTGGAGGTTAGAGGTGTACCTGTGGTGTACACTAGGGTGATCAAGGATATGTATGATGGAGCCAAGATTAGTATACAGACAATAGGAGGAGACTCGGAGCACTTCCCAGTGATGATGGGGCTGCACCAGGGATCAACTCTTAGCACATTCTTATTTGCCTTGGTAATGGATGGACTGACGCGACAAATCCAAGGGGAGGTGCCATGGTGTATGTTATTTGCAGACGACATAGTCATGATTGACGAGACTCGCATCGGAGTGAATGCAAAGCTGGAGGTTTGGAGACAGACTCTGGAGTCTAAAGGGTTCAAGCGGAGTAGGATCAAGATAGAATACTTGGAGTGCAAGTTCAGTAATGGGAGCAACCTTGAGACAGGCGTGGAAATGAGGCTTGGTACTCAGGTCATTCCAAAGAAAGGAAGCTTCAAGTACCTCGGGTCTATTATCCAAGAGGATAGTGAGATTGATGATGATGTCACACATCGTATTGGGGGAGGGTGGATGAAATGGAGGCTCACATCTGGAGTTGTATGCGACAAAAATGTGTCACAAAAACATAAAGGCAAGTTCTATAGGGCGGTGGTTAGACCGGCTATGTTGTATGGGGCGGAGTGTTGGCCAGTCAAGACTTCGCACATCTAAAAGATGAAAGTTGCGGAGATGAGAATGCTGAGATGGATGTGTGGGCATACGAGGGATAGGATTAGAAATGATGATATCCGGGACAGAGTGAGAGTGACATCGGTGGAGGATAAGATGCGTGAAGCGAGGTTGAGATGGTTCGAGCATGTATTAAGGAGACACACAAATACTCCAGGAGACACACAAATACTCCACTGCGGAGGTGTGAGAGGTTTGCTATGGACGGGTTCATGAGGGGTAGATGTAGGCCGAAGAAGTATTGGGGAGAGGTGATTAGACGGGATATGACGCAAGTGCAACTTAATGAGGACATCGACCTTAGATAGGAGGTTGTGGAGTACACAGATTAGGGTAGAAGAGTAGTAGGTAGTTGAACGTAGTCCTACTTACACTTACAAACTGGTAACTAGTAGTTGTAGTGTTATTAGTAGTTGTAGTGTTATTATTGTAGGTCTGCTTAGCCTATCATACTAGTAGGTGCAATATTACTATATAGTCCCCTGTCGCCTGATTTCTACTGCTGTGAGTTCTTTAGCGTACTTTGTTTATCTTATTTACATGTGTTAGTTACTGCTTTCTTTTTCAGAACGCGCTATCATGACTTATTCGCTTTTGTTACCATCATTTTCATACTGCTTTAAATTTCGTGTCCGGGTCCGACCGTTTCTCTTTTTTGCTTGTGCCTATGCTTTGTCTTGAGCCAGGGTCTTTCGGAAACAACCGCTCTACCTACCAAGTTAGAGGTAAGGTCTGCGTACACTCAACCCTCCCCAGACCCCACGTGGTGGGATTTCACTGGGTATGTTGTTGTTGTTACTGTAGTAACTCTTGATTACTATGAGTGCTGGACTATCATCTATCTGCAAGTTAACTGTGCATTTGTCTTTTTGTGGGCTCTTTGAATCATGCTCGTTTGTTAATTACAACAAATCTTTGCACCTTTATTTTGCCCAATTACTTATCTGTTATTGTCACTAACTGCAGATCAAGCGTGAGATTAAGATACTGCAGAATCTTTGCGGTGGACCTAATATTGTGAAGTTACTTGATATTGTCAGAGATCAGCAATCGAAGACCCCAAGTCTTATATTTGAATATGTGAATAACACAGATTTTAAAGTGCTTTATCCAACTCTTTCCGACTTTGACGTTAGATATTACATCTATGAGCTGTTGAAGGCAAGTTTGCTGTTGATGTGGATTTTAGTGCCTCTCAAATATATGGTTTTCGTTTATCTATAGTATTTCTCTGATTGGTTATGGACGGTTGGAATAGATTACAATACTACTCCCTTTGTCCCAATTTATACGACATACTTTCCTTTTTAGTCAGTCCCAAAAAGAATGACACATTTCCTTTTTTGGCAACAAATTAATTTAAAAACTTTACCTTTTACGCTTAACGAGATGATTTATAACCACACAAATATCTTTGGCTTGTTTTAGACCACAAGATTTAAAAGTCTTTCTTTATTTTTTAAACTCCGTGACCAGTCAAACTACATCATATAAATTGGGACAGAGGGAGTATTAAATTATTGCTCTACATGCTCCCTTTGAATATTCTTTTCTGATATAAGCTGAAGATTATATGTATAAATTCCCTTGAGATAATAATCTTAGTTTTAATTAGAAATTTCACTATTTTTGAACAAATTTCACAGAATGATTGAATGCACAATGCTTGATCTATTTCCGTTTTTACCCCATCCAAAAGTATGGCTTCTTTCCTTGGGTGGGGAAAACTAATCCTCCGACATTTTGAACTATTCTAATTAACTAAACTCTCCGTTCTTCACATTTGAAACTATTGTTTGAAATATGTCTTTTATATTCAGTATAATAATGTATCTAGACATGGGTGCGTGCAAGTTGACTTGGATACCTTTGTTATGGAGAAAAAAAAAGTATCTAAATATGATTTAGCAAATTATCAAAATGAAGAAGCTGTAAAGACATTCTATTTACAATCTCCATGCAAGTCAAAGTAGACCAAGTATCTTGAGATGGAGGGAGTGTTCATATTAAAGATCCTTTCTGTTATGAGTGGATAGGACATATTCTTTTGAATTCTGCTGACTGGTGAGATTTGGGTTTTAAAGATAAGTAACTGTATACATCTGAGGTTCATATTATTTTGTTCTACTTGGTAATTTGATGAGATTTATCGAGTACAAGAAAATAAATAACATGTTACAGATTTGAAAGACAAATTATTGGGCATAAGAACGAAACACGTTATAATGGAGCAGAATGTGTATTGCTAGTCTGGGATTGTGACATAGTTGTTTGTGGGGCTGCTGCTGTTGTTACAGACTCGACCATTAAAATCTTAGATCTCTTCTTTGTTAAGCTGCTTATTACTTGCTTCATCTGTCATGGCCAAATTGATATCATATTTCTACTCATTTTCGACATGATGCATGTTTCCATATTATGCCTTGCAGTTAACATTTTCTTGAGGTGTCAGAAAATTCAAGTATTACTGTACCCGCTGCAGGCATTAGATTATTGCCATTCTCAAGGTATTATGCACCGTGATGTGAAGCCCCATAATGTAATGATTGATCATGAGCAGCGTAAACTTCGTCTAATAGATTGGGGACTTGCAGAATTTTATCATCCTGGGAAGGAATATAATGTCCGTGTGGCTTCTAGGTTCGCTTTTTCTCTGCTGTTTGTATCATGTCTTCTGACATTTAAAATCATATCAAATAAACATTTGAATGCTAAAATGGATTCCACTTGTTTCATTGGTTTTATGAATTGAGTGGCGCAGCAACCTCAATTTTCTTGTAGCCATTAGTATTTCATTTTGGGGGTAAGTAACAGAAATTTCTGCATATTAAAGCACCCACGGGGTGCATGGATCTAGACAGGAGGACTGTATTTCCTAGCTATTTAAGGAATCTCTGAACTCCATCAAGTGTCAATCATTTATATTGGACATCCTACACCGAAGTATCAAAACTTGTAAACATATCTCGAATTGTGTACTGTGTCAAACTTAAATATTACTTTAGAACACCTGAGATTATGTCCTTGCATACATCCTAAAGCATGCATAATAAAGGGATATTGTTTTAAATAGTTTTTTTTGTGGTTTCCTCATCCCGTCCTCGCCAGCACCCCTTGTCACTGCCTTTGGCATCACCAACTGAATACCATTCTCTCGGAATCCTTCTGCACTTAGCGATGAACAAAGCAAAAGATCCCTCTGGTGGTGGAGAATGCACATCTTTTTATTTTTTTGGATAGACTGAGAAGCTAATATATATCTTAATTCAATTTGAAATGACACTGGTTTATGGAATGAAATTGATATTGAGGAGGATTCATATGGCTGAGAGTTGAGAAATATTTATGTTTTTTTAATAGTTTGCTGCATTTTTTGGATGATAACACATGAAAGATTATGCTTAGAGCTCCTAGGAGGCAATCTATGTACCTATAGCATCATTGTGCTGTAGAATCTAAGAGGATAACATGTTGGGAACTGAGAATGTATAGTAAGAAAACTACTTACTCAAAAAACTGCATATTTAGAAAATTGTACTTCCAGTTCTTCCATAGTTTGGCTAATTGTTGACTCAAAAACTTATGTGCTGGATTTATACTCAGATAGCAGTCTAAGAGTAAGAGTTCATTTTTATAGGAATGGTATGGAATATTGAGGGACAGAGATAAGAATAATCAGGAAATGGATTTTACAGTGCATTTCCTTGTCAGTTTTGTGGATCAGGAACCCAGCTGGGGTAAGGATTTGGGTTTGGTAGTGTTAGGAAGAGAAGAGAGGTTTTGAGCTTTGAAGAATCAGAGCATATAGGGTTTTGTCCATCAGCTATTTATGAATCTTATTCAATGGGTAGTACTTCTGTTATAGTTCTGAGCATTTCCTCATCCTCTGATATTACACGTGCATGAGATTCTATTATTAAGTGCCACATCACTTAAGTGATTATAGAATTTTAGGCTTTTGTCATGATACGGCTCTGGTTTGTTGCATGGACATTTTTTACTTTATTGATGTGGTTTTGCATATGCCTTTTGCGTTTTTTCTTCTCAAAACCAAAAACTAGTTCTAATTCTCATGTATCTAATTTAAATATTTAGGGGGGGCTTATTTGCTTTGCTTTGTACGTTGTAAACAGACTTGCCTCATCTCTTTATGGTTGCAGATATTTTAAAAGTCCTGAACTACTTGTTGATTTGCAAGACTATGACTACTCGTTGGACTTGTGGAGTCTTGGTTGTATGTTTGCAGGAATGGTGAGCAACTATCTTTTTGCACCCTTTTTTTGGCTCACTTGCGATATCATAAATATGCACACGTGAGACTTTATCTTGCATGGGTTATGCTTTCTACCTTTTTTAATCTTGGTCCATGACTTGGTACTTACAAAAAGCCATTCATGGCTGTTTGTCTTCTGGTAAATCGTGCATGAATGGCAGATATTGAGGTCCACAAGTCAGAACTTACTTGTGTGTTAAGGTATCCTCTCACTTTGATGCTTACTTCTAAGGAATTGTGTTGTATAGATATTCCGGAAGGAGCCTTTCTTCTATGGACATGACAATTATGATCAACTTGTGAAGATCGGGAAGGTATGTAGAATATCCGCCATGAAGTTTATCCTTGTAGCCTTTTGATGTTCGGACATTCATAAGCCTACAGTTGTTTTTAATATTTAGTAAATGCATGCTTTGGGAATCAAGTCACTTGTTTTATTTATTTTTTGGCAATTGGGAACTAAGACACATGCGAAACTAAGTCCGGAAGAATCAGTTCATATATATCTAATTAAGCTTACTCGATACACTATCCCTTCTGAATCTCACGCTCCATCCATGCTCAGGCATCTCAGTACAACCACAATTTCCACGAGAGCCTACACCTGTTCTTGCATTCCTTTTTGCATGGTGCTTACTAAAAAGATTGTTAACCTTTTCTAGTGCAACAAAACCTCTTGATAATTGTTACATACTTGAGAAAGTGCACCATATTAAGTAAATATGATATGCCCATCCTGGCCTAGTAAAAGGATTTCATCAATGATTTTTTGGATAAAAAGGACCTATAACTGTCAAGAGTATTTCTTCTTTCATTTAATGACCACGAAGCTTGGGAATATTGAGTTGAACAGGAAAATTGGAAGTTTTTCATTTATTTTTCCCTCTAAAAGTGAACTTTTTTTTGATAGAAGGCTGAGGGGTTGCAATCCTATGTGCACATGAAGACACTTAATATCCATTTCCTATCTTCTCTTCGTTCGTTTCTTGAATTGTTCTTTTTTTGTGGGGATGAGGGGGTGGAGGCAATACTGGAACAATCCATTCTTTCAGGGACTTAATCATTTTTAGAAAATAGTTACATCCTATGCTTGGCCAGTTAAAAACTCTCATGTCCAGTAGATGAGGGTTGCGGAAATGAGGATGCTGAGGTGGATGTGTGGGCATACTAGGAGAGATAAGGTTAGAAATGAAGATATTCGGGACAAGGTGGGAGTGACCTCTGTGGTGGACTAGATGAGGGAAGCAAGGCTGAGATGGTGCGGGCATGTGAAGAGGAGATGTGCCGATGCCCTGGTGAGGAAGTATGAGAGGTTGGTAGTGTTGGGTTGGAGGAGTGGTAGGGGTAGGCCGAAGAAGTATTGAGGAGATGTGATTAGACATGATATGATGCATCTTCAGCTTACCGAGAACATGACCGTAGATAGGAAGCTATGGAGGTCGCGGATTAAGATAGAATGTTAGAATGTAGTTGAGTGTTGGATAGACTTGGTAGGTAGTTAGAATTAGAATTTTTTTTATAGTTTCTTGTTCGTCGATATCCGAAAATATTCGTTGTTTCTTGTGCTTCGCTTATTACGTTAGTTTAGTATATTTACTATGTTGAGCTCTTCTTGTGAGAATATGGGAGAAAATATTATTATTGAATTGTGTATCTACATTATTACATTGGGCCCTATTTATAGACACTACATCCCAATACTTTTCCATGTAGGATACTATATACAAATTCTATTCCTATTCCTATTCTAACATTCCCCTCAAGCTGGTGCATACAAGTCATATGTATCAAACATGGTAAAGATGTATTTAATACGAGGACCACTGAGTGACTTGGTGAAAATATCCGCAAGCTGATCACTCAACTTCACAAATTTAGTAACAATATCTCCGTAAAGTATCTTTCCCTTGACAAAGTGATAGTCAATCTGAATGTGCTTAGTCCTCGTAAAATACCGGATTTGACGCGATATGAAGGGCCACTTTGTTATCACATATAAGTTCCATTTGACTAATTTTTCCAAATTTTAGTTCTCTGAGCAACTGCTTAATCCAAACTAGCTCACAAGTTGTTACAACTATTGCTGATATTTTGATTCAGCACTAGATCCAGCGACACTCTGTTTCTTACTCTTTCAGGACACCAAATTACCTCCTATTAACACACAATATCCGGACGTAGAACGTCTATCAGAGGGTGATCTTGCATAATCGTTTGTATATCCAACGATCTGCTCATGACCTCGATCTTCAAAAAACAATCCTTTACCTGGAGCTGACTTAATATATCGCAGAATGCGGATAACTGCATCCATGACTATCACAGGGAGAACCCATAAACTTACAACACTCACAGGAAACGAAATGTCAGGTCTAGTCACTGTGAGATAATTCAACTTACCAACCAACCATCTATATCTTCCAGGATCATTGAGTGGCTCCCCCTGTCCTGGCAGGAGTTTAGCATTCAGATCCATAGGAGTGTCTATAGGTCTACATCCCATCATTCATGTCTTCTCAAGAATGTCTAAGGCATACTTGTGTTACGAAATAACAATACCTGACGTGGATTGGGCAACCTCAATACCTAGAAAATACTTTAGTCTGCCAAGATCTTTAGTCTGGAAATGTTGAAAAAGATGTTGCTTTAAACTAGTGATACCATCAGATCATTGTCAGTTATAACGATATCGTCAACATAAACCACCAAATAAATACTCATATTTGAAGCAGAATGTCGATAAAATACAGAACGATCTGCTTCACTACGAGTCATGCCAAACTCCGGAATTAATGTGCTGAATTTACCAAACTAGGCTCGAGGAGATTGTTTCAGACCATAAAGTGATCGACTCAATCGACACACTAGATTAGACTCCCCATGAGCAACAAAATTAGGCGGTTGCTCCATATAAACTTTCTAGTCGCCATCCGGGATGAGAAAAGGCTTCACCTGTAGACTTAGGAATGGGGGCAACAGACAATGATGATACAAAGGCATAATGAGATGATGATAAACGATGATAACTTAAAAGGGTATAATGTGGGTTAGTATTACGAGTGGACCGTTTACCTTTCCGAAGTGCAATCGGCTGATCAGGAGGAGACAAGTCCGCAAAAGGTGCAGGGTCTGGCGCGGGACATGAATCATCTGGACTTGATGTTAGCTCTGATGCTGGATGCGGTCGACGATGATAAGTCAGAAGTGGTGGCATTGTGACTGGAGATGTAGGAGTAACTGTAGATTCCTCAAAGGTCGGTGTAGGTAAAATCTGAGGTATATGTAAGACCTCAGAGATATCAAGATGATCAGAAGGAGACTTAAAGTAAGGTTGAGACTAAAAAAATGTGACATTAGCAAACATAAGATATCGAGGATATCATGTGAGAAGCAACGATACCCCTTTTGAACTCGAATACCCAAGAAAGACATTTAAGAGAGCGAGGAGCTAATTTATCTGTCCATGGAGCTAGGTTATGCACAAAACATGTGCTCCCAAAAACATGAGGAAAAAAGTATAGAGATGATTGAGGGTATACTATGGAATATGGAATCTGATTCTGAATAGAAAATGAGAGCATTTGATTAATTAAATGGCAAGACATGAGGATTGTATCACCCCAAAAATGCAGCGGAACATGGGATTCAATGAGGAGTGCGAGCAGTCTCAATGAGATGCCTATTCTTCCTTTCTGCTACCCCATTCTGCTGATGGATGTAGGAACAAGATGTTTGATAAATAATTCCTTGGTGAGTCATAAACTGCTGAAACTGGGAGGATTTGTATTCTAAGCATTATCACTATGAAAAGTACTGATAGAAACACCAAATAAACTATGCACGACTCTCAGTACTACGTGAAAAGGTAGTGCGAGTGTGTTTTTCAAGTTGACACGACTCACAATCTAATTTGGACAGACTAGACATCATCTTTTGTAGCTTGAACAGACTTGGATATCCTAATCGTTTATGGATTAAGTCTGGAGTATCTGTAACCAGACCTGCTATGGAGAAATTAGAAGTAGAGGTAAGGTAGTACATGCCCTGTGATTCATATCCTACGCCAAACGTCTGTCTCGTACTGCGGTCCTGCATAATTAAAGAATCATCAAAGAAATAGTATTGCACAATTTAAGGCACGAGTCAAACGACTCACCGATGCAAGATTAAAAGGACAATCAGGGACATAGAGAATAGAATTTAGAGTGACTGAGGATATGTGTTTAGCTTGTCCAACTCCTTTTGCTTTTGTTCGGATCCCATTGGCTAAAGTAATAGTGGGAAGAGTCCGTGAATAATTAATATCCGACAAAAGTGATTTATCACCAGAAAATATGATCAGAAGGGCCAGAGTCTACAACCCACAATCCAAGGGTATTAGAATGTGCGATTGAGGCTACTTGTAGAGATGTCTGCCTACTTGCTCGATATTGAAGGTACTCATTATATTCATTTTCTGATAAATAAACCCGTTGATTACTGTAGTAGCAGTCTGAGCAACATGAGCATTCTTAGGTGGTCGACCATGTAGAGAATAACATACTTCATGAGTGTGTCCAAACCTATCACAATAACTACACTTAGGTTGAGATTTGCATACTTCACGAGTATGTCCAAGCCTATGAAAATAACTATACTTAGGTTGAGATCTTCCAAAGCGGCCTCTTCATCGAGTCTTCGTAGACTGGGATGTTCGAATTTCTGATCTCCCTGTTAAGGGTTCTGAAGTAATCATAGGACTTAAATTTCCAACTTCAATATTTTTGGAATTAGAAACATCAAATCCGAGTGACATGGCTCAAGACTTCAAGTATATGACCAAAATAAGAAAGGAAAACACCAAGCTTCTACTTTAAACAGGGTTTGAACTTCGCCGGAAAAGAATTTGGTTGCATCTTTGAATCTGCAAAAAAAAACTTGTAAGGATTGCTTGGTGATCTGATTCTGGAGGCTGGGCGACCTGAACTGAAGAGGGACAGTTTGGAAAATATAGAAGAAAGCTGGAATCGTACTGTTCCGGCGAAAAATTCACTGTTCCGGTGAAAAAATTACTATTCTGGCAACTATTTTCAGAGCAATTTTTTATGGGTTTACAAATAATGAAGAAACTAGTAGATTCATATCTGAAGCAATGTAAATAAACCAAATTTGATACTTGAATATTCGGTTTGATACCCTGCTACTAATTCTTGTCCTTCCTGTAAATCAAAAGGTAATCTTTCACACTCGGCTAGAGAAGAAATTAGAAAAATGATAAACCCGATTGGTTGACGCCATAAATTCCACTCGAAAAAACCATATGGTCGGAAACAGTAGGTGACCAAGAAGGAAGAAAAATGTCGCCGGAAAAAGGCCGGTAGGACCTCTCACGCACCAACGCGTGACTGGATCTCGCCGGAAAAGGCAGTAGTCTTGTCGGCGCGTGTAGGGGTTTCTATCGGATGGGGTCATTGGGATTTGGTCGTGGGATCCTTCTGGATCTGATGGTGGTGTTGATTTTCTCGCAACACCGTCAGATCTGAAGATTGAATTGGACAGCCACTCAGGTCACCGGAAAATTGCACGGTGACTGTGTAATTTCTTCGACGTTGCTGGATTGATGCACATTGGTAATTATCTCACCAATGCTCTGATACCATGTGAGAAAATATTATTATTGAATTGTGTATCTACATTATTACATTGAGCCCTATTTATAGACACTACATCTCAATCCTTTTCTATGTAGGATACTATATACAAATCGTATGCCTATTCTAACCCTCCCTATTATTTGTTATGCCTTATTTACCTCTGTACTTTTTTTTCTTCAAATTGCTTTGTTATGCGATACTTGAGCCGAGGGTCTTTTGGGAACAACCTCTCTATCTCCACAAGATAAGGGTAAGGTTTGCCTACATTCTACCCTCCCCGGACCCACATTTGTGGGGAATACACTGGGTATGTTGTTGTAGTTACATCCTATGCTTGGCCAAAATGCATTGAACATGAAAAAGAAGCCACTGAAAGATTGCTTTGATTAGTCTAGTTTTCAGCCCATCTTTATGCTCCTCCCTTGCCGAATTTCCAAATTCTCCCGTGTGTATACTGTCAACAATTTTATTCTGAATTATGTCTACTACCTTATCTAAAAACTTAAAATGTTAGAGGGGGCGCTTAATACATCACATCACGTGTAGGCCAGGGTTCTTTTATTTGCATTGAAGGATGGGTGTGACATCGTTATAAGTGTTCTGTGGGGATATTTCAAAATGCTCGTAATAATTAGCAAAAGGCTGCTTGTACTCAGATTAATACCTCTATTGGATGTGTACCATTAAATTTGTCTAACCATATGCTTAGCTAAGCAAGTGAAATATTTTGTTGGTGGGTGGCTCTTGAACTCAGGACTAGTGTCTGCTTTCTAAAGAAGTTAGATAAAAAGTAGGTTCGCAACGCATGTGGTTTCATCTGTGAGCTCACACTGATCTATGCTCATTGGAGTCCCACTTTTTTTATTTGGAGCTGTCATGTTGGAATTCTGATAAAAATAACCACCCTTGGTTCACCTAGCCCCATGGTGAGGATGTGATCTACCTGCAAAATGGAAGTTTAACTCAACTATTAGTTCAGCTGTTGCTCAGGGGCGGATTTATGATCCGATACCACTTTGCCCAATAAAAGTCACTAAAAATACATGTACTTGATATCTAAACAGGTAATAAACGGTAAAGTAGAACTAGGTGACACTACTTGCCACAGAAGTGTTTCCAGCACAGCTGGTCGCGGAGACGCCTTAAATCTTAATACAAAGGAGGTCACAGGATCGATTCCCAAACATGTGGGATATTTCTCAACTTTTTAATTTTTAATAACTGAAATGACACTAACCCCCAAAAATGAGAAGCTACCGTTGTGAGCAAAGACAACTAGCTGAAAAGATTCAGCAAAAATTCCAATAAAAAAAAACTGATAAAGAAACCATATTAAATCATGACTCAAAACTTTTTCATTAAGGATAAAAGTCTTAAAAGTAAAAATCATTTTAAATTTCTTGCGTAATATTGTTTTCAAGAAAATTTCATAGTTTTTGCTCATTTTTTTCAATGTTACTTACATTTTCAATTTCAATGACATTCTATCCTCCAGTGACGGACCTAGGGGGAATCCATTAACTTTTATACGGGCCTTGAATGTATATTAAGAAATCAACTAAATATCTACTATAAATATTTCATTGGGAACCCAGTGGTTATTGTATATCGACTATATTAATTAGAGATCGTTGTACGAACCCATAAACTTCAAATTCTGGATCTGCCTCTGGTATCCACCCCTCTTCCAACTACTGCCACATGCTATCCTTCATCAATATTTCTTTAACTAGGAGTAATTAATAAAGTTTAACTTCTCTTTTCCAATGAAATAGTTCTAAGTATATTATATTAAAAACTTTTTTAGAATAATGTTTATAATGTGCTATAGGACTAAAAAATCTAAGAATTTGCTTGCCTATGCTATGGAATGGAGTGTGAATGTAAAATTGAAACGTTAATTTGTAATTTAACTAGAATTGAAATCATATTTAACCTCTCAAAGCTCACTTAGCTTGGAATAGAGAATCAATCAATCAAAACAAATAGATTCTCTTGAAAGACAAACATGGAAAGGGTTGATTAAGATTTTAAAAGTTTGAGCGGTGCGCAGGATTGGCGGGGTGAAGGTGGGGGAGAAGGTTAGCAATTCAAGCGTACCATCTAAATGACCAAGCAATACAAGAATGTGTTCAATTGAAGAAAGAAAATATTAGACTATCATTTATGCGTTTGAAAATAATAATAAAACTTATCGAGGACAATTGTATTAATGTATTTGAATGTGTTATATTAAGGTGCTCTTTCTATAGTGATTTATTTATTTGTTTACATTTTAAATACCGACACCACTTGCACAAAATTCTGCATACGCGGGTACTGTTACTTATTCACTATTCATCATCCTTGCTGCACTGGGTGTTAAAAGAATTCTTAATTGTTTTGGAAGGAGAATTGACCAAAGCTTTTATAAGATTACCAGGGTAAACATCTCACCTTTAAAATTCCAATGTTATGGTCATCAGGTTCTGGGGACCGATGAATTAAACTCTTATCTAAACAAGTATAGATTGGAATTAGATCCTCATCTTGCAGCCCTTGTTGGACGGTTAGTATGGTCAACTCTAAAACTATCTTTTCTGAATGGACCATTTTCTGAAAAATAATAAAAAGACTTCATTGTTCATTCAGACATAGCAGGAAACCATGGCAGAAGTTTATTAATGCTGAAAACCAGCATCTCGCAGTCCCTGAGGTAAGAGAACTAGTCTCATTATATCTTATACCAATAAAATAAGGTGAAATTCTATTTACCCAAAAATGTGCAATGCTTATTTTTTTAGGCGGTTGATTTTGTTGACAAACTGCTCAGTTACAATCATCAGGAAAGACCGACTGCAAAAGAAGCAATGGTAAAATATTCATTGCCTTCCTCTCTACCAATTTGTTTAGTCACTTGTATATCGGGCAAATATGACTAAGAAAAGTTTTTGTTTCAACTTATCAAAATAAATGAAGTGCTCTGCTGTACTAAACTGAAGGTATTCAATCAAGTATAAATTTGGTAATAAAAGTTTCCACTTTCTCCGTCTTTGATTTCTGCCCAGCAACAAGATGTGGATTATTTAGTTTCTGGTCGGTTCAAGTTTATTGGAAATGTTGCCCACTGTAATATCGAGATATATATTGCAGGCTCATCCATATTTTTATCCTGTACGAAATGCTGAAAGCAGTAGAACCCGCACCCACTAAAAGATCTAGCATGCAATGGGACCAAATCTCCCGGTTTTCTTTTGCAGCCTTCATGTGATTCTCTGGGCTGGTTCGTAGATGTTCTCTGGCGACAGCCTATTATTATGAACCGCTCCTGGTTCATTTGCTGGTTATATCAGATACTTATCTGTATACCAGCTTCGTGTTAACTGTATTATTTCTTTTAGCTGTGTGAGACCTAAAAGAATAAGCAAAATTCAATTTGTTTTGTCCTTTTCTGATTTTCTTTCTTGTAGTTTGTTTTCCTCTCTTAAATTTTTGTGCTTTCTGAAGTTATAACTGTATGAATTCGTTCAGAGTGTATTTTGTGCTCTTGATACTCTTGACCAGATGGATGGCTTTCCCTAGTATCTTCAATTAGTCGTTAAATATAAGTACACTACGGTCTTACCTAGATTTGAGAAAAGTTTTTCCTTTTGCTGCCAAAGAAAACAAAAGTATCCCATAATGTAGTGCAAGTATTTACAATCTCATAAACGTATGTCAATACAGAAGCATGTATTCCTATCTAAGTACGCCTGTGTTTGAAGATGCCATGTCGACCTTTAGTACTGCAGACCTTGATAAAGTTTCACATTTTACTCATAATGTTTCGAAGACAATAATTGAAGGTTGTCATCTATTAATATTGTTAATGTTAATTTGTTTCAACTTTGACGATAACTAAATGTAACCATTGATTACGCATTTGTCTTTGTATCACTTTTGCGAGGTTTCAGGTGGCAAGAGTATTCGGTTGTATAGTCCTATCAGGTATTTGAATAAGTAATTGTTTGGCTGGTCAAATATAATTTCATGTTGAATGGGATATAGGAAGTATGAAGTTCTCTGTGGAAAGCTTTCTTTAGTGGTAACAGGTTCTCAAACAAAAAGCTGTTCCCAAGTACTATTTGGAATTTCCTCATTAGCTTCTTCCCAGTGAATGTTTGAAGATTTATTACTCTATTCACCTTGTTCAATTTCCAGAATATATACTTGCTCTTTTTGTCGTTCAATATGACTCTAAAAACGTTGCTGGGATTCATGGGTTAGGTTTGGGTACGACGACTAAAAGAAAAGGTGAGTCACAAAAGCGTTGGATTTTAATAAGAAACATTATTACTTGCATATAGGTTTTGACTACCTCACAGAAAACGATTAAACATGAACAGTTATGTGTTTCTTTTTTGTCTTTCTCATGGTGGTCAGACGCAGGGGTAGAGCTATCCTTGTCCATGCGGAATCAATCCATACCTGCTCGCTGGAAAATTATAGTGTACCTTTGTAAAATTGTTGCTTTTTATGTATGTAGATAGTATAAGTTGTATCTTCTTAACACTGCATATATACTTATTTATATTTTAACATCCCTAACTAAGTGAACATTTTGATTCCTCTACTTTATAATCGTATTTATTATCATGAGAAGCTCAAAAAATGAGAGTTTTGTTCTTGCAAATGTATTAACCCTTTTCAGCTCACTTGACAATATCCGCATTATTAACTTCCAAAGACATATAAGTATGATGTATATAATTCACTAATTGGGGAGTCACTGGGGACCAAAATAATGTGGGAGAGACAACATAAGGACAGAGGAGTTCAAGTTTCTCATTACATACTTAGACATTTGGCATTAAAATCAGATTCTAGTCCTCTCGTTGGTCCCATTGTGCATGTCTTTGTTCTGGACCAGATATGATTAGCTCTAGAAAGCACAAACTCCACCCAAGTCCCTTGAGAAGTCGCATTTCATTTGACACATGCCAATTTGGCATCTTTCTTTTCACTCACTTCTCCATTATGTCTCAGGTTATGTTCTTCTCAACTAAAAAGATGGACCTCAAATTATTTCATTGTCGATTCTAATTTATTATCCACCACTTGGTGGATCAGTAATTATAATCAGCAGATCACAAGAAGGGTTAATGCATGCATGATGGTGTAAATTCTTCTTTTACATTATGTCAATGTAATTATAGTAGATTGTCTGCTTTACTTTCTAAGTAATTAGTTCTAATTATTATTTTCAATTATAAGTTGTTATTAGGTTGTTCACATCACACCTCTTGGAGTGTGGTCATTCTCCGGATTCTGATAATGCGCGATGTTTTCTGTACAGGATTGCCCTTTTTACTAAGTATATTATATTGAGATTGAACTCTACATGATAGTACTGACAATGATAGGTCAGACAAGCCAACCAAGGCACCCCCATATGGCATTTCCAACTTTAACCTCGATAGATACCTTTATTCGTAATTTCGGTTTGTTAAAAACTTCTATAACTTCTTCCGAAATGCAAGACATTGCGATAAAATTCACAAAGTCATTTTACAATTTTTGTACTTAAAAATAAATATTAACATAATTTTTTACCTGCAAGAATTAAAATACAATACATCATAATTATTCTTCAATTACAAGACTAAAAAATGACTAGTTCATGATGTTACTATTCCCTCCGTCTCAAAATAAGTGTCGCTTTAGCAAAAAAGAAATTTTCATAATAAGTCTCACTTTAGGAATTCAAGACAAAAAAAAGTAATTATTTCCAACTATACCGTTATATTAAACAACTACTTATAGTTCTCAATTCTTAAGAAACATCTAATAAATAGGAGTAACTTAATAAACTATACTTTATATTTATTGTTTTTCTTAATGAGCATGAAATGAGCTAAAGTGACACTTATTTTGAGACGGAGGGAGTACACGATAATGAGGTTCTCCTTGTTGGGATCGAAATAATCATGGCATCATGTGAAAGCTTATAATTGCAAACATTGAACGACGATAAATCAGACAACAAAAAATTATATTAAAAAAAACATAATATTATATATGCTTTGATCAATTGATCTACATATCAAAACTAATTAAAAGCATAAAAATTATTGAGGGAAAAATCTTCTCCTAAACGAAACTCTCTAATGAGTACATTGTGGATGTTATTGTATTGTGTATGAGAAGAAAGATTTTATATTTATAAAAGTCCAAACTTCTCCTCCAAGAAATAGGATATATATGGTAAGAGTCCTTTTCCATAAAGAAAACTTTTTTCTACCAATAAATCATTTTGGAAGTAAAATACAATTATGGTAAAATTCAAATAAGGTAGAAAATTCATGACAAATCCTTAACAAATCTTCTCTTGGCATGAATTTTCTGGCAAATTAATCTTGATTCTTCTTCTTCTTTTCACATAGTCTTCATCTCTGTTGCTTGTCATGATTTACAATAAGGTTAAAATATTATGATTAATAATTAATTTAAAAATATTTTGCTTTATTTTTAAAGATGCAGCAATAGGGATGTTGAAAATATAATTAAAAATTCATCTCCACATGTAGTCAGTTGGAAAAAATCTTAATTATCGTGATATTGATTGCAACTTGATTTGAACTGTCTGTCTTAAGCCCGTCTTCAACCCATTGAATCGTTGGCTCTGATACCACTTGTTGGGATCGAAATAATCGGGCGTTATGCGGAAGCTAACAATTATAAATCTTGAACGACGATAAATCGGACAACAAAAAAAATACTAAAATATGCATAATAAACTTAATATGATTTGGTCAATTGGCCTACAAATCACAAAACTAATTAAAAGACATAAAAAATTATTGAAAGAAAATTCTCCCCCTAAACGAAACTCTCTAATGACTACATTGTGAATGATATTGTGTTGTGTATGAGAAGAAATAATCCTCTATTTATAGAAATCTAAACTTCTCCTCCAAGAAATAGGATATATATATATATATGATTTTCTACCAAAAAATCATTTTTGAAGTAAAACATAATTATAATAAAATTCAAATATGATGAAAAATACATGACAAATCCTAAACCCATGTCCTGTCCAGGCTTAAACTAAGATAAACTTGAGGGATTGGGAGTATTATTCGTCCGTATCGTGACATTGCCCACTTCCGTTTTACAATATGCAAAGTGCTGCCAAAATATATATAGATGGAGAGAGACGTATGAATATTATATAATTGGTAGGGTCGTGTAGGCCTGTTTATCGATCGATTTCGATCGGGTTTAGCACATTTCGGATTATAATTTTGGTTTTCAGATTTCGCAATATGTTATCCGAATCGGATTTAAATACGTTTGGATTGGATTGGATCGGATTTTTGAAGTTCAGTTTTGGATAAATTGGTTTGGATAATTCGAATTTTCGGTTCGGCTTATAAGTTGAATTGCTTCTTTTTCTCCTTCTTGTAAAATGAACAATCAAATAAAATATTTATACAAAATTGTCTTAGTATATAGTTCTTCGTGCTATCACAATGATATAAATAAAGTACTCATACAAGAAATAAAATTATTGCCAATAATGCAACAGAAGCACTGATCCTATGAATTAACAAGTCCAATTTAGTATAATCATCCTATATATAGAATATATACTGACAATGCAACAAAAAGGAAATCTAAAAAATAGTCATCTTTAAAAATAACAAATTCAAACATATTGAATTTAGTAATATTTTGAATATAGAGGTTGATATGTAATGAGTAGGGTACATTTGACTTTTTAGATTGAACATATAGGTAATGCACTAGTATATTAATGGATAGTGAGGTAGCCTAAACATAAGGTATAAGAAATTTGATCCGAAGTTTCAAATCCGAATCCAATCCAAAATTCAAAAAAACTAAAAATTAAATTCGAAACCCAATCCAAAATCTGAAAATTTCAAAATATAAATCCAACATGTTCATATTTTGGTTTGGATTTCGGGGTTATGAATGTTCACGAGCTAGGATGTCATCTAACCAATAATGGTAAATAACTGCGGGTTCAAGATTTTGTCTAACAATTTAAATATACAAAATTTATACGAAGAAGCTAAGAAAATTATACATATATAAATATATTTTGGCTATATGCACAATATAATTTTCCAGCAAAAGGGTGTCAATAAACATCCCTTGAACAAAGATGACTCCAGCTACATGCTAACAACAACAACAACAACAACAACATTATATTCAATGTAATTCCACAATTGATTCTAGAAAGAGCAGAGTATAGGTAGATCTTACCCCTATCTTGGAAGGTAGAGAGATTTTTTCTAAAAGACCATCGGCTCAAGAAAAAGCACAATAAAAAAGGTCAGACAAGAATTAACGAAAATAAAGAAGTTAAGGCAAAATACTATAGATAAGCATTATGAAGAAAAGTGATAGTAACTGCATCAAACTAATACGATAATCGAGTACAAGAGAAAGCAAATAGTAATAGAAATCAAAGGACAAAATATTGCAAGGATACAACTACGCCTACTAATATGAAAGGATAGACGAGATGACGCTACTACCGACTAACTTTCTACCCTAACTCGTGTCCGCCACAACCTCCTATCTAAGATCATGTCCTCGGTAAGCTATAACTGCACCATGTCCTGCCTGATCACATCTCCCATTTACATGCCAGAGATGTAGATATTGACAACAACTACTAAAAAATTGTGCATTTAGTTGAATTATCATCTAAAAAGACTATATACGGAACTAAGACAAGTTAATGCATGTTTAATTAAATATATTATTTTTGACTTAAATTTATATATATAAATTTATAAAATATATGTATATAATAACATCACATTTTATTATGAATTCAATAACCTCTACAAGAAAAAGTCATTTGTCAACAACATTTTTTGTTGCCATATGTTGGATATTGTTGCCAAAAGTATTTTTTGCAACAATAAAAATTATTGTATGCCGTTGCAATAACCTCCGATGCGAAATTTTTTTATCAACAATAAGTTCAACAAGTTGTTGTCATTTACGTTTTTTAACAACAATATATTAAAGTTTTGTTTCCATTTACATTTTTTAGCAACAACATATTTATTTTTGCTAAAATTTTATTGCCAATTCTATACTTTCGTATAGTGAACTTTGAATTTTGACGCACTTATTCAAACAAAGAGTAGTCGATGCAATACCATTTGATATCCACTCACTTATTATCAGCAATCT
Source organism: Anisodus tanguticus (assembly GCA_034509755.1). NCBI lineage: Eukaryota > Viridiplantae > Streptophyta > Magnoliopsida > Solanales > Solanaceae > Anisodus > Anisodus tanguticus. The sequence continues at coordinate 27,501,689 of CM067556.1, forward strand.
ACCTTTGCTAATTGACCATACACTAGACAAAATTATGCACAGATGACAGACATGAATAGGACTGTTTGGATAGCATGGGATAAAAAGACTTATCAAATTAATTTAGTCTTATCCTTTTGAAAACATGAAAGCTTTTAGCCATTTTAGAGGGCTCCCGTAAATTAATATCGAAAAAGACCCATACACCATGCTCTGCGTTTCAGAACCCTTTTTGTCCTTTGCACTACAGTATTCCCCTAAATCAATTATAACTTCATCTTTATCTTTTATAAATTTTAGTTAATGTAATTATTATATAATTTGTGTATAAATATTTACTGTGTGTATATATATTATACGTTATTATGCACTTTCTATAAACTCTGCACTTGTTATACACTAATATACACACTTCAAACGATTACGATTAAACAGGTAAACATATATCGGACAAAACAAGTCTGTCTCGGGGGGGGGGGGGGGCTGGGTTCCAACCAGGGATCTAATCAAACAGTTAGCCATCTCATTCTTCAATGACTATTTACCCTTTATTGTTCCAAATGGGGAAGTATTGATTTGAAGGAGACCTTTAAGTAAAGATAAAGAGAATAAAATTTAAATAAATACTCTTACGATTAAGCCTCCTAAATATTTTTCAAAGGGTGTGAAAACTCTAAAATCACATAATACGGACAGAAAGTCATGTCCCAAATTGGGATAGGATGTGATATAGATATCCCACACTAACTGACGGTGGAGTAAACCCTAAATATATAAAAAAAAATAAAGAAGCAAGATTAAATTATCCTTTTGGATAAGAAGACCTAAAACACCAATCAAGGAAAGAAGGTCGGTTCTAGTTAAAAAATGGGATGTCGACCGAACGAGGAGTGGAGTAAGCTGGACTACGAGATAGGCTAATTGGTGGTGATCAATTGTATCTGCATTCAAGAAAAAAAGAAAACAGGCTTTCACGGACAAAGTACCATCGATAGGATTATCAGTAAGTTTCATAAACTACATCCTATAAGATATGTTGGGGTAAAATATCCCTACATAACTTAGTCCTATATTATAATATCCCTACATAACTTATTCCTAAACTACCCAACATTTTCATATTTTGCGGAAAGGCTGTCATTAATTAAGCTTTCATGTTTCCATGCATTAATCACATCAACTAAAAGCTTGCAATATATTCTTGCGTTCCAATTCAAAGGACTAGCACATTTTAACGATAATATGGAATATGTGATAAACCGATTGAAATTTTAACCATATTTAATATAGACATGAAACAACCATAATTAGGATATGACAGGTGAGTGCTGAGATACAGAGTACAGATCAAATGGATGGTCCTGGTCCTTGGACAATATATTATAATGGATCTTAGACCTAACTCAATCTAAAAAACTAGCTTGTATGGGGAAGATTAGCTTATAGGGGGAAGATTGTCCAAGTACATATAAGGAGTCAATGTTCTTATTTCATATCTGATGTGAGACTCTTAACACTCCTCCCCGCACGCTCAGACATTGTTAACTGGAGAGTGGATAATATAATTTGGGGGTCCAACATCAATGAACAAAGAATTAGAATGAGTCTGGTTGTGATACATGTAAGAATGGATTTTGAGTCTAACTCAATCCCAAAAGCTAGCTTGTAGGGTGAGGATTGTCCAAGTTCCATATAAGGAGTTCATATTCTCATTTCGTATCCGACGTGAGACTTTTAACCTAAATCATACACTTGTAAGAAAGAAATTAGTACTACTAATTATAATATGCATTGCTCCATGTGTCATGGTAAGTACAATGCATGAAATGTCATTTCACTGGATATTGAAGGAATGGCCCGAGCAGGCTGAAAGCGGCTGATGGATAGCTGTTGTTGGGTGATGGAGCATGCATGCATCTGATCGGAGGTGAAATTAAAATTTTAATTTTATGGGTTCTGAATTTTAGAATGATGAATTCAAGTGACAATAACTATGTTCTAATTTAATATTTATATATATTTAATAAATTTCTTAACATAAATATATTGTTTGGGCAAAAGTTATTGGGTTCAGCCGAACCCCGTATTAGTACTTCTAGCTCCACCCTTATTGCTGGTATAAAATTCGATATTATCAATAGTGCATTAACCTATTTCTTTTTGTTCAGTCCGTCCAAAGTTCTAATGGGTTGGATTATGGTCATTTTATTGACTTGACTCAAAGAGCTTAATTAAAAATGACACGTCAAATTATTAGGCCAAAATGAATCAAAATAGTGTAACTCAAATAGGCCAAAATAAAACATTTAAAATAAAGTGTGGAGATTTGAATTTATGTAAATTTAGAACTTAAATTTATAATTTAAAAAAATTACATTATATTGTCAAGGTGCGTAAGTTAAATTTGCATCATAATCTTAGGCAATGCCGTACACTTGGCATACCCAGAAGTAACAAAGCCAAGATAGAAATGACAGGTTCATATATTGTCTCCTCAATTATATGTACATTCATGATTTATGATTCATTCAACCTTCAAAAGTACAAAACACATCCTTTACTATATTTATCCATTTTATGTTTCTTTCTTCTGCCAGACCCAACATCAAAAGATGTACGTCTGTACACCACTTTCATTATGGACATTTGCCTAGTCATTTTCGTGTTACAAAATTTATCTTTGGGGTTGATAAAAGAAAAATATTATCTGTGTCTAACTACCTGCTAGCTCGTAATTGCAAAATTAAATGGTACTTTTTTTTTTTTATATCCAGCTTCCTGGCTTACGTCAGACTATTCATGGAGATAGTAGTCTCGGTCTCTCAGCACTACTACCAGTAAATCGCGGAATGTGCCTGAATGATCAGGATTTGAGAACAGAGCAACTGATATCACCTACAAGGTCATACTCCAGAAGAGAGCAAATTGCTCCCACCAGGGTTCGAACACACGCTGCAGGCCTCCAACTGGATTTTAAATTCCCCTCCTTTTCCATCCAGCTATGCCTCGGGGGGGAAATTTCTAGTCTTCCTTTAAATGGACTAAAAATACTCTTCTTTCATTAACTTTTATGTTGTCCAAGGTCAACAAATAGCATACCATTACTCCGTCCGGATAAAAAAGAATATCCACTTAGCATTTATTTCTTAAGTAAAAAAGAGTGTCCACATACGAAATCAAAAAGAATTAACCTTACTTTTTAAGATTCACCCTTATTTAGTGTTAGGTGACCAAATCCCAATACCTATTTAATTAGGGGTATTTTAGTCAAATTATCTATTTTTGCCTAAAAGTTAGTATTTTTTTAAGGGTGTTCAAATGACTAAAAGGACACTCTTTTTGATCGGGAGGGAGTAGTACTTTTAAAAAAAGTCAGTATAAATGTAATGTATAATGTATAATCAACATGTATACTAATTATATACTATTGAATACTCCCTATGTTCCAATTTATATGACACACTTTCTTTTTAGTCAATCAAAAAAAGAATGACACATTTCCTTATTTGATAATAATTTAACTTGAAACTTTACCTTTTACGCTTAACGATATGATCTATAACTATACAAATATCTTTGGCTTGTTTTCGACAATAAGATTCAAAAGTCTTCCTTTATTTCTTAAAATTCGTGCCCAATTAAACTATATCATATAAATTGGGACGGAGGAGTATATATCAACGAATTAATGAAGATTGTGGTGGAGTGATAGTACTCCTTCATCCTTAAACAAAGCTTTCGGCTCCAAGTCCTACTAGGTATGGAATCGCGTGTGTTAGATAGGGTTTTATCCTAAAGTGGAATTTTCAGGGTCTAATTTGAATTTAGTCAATGTAGATATGAAATATCGGATGAAAAATAAAAAAACTAAATATATATTTCACGATGCAGGAGTGATTCAATAGCATCGAAGGTCAGAAAACAAAATCTTAATAAGAGGCCATATAATGAGCATTATTGACAAAATAGGCAAGTAAATATGAGGAATGAAAAAAATGAAAACTTGGTTTTATAAAGTACAAAAAACTGAATGAATTAATGAAATATTTGTTTGGTGTGATAGTTGTGTGCTTGATTGCATCACCACTGAAATGAGAGAGCCATAAAACATTTAATTTATGTGGAAAATAAATAAATGATAAGCTGGAATCTAGATTATTAGTAGATATATTTTTTTTATAATTTTTTTTATTACATATGGGGTAAGGGGAAATGAAAATGGGGAGGATATTACGACGAATCCTCACCAATAAGGTAAAAATTTAGGTAGCCAACGAACTGAGCTACTAAATCTATACTTATTAGATATAATTAAGTGACTAACTAATGAATAGAGAAAAAGAATTTAGCAAAAAAGTAAAATAAGATTGGCTGAAAATAGTTTGGTTACTAATTAGTGAGATCGAGGAAGAAGTTATTAATATGAAACAAAGAAATAAATTTATCAATGATAAAGAAATAGTTATATAAATTGTATACTATATATAGAGAAATACTCCCTTAGTTTACATTTACTTATCAAGTTTCACTTTTCGAGAATCAATTTGACTAATCTTCTAAGCTAAATTTAATTAGATTGATTTAATATTTTAAAATTAATATTTAGATCTTCGAAAACCATACGAAAAACACTACTCTATATGTTGTAATTCTTCTCAAATTAATATGATGAAAAAATACATCCTAAATATTGATCCAAGTTTATGCAATTTGACTCTCGAAAAACAAAACATGATAAGTAAAAGTGAACGGAGGAAATAGTAATTTTGCGCACCCAAATTTTTGGGACCTAAAGCAAGTGACCGGCACTACAACAACGACTACAAATTATTATGATCAGATGGGTGAACAGTATTTTAACTGCCTGACTAAGAATGTTAATTAAGCATCCAAAGTGTTTGGCCCAGTGGCCAATACATTAGGGTATTCTGTCTGAGGTTCTGTGTTCGAGTCCTCTGATCAGCGAGAGTGGAACTGTGTTCCCCAAAAAAATCCCTCCATACGCGTAGGGCCAAGCGGTGTACACTAATCCGTAGGGCCAGGCCGAAGGTGGGGTTTTCTGGGGTATGGGCCGTAATGCGGTGGGACCGCCACTTTAAAAAGTTTACCCTACCACAGTTTATCCAAAGTGTTTGGCCCGGTGGCTAATACATTAGGGTATTGTTTGTCGAGGTTCCGTGTTCGAGTCCTCTCGATCGGCGAGAGTGGAACCGTGTTCCCCAAAAAAATCCCTCCATACGCGTAGGGCCAAGCGGTGTATACTAATCCGTAGGGCCAGGCCGGAGGTGGGGTTTTCTGGGGTATGGGGCCGTAATGCGGTGGGACCATTCACTTTAAAAAGTTTACCCTACCACAGAAGGTTCGATTCCCCGCAAGCACGAAGAAACTCTGCATGTTGGGGAATTTGACCTTGTCTCATTGATCAGTTGTACGCTCCCAGAAAACTAGCCACCGGAGCACATCCCGCGATTTACCTGGTAATAGTATTGATGGACCGGTGCTATTACCTCCAGGACGTCTGGGTAATACCAGTGAAGTAGTCAGGCGCAAGCCTGAGAAACCTGGATTATCAACAAAAAAAAAAAAAAAGAGAATGTTAATTAAGCTCTCTTATTGTACTTGGGATTTTCAAATACCCATTGACCAGACAGAGCAGTGTTTGCTGGGTGGTCAATTGAAGGTCTCAGTGACAAAAGACTGACTAGATAATAGCCCAAAAAGTCAATGGTCAACACCTTTAACATGTTAGGGCATGTTAGTTGTTATTTTAATTAAAATAATTATCAGGTAATACTTATAATAAAGATCAATAATAATCTATAATAATTAACCTTGTAAGTAACTTTGATTAATAAGTGAATTATATCGTTTAATAAACTCGTTCTAGAGTGGTGGTTAGACTGACTTTGTTGTACATGGCAGAGTTTGACCAGTCAAGAACGCACACGTTCAGAAAATGAGTGTAGCAGAGATGAAGATGCTCAGAAGGATGTGTGGACATACTAGGAGGGATATGATTCAGAACGAAGTTATATGGGACAAGGTGAAAGTGGCTTCTGTGGCGAACAAGATGAGGGAAGCACGACTGAGATGGTTCGGGTATGTGAAGAGGATGTGTGCGGATGCACCTGTAAGGAGGTGTTAGAGGTTGGCAATAACTGGAGTTATGAGAGATAGATGTAGGCCGAAAAAGAATTGGGGGAGGTGATTAGACAGGACATGACACAACTTCAACTTACTAAGGACATGATCCTAGATAGAAAGGTGTGGAGGTCGAGTATTAGGCTAAAAGGTCAGTTGGTAGCCGAATAGTTTCCGTATTAGTAGTATTAGGTAGGAATCGCGTAGTTTCTTTTCCTCAATGTGTTTTACTATACGTTACCGTATTTGCTTTTTATCTTGCTACTTTCTTGTCATATATTTTTGTTCTTGATATCATGCTATTTGTTGTCACACCGTTGTTTTTCCTTCGAGCCGATGGTCTGCCGAAAATAACCTCTCTACCTCATAAAGATAGGAATAAGGTCTGCGTACATCTTATCTCCCTCAGACCACACTTGTTGAGACTACACTAAATATGTTACTATTGTTATTGTATTTTAATAAACTCGTTCCGACTTACTTTTATTCTTACAGTCTTTGGTTTGACAACAAGTATACAGTTTTATTTCACTTCTACCTTCTCTTCTTCTCCCCCTATTATTTTTTCTTGTAGCTTATACTCATTGTAATCTTAATCATGAAATGAATTTAAGTAATATATGCTAACTTGGGACTATTGAGTGTCGCGCTAATTTGACTCTTCGCGAGATGCATTTTTTTTTTTGTCGATAAGAGTTGTGTAATTTTTTATACCATCAAATAAAAATGACATATGAGAAAAGTGAACTAACTTGTTATAACAAAATAAAATTAGACAAATAATATATTTATATATATATCGCTAACATATATAATTTAAGTTTTTGTAATTACTAGTTTCTCAGTACCGAAACAATTAAATTAAACAGTGCAAGGCGACCCTGTTTTCTCTATCATATTATCTTTTCTCTTAAGCCTTAAGGAAAGAGAATAATTCCTTAATTATTTTTATTAATGTAAATGATTTATATACATGATATACAATAGTAATTTTAGGCTATAATTACGGAAATTAAATATTTTCCTAACTAATATGAAATATTGCTATAATAATTACAGATATACAAAATCACTAATTATACCAAAAGTATATAATTCCATATATTCTATCACACCCCTGCAATCGTAGTGGGCGGTCGTCGTACGCTGAGACTGTCCTTCAAATCTTCAAACAGAACTAAGGAAAGGCATTAGTAAATATGTCAGCAATTTGATAATGTGAGGGGACATGCAAGACACATACTTGTCCGCGAGCTACCTTTTCGCGAACAAAGTGAATATCCATCTCGATATGTTTAGTGCGCTGATGTTTGGCAGGATTCTCCGAGAGATATATCACACTAACATTATCGCAGTAGACCAATGTAGTTTTCTGAATAGGAAAATGAAGCTCTAAGAGGAGGTTACACAACCAACAAGACTCAGATACCACATTGGCTACCCCTCGATATTCGACCTTCGCGCTGGAACGTGACAAAGTGGCCTGGCGTTTAGCCGACCAAGAGACCAAGTTATCACCAAGAAATATACAATAACCAGATGTCGAACGCATAGTATCTGGACATCCACCCAAATCAGCATCTGTATAAGACATGAGAGTAGATACCGATGATGGATATAAGTGTAAACCATAATCAATAGTGCCCTGAATGTAAGTCACAATGCGTTTAAGAGCGTGCATGTGTTCTTCCCTCGGATCATGCATAAATAAATACACTTGTTGCACTGCATAAGTAATATCGGGTCTCGTAAATGTAAGATACTGAAGAGCCCCCACAAGACTATATAGTGGGAGGGATCCTCGTAAGGTGTGCTATACAGAGCACTCATCTTCGGTTTAGTGTCAACGGAAGTAGGAGATGACTTACATGATGACATGCTAGCCCGTTCAATAATCTCTGCTGCATACTTCCTCCGGGATAGAAAGAGACCACCTGCATGACGAGTGACAACTATACCCAGAAAATAGCTCAATGGCTCCAAGTCTTTCATAGCAAATTCTGAGTTAATAAGAGATATGATAGACTTGTGTAGTTTGTCAGACGAAGCAGTCAATATAATATCATCCATATATAACAGAATGTATGCCATAGAAGTACCATGAAGATAGATGAACAGAGAATGACCAGACATACTGCGTGAAAACCCAAGAGTAGACACATAATCTACAAATCTTTTGTACCAGGCCCGAAGAGCCTGTTTTAGCCCATATAAGGACTTATTCAGCAAGCACACATGATTAGGATGAGTGGGGTCCTTAAAACCCAAGGGTTGATGCATGTATACAGTTTCCTTGAGTTCTTCATGTAAGAACGCATTTTTTACGTCCAACTGATGAATGAGCCAGGATTTTGAGAGTGCTAGACTGAAAACAGTGTGAATACTTGCCGGTTTGACCACCGGACTAAATGTCTTTCCACAATCCACGCCAACCTGTTGAGTTTTGCCATCACCTACAAGACTGACATTATGCCTCTCAAAAGAACCATCAGATTTTTCCTTATGAGCAAAAATCCGCATAGAACGAATCACATTAACACCACGTGCACGGGGCACCAACTCCCATATCTTATTTTTAATAAGAGAATTATATTCGTCATCTATGACTATTTTCCAATTCGGATCACGAAGGACAGCACGGGGTTACGTGGTAGGGGTGATTTAGTGCCATTAGAATTGAGATTAAACTGGCACTTTGGTTTAAAAATGCCCCGTTGGCTACGAGTAACGGACCCTTGTCCCGGAGTGGTAATGGGCTAGATAGGAGTGGACGACGTGGGCTGGCCCAATATAGAAGACACAATGTCTGACTGGATTAGGGTTGGAAGAACAGTGGGTCAGTGATGGCTGGACTAGGTTGGGCATGCTGGCAGAAAATGCGAACTAGAGGGATTTAGGCCAGCAGACAAGGCTGGAATGCCAACAGGCGTCTATTATATTGAATTTACCTGATAGTTCCCATTTTGGGAACGTCCAGTGCCAAAGTCACTGAATGGGTAAGTCGCCAATCCCTCGACTATGTAATGTACTTTATCTGCTAGAAGTAAGTGGGTTGATCAAGTATCTGAAGTCTAAAGAAAAATCATTATTGATGATCCAAGACCATACATATTGATAAAAAGAACTACTATTTATTTGTTGAATAGACATGTAGATTGAAAAAATCATGACTATGCTTAACAATAAAATAACCATTTCTTCTGACTCTTTTTCAATTTCGATAATTATTGGTTGATCGTATATTTCATTATAGTTCTATGATTCAGAATATCCTTTCCTATTTGATCCATTTGAATTCCATATTCGAAGTTGCGATAGGATTTATTCATTAAAAAGAACCGATTCAATACATTTCTTATGTACCCATAGGTACTATATTGGATTTGAATCAGATTTCGGATTAATCTATATTGAGTGACTGCCCTGCTGGCAAAAGCTCAAGGATGGTTGAATGTGGGCCAGCAGGCAGTGGGCATGCTGGCAGATTTGAAGGAATGGAGGTATTTAGGCCGAGGCGGGGGCTCATTGACGATTTTGATGACGGGAAGTGATCGTGCCAAGAAAGTGCGGTGGTCCCGCCGTATCTACTAGTTCAAATCCTGAGGTGTGGGCCAGACCAAATGGTGGACCACATACGGTGAGAGCCCATCATCCAAAAAGTATAAAAATTGGACACTGAATTATGTAACTTAGCAAACGAAAATTGAGTTTCATCAAAGATTACATGGCGACTAATTATGATTTTATTAGAGGATAAATCATAACATTTGTAACCATGATGATTAGATAGGTAACTCAAAAACACACACGTGGTAGAACGGGCTTGAAGTTTGTTTATTATAGTGGAGGGGAAAAGAGGATAACATAAACACCCAAACACCCTAAGATGAGAATACGAAGGGTCTTTGTGATAAATAATTTTGAGTGGTGATTGGTATGCTAATCCTTTGCTAGGGATTATGTTAAGAAGGTAAGTAGCCATTTGTAATGCATGCTGTCAAAATGAAGGTGGTAATTAAGCATGGGCTAGTAATGTCCGAACAATATTATTAATAGTGCTAATTTTTCTCTCGGCGTTCCCATTTTGTGAGGACGTATGTGGACAAGAAAACCGAAACGATATACCATTATCCTTACAAAATTCTCTAAATGACCCATTATCAAATTCCCTTCCATTATCACATTGAATGTTCTTAATTTCCCGTTCAAATTGAGTACGGATGAATGCTCTAAATAATAGGAATGTAGAATAAAGTTGAGACTTTTTAGATAACGGAAACGTCCACAAAAAATTAGAATAATCATTATGAATAATATCAAATGGAAACAAAGTACTAGAATTGGAGGCAACAAACGATAATTTAACATGTTTCCCAAGCGGACATAAAGGACAAACATTAGTACTACGAGTACTATTACACTCAATAAATTTATTGTTTTGAAAGGAGGAAAGAACGGACGCTCTCGGATGACCCAAACACACATGCCATAAAGAATGTTCTAAAGCGGCAAACGTTGACGGTGTGACTTATTTATTAGTGGTGGTGGTGATGAGATAGAGCTCGCCCCGACTATCATATCTCATTAGAGGTATCCCCGTCGAGAAATCCTTCACATAAAATCCAAAAGGGTCAAAGACAACAGAAACCCAATTATCAGTTGTAAATTTTCGAACAGACACCAAATTTTTAATTAAGTGAGGAGCATGAAGGACATTTTTCAAGGCTAAAGGTGGGTTCGAGGGAGATAAATTTCTGTGACTATAACCATGAATTGGAATTGAATTGCCATTACCAACAATTATGCCACGATTTTTACTCAAATTGAAATAAGACAAGAGATTGCCTGATGCAGATGTCATATGAGGAATAGCACCGGTGTCCCTATACCAATTTGCATCAGAATGATTTAACCTAAGTATATGCATTGCCGCCTCGATATCCTTATGGGTCAACGTCATGGGTGGGCCCGCAACAACGAAAGCCTGATTAGGGTGGCGGAAGGTTTTGTGGAGAAGGAAAAAGTTTGTCCTAGACTGCTGATACCATAAAAGAGAATAATCTCTTGATTATTTTCATTAATGTAAAGGGTTTAGATACATGATATACAATAGTAATTGTAGGCTATAATTACGAAAATTAAATATTTTTCTAATTAATATAAAATATTACCACAATAATTATAAATATAAAAAATCACTAATTATATCAAAAGAATATATATTCTATCACTTAACACTTGTGATGTTCGTTGACTGGTTGCTTAAATTACGAGTAACGTTGCTAGTACGTAGATACAGAATCTAATATTTTTGATATATGACAAAATTAATCCATTGTCGACATAACCTTTTTCTTTTTGGAATTTATTAGGATATTAAACCAAGTAATCATGTGCTTAATGATATTTATCGTACATTATATTGTGACATTGCGATAATTCCATCCTTATTTGATCCCGACATGCTCATCTTTCATAATAATTGATCCTTGACTAAGAGATTCCCTAGTCTAAAAAGTCATTTAAGAAAAACTATGTATTGGTCTGACCATATTAATTTAATTGTTGAAGAAATGTTTTCGTATGTCTACCTTGACACTAAATCTCTTTTTGGATTTCATAGTGGTCCATGTCCCCAGACAGAGAATAAAAAAGATCATTAATTTGCACAGTATTTTATCATCTCCTGATTGACGATAAAATGACAAAAATAGTCTCTTACGTTTAGGTAAGTTCAAAATAATTTTTTAAATATATTTTTGAGAAATATTTTGGTCCGTTAAAAATCTGTATTTTAATTTCTATCAGATATTTTAGCAGACTCTTTTGTTAGATTTAAGGGAAATTGTGAAAAGAAAAAAAAAATTAGCCAGAAAAACTAGTTTTATCAAATCTTAAGAATTATGACACAAAAACTGCACTATATGTCGAAAATAGATCAAAAGGGTAAGAAGCAGCACCTCAAAAGCTACATCAAATGCAAAAAATAGATCAAAATAAGCAAAAAATGTAAAAATATCACCTTCAAGTGTGAGTTCTTCCCGCTAAATCCTTTTTAATTTCTCAATTCATGTCAAATCTAACATATATATTTGACAAAAATAAAAGTGCTCACTTTCGATAAATATAAAGAATTAAAATTATTCAAAAAGATATTTAAAGAATTAGCGTGAACCTACCTCAGAACACAATGATCTATTTTAGTTATTTTCTCCCTAATTGACTATTGACAAGGAAGAAGAGTTCACCCAAAGAAGAATAGCACAAAATTACGCTCTCTCAATTTATATAACACATTTTACTTTTTAGTCCGTGCAAAAAAGAATGACGCATTTTTTTATTTAACAACAATTTAATTTTAAACTTTACATTTTACGTTTAACGAGATAATTTATAATCACACAAATATCTTTGGTTTGTTTAGACCACAAAATTCAAAAGTCTTCCTTCATTTCTTAAATTTCGTGCCGAATCAAACTATATCATATAAATTGAGACAGAGAAAGTAATATTTATTTTTCATAATTCACTTTATTATAAAATGTGCAATTATTTTTTTCCCTCGAAGAGCTGGATATATATATATATATATATATATACGTAGTCTTCATTTGTTTGTATTTAATATTTTAATTTAGTCATTTAGATCTCAATCCTTAAATCCGTTTATTTTTGTGTTTAAAATTTAATTATTTAGATCTTAATTATATTAAGTGTGTTTATTTCTAATGATACAATCACTTAACGGGTTTGAATAGATCTTAATGATTAAGAGTTGTATCAAAGTCTTGATATTATGTATGTTTATGATTTCTGTAAAGATGACGGTTCACCCATCCATTCATCGCCACCGTCATCGCCACCATTATCAACTATCAATGCCATTACCTACCATTATTAACTACCATCACCAACCATCCATAGCAACAACCATCACAACTGCTAATCACTACAATTCTCTCCACAACACGAGCCACTATTTACAATTATTACCATCAATCACTACCGACAATCACCACCATCAATCACCACTATATCTCCAACTGTTATCATCATTAACCACCATCATTAGTTATGTTTGTCATTTAATACAACTATCAGCCGTCGCCATCACCTACCAAAATTACCACAAGCTACTACTTATTGCCACTATTAGCCAACACTGTTTGCAGACAGCATCCATGACACCCGCTAGCCATCACCATCATCAACTGGTATATAATTTTTGAAATATATTTTATTAAGATTGAATTAGATTATTTTTAGTGTTTTATTAAATTTTATATTTATTAATTTTTAAATTTTATATTCATATTGAAAAATTAAACAATCTTAATTACATAGTATTCAAATCTTTACACGATACCTTAATATTCAAATATGTATTTAGATTTATATATTTAAATTTTTAATATTCAAATATGTATTCAGATTCAGACATTTTAATTTTAATAAGAATAAATGAGCGATTAATGTTGCTTCTTAACTACCTCGACCATTTAGTCAGCTTTAAAAAATGGAACCTTTTAAGCTCTAGCTCAGATATTGAAAGATTTCATGTGAACAACTCCTATAGTGAAAAAAAGTATCTTGATTGATTCAATTCAGAGCTTCCATTGAAGGAGCTTGTGGATTGAGAGTGAGATGATGAACTGCGCAGGAAGATAAAATGTAGAGAAAGAGAGCGAGAGAGTAATTTCTTCAAATGCAAACTGTATTTGATTTCATTAACGGCTCAGCCGGAGGTAGGGTCCAGCGGCTGGAAGAGCACCACACGTCGCGTGGTGTCCAGTGCGCTCCCGGTGGCCCTTGAAAATCCGGAGGACCGAGTGCCGTCCACGCCTTGTAGTACTCATAACCGCATCAGGTCTCCAAGGTGAACAACCTCCGGTCGATGGAACAATGTAGGCAAGGAAAGTCGGCAAAATGGATCCGTAACTTAGGGAAAAGGATTGGCTCTGAGGGCTGGGAACGGGGGTCCCAGTCCCGAACCCGTCGGCTGTCGGTAGACTGCTCGAGCCGCACCCGCAGCGAGAGCGGGTCGCCGCGTGCCGGCTGGGGGACGGACTGTGAAAGGCTCCTTCGGGGGCCTTCCCCGGGCGTCGAACAACCAACTCAGAACTGGTATGGACAAGGGGAATCCGACTATTTAATTAAAACAAAGCATTGCGATGGTCCCAACAGATGTTTACGCAATGTGATTTCTGCCGAGTGCTCTGAATGTCAAAGTGAAGAAATTCAACCAAGCGCGGGTAAACGGCAGGAGTAACTATGACTCTCTTAAGGTAGCCAAATGCCTCGTCATCTAATTACTCCCGCCAAGCGTTCATAGCGACGTTGCTTTTTGATACTTCGATGTCGGCTCTCGCCCCCCTCCCACCCTCGAGTTGGAAGGGAGTTGTCCACTACCAACTTGCGCAAAATGGAGAAATGTTTGACACCAATTAATGCCTTGGTGAAAATATCAGCTAACTGATTTGTTGTGGAAATACTTCAAGCATCTTGTCTCTCACAAAATGACAATCAACTTCTATGTGCTTGGCCTCTCATGAAAAATTGATTTTTAGTTATGTGCATTGCTGTTTGACTATCTCAATACATTGTAATGGGTAACTGGTAAGATATAGTTAATTCAATCAAGAGTTTTTCCATACAAACAAGCTCACAAATGACATTTCTGACTGCTCTGTATTCAGCTTCAGCTGAGGGTAAAGAAATGATGGTATGCTTCTTTACTTCCAACTAATGGGACTATCCCCTAAGAAAATAAGATATCCACTCACAGACTTCCTTAAGTCTAGGTAAGAGGCCCAGTCAGAATCACAATATGTTGAAATGGAGTAGTCTGGTTTGTTGGACAGAAAAATGCAAGGTTTGTAATCATTCATGAGGTACCTAAGTACATGAAAATCAGCTTTTAAGTGTGGTTCTCAAGGAGACTGCATAAAATGGCTAAGATATTGCACACTATATGCAATATCAAGTCTTGTATTTGTGAGGAAGTTTAATTATGCTATCAAGAGAAGAGAAAACTAGTGAGTAATGCATGCAGTCAAATTCCTTGAGAAGATCTGCAGTGAACTTCCTTTGAGAGATTAAAACCCCATCTGGTTTGTACAATATTTTCAATCCCAAAAAATAATGAAGCTTTTCTAGATCCTTGATCTTAAATTGGTGATGTAGAAAAGATTTCAAGGATTGTGTCTCATCTAACTCTATCCATGTGAGTATTACATCATCTATATAGACTACCATAAATACTATTGATGCTCAATTCTTTTGTAGAAGAGTGAGTAATCACTCACTAAGTGTGTATAGCCTTTCGAACACAATGAATCAACTAGTTTATCATACCACTATCTACTGGCTTGTTTCAAGCCATATAGTAATTTTCTCAACCTGTAAAAGAAGCCCCTTACTGATAATTTCAAGTCCTTGAAGTGCTTTCATAAATACTTATTCATATAAGTCTCCATGAAGAAATTCATTATTGACATCTAGTTGACATAAATCCTATCCCTTTTTTCACAGAATTGATAAGAGTTCTCACAGTAGTCATTTTAACAACTGGTATGAAAAAATTTCAATATAATATATACCTACTTGTTGTGTGTATCTATTCACCACCAGCCTTGCTTTGAACCTTCTTACACTTCCATCAGCTTTACGCTTGATCTTATACACCCACTTTCACCCTATTGTTGTCTTACCTGCAGACAACTCTACTAGGTCCCAAGTATTATTAGTATACAAAGCTTCAAACTTTTGTGTCATAGATGTTTATCATGCAGGATTCAATGTTGCCTCTTCATAGGAAGATGGCTCACAATCAAGAGAAATATATTATTGACTATTGAAATCTAGAGTGGTAAATATAACATGTTGGGTCTGAGAGAAAATGGCATTGAGGGGTGATGAAGTTGGACCTGATGGCACTGAATGGGAATTGGTATTGGACAACTGTGGTTGTAATTTTGGTAAGTTGTAATTGTACTCTCTTAGGTAGGTTCGAGTAGTGTGAAGTCTGGAAGTTCTCCTGACTTCCGGTTGGGTTAGTTTGCTTGGAAAATAGGCTATTTTGGTGGGATAGGTTGTTCTGGTGGTTTTATGTGAGGTGGATCCTCTGGTAAATCTTAAATATTAAGATTGATGGGAGAATCAGGTTGAGTAGCAGGTTAAGGTGAAAGTTGTTCAGTGTGAGCATGTAATGGTGATGGTTGGTTGTGTAGACTGGAGAAGAAGTTGATATCATTGGTAATGTTCTTGTCTAACATTGAACTCTCAACATGAGGGTTGCATGTAGAAGTTAAAACAGATGAACCATGCATTAACAATCTAATGACAGACTCAAACTAGAACCAGTAGGAGCAATAGCAAAAGGAAAATGTTTTCATGAAACAAAACATCCCTAGAAATGTGTATCTTCATAGTAGCTAAGTCTAGTACTTTGTATCATTTTGTGTTATAAGGGTATCTAATGAAAATGTGAGGTGTGGCTCTTGGTACATATCTTTATGGATCTGAAGTGTTGTGGGAAAACACAGATAACCAAAGGCTTTCAAGTGTGAATATGTTGGTTTCTTTTGATAAAGTAATTCAAAAGGATATTTATTGTTGAAAACAATGGAAGGCAATCTATTGCTTATATAAGTGGTTGTTTGAATGCATTCTCCCAAATATATTAGGGGTGATTTGGACTGATATAGTAGTGCCCCTGATAGTTTCAAGCAAGTATTTATGCTTTCTTTCCATCACACCATTTTGTTGAATGAGTCTTTTATCATAAGAGAAGGTATGAGTCTCATTACTGGTGAGTTCTTACCTATTGTTTGACCTTATACATTTGATAGTGTTTGAAACTAGTTTTCAATGTGTGATACAAAAGCTTTGATAGTTTGAAGTGCACTACTTTTTCACTTTAGAAGTTG
Source organism: Anisodus tanguticus (assembly GCA_034509755.1). Classification (NCBI taxonomy): domain Eukaryota; kingdom Viridiplantae; phylum Streptophyta; class Magnoliopsida; order Solanales; family Solanaceae; genus Anisodus; species Anisodus tanguticus. The sequence continues at coordinate 27,518,737 of CM067556.1, forward strand.
TGTCCATGTTAATTTACTATAGTCATATACCATAGTCAAGAAGTATATATGATGGTCATTTGTGGGTGTATGGTATGGTCTCGACAGATCCACATGAAGGATGTCAAAGGTTTTGGTAGTTGAAGTTGTTATGTGAGAAAAAACTAGTTTTGTTTGCCTTGCCATGGGACAAACATGACAAGTAAAGGATTGTTTTGGTGCAAAGTAACTGGTATAGAAGAAATTGTCTCCACTTTTACAAAAGGTACATGTCCTAGACTATTGTGCCACAAGTGATCAACATCATTTCCATGAGATACATAAGATAAGAAAGAATTCATTATAATACTGACTATTTTATTATTTGGATAAATTTTTTGTACATATGGAAATTGAGATAATAGTATACTTTATTAGTTGGAATCAACTACTGAAGAATTAGAACCACAATTGTCAACAGAATTTGAGTAACAATCATTTATGACCAACAATGATGAACTAGAGACTAAAGAACCACAATTACCAATAGAAGTTGAGCAACAATTGTGACACTTTGGACACGAGACGTACAAACCATTTCTTGCTCTACCAATCTCCAGAGGCCATTTGAGTGAAGGGCCCTGTATTAGACATGAAAAACTATTGAAACTGACCATACCTTAAAGTTGAGAAGCTAGACAATACACAGAGATCAGATTGAATTTAAAACTAGGTACAAATAACACTTTGTATAAAGTTGATGCTAAACTAAGAATGACATCATCAATTTCAATCACCTTATCTTTGTATCCATTTGGTAAAGTTACTAAGAAAGAATAGGGCAAAAGTTTACTGTTGGTTAATAAGGTCTTGTTGTAGGTCATATGGTGTGAGGCTCCAGAATATATTATCCAATAGTCAGCAGATAACTTGATACACTTACATGAAAGTTCACCAATACTTGGTAGGTTTACTGCTCCACAAGTCATATTGCATTTGCACTCCCACATTGCAAATTCTCCAGGAGGGACACTAGCTCATCATACTGTTCCTTAGATAGATTCATATTCTGTGCCCTTTGTTCAAAACTCTTATTCATATTATGTGTGTGTTGATGTCCCACCAGTTCCATGTACATTAGATGCATTTGCCACATTCTTCCCTTTTGTAAACTTGAAATCCACAATCCATAAAGCCTATAAACACTTTTTTTGTGTGTTCAGGCTTTTTACAGTAGTCACAAAACATATTTGATTGTTTGATGGAAAATTTGACCGGTGCATATTACTATTCATGTTGTTTCTCCCAAAATTTCTTTGTTGATTGTAGTTTGTTCTAAAACTAGTATTTCCTTGTCCACTTGCACTCAGTGAGCTGAATTCAAGGGTCATTCGATTATAAGGCTTAACTTTCTTTTGCACCAAGATGGAGAAGACTTGTGCCATGCTTGGCAAATGTTTCATCATCAAAATGCTGCCTCTCACTATTGTGTAGACCTCGTTTAACCGCATCAAAAATGAATCAGTCTCCTATCTTGTTCAGCCTTGTGCATGTTGCCTTTTCCTCCACAAGTGTACAGAGAATTACATTGAGAATTAGCATCTAAAGTTCTCAGCTCCTCCCATAGCTTTCTCATCTTTATATAATATTCAGTGATGTCAAGAGTTCCCTGATTAAGTTCATTTATTTCTCTTTACAATTGATACAACTTATGCTCCATTGGTCGGATCATATATATCCTCTAACTCTTCCCAAAGTTTCTTAGCGTTGTACACATATTGAAGGTTGTCCATCAGATCTGGTGACAATGCGTTCAACATCCATAATGTCACCATATCATCACACATTTCTTATTGCACATAAGAATCTGAATCTGGTTCTGGTTTCTGGCATATTCCATTCATGAATTCAGTTTTGTTCTTTACCGACAATGCTCGAAGCACACCCCGCCTCCACAATTTGTAACCTGATCCATCAAATTTCACCTGAAGTAAAGTGGATCTAGCACTTTCAGATGGATGCATGTATAGAGAATTAGCTGAATCTAGGGTTCCATGGATTCCCGTATCTAGAGCTATTAAAACGGACTGACCCAGCCCACACGGGCTTTGAAATTTGACGGGTCAGGCCGGGCCATCCTTTTTATGGGCCATAAAATAGTCAACCCAACCATCACTATGTGGGCTGCGAGCCTGGCCTGGCCAACCCACCTTTTATTAAAAAATATTTTTATAATTCTTTAAATTTAAATTTGAATTTAAAAATGATAATATTTACAAGACAATATCACATGGTGTTACTACTTAATAATCAAGTCTCAAGTAGTATTTTCAAAGGCATTTTTTGGGCAAGTCTTGGGGAGGGGAATAACAAAAAATGCTCTGCAACATAAATAAAAGGTGTAGATCCATAGGGAGTACGCCCTAGAGTTTGAGGCATAAGTCTTGTGCGCAAAAGCGTAAGCTCCGGACATAAAGCGCACGCTCCAGACGTTAATTTTATTGTTTGTTGTTTTAAAAATATTTTTGCCGTAGATTATATTTTTTATTATTTATGTAATGATATTTATACCCAACGTCACTTAAGCCCACGAGCCGATTCAACCCACCATCGCTCTAGCCCACGGACCAACGGGCTTTTTCGGGTGGGGCTAAAAAGCCTCGTTCGTAAATGGGCTCCAAGAATCTTAGCTCAACCCTATCAAATCACAAGTTGGGTCGGGTTGGCCCAACATGCTTAACCCATATTGACGGCTCTACTCGTAGTTGGCTAATCCGTCATCACCGGATTCACAGTTTCCGTCATGATTTCTTACCAACAGATGAGTTTATGATCGATATCCAAAGATTAACAAATCTCATAATAGAATAGACTTCTGAATTTCTTCCAAGTGAAATAAAATAGTGATCGATAAGAAATTGAGGTAAAACATTAAATGAATTCTATTAAAAAAGGAAGATCGAAAACACACACAATGAGAATTAAAAATTCACAATGAAATTGATCGAATCTAACCAAGAGAATGAAATCGCCATCACTCGAATTCGTTCGAAGAAGAAAAGCTAGGGCTTAGTGAAAAAGGAAGAACAATTAGATGAATTGAAGACAATCTCTCAGAATCGAGAACGAAAAGATGAAGAAATTTAGCTCTGATATCATATTGAAACAAAGAATCCTGATTGAATCAATCCACATCTTCAATTGAAAGAGCTTGCGGAATGAGAGTGAGACGATGAACTGCGCAGGAAGAGAAAATGTAGAGAGTGTGTGTAATTTTTGCAAATGCAAACTACATTTGATTTCATTTATAGCAATATATATACAAGTGGAACAGGAGAATGAAAATATCTGCAACTAACTAACTACATATCAACTAAATTACAACAATGCCATCACCGATACTGTTACAACTTAATTACAACAACAACAACATACTCAGTTAAATTCTACAATGTGGTGTCTGAGGAGGGTAGAGTGTACACATACCTTAGCTCTACCTTGGTAGGTAAATCGGTTGTTTCCAAAAGATCCTTGACTCAAGATAAAATATAAGCACAACTTAATTAACCAACTAAAACTAAGATGCTCTAATCCAGCTTCTAACCTAAGCTAATCTGAACATATAGTAGTACATTATCATTCCAATTAATTAGTAGAACATATATACTGTGGAATCTTAGAATAATGAATGAAGTTTAATTAGTTAAGACAAAGATGGCATCACGTCAAGTGTATTGACATTGTCACATTGACAATGTCATTTTCATGAGAATTTTATTGTCGGCTATATTCTTTGGAATATGGTACAATTATTGTCATCACCAATATTATAAAGTACTATCTTCAATTCTTCTTCTGTTTGCTTTTCTGAGCATGTTTATCTTTAGCTAAATGTTAGATACAAATTAAACGTACTATTGACAACAAATAAAAAGGAGCCGATGGATTAAATTTTATTGAGGAATCAGTTGTAGCGGAATCAGGAAAAAAATCAAAAAGATACAATAACAACACATAGTGTTGAAAATTTTGACATGAAGTAATTTTTGATAATCTATATATACATACTAAAAGTTTGTATGAAGTTAATTGGAGAGCCTTTACTGAGAGCTTTCATAGAAATAACAAGCACAGAAAGAAAATGGTCAATGCTGATTGTTTAGACATTGATCAAGTGTAATAAATAATGTTGTGTAAAATAGAATCGTCTCTTCGGCAGACGCCTCTCAAGTATCTTACTACTGTTTCATGCACTTCTAAAATCATGTCAAACGTAGTTAAGGACTACGGTGGAATGGTTAAAATTTCTTCATTCCGTTAATATATTTCAGGTTTAAGCTCAAGAAATAAAAAAATTCTTAATAAAATTTATTTTACTTCTTTTAATGAGTCTTATGCGATGCCTGCCCGAGCTACCCGGCAGTGAATTCTGAATACTAAATTGCCTAAAGCAAGAAAAAGAAGTCATAGAAAACTAATGAATTAAAGTCACCAGCACTCAATTTTTTAATATTTTGAAACTTACTCGAAATTTCTAGCACAGGAAAAAAACTATTCACTAGTACATGCTTGACGAAGCTTAGATTAATTATTTTTTTTTCCAAAAAACAATCATCATGTACTTTAGTGTTAATTTCTTATTTGCACAAATAAAAGTCGTACCACCCCTCTGATGTTAATTTTGTCTTGGTCTAACACTTACTGATATTTTGTAAACAATAATAGTCATTAAGTAGCTGAATTGCTAAGAGGCTAAAACTATGTCACCTAATTGGTATGATGTCTATAGAAAAGTTTGAGTATTTAATTAGCTTTAAGTTTGAAAAGTATAATAATTACACAAAATTGATACAAAAATGATGTCATCTAGAAAAAAATACACTCGAGTATTTGCCATGGAACTTACTTAGAAAGCCGGACTTTTTTTAATGAAGAAACAAGAATATTTTATTAATAAATATTGCAATTATAATTCTATTTATTTCCTTAATTTTTATCTTCGAATTTTCTCCATGATTCAAGGGTCGTGTATTTGTTTGCCAAGAACGTCGGACAATTTAATATAAAGACAGTATTTGATTCATTTCTTTGTGAATATCCTAGGAATTTATGAGATTTTCGAGATAGAAAGACGGACTTCGTTTTCATTATTTTAATTAATTAATTAATTGAATTGAAAAAGAATAAAGGAGAGGAAGTCAATTCACAAGTGAAATTGACTTGATTTTGCCAAAAAGGCAACTAGAAGTCTCATTGGTAGTACAAGTTTGTTCTCAAACTCTTTCGTTTCACTTTCCTTAAAGCCAAATCTGTCTTTAAATATAAGCTCAATTATTTTGTGGTCATTATCAAGTAGAGTACAATTTTAATTAGGGTCTAATTGGAAATATCGAGATCTGTAGTAAAATAACTCCATTTAATTGTAAGCAGTTGCATCGAAATTTTTGGAAGTTGTGAGTTTGTATATAAATAATATTTATTGTGAATTTATTTTTTGGTCATGATCATGACATTTCCATTTAAAATGCAATCATTGTCCAGACCGTTTTGTGCGTGGTAATATAGAATTCAATTGTAACATTAGTTTCTCTTAAAATAAATATATAAAGAGTAAGATGGTCACTTTTTAAAGAGAAAATAAAATCAATCAATAAAAGGAAGTTAGAGATGGCTAGAAATTTTGTTTTAATTAGGATTCTCTTTTTGTCATTCAAAGAATCTCGCGTTTGTTTAATGGGACGAATAGAGGCACTGGAACAGCGATTGGTCTTTACCTAAATAATTCAATTATTATACAATGTTTTAAAACAAAGCTCCACATGAATAATCTAAAATCTAATTTCGAAATTACCTTAAATGAATTATAAAAAAGTACTCTTTTATACAAAAATAGAATCACAGCCAAGGGCGTATCTAGGAGGTTAATGCCCTTTTTAAAAAATATTTAAATAAAAATATATGCATCCAAGATCAAAGTTTCATATAATGCGACAATAATTGAATGCAGGAGCTAAATGAAGTTAGGAGTTTAAATCTTATGTCTATTTTTTTATTTATATATTATTCTAAAATTCAGTGCATCTCTCTAAGTGATTTGGTATGACTTCTTGCATTTTAATTCAGTACTTTTTTCTTCTTCTTTTTTCATTGTCTAGTTTAATTTTTCAAAACTTTCAAGTCTGCCACATTGAAATCCCTACATGTCTTTTTTTCACCGTAAAATTTTATATAATTAAATCTAATGTGTATATTAAAACTAGTAATAGTGGATGATGCATCATATGGTCAATGAGTTTAACTAATTCCAATTTTTTTTGACAGAGTGTAGCTGCATATATAAGAAAATATTAGGGGTACTATTCTTTTTTTTTTTAAATTAATGTTGAATCTATAATTTCAAAAGCGTAAGGAATTTAAAGGAAAAATCTAAAGATTGATTCGGTCAAATTTATATCATGAGTTCACTTTTTTGTGATAGTACAATCATCTTTTTGAATTTTTGAATCCACCTGTTATTCAGGTCAAAGCTTACCACATATACACTTAAAAGTGTAGGATTTTAATCTCTCTATAAGTAGGATACCCTAGTTTACCTTCTCGTAAAAAAAGTAATCCGGTGCATTAAGTTTCCGTTATATGCTGGGTTCGGGGAAGGACCGGATCACAAAAATCTATTATACACAGCCTTATCTCACACTGCAAGAGATTGTTTCCACGGCTTAAACTCATGACCTTCTGGTCACATGACAACAGCTTTACCAGTTATTCCAAAGCTCCCCTTTCTAGTTTACCTTCTTGTACTTTTAAAAAAATCATTGAAGGCTTGGAGCAGTGATTGGCAACATTCGAAAACCAAGGAGGTAATCCAATTTTTGTTACTACTAAACAAAAACTGGACAGTCCTAATTTAGATGTTATAGTAATTATTAGATTTTCTATCTTTCAATTAATTTTCAAACAAAAAACATTATATATTTATTCAGTTAATATATATTAGAGTATGTTGCACCATGATACTATCTTGTCCACGGAGAGCGTGGACATCCCTTGCTGGAGTTTGGACGATATCTTTTTAAAAGAAAAAGTTTATTATTGAATACCTCTCTATAATGATAGTGTTTGTCCGAAAATTTCATGATATCATAATGAAGTGCCATTATATATATATATATATACTGACTTTTGATTTTTAGATCTCATTTACCTGTTATAACCAAAAGTACGCAAATAATTATTTTTCTGTATTTTTTTATGTTATAAACGAAAATAATGTACTTGTTAATTTACAATCTCAATTGATTTTCATAGCTCATTAATGAAAAATTTAAAAACCTAATAAATTACAAATAAATCCATGACTAGTTGTACCATACCGAAAAAGAATTGAAATCTAAGGAATATATGCATTTAAAATTAATTGAAAATTTAAATACAATTTCAAGTTTGACGTAAGAATTTTACAATTATATGTTGTTTTGTAAATTTCAATCTCTTAGCGATAATATAACACTTCAAGTATTATCATAAATATTTTAATATTTTATTTTTTTCATACGTAATATATTTCTTACAAATATTATTACACAATATTTGAGTATGACTGTTATAGAGAGGTAATTTTATAAAAAAAATGTACCGTTATAATGAATGTTATTGGTGTTACACGTAGAATGGTGTTATAAAAAAGTAAAATATAACATGAAAAATCATTTTCGATGAAAATCAGACTGTTATAGTGAAATATTATTATAATGAATGATAATTATAGAGATTTAAATTTGATCCGGTATAATAAATCAAACCTTGTTACTATACTTTTCGACTTGATAATTCGATTTTACGTGAATTATGCCCGCCGCCTGCATATACTATAATTTCTAATTCGATCCTGAAATATTCGCAAAATGGATAGATTAGTTAAGGGGCGTAAAGAAAATTGAGCATTGAAGAAGGCAATGATTACAAAATGGGGTCATGATGGCAATTAAAGTTAGAGAGAGTGAGAGAAGTACAGGTGGAACGAAACTCCGCAGCCACTGCCGCCATTTCTTCTTCTCCTATGGTATTTTCTTGTGATCATTACTCTAAATAAATACTCTGTGAAATTAATTATCATTAATTAATTCTGTCATTATCATTACCAGGATCACCACTTCCCATGAGAAAGTTGTGAAGAGTTGCACAAAGGAATCGAAAGGGACTTGCCATAAGCTTATCAAAAGTATATCGAACTAGCTTAAATTTAGTAATAGTTATAATTAAATAAGAAATATATATCACTTAGCTCTTTTTGGCCGAACTATATATCATTTAGTTATTTGGTAGAAAAAAATATGATTCAGTCAAATTTGATAGCTTTAATTTTAATATTATATTTTTTTAAAAACATTAAATATAATATACAGAAATTATTAATTTAAAATTCAACAATTCAAAATACTAGCGCAGGAAGATCTTACCTCTATCTTAAGAAGCACACAAATTTTTTTCGGTATACTTTAGATAAAAAGCCAAACAATACAAAGCAGTAAATCATTAACCCGCTAATTTTAAATACTATATTTGCTATTGATTTTGTGTAAATAATGAGTACGAGTCAATTTATAGCCAATAAGGAGATAGAGCGCCCAAAATCAGTATAAAAGGGAGTGAGCGGCCAATTTGTAGCGAAAGAAGTAAGGCATTATCCTTGTGAAACTTCAAATTTTGCAAATCATAACCAACTGTTCACCGCGAGACACCTAGAAAAAAAGAGTAAAGGCTTTTTAACGGCCCCCTTTATTTCAACCTTTTTCGTGAGCTGCTTGCTGTTCTTCTTATTGCTGCTACACTTTTTCTCTCTTTCATCTCTCCCGCTGCCTTTTTTGCCTCTATCACACGTTACATAAATACCTCTATATTTTAAAGCTGCGTTTCTATAGTCTTAATATATATAAACAAACACTTAGTACCAATTTCAAATTAAAGAGAATATGGTGGTGCTTAATGATCAAGTGAGAATAGTGGTGAGGGAGTTCAACGCCAAGAAAGATTGCAAGGAAGTGGAAGAGGTAGAAAGAAGATGTGAAGTTGGGCCCACTGGCAAACTCTCTCTTTTCACTGACCTTTTAGGTGACCCAATTTGCAGAGTTCGACATTCTCCTGCCTATCTCATGCTGGTATAAATAGATTCAGTATATGCGTTCCATGAATTTAACTTTCAAATTCTAGTATTTGTTGAATTTTAGTGGAGTAATTTTTTACGTTCAGTTGAATTGAACTCACTGTTCAAATGCTCTGCTTCATACAAATTACAACACTCAAAGTTCATCAACTCACTCGACCATTGATATCAAATTATAACTAAGTAATACTACCCTCTCTCAATTTATATGACATTATTTTTTTTATCTGTCCCAACCAAAAAAGATATACATTTTTTAATATTTGAAAATAATTTAAAGCCCCACAGACTTGTTGTAGATCACACATTTTAAAAATCTTCATTTTTTTCGTTAAAAGGAGTAAATTTTATTGGTATATATAGTTTGATGGTTGATTATCTGATTAAAATCATGATGATTTCAGGTGGCAGAGATAGTGGTGCGCAGTGGAGGAGAAGAAAAAAGGGGAATAGTAGGGATGATAAGGGGGTGTATCAAAACCGTTACGTGTGGAAAGAGAATGTGCAGGGACGTGAAGAACAATCACGATTTCACCAAACACCTCCCTGTATTCACTAAACTTGCCTATATTTTAGGCCTTCGCGTCTCTCCTTATCACCGGTAACTACTTTTGCATTTCTATGCTCTATAATAATTATATTTCTCATCATAACTAAGAAAGTATGTTTCACTTTTATTTTAATTTAGACATGACCAAAATGATTGTTTAGTATTTTCCAAAGACAGATACATTCGAATGACATCATATGGAGTATTTAATTTGTCCTCTTTTCTTATACTTCCTCACCCCCAATTTATATTACCTCATTAATTATTTTGGACCACACATTTCAAAAGTTTTTTTTTCTTAAACCCCTTGTCAAGTTAAATGATGTCACATTCTGTCTCAAAAAGATTTGACCTACTTTCCTTATTAGTTTGTTTCCAAAAGATTGACATTTTTCTATATTTAGAAATAATTTAATTTTATGAGATGATTTACAACCACACAAATATCTAAGATTTATTTTGGACCATACATTTTAAAAGTCTTTCTTTATTTCTTAAATATCGTGTCAAGTCAAATTAGCTCAATCTTTTTGGGACGGATGGGGTAGTTGACTCTCTAACTGTAGTATATAACATAAAGCTGTTTATAGCATATACTAACAATTTTTTGAAAAAAGGTTTAGATTATAAATATTAATAATATAAAATTGTTTCACACAATTTAGTTGTAGTTTAACATGGTGATCAGGCAGTCAGCCACGGGAGAATTGGTGCACAGTGCAAATGCAGTACAGCACTGGTGCCATTAAGGCGGAACTAAAATTTTAAATTTATGAGTTAGTAATTTTAGTTATCTGAATCATTGGATTCTAACTTAATAATGAGAGTTTAACACACATTGGCTATTCGATATAGATAAATACAATGGCTAGTCAATATACATATATTAGCTATGTATATTTTTTATGTATATTTTTGTCTATTAAAATTAATATACTCTATATATACAAACTATTATTTTTATAGATGGCTATATACAATATCAAAATATTATTACTATAATTTATACATATTTAATGAATATAAATATTAAAATTTAGGTCGGGTACACTTATTTTGCAATTACTATTTGTTAATTATTTATAAATAATTCTGATTGTATAAATATTTTATGTGTGAGTCCATAAAAATTAAACTCGACCAACAATAACAAATGTCTTTTCCATTATTTTTTCCAGGAGAAAGGGAATTGGGTTAAAATTAGTGCGCAAAATGGAGGAATGGTTTATTGAAAATGGTGCTGAATATTCATACATAGCCACTGAAAACGACAACCACGCCTCTGTAAAACTCTTCACACACAAATGTGGTTACTCCAAATTCCGTACCCCATCCATTCTGGTGCAACCCGTTTTCGCTCACCGGGTCAAAATCTCAACACGTGTCACCATCTTCAAGCTCAGCCCAAATGAAGCTGAAACTCTATATCGCCATAAATTTTCCACCACAGAATTTTTTCCTAAAGACATTGATTCAATTCTCAACAACAAACTCAATTTGGGTACCTTTTTAGCAGTTCCAAAGAGTCATTATTCGGGTTGGCCCGGTGTGAACGGGTTCCTAACGGGTCAACCCGAGTCATGGGCTGTACTCAGTGTGTGGAACTGTAAGGACGTGTTCAAACTCGAGGTTCGAGGCGCGTCGCGCGTGACAAAGGGTTTAGCTAAGACGAGTCGTTTAATGGACCGGGCTTTTCCGTGGCTTAAGGTTCCGTCAGTGCCCGAAGTTTTCAGGCCATTTGGGCTTCATTTTTTGTATGGGCTTGGTGGTGAAGGCCCATTATCGATAAAATTAACTAAGGCCTTGTGTGATTTTGCTCATAATTTAGCTGGGGATTCGCGTTGTGGAGTGGTGGTGACGGAAGTAGCAAGTTGTGAACCGCTTAAGTTAGGAATTCCTCACTGGAAAAAACTATCATGCGCCGAGGACCTATGGTGCATAAAAAGATTAGGGGAAGACTATAGTGACGGGTCTCTGGGTGACTGGACAAAATCAAAGCCTGGTCTTTCTATTTTTGTTGATCCTAGAGAATTGTAACTTTTACTAATAGACAATAACTTATCTACCTTGTCAACTAAGACGTCACTAACTATATATATATTCATTTCATGGAATGCTACATTCAATTGTCAATAACTATATATATTCATTTCATGGAATGCTACATTCAATTGTCAACGACCGGACCGGTCTTTTAGATTAGGGTAATCTAATTTAGGAGTCAAATTATCCTTTAAGTAGGTTCTTTATTTTCTTTTTTTGGGAATAACTTTATATAATTGAAGAATTTAGAGGTGCTGAGGCGAAGAAGGAAAAACATATGGGGTACAACACTTTTTGATTGTTGTTGGCTTCTTGTTGTAAAGGGGGATTTGGTTTTTTTGTTTTATGTAAATGGATGTGACCTTTTTTAAGATCCTTTTATCTCTTGACTTCGCATTTCCTAATATTTCTAAAGTATAAGAGCCGTAAACGATTGAAAGAGTATGTAACTATTTGTGAATCAATTTCTCAAGATATACTCCCACAAACAAAAAAACAAAATCGTCATTTATTTTTAATTTTTAAATTTGTTTTGAGAATGGAGAGATGAATTGGAAAATAACTCAAGTTCTACGCACTGATTCACACAATTAAGGGGCATGATTTAGTTATTTATGTATTAGTTATTTTAATTTTTATGTAAATTTTTAAATTTTAAACTAAACATCGTATTAGAGGGTGTTAAATTTTATACATAGTAAAAAAATATTTTTAAATATAATATTATTTATGTAGAATTTAATATTTAATATACAAATAACTTAGTGTCCAACCAACGGACCCTCCCGAACCCCACACATAGTGCACCCAACTGGTTTTTTTTCTTCTCACTAAGTAAATATCGGTATATCTTTCTAATAATCATTACTTAATAACATGGTAAAAGTGATAAACTCATCATATAAAAAACTTTTACTGTAGTAAATTAATATTGCGCAAGACAGACGTATGGTGCTGCACAAGTATTCCGTGTAGGGTAACCCGTCACTTCATTATCTATACTTTTTTCATAATGGAAAACTAGTGGCAATGTTTATCACTCTACTATGTGGGCTTTATCTTCAAAATAAGCTGGAACTGAATGAGTTAGGATATGTATATGAAATCATTCAGATATGATATGTCTCTACTACTTATTACTTCCATTGTCTTATTTTAGTTTTTCTCTTAAAGCACAGTAACTCTTTTTTGGGGATTTGTTTTGTTTCTTTTAGAAAACTTAAAAACGAAAATAACTTATGTGATGGTGTGACAAGTACTACTTTATTTTTAATGAGAAGTATTGAGTTTGAGTCTTCTAGTTATGAAATCGTCTTTATTAGAGAGCGATTTATTTCTAACATAAAGACTTTTTGGTGCAAATTTAATTTAATTAGCTAGGTTCTAATTTAGGTACCTGACACTCAGCCAAAAAAAAATAAAAAATAGTGCGGTATTGTGTTGTGCAGCGTGCTATGGCAATTGGAAGGTAGTGATTAGAGATCTTTTGGAGTTTATATCATTCCACCTGCGAATGGATGATGAATATTGATGATTTTTCACTAATTTATTGGTGGTGGTCTCCACTTGCTTAGGAGTTTGTCCTTACATTTTTGGAAACAATGTTGAAAATTTATCTTTGGCGGGAGTTGCGTCCCACCAACTTTAACGGCTTAAACACTAGTGTTTCGCATGTTGGAGAATCCGGTTCTTCACACGTGCATAATCTACTAAGTAAGTAGATGACCTTAGAGCCAAGGATCGTCAAATTTCGTTGAGAAATGAAAGAGATATTGGTCCACGAAGTGAGGTGTTTGAAGCATGAAAAAATGTGGTATTGAGACCAATTCTCCCTCATCGGTGGGGGAAGAAAAAATAGTTTTGTTTATAAGTTTCAAAGTTGGCTTGAGGTTTGGGACCCCAAGGGGTATTCCATGTATTTAAAGGAGGGAGGACCTAGATGTGCTTCGCTTTTGAGGAAAGCCCATACGCGCGCCGCCAGCGCCCGCTCTTTCGGTCCAGGTCGTGGGCCATGCTTCTTCTGATATTATCTTTTTGGACCAGAATTATTTCATATGTACAGTTTGGTCCCTGAAGTTTCTAGAAAGCCAAATTGGGCAGAGAACTTTTCTATATGTACAGTTTGGTCCCTGAAGTTTCAAAAAAGTCAAATTGGGCAGAGAACTTTGTGGTTTCTGGAACGTCAACCAACACTCAATTCAGTAATTTATTTTGGCTGAATTACTCTTCCTAAATGTCAATCTGTTGCACATCAATTCACCATTTATTTTGGTGAATTACTACCTCCATAATTGCCATTACTTGGCAGTAACAACAATTATGTGGGCAGTTGATAAGCCTCTCCTTCAACTATATAAAGGACCCTTTGCACAATTGTTGAGACACACAGAAACATACAAACGAAATCAGTTCTTCCTAACACCTTCTAACATCATTTCATTACTCAAAATTCTTCACGATAGCACTTAAGTTTCCTTTGCTCATTTGTTCATTTGCTGTTTTATCTTGAGAGACAATTGTCCAGGACGTAGAAAGGATACATACGGGGCAATATTGTCTTAAAGACAGAGTGCAATCACTCGACTCAACATACCAAAAACTGTTCCAGTTTCTTGTAATTTCAATTTGTTGTAATACTTAGCAGTTATTTATTTCCGTTTCCTGCACCATTTTAACCAACAAACAATTCTTCCATAAATTACATACTGATGTTATGCCACCATGGCTTGTCTACCCACAATAGACGTGGCAATTTACTACATACATCTTATTTTGTTTTGAAAAGAAAACTCAAAATATAATGCTTCTTGATATATACAATGATTAAAAAAAAATCATGAAGTTTGGACGGTGACAGTTCAAATTCTAAGAAAAAATTCATGAAGTTTAAACTCTGAAGATTAATTATTTTGAAATTTAAAATGTCAAGTTTAACTTTTTTTTTTATGCAGTAAATTACGAGAGTTTAAATCCCAAGATTTTTTGGAGTTTTATGGAGTTTTGAACTATCACATTCAAGTGACGGCATTTTTTTCATAGAGTTTGAATTGTATTAAATTTTAAAACTCTAGGAAAAGTTCAAGAAGTTTAAATGTACATGTGCAAACTTCAAGATTTTGAATTGATGAATATTTAATTTTTTCATATTTTAACTTGAGATATTTTGCGCAAATTTTATTTCGCATTAAAAGTGATTATTTTTGAATTACAATAAGACTAAGCCTTTAAAGACCGGTCCAGAAAATGTCTATAGGTCTATAGCACCCAATTTTGGGAATTTTACGTTGTAACACGTCTTATAAATGTTATTTGTATTAATATTAGAACTTTTAAAATATTCCAAAAATAACATATTATATAACAGATCTAGCCAACAATTAAAAGTGAATTATGTTCTAAACGATGGGATCATTTTACTCTCTTTCTCCCACTAAATTAGGAATTGAATGATAATTAATTTCCCCCTCTCTCCTCTCTCCTCTCTCTTCCGCAAACTATATTAGGGATTAAATACTAGAATATATTTTTTTCTCTCTCTCTTCCCTCTTTTCCACAAATGCTAATTAGAACACCATAGAAAACAAGTTCTTATTTTATTTTGAGAATATGCTTGATTCTAATTAATCAATACATAAAATATTGACAAAACTTATCGTATATTCATGCTATGTTTACGATATAAAACATTATACCAGAAACATACCGTAATTATGAAAAGCTTAAAAAAAGATATAATATATAATATATTTGTGATATAATCTCCATTTGAAACTTAATTACGGTAAAATATGCTTCGGATATACTATCATTTATATATGTGTTATTTTATAAAATTTGTACATGCTATATATATACATATATATTAACGAGAGAGAGAGAAAATTATGCGTATATTAGACATATATAAAAAGATTGTAAAGAATATAGTATGTATTATGCTTAATTATCCTCTCTCCATTATTGTGTGTATATTGTGTATATTTAACATCCTCCTCCTCTGCTTAAAATTCCTGTTCAGGTGTCAAACTTTTACTAAATTAATATACATTTAAACACGCTAGTATATATAATGCTTACAATGAGGAAGTGATCAATTTCCGCTATGTATTTGATACAATAGAGGTCATTTTCCAAAATAATATTTTTCTTTTATGAAAAAGTTATTTTTTGAGTTGTTACCCGAAAAACAATAGTCAGTCGAAAAAGAGAAAAATAAATTTCTCACTGAAAGAAATAATCCCTTAATTATATACAATTACATATTTTCATAATAGGAGAATTTTATTCCTATTCTACTTCTAAAACTTTATTCTATTTGGAGACTAACTATACAATTATGGTAAGTGTACAAGACTAATTAAGGTAATACTTACACTACAATATTACAACACCTTTTTTACCAAATCTACCCAACCCATGGGCTTGCTACAGTAAAATCCGAGAGCCAATATACATAAGTATACACATGTATATTGTGTATACTTATGTATATTTAACACTCACTTAAGAAATTAACATCCCGTTGTGTTCTCTAACTAATTGTACATTAATATTACTCCCACCTTCTCAAATTATTTGTCATGATTACTAAAAATAGTTGTCTCAAATTATTTATCGTTTTAGAAGTTCAAGACATAATTAATTATTTTTTCTCCATTTTACCCTTTGTCATTAATGAAGATGACACACAAATAGAGTAATCATTTAATAGTTAGAGATTATAACTTAGACATAAATAAGGGTAAAGTAAGTCAAATAACCCTCCTAATTAATATTTCTTAAGGTGTATAAACTAAAAAAACTATAAATAATTTGAAACGGGGAGAGTAATCTTTAGTAGTCAAAATTTTCATCAGAACACTCTCTAATTTATTAGAATAATATTTTTAAAATATTTTTCACTCATCAACCGAATGCTACAAAATATTTTTGAGAAAAAATATGTAGCTAGTATTAATAGCAGGCAAAAGAAATCCAACAAACCTGCATAAAGGAACTCTACAAACATCCGAATCAGCACAAAGACGAGAATGGAGTTCCAAGACTTGCCACATTCTCTTACAGTGTTTGCAGCCACCACCGACTCTCATCACACATCCGGCAAAGTGACGAATGAGCAATTCTAGTCCTTTGCATGCTGAATATTTGCATGATATTTGATCTTTTTTCAAGACTTTATCGTATGGACCAATGGTTTGACAACCATCTTTGCATATGTGAACCAAAGCTTCCATTGCCTCGTATAGTTGCATATACACTTTTTTCTCATTCATTTTTCTCACCCTTTCCTTCTCCCTTTGCAAGCAAATTAGAAAAAAAAGTTCACTACAAAACACTATCAATATAAATAAATTTGATTATCATTATAGTAGTAACATAAAATATAATTATAACTAAGTAGATGTTTGGCCATAAAAATCAAATATTTTTCACTTTATTTAGAATTTTGAAGTTGGAGTTGAAGATGTAATTGTATTGGTTATAGTATTCCAAAGAATATTTGATTGTTTGAATGTGTGAAAAAAAAGAAAGTGAAAACACCATTTTAGGTGTTTTTCAAATTCCAACTACAACTTCATATTGGTCAAACAAATGAAGTGGAAAAAATCGGAAAAAGATAAAAAATTCTCATGACCAAACGGGTCAACTGTGTTTAAAAAATGAAAAATAAAATACATTACCTACTATAACATTTAAGCTATATATAGTGATGACGTAATTAAGTAAAGTTTACATTATAATGCAATTTAACAGGCTATAGTAGGTAATTATTCTACTCTATAGTTATCATATCAGACTTGATATGAAGAATTACATATTAATGTTCGTATACCTAACATGATGGTGTTAGAAATTCATAGAATGTGAGTGCATAAAACTTAACCTACTAAAACAAGTTAACAGACACTAATAGTATGAAATTATTTTGCATTGCAAGTATCAATACGTTAAATCATGTTGAGTCCCACGTCGGTGAGTTAAGGTCTAAGGGGCATTTAGTCGGTTTATGATTTTGAATAATTCTCATCTTTTGAGCTAGCTTTTGAGGCCACATCGGTGAGTTAAGGTCTAAGGGGCATTTAGTCGGTTTATGATTTTGGACAATTCTCATCTTTTGAGCTAGTTTTTGGGGTTAACTTAGAGCTAAGGTCATTTCTTATCAAATCCAATTAGAGAGAAAAACTATACTGTATGTCAAAATGATTTTACGATTCTACTTACAATATCTTCATCAATAACAGATTTCAAAATCTGTTTATCAAGAATTGGGTGGCTTTGTTTCATGGCTTCCCATCCATCTGTACCAGATATAGCCTTGAAATGTTTGAGCACAAAGCGGTGACAAAAGAGGCTAAGCCGAGGGGCATCGTATAAAAGTGCAAGCTGAAATATATCAAGCACGTTTTCCCTAGTTATTAATCCTTGCTCTACCAGCTGCCACTCACATTCTCGCTTTAGATGGGGGATTGCATATGCATGAGAGAGCACCAATACACTCACTGCATGCTCCTGCATTTTATCTTCTTCATAGCTGCAAAGTGAAGAAATTAATTGACATCAATAGCTAATCCTTGTGATTCAGGTTGCAAATTCACTCCTCCCTCCGTCTCATTTTATGTGATGGTGTTTTGTTTTGCATGAAGTTTAAGAAAAGAAAACATTTGAAACTTAGGATCTAAAATAAGTCATAAAATATTTATGTGACTATAAATCATCTCATTAAAGATAAAATAAAAAATTTAAAATTAAATATGAAAAATATCATTCTTTTGGTGGAGCTGATTAAAAAATGTATGTCACATTAATCGAGATACAGAGAGGACCATTATAGAAAGAATTTAAGTTATACATACTGACAACCTAAAAATATTTTGTAAAATTAGTGAATTTTAATCTGTGATAGAAGGTCAATTACTAATTTAAAACAAATTACCAATTTATGCTAATCATAGGAATTTACATGTAATTATACTTGTGACTTGATTGTACAAATATATTTTATGTGATTAGTGCATAAAACTTAAACTCTATGATAAATGGTACTAATATGTTTGATATTTTCATCTGTTGTGGGTTTCGTTTCATTTTGTGAAGTTTAATGTCTACATCTTCAAGAGAATGTTAGATCAACTTCATTGGACATGTATTGTCTTAATGGGCATGATTGAAGGAGCAGAAAAATGATACTGAAGAATTAATTTTACCAGGAAGAATACAAGAATCGAATGAAAATTTGAACAGCTTCAGATGGAACCCCACGTATAGAAATTGCTTTCCTATGACCACTACAACTGTGAACTTTTGACTCCTTCAAGTTCAACATGCTTCTCAATACTGGAGAAGCCATACCCTGAAATTAACAAATCAATTTGTAGTCTTTCTTTAGTTTAAGTTAAATTAATTCCCCGCATATTGTCAAAGGCTCAAGGAATTGTCAGATCAACTCAAGAACGTCGGAGCACCGGTCACGAATCATCGTCTCGTTCTTCAAATGATTGCGGGCCTCACCGAAGCATATAATGGGGTTGGAACTCTCCTTCGTCAAAGCAATCACATCCCACCCTTCTACCAAGCACGTTCCATGCTCACTCTAGAAGAAGCGGAGTTGGCGAAAAAGGCCGCAACCGAAGCACATTCTGCCATGGTGGCTGCCACGTCCCGAGAAACCGATGACCCTCAATCATTTTCTGAAAATTATAGTCACAACCGTAACAACAGTGGTGGCAAAAAGGGTCAAAACCGCAATCACGATGGAAAAACCGCGGCGGTGGCAAGGGTGGTGGCCGCGGTGGCACCGATGGCGGCAGTGGCAGACGTGATAGCGGCCAGCAGGCGTCCGGGCCACAATACCCCTAGCAGCAGCCTTGGGCCAGTGGGTAGTGGCCTTGGGAATGGCTAATGGCCTTGGCCCAGTCCGCCATGCCCATACCCAATAGCCTCTTGGGCCAGGCCCAACAACTAGCAGAAGCAGCCTTGCCACTTTGGGCCTCGACCACAACAGCCTAGGAAGCAGCCTGGCCTTCTTGGACCTCAGCCACAACAGCCTTTTGCCACAATAGGCCCAACAGCCTCCCCGACTTCCACGGATATCGAGGCGGCGATGCATACACTTGGGCTAAATTCTCCGTATGTAAATTGGTATATGAATATCGGTGCTACTTCTCATATGACATCCGCGCAAGATAATCTCTCGTCTTATTTCAATTTGAGCAAAAATCATGGCATAATTATTGATAATGGTCATTCAATTCCAATTCGTGGTTATGGTCACTCAAATTTGCCTCCCCCAAACCCACATTTAGCCTTGAAAAATGTCCTTCATACTCCTCAATTGATTAATAATTTGGTGTATGTTAGGAAATTTACAACTGATAACTCAATTTCTGTTGAATTTGATCCATTTGGGTTTTCTGTGAAGGATTTCTGGATGGGAATACATCTAACAAGATGTGATAGTCGGGGCGATCTCTATCCCATCACCACAAAACAAGTCACAACATCAACTTTTGCAGCTTTAGCACTTTCCTTATGGCATGCATGTTTGGGTCATCCGGGAGCGACTGTTTTTTACTCCCTTAAAATAATAAATTTATTGAGTGTAATAGCACTCGTCGTGCTAATGTTTTTCCTTCTTGTCCGCTTGGGAAACATGTTAAATTGCCCTTTGTTGCCTCTAATTATATTACTATATTGCCTTTTGATATTATTCATAATATTCTTTGGATGTCTCCCGTTTTGAGCTCTTCGGGCCACCGTTATTTTATTTTATTGTTAGATGATTACTCTAATTTTTTGTGAACATTTCCGTTATCTAAAAAGTCTCAAGTTTATTCTACATTTTTATCATTTAGAACATTCATCTGTACTCAATTTGAACGGGAGGTTAAGAACATTGAATGTGATAATGTAAGAGAGTTTGATAATAGGTCATTTAGGGAATTATGTAAGGTTAATGGTGTATTTTTTCTATTCTCATGTCCACATACGTCATCACAAAATGGGAAAGCCGAGAGAAAAATCCACACCATTAATAATATTGTTCGTACATTACTAGCACATGCATCATTACCACCTTCATTTTGGCATCATGCATTACAAATGACAACTTACCTTCTCAACATACTCCCTAGCAAAGGATTAGAATACCAATCTCCATTCAAAATTCTTTATCAAAAAGACCCTTCTTATTCTCATCTTAGGGTATTTGCGTGTTTATGTTATCATCTATTCCCCTCCACTACCATAAATAAATTTCAAGCTCACTCTACCGCTTGTGTCTTTTTAGGTTACCCATCTAATCATCGTGGTTACAAATGTTATGATTTATCCTCGAATAAAATCATCATTAGTCGTCATGTCATTTTCGATGAAACCCAATTTCCATTTGCTAAGTTGCATAGTTCAACGTCCCATTCATATGATTTTTTGGATGATGGGCTCTCACCGTATATGGTCCACCATTTGGCCCAGACCACACCACGGCACATGGACCAGTTGGCACAGTCCGGCCCACTGCTTGGTGGCGCAACTCCTTCCAACCAGCAGCTTCTGCCAGCCGGCCCACTGTCTGTTGGCCCAACTTCTTCCAACCGACCCACTTCGCCGTTGGACCAACTCCTTCCCGCCAGCACCCCACCAACCTAAAACCTAGGCCTACCTCGCCAGGCCCAACGGGTGGCAGCCCACTGCCATACCAACCCATTTCCACTCCATCGAAACTGGGCCAGCCCACGACTCCTACCTAAATCCAGCCCGCTTCAATTCCGGGACCAAGGCCCGTTACTCGCAGCCAATGGGGTATTTTTCGACCTAAGCGACAATTTAATCTCAACTATAATGGTACTAAATATCCTCTACCACGTAATCCCGTGTATGCCCTTCGTGACCCGAATTGAAAAATGGCTATGGATGATGAATATAATGCTCTTATTGAAAATAAGACGTGGGAGTTGGTGCCCCGTCCACCTGATGTTAATGTGATTCATTCTATGTGGATTTTTACTCATAAAGAAAAATTTGACGGTTGTTTTGAGAGGCATAAGGCCCGTTGTGTAGGTGATGGCAAAACTCAACAGGTTGGCGTAGATTGTGGAGAGACGTTTAGTCTAGTGGTCAAACCGGCAACTATTCGCACTGTTCCTAGTCTAGCTATCTCAAAAGCATGGCTCATTCATCAACTGGACGTGAAAATGCTTTCTTACACTAAGAACTCAAGGAAACAGTATACATGCATCAGCCCTTGGGTTTCAGGGACCCCACTCATCCTAATCATGTGTGCTTATTGAAGAAATCTTTGTATGGGCTAAAACAGGCTCCTCGGGCCTGGTACAAGAGATTTGCAGATTATGTGTCTACTTTTGAGTTTTCTCACAGCAAGTCTGATAATTCTCTATTCATATGCCGTCACGGTACTTCTATAGCCTACATTATGTTATATGTGGATGATATTATATTGACTGCTTCCTCTAATGCACTTTGCAAGTCTATCATATCTCTTCTCGACTCAAAAATTGTTATGAAAGACTTAGGGCTATTGAGTTATTTTCTGGGTATAACTGTCACTCATCATGCAGGTGGTCTATTTCTATCTCAGAGGAAGTATGCAACAGAAATTATTGAACGTGTTGGCATGTCCGTCTGTAAGCCATCTCCTACTCCAGTTGATACTAAACTGAAGTTGAGTGCTAATTCAAGCATACCATATGAGGATCCCTCACACTATCGTAGTCTTGCGGGGTCTCTTCAATATCTCACCTTTACGAGGCCCAATATTACTTATGCGATGCAACAAGTTTGTTTGTTCATGCATGATCCGAGGGAAGAACACATGCACTCTCTCAAGCGCATTGTGCTCTACATTCAAGGTACTCTTGATCATGGCTTACACATATATCCATCATCAGTATCTACTCTCATTTCTTATACGTATGATAATTGGGGTGGATGTCCAAATACTAGACGTTCGACATCTGGTTATTGTGTATTTCTCGGTGATAACTTAGTTTCTTGGTCGGCTAAACGCCAAGCTACTTTGTCGCGCTCTAGCGCGGAGGTTGAATATCGAGGGATCGCCAATGTGGTGTCTGAGTCCTGTTAGTTGTGAAACCTCCTCTTAGAGCTTCATTGTCCTATTCGAAAAGCTACACTGGTCTACTTTGATAATGTTAGTGCAATATATCTCTCGAGGAATCCTGTACAAAATCAACGCACTAAACATATCGAGATGAATATCCACTTTGTTCGCGAAAAAGTTGCTCGAGGACAAGCACATGTCTTACATGTCCCGTCACATTATCATATTGCGGATATCTTTACTAAGGGTCTTCCCTTGATTCTGTTTGAGGATTTTCGAAACAGTCTCAGTGTATGACAATCGTCCGCTATGACTGCGGGGGTGATAGAATATTGATAGAATATATGTAAATATATTTAGTGATTTGGTAAAGATTGTTAGTGATTTGTATTAGTTAGGTGTATAATTAGTTTCCATAATTGTAGCC
Organism: Anisodus tanguticus; assembly: GCA_034509755.1. Classification (NCBI taxonomy): domain Eukaryota; kingdom Viridiplantae; phylum Streptophyta; class Magnoliopsida; order Solanales; family Solanaceae; genus Anisodus; species Anisodus tanguticus. The sequence continues at coordinate 27,541,952 of CM067556.1, forward strand.
TAGAATCACTATTGTATATCTTGTATATAAGCTAATTAGCTAATGAAAATAATTAAGGGATTATTCTCATTCAATTCTTTTATCAGAACAATTGGGATTGAATCTCAAATTCTAATGTTGTGGGAAAGAAAATTTACTAGAATACTAGCATGTGCGTAGATGATACCACCATTATATGTATTAATTGAGACATCAGCTCTGTAACCTTCATCAAAGAGGCAATCCCACGTATTCGTGGAGCTTTCATATAAGTTAGTTGTCGAAGCCACTGGCAATGGAGGTGGATTTGGTGACGTTTTCTCTCGAGAAAATTCCTCCCTCATCCTATCAATTTGCTGATCAATTGATCCTTCTGTAACATTATGACAAGAAACAATTATTGTTAATGGTGAGTCGTTTAACGATAAGTGTTTAGAAAAAGAAGATTGGACAATGGTGGCTTCATGAAAAAAAGTTTTTGGGACTCAATGAGGAACGCCAAATGAAAAAACTTCCCGGCTGATCCACCCTAAGTGTGGACCGATGGTCATGTTCCTTGTGCTGAAAATGTGCTCGTGGTCTTAATTAGTTAAGTCGTGTCTCCAGTACTATTACTTTGAAAAGATAAGAGTGCTAAAGTAAGCCTAGTATAGTATACTGACATCATAAGTGAAAGAAATAATCCCTAAATTATTTTCATTGATTGAAAGAGTATATATACATTTACATATTTCCATAATAGGAGAATCATATTCCTATTTTATACCTAAAACCTTATTCTACTTGGATACTAATTACATTACAACTTTACCTAAACTAGGATACTAAAATACATTACCTAACTATACCGTGTATAGGGGGAATCCGAGAATCCTAGCATCAATATACATAAGATATACACATGTATATTCTTTGTATATTTAACACACATCCGCAGTCATAGCGGGCGGTCTTCGAACGCTGAGACTGTCCCTAAAATCTTCAAAGAGGACCGAGGGAAGACCCTTTGTAAAGATGTCGGCAATTTGATATCTTGACGGGACATGGCAGACGCGTACCTGACCACAAGCAACCTTTTTGCGGACAAAGTGAATGTCCATCTCGATATATTTTTAGTGCGCTGGTACTGAACCGGATTACCAGAAAGGTAGATGACACTAACATTATCGCAATAAACCAAGGTTGCCTTCTGAATAGGACAATGAAGTTCCAACAACAAATTACATAACCAACATGATTCCGAGACCACATTAGCTACCCCTCGATATTCGGCCTCGACACTGGATCGGGATAATGTCGACTAATGTTTTGCAGACCACGAGACCAAGTTATTGCCAAGAAACATACAACAGCCAGACGTAGACCGTCTGGTGTCCGAACAGCCACCCCAAACAACATCTGTATACGAGACAAGTGTGGACGTCGAGGAATGATATAAATGCAAACCATAGTCAAACGTACCCTGAATATACCGAATGATGCGTTTGAGTGCATTCATGTGCTCAACTCTGGGATCATGCATAAACAAACACACCTGCTGGACAGCATACGTAATATCTGATCCCGTGAATGTAAGTTACTGAAGGGCCCCTGCAAGACTGCGATAACGGGTTGGATCCTCGTAAGGTACGCCGGCCGCGGCACTAAGCTTGGGCTTAGTATCAACTGGAGTGGAAGTGGACTTACATGATGACATCCCAGCCTTCTCAATGATCTCAGCTGCATACTTCTTTTGAGATAAGAACAACCCATCTGCATGACGAGTGACAGCAATCCCCAAAAAATAGTTCAAGGGCCCCAAGTCTTTCATAGCAAACTCAGAGTTGAGCATTGTCATGATAGACTAGCGTAAGACATCGGAAGAGGCAGTCAAAATAATATCATCCACATATAACAAAATATAGGCCAAGGACGAACCACGACGGTAGATGAACAATGAATTATCCGACCTGCTGTGAGTGAACCCAATAGTCGAAACATAGTCTGCAAAATACATATACTAGGCCCGTGGAGACTGCTTAAGCCCATATAAGGACTTCTTCAACAAACAAACATGATGAGGATGTTTGGGATCCCTGAATCCCAAAGGCTGATGCATATAGATTGTTTCCTTGAGATCACCATGTAGGAAAACATTCTTTACATCTAACTGATGAATAGGCCATGCTTTCGAAAGAGCCAAGCTAAGAACAATGCGAATGGTAGCTGGCTTGACCACCGTACTAAACGTCTCACCACATCTACACCAACCTGCTGAGTCTTACCATCACCCACAAATCGCGCCTTAAAATGAACCATCTGAATTTTCCTTATGAGCAAAAATCCACATAGACCTGATAATATTAATACCAGATGGACGGGGCACCAACTCCCACGTCTTATTATCAATAAGAGCATTATATTCATCGGTCATAGTAATTTTCTAATTCGGGTCATTTAAGGCAGACACGTGATTACGGGGTAAGAGTGATTTAGGGACATTAGAATGTAAATTAAAATGTCTTTTTGGTTTAAAAATACCCCGTTGACTACGAGTGACCGGTCTATGACTTGAGGAAGATTTGGGCGGATTTTAGGAATTTTCTAGGCTCGGGACGGATTGGCCAGCAGGCAGTGGGCCTGCTGGCCGAACTCGATAAATAGACGCAGGAACTGGACCAGTTCCAGAATTGGGCTGGACTAGCCCAATCGCTGAAACTGGCCCAGTGACTGTACTGGGAATCACAGTGTGGGACGGACCAGTGGTTCCAGCGGGAGTACTAACCTTAGCAAACGAAAATTGAGATTCATAAAAAATTACATGGCGATTAATGATGATTTTATTAGAGGATAAAGCAAAGCATTTATAGCCACGATGATTAGACGGAAAACCCAAAAATACACATGGAGTAGATCGGGCTTGAAGTTTGTTAATTGTGGTGGACGGGAATAACGGATAACACAAACACCCAAAAACCCGAAGATGTGAATACGAATGAGTCTTATTATATAAAATTTGAAGGAGGAAGAATATGTCAAACCTTTAGAAGGAATTATGTTAAGGAGATATGTAGCCATTTGTAGAGCATGATGCCAAAAAGACGGGGGTACGGAAGCATGAAGTAATAAAGTTTGGACAATGTTATTTATGGAACGAATTTTGCGTTCGGCTTTCTCATTTTGTGAAGACGTATGAGGACAAGAAAAATGAAAATTGATCTCATTATTAGCACAGAATTCTCGAAACACCCCATTGTCATATTCTTTTCCATTATCACACTGAATATTTTTTATTTTCCGTTCGAATTGCATTCTAATGAATGCTCTAAATTTTAAGAATATGGAAAAAACTTGAGATTTTTTTGCTATCGGAAAAGTCCATTAAAACTTAGAATAATCATCCAAAAAGATAACATAATACCGATGACCCAAAGAACTAAGAACATGAGACGTCCATAAGTCGCTATAAATAATATCAAATGGCATTAAAGTATTAGAATTTGAGTCTACAAATGGCAATCTAACATTTTTTCCTCAAGAACAAGACTGATAATTTGGAGTACTACGCGTACCCTTACATGAAATAAAATTACTTTTATCTAATGACGACAAAATAGATGATCCCGGATGACCAAGACGAGCATGCCACAAGGAAGGAGAAAGGGCTGCAAATGCGGATGACAAGGCTTGACTCGATGGACCGGAACTGGGTGTGATAGGATAAAGATCTCCCCTACTATCACACCTCATGAGAGGACTCCCCGACTTGAAATCCTTCACAGAGAAACCAAATGGATCAAATTCAATAGAAACAGAATTGTCAGTAGTGAATTTACGGACATACACTAAGTTTTTAATCAATTTGGGGGCATGTAGGGTGTTTTTCAAGATAAGAGGTGGATGAGGGGGAGATAAAGTTTTATGACAATAACCACGAATTGGAATAGAATTACCATTACCAATAATTATGTCGCGAGGGTTGCTCAAATTGGAATAAGACGAAAGCTTACCTGAATCAGATGTCATGTGGGTAGTGGCATCGGTGTCAATATACCAATTTGGGTCCGGAGGATTTAAACCAAGTGTGTGCATTGCAGCTTCGATGTCGGTAGACATGGGTGCCGCTGCGTGATGGGCCTGCGGGGGCCGAGACCCAAGTACCCCTGCTTCCTGCCTCGGCCCAGAAGACTGACTGTAAGTGGACCAGGGCGTGGTAGGCCTGGACTGTTGATGGGCAGCCCACTGCCAGTGGGGGCGAAACCTAGTCTGGCCCAAACTGTGGTTGTGGGGCCCAGAACTGATGTTGCTGCTGCTGACCACTGCGGGGGCCACCACCGCCAATAGGGGTGGGCATATATCGGTTTTGTATCCGAAAAATATGAACCGAATAAAAATTGTTTTTTTTTTAAAAAAACGAATACAACTTTTAAAAAAAAAAAACCGATATGTTCGGTTTATATCGTCGAACGTATTAGATTATATCAATTTTTTCTAGTGGGTCGGGTCGGGTCGGGTCGGGGAATTTTTTATTTTATTTTTAAAATTGAATTACCAAAACTGAAATTTACATTCACACCTACACTATCATGAAATTTCGACGTTGAAATCTATTGTGTATCGTGAGATGTTTACTAAAGAAAAAAGAAAATTAGAAATCGATTTGGGGGAAAACACAAATTGATTGGAAAAACAGAAGTATTTCTAAAAATTAGTTGCGCCAAACTGCCAATAAACCAGCCCCGTCTCGAAAAATACGCAAAATAAAAAAAAATCTGGTAAAACGGACATCCGAGCGCAAAGTTATGACCATTTAAAGTTTTACCAATTTACAACTACTTTCTCTCCCTACATTTTATGTCAATGCTTCCGTGATATGTTAATCAAGTTCATACCGCATGCGACTTTCATAAAAGCTTCGTAGATTGGCTTCAATGGCTATGATTAAAGAGATAGTAGTAGCCTAAAATAAAAAATAAAAAAATTATATATTTAATTCGGTTTTTCGGTTCGTATCCGAAATTAAAAAACCGAACCGAATCACTAAATCCTTATTCGATTCGATTTTTCAAAAAATCGGTTTATTTTTAAAAAAAAAACGAGAAAAAACCGAACCGAATTTCGGTTCTCCGGATTTTTTGTAAACTTCTAACCGCCAACACCATTGTGTCGGCTGCCGCCGTTGTTGCCGCCGCGGTTCTTGCCATTATTTTTTTTATTTTCACCCTTTTTGCCGCCGCCGTTGTTGCGGTTTTGGCTCGAGTTGTTGGAACCGGTAGGATAAATCGTGGACTCGGTTATCATGACTACGGGACTAGCACCGGTAGCTGCCCTTTTTGTCATGCCTGCTTCTTCGAGTGTAAGCATAGAACGGGCCTGATAAAATTGCGGAAGCGGATTACTTTGCCAAAAAAGTGTTCCAACACCATTATAGGCCTCGGAGAGGCCAGAAACCATTTGGAGGACCAAACGATCATTCGAAACTGGCGCGCCAACGTTGCGAAGTTGATCGGCCAATTCCTTTAATCTTTTGCAATAAGCCGAAACATTAGGGAAATCTTCCATATTGACGTGGGAGAAATCCTGCTCAAGAGTAACAGCTCTAGAATTTTGATTATCTTGGAATATATCACGCAGTCTATCCCAAGTCGCTTGTGCCGTAGCATCAGGATCAATAATCGTTTGCAAAAGGTCGGTAGAAATTGTGGAATATATCCACTGGAGGATAGTGGTATCAAGAGTAGTCCACAACTTAGGATCATCCTCGCGTTTTGGCACCTCCGTATCCTCAGGAGCCGCGGGGATTATGTGATGGATGACTTGATGCGAGTGTGTGTGAATTTTGAACAGTTCGGCCCACGCCGCATATTGGACGTTTTTTATTTCAAGAACAAGAGAGATGTTATTTTTTATGTTAGAAACTGTAAGGGCAGGATGAAACGTGTTCCGGGATGTAGAAATATTGATAGAACAATATGTGATTGAGGGGTTTCGAAGAATTTTTTTTGGGAGAAAGATGAATCGTCGGCACAAAACCCGAGATGGAGGGCTCGGATTTCGAGGCTTAGGACGAGAAGGAGAAAGAAAATTTGGAGAGGATTTTAAGACCTAGACTTCTGATACCATGAAAGAAATAATCCCTTGATTATTTTCATTGATTGAAAGAGTATATATACATTTACATATTTTCATAATAGGAGAATCATATTCCTATTCTATACCTAAAACCTTAATCTACTTGGATACTAATTACATTACAACTTTATCTAAACTAGGATACTAAAATACATTACCTAACTATACCGTGTATAGGGGGAATCTGAGAATCCTAGCATCAATATACATAGGATATACACGTGTATATCGTGTATATCCTTTGTATATATCGTGTATATCCTTTGTATATTTAACAATAAGATTTTAGTTCTATTACGTTGGTCATTCGATATTGCAGTGGCATTACCTTGTTTTTTTTTTATCAAGTAGATTGTAGGTCTTCGCAATGGTATTACCTTGTTGTGTACCAAGCTGAAGAACAAAGACGAATTGAACTGGTTTTCAGTCTACACTTGACCTACACCAGGATTTTTCTAGTGGTAGGAAATAGGAGTTTACTAGACATCAAATGTGCATTGTATCTGTCATGTGCCAGCTTCTTGTGGGAACTATTAGAAACAGAATATAAAGAGAGCCCCAATTATTGTTGTGTTGATTGTCTCAAAGGCAAAGGGGGCGATCCAATTTGATTTGGTGAACAAGTTGAGATGAAAGTTAGTGAAGACTTTAATGATGTGTATCTGTGTAAGACAATATTTGGTTTCTATGGGCCCTATATAGTCTGATAAACGGACGGTGTTCAAAGCCATGAGGGGTCAATTTCCTCTGTATTTTGTTTTTTTTCTCATAAAAATGTAATTTGGTTGTTGCACGCATTTTACGCCTTCTCAACTCTCTCGCTATTACATACTTACCAAGATACACTGCTCAATCCGGATTAGATCAATAACTGCATCTGTTAGTCTATCAGTTCATATCTTTTAGTAACAATTTATAGTAAAATAATGTTTAAGCAGTAGGTAATATTGTTGTAAATAATGTGTTGGGACTTGGAAGTGCGCAGCTTGCGTTATTGCAATCTCTATGTTGTAAGACAATCTTGTTATATACGTACAATAGAAGTTATAGAACAACCAAAAATTAGTATGGTATATATGTTTTTAAAATACAAGGCCAAGCTAACACATGGACCTCCCTAATTCAAGTGTTGTGAACCTGTTTACCATCGACACCCTGATAAGAAAAGCTCCAAACTATTTCAAAGATTACCAATTCAAGTGTTATAGTTTCTCATAGTAACCCAAATTTCATAAGCCTACTAAGAAATATTCCGAGAAAATTAGATGCTTCGATTTAGCATAAATTGCTCAACAGTTCAATCAGAAATCTTTTAAGCAGTTATAATCAATGCTTGGATAGACAAAAAGCAAAAAACAAAAAGAAAAGAAGAAGCAGAATCGAAGCTTAAAGCAAAAATGTCCTCATGATCAGCAGTTAAAATGGGTAGCCACATAACTAATAATTTGAAGGAGCAGCGCTGTTCCTGTGCACTAAAATTGATGTAAACTACAAGATGTTGCTTTACAAGCTTGAGCATGATATCCTAAGCCCCAGATTAACCTCCTTTTGTTTCTCAATACAAAGAAAAACCAGGGAAACAGAAGAAACTTGGTATCTTACAACTGTGTTAGTGATGCTACAATGCACCAAGATTTGTCACTTTTCCTCCAAGCTGGGGCAAGAGGTTTTTTCGCTACCACTTAGAATGAGTTACTATGAACAGCTCCTCCTTCAAGTGATTGTACAAAAAGATCTGGCAACACTAAATCATGAACTTCATAGCTCCATCTTCTTTAAGCCTACAGAAATTGGCATGCCCAAGAACCCGAAAAATACACTTAGGAACCATTGACCAAGTGAGAGGGGAATGGTGTTGGCAAATGTCCCCAGATATTCGATGATTATGATTTGGAAGAAAAGAGTTACACCAATAACTGTCACGAATACGTAGTTATCCAGTATGCCTTCCCAAACCTCAACTTTTTCCATCTCTCGGGAGTTTACTTCATTGAAAAGCTGCATTCAGAATCAAATAGATGTGTAAGATAAACCACTAAAGCATGTACTCCAACCGTATTTGATACTGTACTAGAAACCAAACAGTTTCACTTAAATTATAGAAATGTTCTTTATAATTTACCTGGCAGAAGACAAATGAGTTGAAAATAACTGTGTTGAGGGTAAGGTTCGCATCGGGACCATCAAGACGGAATATTGTTTTCCCATAAACCTGAAGGAACCATATAATTAAGAACTGATATAAGGATTGGCCCAAGATATTCCTCCACATGACGTTGCTGATAAAATTTCCTTTCCTCCCTACTGGGGCTCTCTTCATTAGTTCATCATTAGGGGGCTCTGTTGCTAGAGCAAGTGCTCCTAAGGTATCCATGATCATGTTGACCCACAGAAGTTGAACAGCAGTAAGGGGAGCGCTTCCTGAAGCATAGTTCGAGAAAAAAGTATAGGAATGAGCAAAAATAGCATTTTGATTGGCTATTCAGCAAATATGACTGAACTCAAAAATAGTAAAAGAATGGAAGAACAAGAAGAAAAGGCTCCTGACCTGTCACGCAGGCTGAAGCAAAGTTAACTACCAATGCAACAATATTAACTGTCAGCTGAAACTGAACAAATTTCTGAATGTTTATGTAGACTGAGCGTCCCCATTTAGCCACTGTAACAATTGTTGAGAAATTGTCATCCAGTATGATAACATCAGCACTCTCTTTTGCAACCTGAAACCGAGAGTCAGGGGAAGTTCAATGATGTTACATCTCAATCTAATAGCGTGATCTAGCAAAATTTGCAATATAGAGTCAGTGGTCTTAGAAGCTCAACAGCTAAGTGGGATATAATCCTTTTCCCTTTTGCTTTATCCTAAGTCAGAGACGCATATTTCAATCTTATTTTTTCATGAAATTCTTGTGTCATGTAATAGTCCTCTAATTACCTCCCTACAAAAAACAAAATATTCTGGGGCAGTTGTTGCAAGCATTAGAATCGCTACCTATTTAACATAACATGATCCGAACAGTAAAATGCAAAAGCATATAGTGACTTAATGCTCCTGTTTCCTATTTACAGTATTGTGCATTTAACCACCTCATGCATGAGACTCTGGTACTTCATAAAGAATCCAGGCAAGTAAAGGGTTGCGGTTGAAATGAACTAAAAGAATGAAATTATTGTATTCACCTCAGTTCCAGCAATGCCCATTGCAAGTCCAATATCTGCTTCATGAAGTGCAGGAGCATCATTGGTCCCATCACCAGTGACTGCAACAACTTCATTGAATGTTGTCCGCAGTTGCTTTACCAATGTGTGCTTGTCTAGCGGTGAAGACCTGGCCATCACCTGAAGAAGTAAAAAGAGTAGTCTTAAATTAGAAATCATAACTAGGGTGGAACTTTTGCAGAAGACTTCTCTGCAGTAATGACTTCATTCTCTAGTGAACCAAAAATGATTACAGTACCTGAATTTTGGGAATCACTTTTAGCATTTCCTCTTGACTCATTTCCCGGAAAACTGGTCCTTCAATGGCGATACCATCCTCTGTCAGTATACCACATTCCCTAGCTATGGCTTTTGCAGTATTAATGTTATCTCCAGTGACCATCCGAACAGTCACACCTGCTGAACGACAAAGTGCAACAGACTCCCTAACTCCAGGACGAACGGGATCCTTTATACCTACAATTCCTATGCAAGTGTACCCAGAGAGTGGAATAGCATCATCAGGAGAGAATCCATTTTCCAGATCCATATAGGCAAGACACAACGTACGAAGAGCTTCAGTGGCAAGTGCTCAATGGTGGCATTAAGATTATTTCTTAATGTTTCATCCAAGGAAACAACGTCACCATTTGAGTTGATAACTTTGTCACAGGCAGCCAAAATGATTTCTGAAGCACCTTTGGTATGAGCCCTTAAGCCTCCTTCAGGAAGCTCAAGCACCACAGCCATCAGCTTCTTAGTAGAGTTGAACGGTTCAACTTTCACGAGTTTTCCTGCTTGTCGTTCTGCTTGAAAATCTCCACCAAGTGCTAAACCAAACTCCAATATAGCAGTCTCAGTTGGGGTTCCCAACATCTCACGCTTCTTACCCTTGGTAGCTACAACTTCTCCACTCGTGTTGTTAAAAATAGACTGCAGCAAAGTTTTGAGCACAGAATTTGGGATTTCAGAACAAAGTGCATATGCATCACCTGGTTTGCTCACATCTTTGACATTCATACAGAAGCATGTTTTTACTACAGTCATGCGGTTGGTTGTTAGTGTGCCAGTTTTGTCACTACAGATGGTTGTAGCTGATCCCATTGTCTCACAAGCAGCTAGATTGCGGACAAGTGCCTTATCATTCATCATTTTTTTCATGGCAAAGGCAAGGCTTAAGGTCACAGCCAGGGGAAGTCCCTCAGGAACTGCAACAACCACAATGGTAACTGCAATGGCAAAGTATTCCAAGACTTCCCTAGCTTCTTCCCCAGACCAGCTCCAGTGGGATCCCTCTTGCAGTTTTCGGCCAAACATTTTCTGCAAGAGTACTGCAAAAGTCACAACAGCAAAGAAAAGGCCTATCTTTCCAATGATTGTTGCCACTCCATTCAGTTTAACCTGTAATGGGGTTTCATCATCTCCGCCTTCACTAAGAGTTGCTATCAGTTTTCCCCATTGAGTCCTCATCCCAACTGTTGTAACCAACATCTTGCAAGAACCATCTTGGACCTTGGTTCCAGAAAGAAGAAAAGGATTTTGAGCATTGACCATAACTGGCTCACTTTCTCCAGTCAAGCTGGATTCATCAATCAAAACAGAAAATCCTGAAAGAAAGAGTCCATCTGCAGGGACTTGATCTCCTATCGCGAGATGAACTATATCACCAGGAACTAGATCATATATGGACATCTTTTGTCTGTATCCGTTCCTAGTAACCTGGATAGCTATTTTCTTCTTCTCTTTGTCAAGGTCTCTGAACTGCAACGATTGACGATAATCACTTGTTGCTGTAACAAAGACCACCAGCAAAATACTAGCTACAATACCAAGACCATCATGAGCCCCTATAGGCCATCCCTCCATTGCAATGCCAACAATCAGAGATACAAAAGCGCACGCACCAAGGATCATGAGAGTCATGTCTTGAAGGGCTTCCCAAACAAACAACCAATAGCTCCGAGCTTCACTTTCTTGGAATTTGTTAACTCCAAAAAGTTCCTGTCTGCGAGTTAGGGCAGTTTCATTATCAGTCGATAGCCCATTGGTACTTGAAGTGGCCAGCTTATCTGCAATCCCATCCGCCCCTCCATGAAATTTCACTTTTTTCAGATCATGGCTTTCAACTATGGATCCTAGCTCATCGGCATCAATATGAAAACCAGCATCTTCAACTTCCTTCGGGACACTGTAGTCACTTGGTTGCATGCCTGCCATTTCAGAGAATTAATCTAACGAACATCTTAATAGAGGTAATAAGACAAAAGAATGAAAACAAAATTCACCTTGTATAAACTGAAATGCAGCCTTGGAAACCAGAACTGCTACTCTCAGTTTCTCCTGTAACACATAAAAAAGAATGCTTAGCCACACTAACCTGGTTTTACCAAATGAAATTGGTGAAGCAAATTTAAATGCATCCCAACTGAATCCAATCACCATGTTGTTGCAAATTCAAATGCACCCCCAATCAATCACATCAAATCAGGCCAGAGAATTATACTTCCTTAAAATGATACTACCAAGTGGAGCTCTTCAAGAAGAAGCGCCAACTGAAAGTATGTACCCAACAAAAACCAATAGCTATATACATTGTCAATCTCAATAGTAGAATCTCCTCCTTTTCAGAAGATCCTTACTATAAAAAGAATCTTAACAACATGTTGAATGTAAGAGGTGAGGTTTATCATTTTTCTTAAGAGTTACTCGAAACTTATAAAATTTATATAATAGGAAAGAATTATACAAACTATCACTAATTTCAGTCTAAAAAAATTTCAACCCCAACAGCATGAATAAGGACGATTGGCACAGGAACAGAAGTTAATTAAGACTATAAATATTGACACTGGAAAAAAAAGGTCAGCAGGTCTACTGAAAGCTCTGCATATTCAGTAATTTTACGTGTATCTTCAAACGTATCAGTCACTAATATTACGACTCAATCAAAAACTAGTACAACTTGAGATGGTTACATGAATTATATGTATCAATATGAGTAATTCATGTAGTAATTAGACTATTTTTATTGTCATTCTTTCACAACCTTTTCTTCATCGGATATGGAACCAATTATGCTCACACATATGCTAAGGGTTCAAATTTCAGCAGAGACAAAATAAGCTACTCCCTCCATCCCAAAATATTTGTCATTTGATTTAACAAGATAAAATTAAATAGCTTTTTCCGGGGTTAGAATATATAGATAAGTAAATATTTATTGAGGAGAGATAACATGATCTAAACTTGTAAGAGGTTAAAATAGTCAAAATGATATCCTTAAATGCGACAAAGTATTTTGGAACGGAGGGAGTACTAATTGATTTCTTTCCATGTAGCTATGCCTGAGTTACACAGTACCTATATATGTTGAAGACTTGAAGCCAATAGGTAACATACACTGGTTGGGTTGACTTTCTTCCATTTACATTTACCAATGAAATCAAACAATCAAAACGCATTCAAGTTGGGCCGAGCACCACAGAAACCAGAAGAAATTAACAAAATGAAAAAGAGAGAGAGAGAGAGAGTGTGTACATGATTAGTACGGCGCATAGCAGCAGCCTCATAACGCTTGGAGAGATTAGCAGTGAAACGAAAACGACGTTTAGGGTTCTTGACAACACCACATAGGCTCCTCCATCGCTTCAGCACCTCCTCCGACGAGTGCTTCGGCTTCACATCTCCAAAATTCTCATTCAAATAGCTCTCCATTCTTCTCTTACTTATCTCTCTTTACAACAACAATCAAATACATATAGCTATATACCCTCAGAAGGACCTACTATAAATATAACACGGTGAAGAAAAAAATAAAAGTTAAAAAGGAGTATGAAGCTTCCAACACATTGTTGTAGAAATTGAAACGAAAGGGAGGAGTATAAACGTCCAAATTTTCGGGTAAATTGGAGCTTTTATGGAGAGAGAAAGAAGGATCCAAATTTTAGGCCAATGGACATGAAAGAATAAGCTAAGATAATCAGTTACATTTTCTTTGTTTCCAACAACTTTTATTCCTCCTTTTATGGTTAAGTTGATCAATAGGGACGGGGTCAATGCTTCCGGTTGAATTGTGGGATTCATTGTCTATTTTTTTTTTTATAATTAACTGTGAAGTATTATTATTACTAATAAAATAATTATAAATGGGGATCATCTACCCCTTCTAGGAAGGTTGCAGAGACCTCAACAAACTAGCAATCAATAGCCAATTAGCATATTTATCTACTGTTGATATCTAAGTGCCCTCCTTAAGCCTCTAACTACTTTTATTCTTTCTCTAATTTCTTTGTGTATTTGAGTGCCAATCAAACTAGTATATGTATCCTTTTTTGTAAACACTTTCTTGTTCCTAGCTTGCCATGTATGGTATACCATAGCCTCTCATATTGCTGTCATTGTCTCCTTCTTGAACTGTTTTCAATGTCTCTTTTTGATCCATTATAGTCTTTTTTTAACTTCACATTGTCTTATGAGTATGCTCAACCACTTTGAGAGCTCATCTCTTAATTTTGTAATCCATGCACAATTTCAAAACAAATGCAGTTGATTTTCTTCAGTATTTGCATTGCATAAACAACATTTTGTGTCTTCACTGGTATATTCAACTTCAGGAGCCTCATCTTTGTCAGTAATCTGTTTTTATATTCTAACCACAAGATAAATCTCTGTCTAGGTAACATGATAAAGCTCCACAGTAGATCAGCCTCCTTCAATCTTGTCAATGTGCCCAACATTGTTATATAACTGTTGGTAACAGAATATACTCCATTAGATGTGAGTGTATAGTGCCCCATAGAATACTATTTTCTCATTTGCTCCTTAATGAAATTTAATTTCCTCCAGTACCAACTACTATCCTGAGGAGGCTTATGCTCTCATATATCTTTACAGGTTTTCATATATACTTCATGTACTCATTTTACCCATAATACATCTTTCTTGCTAGCCACATGCCATAACAACTTTCCTATTTAAGTAATATTCTGTTGAAAATTTACTAATGTGGATTAAGTTTATCCCATTATTTATGACTCGAACAATTGGGGCCCCGCATGTCGGAAATGTCATTTTCACACACGTGCACACGTAGTGCCAAGTATCGTAAATTTCGTTAGTGAAAAAGATATTGGTACGTAAGTAAATGTTTGATACATAGAATGATGGACAGTCATTGGCCGAATGACAAGTGTTCCACGTTGATAAATGAAGGAAGAAGTGTGCATAGTATAAAGATGGAATGGGTTGGAAAGGGTCACGGGGCCGAGAAGGGTCGCGGCACCAACCCCGTCAGGGCCGTGGCGTGCTTCCCTGGCAGAAAGTCTTAGACAAAAATCTAATTTTTTGGAGACTTTTGGGCTGCCCTTAATGGCATTCATTCCAACATTAATCAGTCATTATTTGGGCTAATAAATGGGTGTCATTATTTGGGCAATTCATTGCCATTACATGGGCGATTCAATGTCATTACTTGACACTTGAAGAGATAATTCTTACACTATAAATTGATGCATTTGGCTCAATTGTTAATACACTTGAGAGAAAATCAAACTAGAATTTTCAGAAAACTTCTTCCTCTCTAGCACTCTTTCTATATTCAAGTTCTTCACAAGAAACACTTGAGTTTTCGTTGCTCATTTGTTAGTTGTTGTTTTATCTTGGGAGACTATTGCCCACTAACGTAAAATGATATATATGGGGCAATCTTGTCTTAAAGACAGAGTGTCATCACTCGACTCATCCAAGTCACAATAGTTTATATTTGTTCTTATTTCCAGTTTTGTGAGCAAAAGATTATAAGTTTCTCGTTGTAAACTTAGTGATCTTTAGTGGTTTATCCTTTCTAGCAATTGTAATATTTACTTACTTCCAATTTCCTCGCATTTGTTGTACTCACAATTTTAAGACAAGATTGTTGTAAGTGCTAAGAAAGATGACTGGACAAGAACAGTTAGCCTCAGGTTCTGCTAATACTACTCAGGGCAACCCCTCTGCCTTCCCCACTGCTGCTCAAGTCACACCCAATGCCTTTCCTATTGCTCAAGGGAATTTTACAGTTCTTCCACCCTCTAGTTTCCACTATGAACACCCAGAAAAATTTATGGGCTCCAACTTCAAGAGTTGGCAGCAAAAGATGTTTTTTACTTGACTGTGATGGGAATGACTCGTTTTCTAACAGAAGGTCCTCCACAAGCTGGAGATGAGATAGACCCTCAACCTAATGAAACGGCTGAAGGGGGCCAAGGTTTCCATGTCGTCAATGGCATGAAGATGGCTCTTGATGCATGGAGTCACAATGACTTCATGTGTAAGAACTATATTCTGAACTGTCTGCCAGACCCACTCTACACGGTGTATTGCACAGTAGGCACCGCCAAAGAGTTATGGGAAAAACTGCAGAAGAAGTACAATGCATAAGATGCAGGTACGAAAAAATTCATCGTTGGGAAATTCCTGAAATTTTAAATGGTGGATAGCAAAACTGTGATGTCCCAAGTCCAGGAATTCCAAATGATTCTACATCACCTGGATTTGGAATGTATGAAACCAAATGAGCAGTTTTTTGTTGCATCACTAATTGAGAAGTTACCTCCCTCGTGGAATGAGTTACTTAAAACTCAAGACAAAGAAAACGACCTTTGAAGAACTTATTATCAAACTGAAAACCAACTAAGTTTGCGGATTAAGGCAATTCGTAGTGATAGAGGGGGAGAATACGTAGCGTTGTTTGAGGAATATTGTGCCCAATTGGGCATTGTTCATCAAACGATGGCTCCTTACTCACCTCAATCGAACGGTGTCGCTGAACGCAAGAACCGTACATTAATGGAAATGATGAATGTCTTACTCGTCAATTTCGGTCTTCCCCAAAACATGTGGGGAGAAGACATCCTTACCGCTAATAGGATTCTTAATAGAGTCCCACATAAGGGTAAGGACAAAACTCCATATGAATCATGGAAGGGAAAGAAACCCACCTATAAATATTTGAAAGTGTGGGGTTGTTTGGCAAAGGTCAAAGTACCTAAGTCAAAGCAGGTCAAGATTGGGCCTAAGATTGTAGATTGCATCTTCATCGGATATGCAAATAACAGTAGTGCTTATCGCTTCTTAGTGCATAAGTCAGATATTCCAGATATCCACGGGGGTACAATCATGGAATCAAAGAATGTTCAATTCTTTGAGGATACCTTTCCTAGAAAGGAAAGATGCGCAACTTCTCGCAAACAAAGTTATAAATAGATATCTCATGGCCGACAAGAATCAGGAGTGCCTAACTACCCGGATCTAGATAGTTCAGATCTATTGGACTTCGAAGTGGCTGATTGTCCGAAACTGAGTGTTTCAGATACTCATAACTTGGAGTCACCAGAGGCTGAACTAAGACGAAGCAAAAGGGCCAGAAAGGATAAGACTTTTGGTCCTGACTTTGTAGCTTATATGGTCGATAACGAACCAAGGACAGTTGCTGAAGCATTGTCTACTCCAGAAGCATCGCTCTGGAAAGAAGCTATTGAGAGTGAAATAGACTCCATCCTGCAAAACCATACATGGGAATTAGTTGATCTTCCTCAGGAAAACAAACCGTTGGGTTGTAAATGGATACTCAAATGGAAGTATAAATCATATGGGTCTATAGATAAGTACAAAGTCAGGTTGGTAGTCAAGGGCTATCAATAGAAGAAAGGCCTTGACTATTTTGACACATACTCCCCGGTGTCTAGAATGACGTCCATACGAGTATTCATTGCGATCGCAGCATTGCGTGACCTTGAGATACATCAAATGGATGTCAAGACAGCCTTCTTAAATGGTGATTTGGAAGAAGAAACGTATATGGAACAACCTGAGGGGTATGTGGTTCCAGGGCAAGAGAAGAAAGTCTGTCGACTTGTCAAATCTCTGTACGGGCTGAAACAAGCTCTGAAGCAATGGCACGAAAAATTTGCTAGTACCCTACTATCGAAGGGTTTCTCCATTAACGAGTGTGACAAATGTGTCTACATGAAAGGTAACTCTGATTCGTTCGTCATGATATGCATGTACGTAGATGACATGTTGATCACGGAAAGCAGTCCTAGCTTGATCCTAGAGACTAAGAACATGTTGAAACAATGTTTTGACATGAAGGATATGGGTATCGCAGATGTCATCTTAGGGATAAAGGTCTCTAAGACGTCTGACAAACTAGTCTTGTCTCAGTCTTACTACATTGAGGATGTGTTGAGAAGATTTGAGATGTGTGACAGTTCGCTTATGAAGTCACCACTGGATATGAATTAAAAGATTGATAAAAATTATGGTGCACTCGTATGCCAAGAGCGATATGCACAGGTGATTGGGAGTTTGATGTACATAACAAACTGCACCCATCCTGATATCGCTTATGTAGTCAACAAGTTGGCTAGGTTTACCCGTAATCTAGGAAATGATCACTGGAAGGCGTTGAATCCGGTACTATAGTACCTGAAATACACGCTAGCTTACGGGTTACATTATTTGAGATATCCAGTTGTACTAGAAGGGTACAGTGATGCAAACTGGATATTTGATATAGAGAATACCAAGTCCACCAGTGGGTATATATTTACAATTGGGGGTAAAGCTGTGTCTTGGAAATCCTCTAAACAAACTTGCATCTCCCGATCCACGATGGAGTCGGAGTTTATTGCTTTAGACAAAGTAGGAGAAGAAGTTGAGTGGCTTCATGACTTCTTAAAGGACGTCCTATATTCGGACAAACTCGTACCTTCTGTAATGATCCACTGCGATAGCTAGTCGGCTCTAGGGAGGGCACATAGTTCTATGTATAACGACAAGTCTCGTCATATTCGACAGAGACATAAGACTGTTAGGCAGCTGATCACCACAGATATTATCTTTGTTGATTATGTAAAATCAAAGGATAACATAGCAGACCATTTAACTAAGGGCATACCCAGAGATCAGATGTTATGATTGTCTAGGGGAATGGACTTAAAACCCAAACAATAAAGGACTGATACGGTTATAACCCAACCTTACTAACTGGAGATCCCAGGAATTAGGTTCAATGGGAAGGTTCTATTGAGCGCTTCAGTGAAAGCAAGAGCACTTCGGGTTATGATTTCTGTAAAGAACATAAACCCAAAGTCGTTCCCGCGGTAGACATTAAGTGTTATCTGCAGTGTTGGTAAAGGTTAAGTTTCTAAATCCTTTAATGATCCTCAATAGTTGAGGTTAGGCTTTGGGAAATTTTTAATGATTCCTAACACTAGTGAAGTGGGGTATAGCAGGATACCTTGTAGAAGACCACATATTTAAGTGCGAGGACATGCCGCCTCAAATGAACGCACCTAAGAATCCAAGAGTGTCCACGGCCACAACGGATAAAATATTAAGAAGAACATAGTAAGGGAAGTTGTTGTGTTGGTGCCATTGTTTGGGCTTACATTAAACACTAACGGTTCAAGACATCACATTCACCATGCAGTAAGTAAGTCCGATGGGATTCAACTAGGGAAGCTTCAAAGCGAAGCTACCTCTCATGATGCAATATTTTTCCCTGAAAGATTGTTGAAAGTAGCCACCTTGTATGCGCGCCAAAATCTCTTTCAAGAGGGGATTGTTGGAAATTTACTAATGTGGAATTAAGTTTATCCCATTATTTATGACTCGAACAATTGGGGCCCCGCACGTCGGAAATGTCATTTCCACACATGTGCACTCGTAGTGCCAAGTATCGTAAATTTCGTTAGTGAAAAAGATATTGGTACGTAAGTAAATGTTTGAGACATAGAATGATGGACGGTCATTGGACGAATGACAAGTTTTCCACGTTGGTAAACGAAGGAAGAAGTATGCATAGTGTAAATATGGAATGGGTCGGAAAAGGTCGCGGAATCGATAAGGGCCGCGGCACCAACCCCGTTAGGGACGCGGCGCCAGGACGCTTCCCTGGCAGAAAGTGACTAAAATCTGATTTTTTGGAGACTTTTGGGCTGCCCTCAATGGCATTCATTCCAGCATTAATCAGTCATTATTTGGGCTAATAAATGGGTGTCATTATTTGGGCAATTCATTGCCATTACATGGGTGATTCAATGTCATTACTTGGCACATGAAGAGATAATTCTTACAATATAAATTGATGTCTTTGGCTCAATTGTTAATACACTTGAGAGAAAATCAAACCAGAATTTTCAAAAAACTTCTTCCTCTCTAGCACTCTTTCTATATTCAAGTTCTTCACAAGAAACACTTGATTTTCCGTTGCTCATTTGTTAGTTGTTGTTTTATCTTGTGAGACTATTGCCCACTAATGTAAAATGATATATACGTGGAAATCTTGTCTTAAAGGAAGAGTGGCATCACTCGACTCAGCCAAGTCACAAGAGTTTATATTTGTTCTTATTTCCAGTTTTGTGAGCAAACGATTATAAGTTTCTCGTTGTAAACTTAGTGATCTTTAGTGGTTTATCCTTTCTAACAATTGTAATATTTACTTACTTCCCATTTCCTGCACTTATTGTACTTACATATTCTAATTCCTACAACTCTTTTATATTCATTCCACCATATTTCTTTGGAACACATACTGCTTCCCAAGCTACTAAGGACATTTTTCTCTTATCCATTTTACTACCCCATAAGTACTCCTTACATTTCCTATCCACTTCCTTTAATACACCTTGGGCCATAATGAATACAACAACCCAAAAATTATATATAGAGAATAGCACAGCATTTATAATTTGTAGTCTACCTGCATATGACAACTTCTTACAATACCCATTATTGATCCTGCTTGTGATCTTATCCACCAGTTGATGGCACTCCATTTTACTCTATTTTTTGGATGATAGAGGCAATTCTAGCTACCCCATAAGTACTCCTTACATTTCCTATCCACTTCCTTTAATACACCTTGGGCCATAATGAATACAACAACCCAAAAATTATATATAGAGAATAGCACAGCATTTATAATTTGTAGTCTACCTGCATATGACAACTTCTTACAATACCCATTATTGATCCTTGTGATCTTATCCACCAGTTGATGGCACTCCATTTTACTCTATTTTTTGGATGATAGAGGCAATTCTAGCTATCTAATTGGTAGGGTACCTAGTGTAAATCCAGACCTTACCAATATTCTCTCCTGATTGTCCTCGCTCAGTCCAGCCAAAATGATATTAGGCTTATCACAGTTTGCCTCCAACCTTGTGACTTTACTAAAGTGATCAAGTGCTTCCATGACTCTAGATATATAAGAGATTGTGCCCTTGCAAAACACCATTGGATCATCTACAAATACCAAGTGTGTTAACTGAGTTTTTTTACACATTGGTGGAACTTGAAATCTGGTAATCCACTCTTCTTCTTAAGTGTCTTAGATAGGTACTCCATCACAATTACAAACAACAAGGGTGACATAGGATCACCTTATCTTAGGCCTCTCTTCCATGTAAAATAACCATATCCCACCCCATTCACCTTTACTGTAAATATAGTAGATGTGACATAAGTCATGATCAGCTTAGTGTTTCTAGAAATCCAAATCCTCTCAGTGCTTCCTCAATGAATTCCCAACTGACCATGTCATATGCTTTCTTTAAATCAATCTTCATCAAACATCTATGGGATGTCTTCCTATTATAGTGTCTTAATAGATCATGACAGATTAATACATTATGAATTAGTGATCTATCCTCCACAAAGGCTACTTGATTCTCTGCTATTAGAACTTTTAGAGTCTTCCTAATCTTGCACAAATCATTTTAGATATGCATTTGTACAATACATTGCAACAAGATATTGGTCTGAATTAGCTAGCATATTGTGGTGCTTGTACCTTAGGTATCAGTGTGATAATGGTAGCATTGATTTGTTGTAACAACTTCCCATTCTCCAAGAATCCCAATATAGCTTTGGTGATATCTTTTCCTATCACTCCCCATGCATCTCGGCAGAATTCACTCCCATAATCATCTGGTCCAGGGCTTCTATTTCCTATACTAAATATTGTTTCCTTTACTTCCTTAGGAGTATAAGGTCTGATCAACTCAAGTTGTTCATCTGTTGTCAAAGTGTGACCATTTCTAGGAACATAACACATGTTGGGGCTCTCATTTTTGCCTTATTTCTCAACATCTTTTTATAATACTCCACAAAAATATTAGATATAACCTTCTGATCTATCTGAATTACATCCTGGTTCATCATTTAGTTGTACTACTAATTGTTGAAGTTCTCTGTGCTTGATGATTGAGAAAAAATATTTAGTGCAATCATCGCCTAATTTTATCCAATTAGCCTTACTTGTTTGCTGCAAGAACATCTCAGCCAGATAAGATGATCTCCTAAACTTGATATATCTTTCTTTTTCAATTTGTTGCAATCCTGCATTTAATGGACACATTTGTAATTTCATTTGGGCTTTCTCCAGTGCTACCCTATCCTCCTCAGCCTCAACAATAATATTCTTGAAATGTTCCCCATTCAGTCTTCTCAATTCCTTCTTTAACAATTTCAATTTTTTTACTATTGTCAACATCATGTGCCTTTTTATGGTTTTCTGTCACACTTCATCCACCTTATTCAGGAATCAAGGGGTGACTTGACCAAACATTACAATATTTTGCCTAACTTTCTTTAGCCTATCTACTAGAGCTATTTTTATTGGACTGTGATCATTTATCCCTTCTGGAAGAAACAGATTGTATTCCTTAAATTACCACTTCATTCAATTGCTCTGTCATAAACCTGATTTTGATAGAATTACAAAGAGAAATTGACAAAAACGGTCTCAAGTTCAAGTTAATCTCTTATGCATTTTTAGTCTCTTTTAAATATTTATGATACTATATCGGTTAGATTTGACATAAATATGAAGAAAAAGAAAGTAGCAAAAATCTCACCTTTAGAGATATAATTTTTGTAGTTTCTGCTAGTTTTGATTTATTTTTAGAATTTAGTGTAACTTTTTGAAGTTTGCTATTTCTTATATCTTTCAGTGTCTAATGTAATTTTTGTGTTGCATATTTCAGAATTTGATAAAATTTCTTGGTATTTATTATTTTAAAAAATTCATTGCTTTTCCAAATTTAAAGAACATAATATTAACTATTTGATATAAAATATTAACTTCTAACAAATTTAAAGACTATTCAATTCATACTTACTAGATTATTTTGGACCTATTCTGAAAACATAAGGAACTATTTTTATAATTTTTCGAATTACGAAAGTACGTACAAATAGTTGTTCACGGATGATAGAGATATTTGAACATAAAATCTCCTAGACAAACTTGTAAAATTTTAAACATTAAAAATAAGATACTTCTATTTATTTACTTATATTCTATCTGTTAATATGGCTCCATGGTGCTAATTATTGAGGTATGTTAGTTGAACAGGAGGGGAATATCTTACGCGTTTTGTCAGACACGGCAATTACGCGGAAGTACCTCTTTTTTTATTTTTACTAATAGGACTACTTTTCTGGTCTTCTTATTTTACCAAACTTGAAAGTTCGTTGTGGGCTGCATTTTTCACAGTTTCACTTTATTATAATTGCGTATGTCTGCACACGACTTTCATTATCAAATCGAAAAGACCAAGTCTATAGGCCAAATAAGATTAGCTCCAAACTTGACAGATTTCGAGATTTGTTGAGAGGTTTTGTATTAGATGAACTTGACATGTTTCAAATTTATCTGAGATATTTTGTGTTAGATAAATTTGATATATTTTGAAATTTGTTGAGAGATCTTGTGCTAGATGAACCTGACATGTTTCGAGAATTGTTGTTGAAAACCCTTTTCAACCTCCAAAATTTATGCCTTATCTTATAGAATGCACCATCTCTTTTTAATCTACATATTTTGATAAGTAAACAAAGCTTTTATTTTGTGGAATGAATCATTTTTGTTCGTTTTGTGGAAAAAAATTATGTTCATGTAAGCTATGTCATGATTTAAAGAGTCTATCTATCGCATATGTTTAAGTACCAATAGAATATTTAGCAATTACCGTGACTCCTGCTTCTTCAAGTGAAACTCAGAATTGAGGTGTCACTCAAAATGCTTTCAATCTCTCTTGATACTATAATTAAATAATATAGATATATATTTTTTTTAGATATTTAGTCCTAGCATTAATAATGACGTGCACAGAATATAATATAAAATATGTTTTGATTTACACTAAAAATTGAATAAAAAGGAATAAACTTTTTATCGTTATCTTATCTTTTTAAATGACTTTTGAGAGTAGAACTTCTGAAAAAGGCATCTTTATCTTTGGATGCTTTTATCACGAAACAAGTTAATCCTTCAATTATTACTTCCACATGGAATATGATATAAGAAATATATCAAACTTAACCCGCAAGGGTAGCCAAGTTGGTGTAGCAATAGAGCGCGGGACCGCAAGGTCACGAGTTCGATCCCCTGCATAAACCTTCTTGGTTGGCGCATCACATACACTTGCCAAGTGTGGTTAATCGGGCGACGTGGTTTGCGGTATTGCGTCAGTCCGGGGTTTACCCTGTGCGCACTCGAGAGAGTAGCGGCTTGGGATCCTTTGTCAACAAAAAAAAAAATATATCAAACTTGCCGTATAAATAATTCTAGAATTAAAAAAGACCGTGCACAAAGCTTCTTGGGTTAGCAGAGGTCTGAAAACATATCGCACCTGAAAGTGTGCGATGAAATAATTCTAGAATTACTTAACCCGAAATCAAAATTTCAACCGGACAAAATAATCCTATAAGAATCAAAGTTTAAAAATACTGATAAATTTTTTCATTATTTCTTAAACCTCATTTCCATTCAAATACTTATACATAATTTGATATGGACAAAATTCATTTAGCACTTTTGCGACAATTGATACTTCATTTTAAAAGAGCAAAGGGCTAAACCTTCTTTTATAGAGAGAAGATATCCAGAGCTTAACCGCAACCACGTCTATTAGCCAAACTCCCCTGATTTTCTGCAAAGTGATTTCCCTCTCATGGTTTGGAAAAAAGTGGAAGAGAAAAATAAGACTAAACTCCAAAACTTTCTCCTCGTTTATCCTCTAAAGCATTTGGCAGACAAATGAGAAATATGCACTTCCCAATGGCGGAGTGTCACTGTGTCAGAACAGATTGAGGCAATTTACAATTTCAAAACATTCATTAAACAGCCAAAAGCTAAAAGTTATATGCCCGGATAGATAGCTAAAACGAAGTTGTGTCGAGGTGCATTAAATTCAGGAACACTATCGCCTCGCGCCTACCCCTTAGAAAGGCTATATACGACTAGAAAATGACAATAATTGGACAAGAGAAGAGAAGATCAAAATCACCTTTCAACCATAGGTTTGAAGATGAGTTTTCTAAAACATTTAGTGGTCATTTGATTGGAAAACAAATTATGTTGTAATTAGTTATTCTGGATTTATTTCTTATTCACGGTTTGATATGTTGTATTAAAAATTGTTGGAAATTTACCTTTGGCGGGAGTTGCGTCCGACCAACTTTAACGGCTTAAACACTAGTGTTCCGCATGTTGGAGAATCCGATTCTTCACACGTGCATAATCTACTAAGTAAGTAGATAACCGTAGGGCCAAGGATCGTCAAATTTCGTTGAGAAATGAAAGAGATATTGGTCCACGAAGTGAGGTGTTTGAAGCATGAAAAAGTGTGGTATTGAGATCAATTCTCCCTCATCGGTGGGGGAAGAAATAATTGTTTTGTTTATAAGTCTCACGGTTGGCTTGGGGTTTGGGACCCCAAGGGGTATCCCATGTGTTTAAAGCAGGGAGGACCTAGATGTGCTTCGGTTCGAGGAAAGCCCACACACGCGCCGCCGCAGCCCGCCCGTCTCGTCCGGTCTCGGGTCATGGGCTGTGGGTTGTGCTTCTTCTGATATTATCTTTTTTGGACCAGACTTGTTTCATATGTACAGTTTGGTCCCTGAAGGTTCAAGAAAGTCAATTCGGCAAAGAACTTTGCTATATGTACAGTTTGGTTCCTGAAGTTTCAAGAAAGTCAAATTCGGCAGAGAACTTTGTGATTTCTGGAACGTCAACCAGCACTCAATTCAGCCATTTATTTTGGCTGAAATAATCTTCCTAAATGTCAATTCGTTGCACATCAATTCACCATTTATTTTGGTGAATTACTACCTCCATAATTGTCATTACTAGGCCGGTAATATGCAATTATGTGGGCAATTGGTAAGTCTCTCCTTCAACTATAAAAAGGACCCTTTGCACCATTGTTGAGCTACACAAAAACAGAAACGAAATCAGTTCATCCTACTACCTTCCAGCATCATTTCATTACTCAAAATTCTTCACAGTAGCACTTGAGTTTCCTTTGCTCATTTGTTCATTTGCTGTTTTATCTTGGGAGACAATTGTCCAGGACATACAAAGGATACATACGGGATAATATTGTCTTAAAGACAGAGTGCAAACACTCGACTCAGCATACCAAAAACTGATCCAGTCTATTGTTCAAGTTTATTGTAATTCCAGTTTATTCTTCAAGTTAATTGTAATTTCAGTTGCTTGTAATACTCAACAGTTATTTATTTCCGTTTCCTGCAACATTGTAACCAACAAGTTTAAGACAATATCTGCTTACTGTAACTGCTGCAACATGGCTAAAAACAAAGGAGATGACATTTGAAGAGCTTATTATCAAACTCCAAATTCAGGAAGATAATACGAAGGCCTTGCCTAGGGTAAACAACATGCTGAGGCAAAGGCAAATATGGCTGAGGCCAAAGAAAACCCAAGAAAAAAACGGAAGTTTCAGAAAGACGGCAAGGCCCACGCAGCGGAGATGTTCAGAGGCAACTGTCACCACTGTGGAAAACCTGGTCATAAGATCAAGAAATGAGGCAAGCTCAAGACTGAGCAATAACAGAAAGCCAAGGCTAAAGGCAAGGCGCATGCTAACGTCGTCAAGGACACGCTCCTGGATGACATGATTGGGGAGTTCTCGGCAGTGGTGCTAGAAGCAAACTTGGTTGAGAATCCGATGCAGTGGTGGATGGACACAGGTGCTACCAGACACATCTGTTCCAACAGAGATGCCTTCTCCACGTACACTCTGGTCACCGATAAGAAGTTGTTCATGGGCAACAACGCTTCGTCTGACGTGCTGGGGGTAGGAAAGGTGGTCCTGAAGATGACTTCCGGAAAGGAGCTCACTCTGAAGGAAGTGATGCACGTCCCAGAAATTAGAAGAAATTTAATTTCAGGACCTTTATTGGTTAATGCTGGTTTTAGGCTAGTGTTTGAATCCAATAAGTTTGTACTCACTAAGAATGACACTTTTGTGGGGAGAGGCTTCGTCTGTGAAGGCCTCTTCAAAGTGAATGCCATGTCTGTAATGCGTCCAAGTAATAAAGTTGAACCTTCTTCTTATTTGCTTGAGTCTTCTAATTTATGGCATCATAAATTAACACACGTTAACTACAAGTCTATCCAAAGGCTGGTAAAGTTGGAGTTGTTTCCTTCTGTCGACGTAAACCCTCAACATAAGTGTGAGGTGTGCATAGAGGCAAAACTCACCAAGCTTCCTTTTCAATCCGTCGAAAGGAATACCGCTCCTCTAGAACTTATTCACACAGATATATGTGATTTGAAGTTCGCACAAACTAGAGGGGGGAACAAGTACTTTGTGACATTCATTGATGATAGTACAATGTATTGTTACATTTACTTGTTGAAAAGTAAGGATGAAGCCTTTGAAGCGTTCCGACGTTACAAAGCAGAAGTTGAGAACCAACTAAGCCTGCGGATTAAATCCATTCGTAGCGATAGAGGGGGAGAATACGTAGCGCCATTTGAGGAATATTGTGCCCAAAAAGGCATTGTTCATCAAACGACGGCTCCATACTCACCTCAATCGAACGGTGCGGCAGAACGTAAGAACCGCACATTGAAGGAAATGATGAATGCCTTGCTCATCAATTCAGGTCTTCGCCAAAACATGTGGGGAGAAGCCGTCCTTACCGCTAATACGATTCTTAACAGAGTTCCACATAAGGGTAAGGACAAAACTCCATATGAATCATGGAAGGGAAAGAAACCTACCTACAAATATTTTAAGGTGTGGGGTTGTTTGGCAAAGGTTGAAGTACCCAAGCCAAAGCAGGTCAAGATTGGTCCTAAGACTGTAGATTGCACATTCATCAGATATGCAAATAACAGTAGTGCTTATCGTTTCTTAGTGCATAAGTCAGATATTCCAGATATCCACCAGGGATACAATCATGGAATCAAGGAATGCTCAATTCTTTAAAGGTACCTTTCCTAGAAAGAAAAAAGACATAACCTCTCGCAAACGAAGTTATGAACAAAGCTCTCGAGAACCGGGAGTCGTTGATGGCCCGGATCTAGATGGTTCAGATCTAGCGGATCTCGAGGTGGATGAACATCCAGAGTCTAGTGTTCCAGATTCTCAGAATTTGGAGACTCCAGAGATGGAACTAAGGCGAAGTAAAAGGGTCGGAAGGATAAATCCTTCGGTCCTGACTTTGTAGCTTATATGGTTAATGATGAACCAAGGACAATTGCTAAGGCGTTGTCAACTCCAGAAGCACCGCTCTGGAAAGAAGCTATTGAGAGTGAAATAGGCTCCATTCTGCATAACCATACTTGGGAGTTGGTTGATCTTCCTCCGGAAAATAAACCGTTGGATTGTAAATGGATACTCAAACGGAAATATAAAGCAGATGGGTCTATAGACAAGTACAAGGTCAGGTTGGTAGTCAAGGGCTATCAGCAGACAGAAGATCTTGACTACTTTGACACATACTCCCCGGTATCTCGGATGACATCCATACTTGTATTCATTGCGATCGCAGCCTTGCGTGACCTTGATACATCAAATGGATGTCAAGACAACCTTCCTAAATGGTGATTTGGAAGAAGAAATTTATATGGACCAACCTGAGGGGTATGTGGTTCAAGGGCAAAAGAAGAAAGTATGTCGGCTTGTCAAATCTCTATACGGGCTAAAACAAGCCCCGAAGCAATGGCACAAAAAATTTGATAGTACTCTACTATCGAAGGGTTTCACCATTAATGAGTGTGATAAATGTGTCTACACAAAAGGTAACTCTGACTCATTCGTCATGATATGCCTATACGTAGATGACATGTTGATCACAGGAAGCAGTCCTAGGGTAATCCTAGAGACTAAGAACATGTTGAAACAATGCTTCGACATGAAGGATATGGGTATCGCGATGTCGTCTTAGGGATAAAAATCTCTAAGACGTCCGACGGACTGGTCTTATCTCAGTCTCACTACATCGAGGATGTTTTGAGAAAGTTTGAGATGTTAGACAATTCACCGATAAAGTCACCAATGGATACAAATCAAAAGCTTGATAAAAATCTTGGTGCACCCGTATACCAGGAGCGATATGCACAGGTGATCGGTAGTTTTATGTATATAACAAACTGCACCCAACCTGATATTGCTTATGCAGTCAATAAGTTGGCTAGGTTTACCCGTAATCCGAGTGATGATCACTGGAAGGCGTTGAATCGGGTATTACAATACCTGAAATATACGTTAACTTTCGGGTTACATTATTTGAGATATCCAGTTGTACTAGAGGGGTACAGTGATGCAAACTGGATATCTAATATAGAGAACACCAAGTCCACCAGTGGGTATGTATTTACAATTGGTGGTGGGGTTGTGTCTTGGAAATCCTCTAAGCAAACTTGCATCGCCCGATCCACAATGGAATCAGAATTTATCGCTTTAGACAAAACAGGAGAAGAAGTTGAGTGGCTTCATGACTTCTTAGAGGATGTTCCGTGTTGGAACAAACCCGTACCTTCGGTAATGATCCACTGCGACAGCCAGTCGGCTCTAGGAAGGGCACAGAATGCTATGTACAACGGCAAGTCTCGTCATATTCGACGGAGGCATAATACAGTTAGGCAGCTGATCACCACGGGTATAATATCCATCGATTACATTAAGTCAAATGATAATATAGCAAACCCGCTGACAAAGGGCTTACCCAAGGATCAGATGGTCTGCCTGTCTAGGGGAATGGGCTTAAAATCCAAAGTATAAGGACCAATACGGTGGTAACCCAACCTTACTAACTGGAGATCCCAGTAATTTGGTTCAATGCGAAAACTAAGCTGTAAAGGTTCAGTTGATCGCTTCAGTGGAAGCATGAGCACTTCGGATGGTGATTTCTATAAAGAAACACCAAATCCAAAGTCGTTCCCGCGATAGACGTTAAGTGCTATCTGCAGTATGGGTAAAGGTTAAGTTTTCAAAAACCTTTAATGATCCTCAACAGTTGAGGTTAGGTTGGGGAAACTTTTAATGGTTCCTAACACTTGTGAAGTGGGGTATAGCAGGATACCTTGTAGGAGACCACCTATTTAAGCGCGAGGACTGGCCGCCTCAAATGAACGCACTTAAGAATCCAAGAAGTTGTCCATGGCCACAACGGACAAAACATTACGAAGAAGAGAGTAAGGGAATTTGTTGTGTTGGTACTATTGACTTGGCTTACACTAAACACTGACGGTTCAAGACATCACGTTCACCGCGCAGTAAGTAAGTCCGATGGTATTTAACTATGGAAGGTTCAAAGCTGAAGCTACCTCTCCTTATGCAACATCGGTCCGCTAAAATATTGCTAGAAATGGAAAGACACCATGTGAGTGCGCCAAAATCTCTTTCAAGAGGGGATTGTTGAAAATTTGCCTTTGGCGGGAGTTGCGTCCGACCAACTTTAACGGCTTAAACACTAGTGTTCCGCATGTTGGAGAATCCGATTCTTCACACGTGCATAATCTACTAAGTAAGTAGATTACCGTAGGGCCAATGATCGTCAAATTTCGTTGAGAAATGAAAGAGATATTGGTCCACGAAGTGAGGTGTTTGGAGCATAGAAAAATGTGGTATTGAGATCAATTCTCCCTCATCGGTGGGGGAAGAAATAATTGTTTTGTTTATAAGTCTCAAGGTTGGCATGGGGTTTGGGACCCCAAGGAGTATCCCATGTGTTTAAAGTAGGGAGGATCTAGATGTGTTTCGGTTCGAGAAAAGCCCACACGCGCGCCGCCGCCGCCCGCCCGTCTCGTCCGGTCTCGGGTCATGGGCTGTGGGATGTGCTTCTTCTGATATTATCTTTTTAGACCAGACTTGTTTCATATGTACAGTTTGGTCCCTGAAGGTTAAAGAAAGTCAATTCGGCAGAGAACTTTGCTATATGTACAGTTTGGTTCCTAAAGTTTCAAGAAAGTCAAATTCGGCTGAGATTCAAGAAAGTCAATTCGGCAGAGAACTTTGCTATATGTACGGTTTGGTTCCTGAAGTTTCAAGAAAGTCAAATTCGGCAGAGAACTTTGTGATTTCTGGAACGTCAACCAGCACTCAATTCAACCATTTATTTTTGCTGAATTAATCTTCCTAAATGTCAATCCGTTGCACATCAATTCACCATTTATTTTGGTGAATTACTACCTCCATAATTGTCATTACTTGGCCAGTAATAGGCAATTATGTGGGCAGTTGGTAAGTCTCTCATTCAACTATAAAAAGGACCCTTTGCACCATTGTTGAGCTACATAAAAACAGAAATGAAATCAGTTCATCCTACTACCTTCCAACATCATTTCATTACTCAAAATTCTTCACGGTAGCACTTGAGTTTACTTTGCTCATTTGTTCATTTGTTGTTTTATCTTGGGAGACAATTGTCCATGACGTACAAATGATACATACGGACAATATTGTCTTAAAGACAGAGTGCAAACACTCGACTCAGCATACCAAAAACTGATCCAGTCTATTGTTCAAGTTTATTGTAATTCCAGTTTATTCTTCAAGTTAATTGTAATTTCAGTTGCTTGTAATACTCAGCAGTTATTTATTTCTGTTACCTGCAACATTGTAACCAACAAGTTTAAGACAATATCTGCTTACTGTAACTGCTGCAACATGGCTAGAAACATGACTGATTCTGCTTCTGCTGCCACTCAAGGCAACAATGTTGCCTTCCCCTGCTTCTTGCGTTCGTCCCAGGCGCAAAGAACTCTGCTGCCTTCACTGCTGCTGCCGCCACTATCCAGGCCAGCAACTCTGCTGCTTTCCCCGCTACTGCCCAAGGCACGTCTGCTGCCTTTACTGCTCCATCCTCCGCATTCCACCATGATCGCCCTGAAAAATTTATGGGCTCAAACTATAAGAGATGGCAGCAGAAGATGTTATTCTACTTAACTGTTATGGGCATGGCCAGGTTTCTAACGGAAGATCCTCCACAAGCTGGAGATGAAATGGACCCTTCGCCTTCTGAAACAGGTGAAGGGGGCCTTGGTATCCATGCCATTAATGGCATTAAGATGGTTCTTGATGCATGGAATCATAGCGATTTCATGTGTAAGAATTACATACTGAACTGCTTGGCAGACCCTCTCTACACGGTCTATTGCACCGTTGGCACTGCCAAAAAGCTGCAGGAAAACTGCAAAAGAAGTACAATGCACAAGATATATTTCTGTTTCCTGCAACATTGTAACCAACAAAAGTAAGATATATTGTATAATTTTTAAAAAGAAGAAGTTTCTTTACAATCCTGAGATTACTTATTCCACCGTATGACAAGTATAAGTTATCTCAGTACTATTTTTATTCCTGAGATAAGTTATCCCTGAATTAGTAACCAAACAAGGGATAAGAAATTAATAAATTCTCAGTCCACGATTATTTTTGCTTATCCTTCATAACAAACGACCCCTTGAGCCCCTTAAGTTGTTTCATAGTAAACTGGGCAGGTCACTGAGACTTCTCATGACAACTGGGGGTAAACAAGCATTAAGCACACAAAAATCAAGTAAAAAAATTCATTTGGGTGGAGCACTCAAGGAGCAGCATTACAGCACGTAGATATTGTCAACCCCATTAGCCTCTCAAGAAAGGTCTACGAGTATAACTAGTAGAAAAAACTGGTAGCAGTAAACAGGATATTGCCCCTACGCAAAGACTCCAACAAAATGCATAAAATTAGACTGTATTCAGATAATAATGAATACAGCTCCAGGATAATAAACAGGTAACTTTAGAAGTACATCAAACTAAGGTTGGTCAGTGGGCCGGGTTGACCCGGTCTCGACCCAACCCGCCCTGATCCCCCCTAAAAAAATATGGTGTCGGGACTAGAAACTAGGACGGGACCTAGGCTCGTCCTGTCCAGGCCCGTACCGCCCCAGACCCCCCCGCCCCGACGCCCCTCTTTGCAAAAATAACCGTTGTACAACGACTATTTTATATTTTAGCCATTGTGCAACAACCATTTCCCTCCCCCCCGACCCTCCTCTTTGAAAAAATGACCGTTGTACAACGACTATTTTATATTTTAGCCATTGTGCAACAACCATTTTGCCCCCCCCCCCCCCCCGTAAACTCCGTACCCTCTTAATATTTATTTTTAACCCCTAAGTTACTATATTTACACTTTAACCCAATTTCATAACTATAAGTATCTCATTTTCTCTTCATTTTATCTCACAAATCTTCCTACAATCTCTCAACTCAATATATCTCTCTACAAGTTTACTGTTACATTGCCTACTAAATATTTTATTTTATTTGCTCATTTGTATAATTGTATCAAAGTTAAAAAATTAGGACTGAAATTGGCAACTAGCTTGAGGATCATCCATCGAGCAAAGTTTCAATTTTCGACCTCGATTACAAGTCGACGTTACGTCGGCGTTTGGTACCTTCGTTCCTTCATTAAATTATTATTGTTATTTTATTTTAATTATCGCCTTTAATTTCATTATGGTTGATGAATGCTTGGACAAGTGGGATATTTGTAGCTCGTCTTTTATTTTTGTTTTGCATATAATTGTCGGACACAACAAGTGGAATATTGTTTTATGATCACACTTAATTTCATTATCTTTAATTATTTATTTGCATAATTAAAAAGAAAGGATTAAGAGGTATGTTTAAGGGTAATGGTGCTTCTTTTAGTAGGGGTAACAAGGGCAGGGTACTTCTTCTAGTCATCCTATTCCTAGACAGAATGATTTGATTGATTACACTCGTATAGATGAAACTGAATTTTTTAATGATATACCATTAGATAATGAGATATATTCTGGACCTGAACCAGACTTTAATTTAGAAGATAATCTAGATGATACACCCACTAGTGCACCTCAAACTGAAACTGGAATGCCTCCTATTCCCCATAGTATGAGACGAGGCCACACAACGAAAATTAAAATCAGCTGCATGAATTTTTTTTGATAGGGACCAAGAGAATCAAGTAGTTAGATGCAAATTTTGTAAAAATGTTTATAAATTTAAAATGGGAAAAAGTCAGGGTGGGACGGGAGGTTTATTGAGACATGTACAAAGCTTTCACAAAGCTAGGTGGAATGAATACAAGGCTACAAAGTCGGGTGCGCCAATGCGCTCTCAGTCGGGACAAGGTTCACATAGTGTTCCGGACCAAGTACAGGGTCAAATTAACCCGGCGACGGGGGAATTATAAGTCATATTCCCACTATTTATATTATTGGTGTTGTATTAAATCCAACTATTAAAATAGACGGTTGTAAAGCACTTACTGAAACTATTTACGGTTGTATAGCAGTACTTCTACCTCTAACTCCAAAAAATCCAAATGAACAAACACCTAAGGAACCAACTAAAGAAGAAGTTATGTCTAGCATACACGATGAATGAAAAATAGTATATACGCATTACCAACAAAAAAGTGCTAGCAACCAACCGGCTTCTATACATCTTCTTCAGTACAACCTTATAAAAGATATGATGTTTCTGAGGCTAGTATTGAAAGCCTTAGAAATAGAATGTTTAGTGGTACCACTGCTAATCAAGTTAGCGAGTTTGATGTTTTTGTTTTGCAGGGTGTTGTACCGTACCAAACAAATCTCAATGAAGAAGGACGTGAAGACTTGCTTAAATACTGGAGGAAAAATGAGAAGACATTTCCGACACTATCAAAGATGACCCGAGATGTGTTGAACTCCCGACCCGCCCCGCCAATACCAGTCCCCCTTTTTGGCGGGATTAGGGACGGGACGACGACTTGTCCCGCCAATCCCGGCCTGCCGGTCCAGCTACAGCCCCGAACCCGACCCAATCCTAGACCCGCCAGGACTAGCCCCAAACCTGGCCCATTGGCCACCCCTACATCAAACTGATAGAACAAATTCCAAGTAGCTTATGGAACAAAATAGCTTCTCGGAAGCCCAAGTTAACTCGACTAAATAGGACCAAATCAGACGCACTCTGCCCAGTGAAACTAATACACTAACTTGGATTAAGAAATAGAGTAGCTTTTAAGACAGCTTAGCTCACTCCTATTATATGCAAGTCCGTCAGAGCAAAGACTTAATTAACTAATAAAGAATGATAAACAAAAGCCTGACTAGTTCTATTTCATAGACAGAAGAATGAAAGAAGCAAAGAACAAGGGAAATTGTTCTGCAAATATAGGATGTGAAGTATGAAGGGAAGAGGATACAGTACTTTTTTGAGAAGGGAAGAGGATACAGTCCCTCTAATTTACACCTCTTCCTTGTTATTCCTTTCCTCCTACTTAAGTTGCTCAGACTCATGCGGGTATTCAATACGTGTATGGACCTAAAGGTCGGATTCTTTGTCACATAAATTTTAGGATTCAAGGGTGTGGATACAAGTTTTGGGATACGGCCAATAAATGCATATTACGACATACAAAGTATATATATCTCGATTAATTAAAGCTATTGAACTAAAACTAATAAACTTTAATCCCCACACCCATGTCATGTCAACACATGTGCCACAATGATTTTGAAGAGTTCGAGCAACATATCCTCCTACAACTCCAAAGATTCATTCATCAGTAATGTATATTCTTCAAACATACCATGGATGTGGGGCTAACAAAGAAAAATAAAATACTAGGTTGAGTGAACAGAGAATATGAGAAGCCTCCCAATAAATATACAGCACAATTTCAATCCGCAATTCTATGGAACGGGAAGTGTACAATAAAGATGTTCAATGCTTGCAGGTTGCAAACAATTTTCCTAATATAATTTCACTAAAGCTTGATCTGTAGATAGTTCTCAAACTTAATGATACAAGTTCATGACAATGGTAGTCATATAGCCTATAGGATCAATAACTCGGACAGCCACTTCAAAACTATATCAAAATCGTCATATTCATGCTAAGAGAATACTCTATAATCTCATGCTTTACTAGACAACAATTTATCTCTAAAACCATATGCTAAATGTGAAAAATACATATCTAAGCATCAAGTGAGACACTTAGCTTAACAACCTCATACATGAGTGGCAACTTGCAAACATCAGAATAAAGATGAGAAGCCTCACAAGAATAAGGGCAGCCCGGTGCACTAAGCTCCCGCTTGCGCGGGGTGCGGGGAAGGGCCGAACCACAAGGGCCTATTGTACGCAGCCTTACCTCACATTTCTGCAAGAAACTGTTTCCACGGCTTGAATCCATAACCTCTGGGTCATATGGCAGCAACTTTACCAGTTACTCCAAAGCTCACAGGAATATAAAGCAAAATTTCAACCATCAATTCACAATAGGAAGTGTAGAATAAAGATGTTGACGATGCTTGCAACCAATTTTAACATAATTTCACTAAGGCTCGGCCTATAGCTGGTTCTCAAAATTAATGATACAAGCTCATGTAGATGGTAGTCATATAACATAACCTAAAGAGCCAATGATTCCCAAAGCCACTTCAAAAGGATATCTAATCCTCCAAACTTATGCTATGTGAATCCTCTGTAATCTCATTTCTTTACTAAACAACAATTTACCTTTAAAGAAAATCTATAAAACCATATGCTTTTTCTGTAAAACACATGTCTAAGCATCAAAGTAAGACTTGGCTTAACATCATCAGAACCAAACCACATAACATACAGGGCACAAGCTAAGCTAAGCTAACCTAACCAATAAAGATGTTCAATGCTTGCAAGTTACTAACAATTTTCCTAACATAATTCCACTAAACCTTGATCTGTAGATGGTTCTCAAACTTAATGACACAAGTCTCGATGGTAGTCATATAGCCTATAGGATCAATAACTCGGACAGCCACTTCCAAACTATATCAAATCCGCCATATTTTAGCTAAGTGATTACTCTATAATCTCATTTATTTACTACACACCAATTGACCTTTCAAGATAATCTCTAAAACCATATGCTCTTGTGTGAAGTACATGTCTAAGCATCAAAGTAAGATACATAGCTTAGCAAGAGTGCCAAACAACATCATATCCAAGGCACAAGCTAAGCAATAGTTAACAGCAACGGTCACATAAAGTAACTAACACAATAATATAACTGAAAATTTTAAGAT
Organism: Anisodus tanguticus; assembly: GCA_034509755.1. NCBI lineage: Eukaryota > Viridiplantae > Streptophyta > Magnoliopsida > Solanales > Solanaceae > Anisodus > Anisodus tanguticus. The sequence continues at coordinate 27,578,648 of CM067556.1, forward strand.
TCCAAAGTATCATTATCACATAAAACTTAAACAAAATTCAACGTCTCCACAAAACACTAAATTAAATTCTCTTTAAACTAAAACCAGCAAAAAATACCACAAAGATTAATCAACGGTCTGCATGATATCCTCAGCAGTAAACTTAGTAGCCTTATCCTTATCAGCATTAACACGTCCCTTAGCTTTACGATCAATTAGCGATTTCCTGTCCTTATCAAGTCTGAGTTTAGTAACAACAACCTTAGAAGGATGAATACCAACATTAACAGTAGATCCATTAACCTTCTCTCGTGTTATACGTTCAATGTGAATCACCCATTTTTTTCGATACACTTGGACGACTTTGCCCTCACGGCCTTTGTAGGTCCCACGAACAACTTGAACGTCGTCGTCTTTCCTCACCGGCATAGATCGAACATTGTACTTTGAACGTAATTCGGAGTTTAACGGTGCGCTCATTAACACTCTGCGTAAGCTTGACGGCGCCGTGAAATGAGCTTTCCTGCTCTTACGGCGGGAGGAGGATACTCTTGGATTGTACTTCATTTTCCTCTGCTTGGCAGCCGGTTTAGAAGATGGTTTCTAGGGTTTTAAAGTTGGATTGTTCAGTTGTCCGAGAAGATGTGTTGGGCCTGTTTATGATACATGGGCTTTTGGGCTCTGGGAAAATTAGATTTTTACATAGATGTACGAAAATATAGCAATACAATATTTTAACATATAAAACTTCCAATAAATTTAGGGATTTGGATTTTTTTCTTTCTTTCTTCTTTATCTTCTATTTCAAACAAATCATAGTCATGTTGTCCCCAACCCCCAACCACCCAAAAATTAAAATGACTTTTTATATTGCTTTTTTCCTTCTCCAGAGTTCTCTCTCATGGATTTTACATCTTCTGCTCTCCATGCCTATGTTGTATGTATGTCATGTATATCTCATGTACTTCATATTGATATACATATAATATTGCGGCGATATACATATTTTTATGTCATTTTCATGTACTTTTATGTCACCTGCACTGTACACGCCTGACATACCCCTAACATACAATCATTTCACTATCGGACCATCAACATAACCAACACTCTACCACCATGGCAATGCAAAAACCATTTCCTACCAAAAAGAAGAACATGTAGGCTCAATGTTGGGGCTGCTCCAACAATGATTTCTTTTTTCCAGATATCTGATCTAACGAAAGTTCGACGAGTGAAGTTAATAGAGATGATGATATGCGAAGAGGCAGATCTGCTCTGACAATTATTTGACGGTGATTTGCGAAATGGGTGGTGGTGAATATCTCCCTTCAAATTTGCTTCGGCTAAAATAATATGTTCCTTGATTTTATTGATGAATGATTTACAATATATATAAGGTTACAAGAATATTTAATTTGATACAAATTAGGCAACTAATTAACCTAATTACAAAAGAATTATAATTCTACCTAAAATAGGAGATATACAATTAATGAAAGAATATTGAGAAATATTATATTACACCCCCGCAGTTGAAGCGAGAGGTTCTTGAACACTGAGACTGGCTCGAAAATCATCAAATAGTATGCGCAGAAGTCATTTGGTGAAGATGTCGGCAATCTGATATCTTGAAAAAACATGAAGCACACGAACTTGACCACGAGTCACTTTTTCGCGAACGAAGTGAATGTCCGTTTAAATATGTTTAGTGCACTAATGTTGAACGGGATTGCCGAAAAGATATATCGCACTAATATTATCATAGTAGATCAGTGTTGCCTTTTGAATCGGGTAGTGAAGCTCAAGTAGAAGGTTACTGATCCAATAAGACTCAGAGACGACGTTGGCAACACCTCTGTATTCTGCTTCTGCACTGGATCAGAATAGTGTAGGTTGCCTTTTGAAAGACCAAGATAATAGGTTATCTCGGAGAAAAAGGCAATAACCAGACATGGAGCGTCGAGTGTCAAGACATCCACCTCAGTCAGTATCATAATAGGCAATGAGACCAGTGAGCGAAGACCCGTATAGATATAATCCGAAGTGAAGTGTACCTTGGACGTATCGTAAAATATATTTGAGGGAATGCATGTTTGCTTCCGTCGGAATGTGCATGTGCAAGCAAATTTGTTGCACGACATAGGATATGTCTGGTCTCGTGAATGTGAGGTACTGCAAGGCCCCAACTAGGCTACGATAGTGAGTCGGGTTTGAATATGAAGGGTTGAAATCAGCGATGAGCTTGGAATTGGTGTCTATAGGCGTGTGGGATGGTTTGCAAGATGTCATGCATGCACGATCAAGGATATCTTCGGCGTACTTCTTCTAACATAGAAATAGGCCGCCAGAATGTCGAGTAACAGAGATGCCCGAGAAATAACTCAGAGGGCCTAGATCTTTCATAGCAAACTCAGAGGAAATGAGAGACATAATGAACCGGTGGAGAGCATCAGATGATGTGGTGAGGATGATGTGGTCAACATATAATAATAAGTAAGTCATGTTTGTACTCTTGTTGTAGATAAGCAGATAATGATCGGATCTCCTGTGTGAAAAATTGATAGAGGAAACATAATCTGTGAACCGCTGGTACCATGCTCGAGAAACCTGCTTCAGTCCATAGAACGATTTCCGCAACAAACACACATAATTCGGATGAATAAGATCCCTGAAACCCATATGATGATGCATATATACCGTTTCATGAAGATCCATATGTAAGAAGGCATTCTTGACATCAAGCTGATGATGGGCCAAGACTTGTATATGGAAATACTGAGGACGATCCGGATGGTTGCGGGCTTTACGATCGGGCTGAACGCTTCATCACAGTCCACTCACATATGTTGAGACCTGTCATCACCTACAAGACGAGCCTTGTACCTCTAAAAAAACAATCAGATTTTTTTATGTCTAAAAATCTACATAGAACGAATAATGTTAGCATCAGGTGGACGGGGTACTAGGTCCCACATCTTATTATCAATAAGAGCATTATATTCATCAATCATTGCAGCTTTCTAATTAGGGTCGTACAAGGTATCCGTTGGGTTACGAGAGACAGAGGAAGGGATAACTGAAATGGAAAGGTTAAACAGCCGTTTAGGTTTATGAATTATGTGTATGGTACGGGTTTCTATGGTCCGAGAGTGTGTCTCGGGATATGGGACGGGAGGGGGGTTTGCTGCGGGACTGCCAGGAATAGGAGGAAGGGCAGAGGTGACGGTACTAGTTGGCCGAACCTCAGTTTGTCGAGAGGTGGCTGCGGAATCACCCTGAGGCGTGCTGTTCAGGGCCACCGTCGGCAGAATCGGGTGGGCAGCTAGTCCCGGACTGGCCGAGGTAGTGGCGGGTGTCGGGGTTTGGGACGGCAGACTATGTAAATGGTAAATTAGAAGAGGGTTTAGGCCATCATCTAGGAAGTTGTATAAATGTCGAGGTGTCGAGAGTAGACAGGCAAAGGGGAATTGAGACTCATCAAATAGGACATGACGTGAAATAATAATTTTACGACTCGACAAGTCATAGCATGAGTAACCACGATGATTGGCAGGGTAACCCAGAAAACACAAGGGGAAGACCGGGGTTGGAGTTTGTGAGTGCTCGGATAGAGAGGGTAACAAAGACATCCAAAAATACGCAAGTGTTAGTAGGAGGGGTTCCTATGAAACAGAACTTGGATGGGCGACCGTTGAGCTAGAGACTTATTTGGAATTATGTTTATGAGATAAGTGGCCATGAAGAGTGTGTAATGCCATAATTGAAGGGGAATTGAAGCGTGAACAAGTAGGGAACGAATGAGGTTGTTTATGGTTCAGATTTTCCGTTCGGCTTTACCATTTTGGGAGGATGTATGAGGGCAGAAAAAATGAAAGGTAAGACCGTTTTTAGAGCAAAACTGTTTGAATTGATTATTATCGAATTTCCTGCCATTGTCACATTGAAAACATTTAATTCTCTTTTCAAATTGTGTTTTTACGAAAGCACTAAATGAAGAAAAAATGGGGTAGACCTGAGACTTATTTCCAATTGGAAAAGTCCATAGAAAGTTGGAATAATCGTCCAAAAATAACACATAATATCAATGTCCAACTGTACTCAAAATAGGGGATGTCCACAAATCACTGTGTATGATATCGAAAGACATTAAAGTACAATTTGTGGATGTAGAAAATGGTAATTTGACATGTTTCCCAAAAATGCAAGATTCACATATAGGAGTCCTAGAAATACGATTGTAATTAATAAAATTATTTTTCCTAAGGGAGCGTAAAACAGAGTCTCCCGGATGTCCTAATCTAGAATGTCATAAGGAAGACGAAAGAGCGGCAAAGGTTGAGGGAACTGAGACTGGATTGTTGACGGCATTTGAAATAGTGTAGAGATCTTCGGTGTTGTAACATCTCATTATTCATCTCCCTGTCATAAAATCCTTTACAGTAAAACCAAAATGATCAAAGTCAAGGGAAACCCAATTGTCAGTTGTGAAATGTCGCACGAAAATTAGATTCTTAATGAGTTTGGGGCATGTAGTCCATTTTTAAGATTAGTGGTGGATGTGGTGGGGATAGGGAGGAATGACCATAACTACGGATGGGAATGCCTTGTCCACTACCAACAATAATATTTCAATTTAAATTACTCAAATTGGAATAAGACGAGAGAGTACCTTGTGATGCTGTCATGTAAGATGTGACGATTGTGTCCATATACCAATTTTTGTTTGGAGTGTTGAGTGACATTGTGCTCATAGTTGCCTCAATGTTAGTTGGTGTATAAGTTGATGGGGGCTCTGTGTTGTGTAAGCATGTTGTGGATGTTGGCTAAGTATATCAGGTTAGGCCTATCGGTTCTGAGGTGGAGTCCACGAGGATGTCGTATATGGGCAAGGAGGGGAGGCCCATGACGGTGGGGCCCAAGCGGCCCACGACGGGTAGGCAGACCACTGTTGAGGCTGCTGCCATTGTCGCGGTAGCTGCTGGCTATTTTCGGCCGATGGAGACTGCCTCTTCAGACCACCGTTGTTGCTGGAATTTCTTCCGCAGCGACCCTTGCTGGCTGCTCCAACGGTTGTTACAAGAGGAAGTGGACTGTTATGGGTCCTCTGGCCGACGGTTCTGGTTGTCGGACCGGGAGGCCCTGCCGTCGGCGGAGGGCCCGACGGTGGTGGTGAGGGCTGCATCGGCAATGCTGGCCCGAGTGGTGTTGCACTTGATTTTCCAGGTTTCCTCAAGGATGAGCTTCGAATGGGCCTCATAAAACAGAGGTAACGACGTGCATTGTTGAAGGATAGTGGCAACGCCGTCATATGATTTGTTCAAACTTGCAATGAGTTGCATAACTAATCGTTGATTAGTGACTAGTGCGCTGACGTTAGAGAGTTGGTCGGCAATCATCTTGAGTTCTTGACAATAGGCAAACACGTTTGGGAAATCGTCCTGATGAACGTCCTTGAACTAATTTTCAAGGTATAACACTCGTTGAGTTTGTTGTCGTGGAAAATAATGTCCAAACGTTTCCACATTTAGCGGGGCAGTGGAATCGGTCTTAATGATAGTGTGCAACAGATCATTAGATATCGTGTCGTATATCCACTAGAGGACGGATGCGTCCAATCGAGACCAGAGTGCATCATCAGAAGTCGAAGCCGATGGTACGTCTGTGGACTTCGGCGTGGGAGGGATGATGTGGTCGATAACTTCGTAAACACGATAATGGATCTTAAGCTCCGCCCACGAAGAGTATTGACCCTTTTTTCCATCTCAAGAGTCACATGGATGAAGTTTTTGATGTTGTTTACGGCAAGTGCCGGATGGAATTTAGTTTGTCAGTCATGGAAGAGGAAATTTAAGAGGAAGAGGGTGGGAGAATGACCGGAAAAACTAGGGTTCCGTCGTAGGGAAAAGAGGGGGGCGACCGAGGGAGGTCAGCGGCTAGGGTTCCGACGTGAGCTAGGTGCCGACGTGGAAAAAATGTGGCGGTCGAGAAGGTGTATCGGCGGCTATGGTAGGGTTTGTAGTTTTAGGCTACTGATACCATAAAGGAATATGTTGATTTTATTGATGAATGATTTACAATATATATAAGCTTACAAGAATATTTACTTTGATACAAACTAGGTAACTAATTAACATAATTACAAAAGGATTATAATTCTACTTAAAATAGGAGATATACAATTAATACAATTAATGAAATAATATTGAGAAATATTCTATTATCGGCTACCAGCGAAGAGAACAATGATGGCGACAGCTATAAATGACTTGTGAATAGAGGATCAAGATTAGGGGATTGGGAGAGAGAGCAATATTTGGATCCTAAAATCAATGGATACACTTATTCCCTTTATTTGCTATGTTTTGAAAACTATTGTCATGTTGGGTAAAAGTTGAAATTCGTCTACAAAAATGGTAATTAGGGGCGCTACTTTTTCTTATGGTGTAAAATTATGGAGAATATTTCATAAATACACATGGTCTAATATTGAAAAAATTAGGTGAAATGACCAATTTTGAGATGATTACTAATGGAAATGGACCTAATTTATCAGCTTCAAGAATGAGATAAAAACCCTCACATATCCAAATAAGAAAAGGGTGACTAACTCAAATCATGCTGCTAATCCAGTTGAGAATGGGATTGAGCAAATGTATTGTTGTTGTACTTTTAAGTTTCCAATGTAGCTCGAAAGAAATTGGAGTTGCATGCGAAGGACGAGAGTCAAACATAGGCAGACCTATTGAAAGGGAACAAATTAGAAACTAGAGAAATTTGAATTTGAGTATGTTCCTTGAGTAACCTTACCGGGGGGAGCTGCAGTGCAATTACAAAAGTCGGAGGTTGAAATTGAGACTACGAAGTGGAAGCAAGTGATTATCATATACTGTTGGATATAATTGCAGTACGAAAATAGTAAATAACTATTACAAGTGTTCGAAAGGATAAACAAACAGTCAAGATTATAATTGCCGCAAGCTTGTTGAGTCTTGAATCTTGATAACCTGAAATCAAGAAACACTAAAACTGGATTGTTACAACTATTGTTGAGTCGAGAGATGACTCTCTGTCTTTAAGACAAGATTGCCTCGTATGTATGGTTTTACGTTAGCGGGGAATAGTCTCCCAAGATAAAACAACAACTAATCAACACTACAAAGCAAATAGGTTGATTCTGATGAAGAAAACAAACATGAAACGATTTGCTGAAAAATGGAAAATTTAGAGGAAAAGGAAGAGTTTCTGTTCTTTTCTTTGTACTGTTTTTGCTGCTCTCTTTTTCCTGTTTTTGAAATCCTCTACCTCAAATCTATTCCAGATCTCAATATATAGTGTTTAGGAGGAGGAGAGGTGTAGTCATGGCCAGAAACGTTTTGTAGTAAGTGCAAAATGTTTCAGATGGTTAATGCCATAAACTGTTGGCTTTTTGGTTACTGACAGCATTCTTGAAACTCCAGGGACCAAACTGTAATACTAAACAGTTTGGAATCCAAAAGATAATATTAGAAGTAGTCCAGAAGCCCACGCCCCGAGCCCAGACGGGACGGGCGGGCGGCGGCGGCGCGTATGTGGGGCTAGCCTCGAACTCAAGCACACCTAGGTCTTCCCTCCTTCAAACACATGAGTTACCCTTTGGGGTCCCAAACCTTTATTCATTTTTTAGACTTATAAAAAGAATAATTCTTCTTTTTTCCACCGATATGGTAGATTTGTCCCACACCATATTTTCATGCCTCAAACACCTTACTTCGTGGACTAATATCTCTTTCATTTCTTAACGAAATTTGACGATCATTGGCCCTACGGTCATCTACTCACTTAGTAGATTATGCACGCGTGAAGAGACAAAGCCTCCAACATGCGTAACCCTAGTGTTTAAGTCATTAAATATGGATGGACGCAACCCCACCAAAGCCAAATTTCCAACATATACGTTATCGGGGACACCTTCAATTGAAGCTTTAGGGAAATTCATTACAACTCAATGAAAGTTTGTGTCAAAATCCAAAGTATTTCTACATAAAGAATAATTTAATATTCGATTTAGTAGTATTAAACATATGAATGAACTGCTATATTCGGGCCATATTCGTAAATAATAAATCATTTTTTATTAAATCTTGGTTTACTATTTTAAATTCCGATGGAAACGTATTGAAAACCATCTTTGTTTGGCTGGAACTTCCTAATCTACCTTTAAGTTACTGGTCATTGACGTTGAATTGATAGTATATTGGGGAGCTTTTTGTATTGACACGTGTGTACAAGAAATATTGATCACATCTCTTATGCAAGGATAATACTAATTGAAATGGGTATAACTAGGTAAGGACTTATAAACATAAAAGTGTAACACGATCCTAAAGAAAAGGTAATGGTGAATCAAGAACTGACAAACATAAAGAAGTGGATCAACAGCCCAAAGCAAGACAACGTAAATCCAGAAAAATATGGAAGGAGAAATAGACTCAAATACATGTGGAGATATTTCATGCTCATACTACCCAAGAATTTATTTATTTTTTTCATTTTTAATACCACCTTAGGTTTAGAGTGTCAAGTGACATAGTGAGTGTGTTCAACTTTCGTGTGACATCGAGAGTATGTTAGGTCCAAGATCTATTTATTTATCATTAATTTTTTCCTCTTAATTAGTTTTTTTTTTCTTTTTCCCCTTCTTCTGGTTTTGCTTATGTTTCTTCCTTATTTCTTCTTCCTTCTTCCTTCTTCCTTCTTCCATCCCTTTCCATTATTTCCCTTATAATTGTAACGATTCTTACTAAAGACATTTTCCCATTAGGGGCGACTGAAGGGTCAAGCCGCTAAAGCAATCTCTTTAAGCCTCATAATTTTGGAGGCCTTAAAATTTTCTATTGTGTAGATTTTTCAATGTAATTTTTTAATTATCAAAGTTTGTATTGATTTTATACGCGTTTCTTTTTATTATGAAAAATAAATGACTAGCAACTGAAGTGAGAAATAATAAAATTAACTATTATAAAGTGGTAATTTTACAACAAAATATAGGTAAAAACTATTATAAAGAAGTATTATATAACTAAAAAAAATCGATTCTACTGAAAAATTGATTGTTATAATGAAATATTGTTATAGTATGTGTTATAGAGATATCTGGTTTTTTTGGGAATCACGCACGTGTGTAATGATATTTTCTTGGCTCATTTTGTAATACAACCATCATCAATGGACACATTATTTTTGTTCCTTTTAACATTTCTCTTCAAATAACATGTATTACTCTTTTGATGTTCTATATTCCCTTGGGCTAAGTCTCAAAAATAATTTCTGTAAAAATAGGAGAGTCCAACGTAAAAAGTCTGAACTCTTGTTGTTTTTCCCATCTCAAATTTTCAGGCGTCGCATTAAGTATATTGCAGCACTAAAAAGTAATATAAATTATTAACTTGTTGAATTAGGTTCATTATTCTATCTTTTTATTATTTTACATAAAAAAATATTGTTTTGTTATTTTACGTCATAGATTTATATTATTTTTCAATTATTTACTAAAATTTAAATATGTTAATTAGAAAACATGAATCCAATTATTCAAAACTCAATATAAGAAAATAATTGAAACTTTAACATCACACAAAAGAAGTTTAAACAACTTTACATATCAAAAAGTTAGAAAATAGGTTACAAATAAAGTTATATATGACTTTTTTAAATTTGTTTTAACAAAGAGCTTAAGATTTCTCATTGATGTTTTGCTTTAGGGCTCGTGCTTATTGAGTCGGCTTTGGTATCCATTGTGTTGATTTCTTTATCTTTTAAGAAAATTTAAATCCAACTGCTTCTTCTAGATATACAGGGATCAAAACGGATTGTCTTATATAGATGTTGGCAGCTATTTTTTCTGATAATATTATGGACAAGTGCAAATCCAGGAAGGTGCTTTTTGGTTGCAGTTGTTATGTTCAAAATTTAAGATTTTGTTACAAAAAAAAATTCAATTTGGGATAAATTATTAAATATTAACTTGGTTTATTTCAGCTGATTGGTGCTACATACAGGTTTTTTTTGGGGTACTTGTCTTAAAAAAAACCAAATTAGCACCAATATTGAGGATAACTTCCAATATGTCGAGTCAAATGAAGTCAAGGATGAATTTTAGAAGAAGTTTTCCAGAGAGATAGAAAGAGCGGATCGATCTGATGCTTTCCGAATGTTTTTATGTATGGTTAATTTTTGGAAAAGTTACCTAAGGTCCATTTGGTCATGTTTGTAATCAAGCCAAGTGTTATGTAGGCTCATTTTCGGAAGGCTTGGATAAATTGATGAATAGTTGCTTATATGAACATTTATCTCTTTGTTTTAGCTTTATGTTTTATACTTTAATGTCATTATCTTAGATTCTCTTAATGCGGCATCTCTTAAATTTCACCATTATTTGGTAATTCTTAAATGAGCTCTCTTCACTCTTCTCCCTTAGAATGTTCTTTTGATTAAGTGTGATCTAACTAGTGTCAAGTCATCTTGATCATTCTTGATGCTAATTAGTTATGCTCCAATTATTTAATTTAAATCGTCTTTTCTTTCTTGCTATTCTTGATTAGTGTTTATTATAGAAATTTCAAGTGGTCTAATTAACTCATAGTTAGGTTCTTGTAATAACCCCCAAATCTAAATCCTAATTTTCTATCATTTAATTCCTTACTGATTGAAGACCATTTCTTGGATCGTTTCGTGTCAAACTCTCAATTTTCTGATCATTCTCTACTTGTCTAAAATAATTTAGGAAATTGAGGCAGGGGTTGAATAAGAGAAGACAAATGACATGTGGTTGTGTATTAATTTGTTGTTTATTTTAAATTTATATATTTTTTATATGCTGCTGAAATGTAATATGTAGTATAAAAATAGTTATTCTATTAGTTATAATTTTGGGTTCTTGTTTTCATAAAACAATGTTATTTGGTTCGGAGAATACTAATGAATGATTTCAGAAATGCTTAAATTTCTTTTAATTCAGATTTTCTGAAATATTTATATAAATAGTAGATATGAACCATATTTATACTCAACAAAAATATCCTATAGACATATGTGCATTACGCACCCCACCACTGACTCTATTTTCTCACGTTGAAAAGCTTCAAAAGAAGCAAACGTTTGCATTCTTTAAAATAGCTGCTGGCGGCATGTGCTTGTCCTAAAGCTTTTTTTTATATATATATATTTTTTAATTTTTTTTTCTCATTCATTCTTCTTTATTTTGTCAAAATTACCCTTTATAATTTGGCGCATCACGGTAGAAATTCTAATAAATTTCAAAATCAGAATGAGAACCTTATGTGCTTACATTGAACCCCGAGGGACTTTTTGCAGAACTGTTTTAGTTATTTATTTACTTTGAAATTAAGACTTTCTTTGAGAGGATTCAAAGAGAATACAAAAAAATTGAAGTGGACAATCTAATTAAGAAAATATTTTAAAAAAAAATAGAGAAGGCACGGTTACAGTTGATATTGACCGACTTTTACAATATGAGCTCAATAGAGGTTTGAATCTGAATGGTACAGATCTTAGATCATTAAATGCATTTATTTACATTAATATCTAAGTATTTATTTGGTCTGAATAGGTCTTTATTATTAATATCTTGAACAAAGTCTTAATATCAATAAGAGATATTTTTGTATAAATAATTTTTACCACCACTCTGTTCATAGCCATTAGTTCGACCCCCACCCCATCCCACCCTATCCCACCCTACCAACACCCCACCACACCCACATCCACCGCTACTCCACCACCATTAATCATCTCTGCCATCACAATCACCATTGCTGTCAACCACCACCATCATCGCCAGGCAGCAGCCATCACCACTAACAACCTCTACCATCACAATCACAACTGACAACCACCACCGTTGTCAACCACTACTACCATTCGCTATTACACCTACCACCTCCATCATTATAATTATATCAATAACAATCGTTACCGCCAGCGCCGCCGCTACTACTATCAGCCACTATCACCAGTGCGGTCAATCCTTACTATCAACTACTTCTACCATCATAACCAACACCAACACCATTGTCAATCGTCACATATTCTTCAGCCACCACCAACAACACCGCCAATTACTAACATCAACCAACTCCACCATCACAACCACCACCACAACTACTAACCTCCGCTTTGCGTCAGCCACTACAACACCAACCAGCTTCACCATCATAACTATCACCACCACCATTACTAGCATCAACTATCACCACCATTACAAAGCATCTCCACCATCTCTAGCAAACATAAATGATTCATTTTTTACCAATCAATAATTTTATTTTATTAAATTTATATTTATTTTTTAGTATTTAGTTACTTTTTTATTTGAAATATATATTTATTATGTTTAAATAAATACATTATGCATATTCAGATGTAAAGATAATATCTTAATCATTTAGATGTACATTCAGAATCAGACGTTTTAATCTTAATGAAAATAAATGAGGCCTTAGTCAAATTCAATACACCCTCTCGCTAAAAGAACACAATTTAAAATGTAATATAAGGATTTTTAAATCTCAAAACTTATTATTAAGATCTATTGTTTAATTCAAAATTTCTTATTTCACTTTAATCATGTGAAAGTTTTGGCGCACATTGAGTCAATTACGTTGTCGTGGCTCAGATTTGACACTAATATTAGAAAAATGGACGAGTTAACAAGTTGAGTAAGATTTTAATTAGAAAAGAAGGAGCAGTTAATGAAAGAGAATAATTTCATTAATAATGAAATATATATACAAATATACAATATCTAAATATGAAAAATAAATCTACATATTCCTACTATAATTCTAATATTTTTTTCTAATATAAGACTAATACCATAATTACACTTGTACAAGATTTCTATAAATAATATACCAAAAACCGGTCAAACCGTGTATATCACGTCTTCGGTCACACCCCCGCAGTCATAGCGGGCGGTTGTCGTACGGTGAGACTGTCCCTAAAATCTTCAAATAGAACCAAAGGAAGACATTTAGTAAAGATGTCAACAATTTGGTACCTTGAAGGGACATGCAAGACACGTACTTGTCCACGAGCTACCTTTTCGCGAACAAAGTGAAATATCCATCTCGATATGTTTTAGAGTGCTGATGTTGGATCGGATTACCAGAGAGATAGACGACACTAACATTATCATAGTAGACCAAGGTAGCTTTCTGAATAGGAAAGTGGAGCTCTAATAAAAAATTACGCAGCCAACATGACTCAGACACCACATTGGCTACTCCTCAATATTCGGCCTCCGTACAGGATCGCAATAACGTATCCTGACGTTTTTCAGACCAAGTTATCACCAAGAAACATAAAATAACCAGATGTTGACCGTCTGGTATCTGGGCATCCACCCCAATCAGCATCTATATACGACACGAGAGTAGAGATGGATGATGGATATAAATGCAACACATAATCAAGTGTGCCATGTATGTATCGTACAATGCGTTTGAAGGCATGCATGTGCTCAATCCGCTGATTATGCATAAATAAACACACCTGATGTACTGCCTAAGTAATATCTGGTCTCGTGAAAGTAAGATACGAAGAGCCCTTGCAAGACTACGATAGTGTGTGGGATACTCATATGGTGTGCTAAAGGTAGTACTCAACTTCAGTTTGGTATCATTCGGAGTAGAAGAGGACTTACAAGATGGCATGTCAGCTATGTAAGTCTGGCATGTCAGCTCTCTCAATAATCTCATCCGCATACTTCTTATGTGATAAAAATAGACCACATGCATGACGAGTGACAGTTATGCCCAAAAAATAACTCAAGGCCCCCAAGTCTTTCATAGCAAATTTTGAACTGAGAAGAGACATGATAGACTTGCGCAAATTATCAAAGGAAGCAGTCTAAATTATATCATCTACATATAACAAAATATAAGCTAGAGAAGTACCACGCCGATAGATGAACAAAGAATGATCAAACATGCTGTGAGAAAACCCAATAGTAGACACATCATCTGCAAACCGCTTATACCAAGCCCGTGGGGCCTACTTAAGCTCATATAAAGACTTCTTCAGCAAACAGACATGATGAGGATAATTGGGGTCATTAAAACCCAAAGGCTGATACATGTATACTGTCTCCTTAAGATCACCGTGTAAGAAAGTATTTTTCACATCCAGCTGATGAATGGGCCATGCTTTCGAGAGAGACAGACTAAGCACAGTGCGAATGATTGCCGGTTTGACCACTGGATTAAATGTCTCTCCACAATCCACGCCAACCTATTGTGTTTTACCACCACCTACAAGACGGGTCTTATGTCTCTCAAAAGAATCGTCAGAATTTTCTTTATGAGTAAAAATCCACATAGATCGAATAATATTAACACCAGGTGTATAGGGCACCAACTCCCACGTTTTATTTTCAATAAGAGCATTATATTCGTCATCCATGACCAATTTCCAATTCGAGTCATGAAGGGCAGACACTGGGTTACATGATAGGGGTGATTTAGTGACATTAGAATCAAGATTAAAATGTCATTTTGGTTTAAAAATACCCCGTTGGCTACGAGTAACGGCCACTTGACTTGAGATAAAATTATACAGGATTATGGGATTTGGGTCTGCCTGCTAGCCCAATAACGGTTGGCTGATGACATGGAGTTGGGGGAGAAATATTTGGGCCAGAAATGGGACCAATACTGGTTCGAGACTCGAAAGCAGAAACTGGGCCCATATCGTCACTGGGTCGAGACGCTGGAACAATGGATTGTTGGGCTAAATGATGGATGACGTATGGAGAAAGGCCATCATATAAAAAAATTATAAGCACTAGACACGAAATTAGACAATTTAACAAACGGAAATGGGTTTCATAAAAAATAACATGGCGTCTAATGATAATTTTTATTAGCGGATAAATAAAAACATTTGTAATCATGATGATTAGATGGATAACCCAAAAATACACAAGCGGTAAAACGGGCTTGATGTTTGTTAATTGTAGTGGATGGAAAAAGCAAACAGCACAAACACCCTAAGATGAGAATACGAGAGGTATTTATGATAAAGAATTTTTAGGGGTGATTGATATACTAAACCTTTGCTAGGGAGTATGTTTAAGAGGTAAGTAGCCATTTGTAATGCATAATGCCAAAAAGACGGGGGTAATGAAGCATGAGCTAGTAAGGTTCGGACAATGTTATTAATGGTACAATTTTTTCATTCGGGCTTCCCATTTTGTGAGGACGTATGAGGACAAGAAAACCGAAAAAATATACCTTGAGTGTCACAAAATTCTCGAAATGACCCATTATCATTACCCTACATTATCATATTGAATGTTTTTAATTTTCTGCTCAAATTGGGTACGAATGAAAGCTCTAAATTTTAAGAATGTGAAAAAAAACTTGAGACTTTTTAGACAACGGAAAAGTCCACAAAAAATTAGAATAATCATCCAAAAATAAAACATAATACCAATGGCCCAAAAAACTCAAAACGGGAGATGTCCATAAATCACTATTAATAATGTCAAAAGGTATCGACGTACTAGAAGTATGTGCTACAAACGGTAATCTAACATGTTTCCCTAATGGACACGAAAGATAAATATGAGTACTATGCGTACTCTTATAATCAATAAAATTATTATTACAAAGAGACGAAATAATAGACGACCCTGGATGATCTAAATGTGCATGCCACAAGGAAGGTGCAAGGGCGACAAATGTTGAAGGTGTGGCTTGACTCGTGGAAATGGTGGTGGTGGTGATTGGATAAATCTCTCCCTGACTATTACATCTCATTAGAGGTATCCCCGTCTTGAAATCCTTCACAGAAAATTCAAAAGGATGAAAGTTAAGAGAAACTCAATTATGAGTTGTGAATTTTCGGACAGACACCAAATTTTTAATTAAGTGAGAGGCATGAAGGATATTTTTTAGGACGAGAGGTGGATGTGGGAGGGGGGGCGATTTATGTGACCAAAACCACAAATTGGAATTGAATTGCCATTACCAACAATTATGCCACGATTTTTGCTCAAATTAAAATAAGACGAGAGATTACCTTGTTCGGACGTCATATCAGAAGTGACTCCAGTGTCCATGTACCAATTTATGTCTGGGGAATTTAATCCAAGTGTATGCATTACAGCCTCGATATCCATGAGTGTCGGAAATGCAATTGGGCCCGTAACCGCGAAAGCCTGCTGAGGCCGAGGTCCAAGCAGGCCAGCCTGCTGCCAAGGCCCAACATCCGGTTGTCTGGAAAAAAACTGATGCGAATTGGGCCTCTGCTAACTGGCCCAATTCGATGGGTAAACTGATGGGACTGGAAAGGGGTAACTGGGCCAGTTGGACTACTGCTAGGCCCACTGGCTAGCGGCACTGTTGGCACACTGCCCTGGCCCGACCTGCGATTGCCCTTGTCGGCTGCCACTCTGACCACCGCTGCCGCCACCGTTGTCGCCGCGGCTGCCGCCTTTTCTGCCAAATTTCCGATTTTAACCTTGTTTTCCACCCCCGTTGTTCCAATTTGGAGTGGAATTAGCTGAAGATGATGAAGAGTAGGAATTTTGTGGCGAGGCCACCATCATGGCGGAATTAGCTCCAGTTGCTGCCTTTTTAGCCAACCCGCCTCTTCAAGGGTGAGCATAGACCGGGCTTGGTAAAATGGAGGAAGATGGCTGCTTTGACGAAGAAGAGTCCCAACACCATTATAGGCATCGGATAGACCAGAAATCATCTGAAGAACAAGACGATCATTCGTGACGGGCGCACCAACGTTCTTGAGTTGATCCGCCAATTCCTTCAGCCTTTTACAATAAGATGAGACATTCGAAAAATCCTCCATATTGCCATGGGAGAATTCCTGCTCAAGAGTGACGACACGAGAATTTTTTTATCTTGGAATATATCACGCACCCTATTCCAAGTGTCCATCGTTGTGGCGTTAGGTTCAATAATCGTCTGCAAAAGGTCCGTAGAGATAGTGGAATATATCCACTGGAGGACAGTGGCATCAAGAGTCGGCCATAACACAGGGTCATCATCGGCGGTAGGCACCTTCTCCTTGCCTGTATCAGCGGGGATGATGTGATGAAGGACTTGATGCGAGCGTGTGTGAACTTTAAATAATTCACATCGCGTATTGGACGTTTTCCATCTCAAGAACGATAAGAATGTGGTTCTTGATGTTGGAGACGATAAGGGCAGGATGAACCGTGTTCTTTGAGGTAGACATAATGAAAGAACAAGAGGAGAATTAGGGAGTTGGAAGAGAATTTTGGAAAGAGATGAGGGATGGGCACGAAATCTGAGAGCCGAGAAGAGCATCAGAAGCTGGTTTGTGAGAAGGTATTTTAGCCCTAGACTTCTGATACCATGAAAGAGAATAATCCATTTGATTATTTTCATTAATGAAGAGGTATATATACAAATATACAATATCTAAATATGAAAAATAAATCTACCTTTTCCTACGATAATTCTAATAGGTTTTCCTAATACAAGACTAATACCATAATTACACTTGTACAAAATTTCTACAAATAATATATACCAAAAACCGGTCCTTACCGTCTATATCACGCCTTCTGTCAGTTAATTTATATACATAACGATTTATATATGCTATTAGAGTTTTTTTTTTTTTACGTAATTAGCATGGAAAGGGAACAATCAATTGAACAATATAGTAAATAAGAAAGGGAAAAAACATTTAAAACTCGCCTAAATTATATTCTTTTCTGTACCTTCATACTTAAACTGAATTAATGAGTGTATTTCATACGCCATACACGTGCGGTATGACTTGTGGTATTTTCTTCAGAATTCCCCCCCCCCCCCCCCCCCCCCCAAGCTTAGTACCATCTGCAACTGGTTTACCAATTTTGTTTCGTGTAAGTTAATTATTTTTGTATTACTTTTATTTTAGGTTATGGGTTTGAACTGGATTCAATATTATTGATTATATTCTAACGTAATTTGAAGCGTATTATAGTTATCGACTAATTTCTTTTTTATGTTACTGTTATGTTTGGGATATGAATTTTCAAGTGAATTTACTATTATCAACAAAAAGTCATAGAGTTTCACAGAAAGAAAAATCAAGATATTTGGATAAGAGAAGAAGAAAAAAGAATAAGTAGATATATTTGTTCTACATTTTAATTTTCAACTTTTTGCTCATTATTTTTGATGTTATTGTTATTTTAGTTTTTTTATAATTAAGATACCATTATTAAGAAAATGATATCATGATTTTGTAACTGAATTTAGTTTTTTATTAATTTTTCTTTAATATTATTGTTATGTTAAAGTTATGGATTCCAATTTTATCAGCAAAGGTGTAATTGAAGAAGAAAAAATAATCAAGAAAAATGAATAAGAAAACAAGAGAGAGAAAATATGAATAATTAATTAATAAGAGAATTTAAACAAAGATACAACGTTACTATTGTGTCTTGGCTAATAGTTTGCTCTCACACCACAAAGAGAGTAAAAGTAGTCTCCATGCACATTAAGAATTCGAAATTTTTTAATGAAAAAATCAAAAATGTTATAAATATCTCATAATTTAATAATCAAACTAATAAAAATGAGTATAAGTTAATACTCCTAGGTTTTAATGTATCTTTCCATAAGAAACGACTAGATTCAAAATCGTAAATACTACTCCTACTAGTCTACGGAAGGAGTACTAAAGTTGTGTAAAGTCCATTATTTACATGTAAAGTGAACGAGAGGAGTACTAGATTTGTCATATTAAGAGGTAAAAGTGAACCGAAAGGGTACTAAATAAGAAAATGTATTATTTTTTTGAAATTAACTAAAAAAATATGTGCCATATAAGTTGGGACATATGAAATATTAAAAACAAATTCACTCGTGTGCGCGTTTAGTTACCTGCATATTCCAGTTGTATATGTACTATTACTCGCTCTGTCTCATATTAATTCCACATTTTTCTTTTATATGTTTTAAAATATTATAAATAAAGTATTTTGATTACTTTATTATTATATTTCTCTAATAAATTTCACTCGTTAAGAACAAGTCTAGGCTAATCTTTTTAAGAACAAGTCTATGCTTTTTTTAATCAATAATCTCTACTTGAAACTTTTTCAAATTTACAACTTCTATGATATCTGATCAATATGGGTTATTCTCAAGTAAAGATAAAATGGGATAAAAATAATTAATTTTATCCTAATATCTTAAAATAATCAATATTTTAGGACATGTATTTTTTGTAACTATGACAACTACTCCATATGTTCACTTCTACTTGTCCACTATATTAAAATTAAATTTTCACGTTTACTTATCCACTTTAACATATGAAGAGAAGATAATTTTTTTTGTTTGTTTTATCCTTAATATTATTCCAAAGCATTTTTCAAATCTATTGAGACTATACATCAATTAATATGATATTATGATAAATTATATATTTCATTTACCAATTCTATTCTAATAAGAGACTAGTAGTGCTCATGCTTAATAACAATATTTAACAGTCTAATTCTAAGAATATTTTTTTTGAATTACTACTTTTCATCTTCACCTAAACATTTCACTTTAATTAACACTCACAATTTTTTTTCTTCTAAATTATCAAATATTTAAACTAATAATTTGTTAAAACGATTGACATTTGAAACGAAACAGACATCAAATTTGCATTAAACAGATTTGCAATTTGTGTGGTTTGCTAATACTATCGAATTTACTTTTGTTAGGACGATGTTCGGACCAGTTTCATCATCTATTTCACTGGATGGAAAAATGGTAAGAGATGAAAAAGTAGTAAGGAATCAAATTGTGTCTTTTGTCTTTATTTAAATTTGATTTTTTTTTTTTATTCTCTTCCTTTTTTTATTAATCGTTAAATCATATCCTTAGATACTATTGTCGAATCCAGTTTAGTTTAGAATAAATAAAAAGCTAGATCACTTTTATTTTAATGATAAAGTTTGCAATATTAAATCATATCTAGATAAAACAGAATCCCATAAAAATTGTAGATCTGCCTTAAATTCGTGATCTGCTATTTAAAATTGTAGATTTGCCTTAAATTCCTTACGCATCCTCGTGTTGTGTTGTGTGCCACAATATTTACATTTTCTTTATCCGGTACCTTTTAACCTTAATTAATTAATTCAACACATTTTAAAGGAGGATCCACTCGCTATAGGAAAAATGACAAAAATGGTCTCTCTTTTTATTTTTTTGGTTGGTTTAATTTAATATAGTCCTTTACATATCAGTTGAACAATTTTGATTCTTTATTATTTTTTTTTTTCAAAAGTGAACACTTTGATCTCCATTAGTTATTTACATTAATTTTAATTATTAAATTTAACTAGAACTATAAAAAAACATTTAACCAGAAATAGCAAAAAAAAAAATCATCGAAAATTCAGAAATCACAACATAAAAAACTATATGAAACTCAAAAACATATAAAAAATAATAGAATTGCACCTCAAAAGATTTCAGGAGCGGCTCAACGATGTATGTGGCCTAAAGACAAACCTTAAAAAATGCCTTAAATATATGTCATTCATTTTGTTTTATATATCTTACTCAACATGAAGTTTAAAACATATAAACGACTTTTAATTTAATGGTGTATATAACATACCAAAAATATTTTTTAAATATTGTGATCTTAAATATGTCATGTTAGTCTTATAAGAAAATGTCATTAATGCTAAAACAGAAAGTAGGATTTGAATTTTTTAAAATATAAAAATGCATTTTTAAATAGGGATTGTATTTGGTAACACTCGTATATATCTTTGAATAACTGACAAAAAGCAACAACAACAACATACCCAATGAAATCCCACAACGTGCCGTCTGGGGAGGGTAGAGTGTACGCAGACCTTACCTCTACCTTGGTAGGTATAGCGGTTGTTTTCGAGAGACCCTCGGCTCAAGACAGAGCATAAGCATAAGCAAAGCAACAACAAAAGCAAAGAAAGAGCAAATTAAGAGAAACGGTCAGATCCGATCAAAAAAATTTAAAGCAGTATGAAAATGCTGGTATAAAAAACGAATAAGCCATGATAGCGCATTCCAAAAAAGTAAACAGTAACTCGCGCATGTAAATAAGCTAAACAAAGTACACTAAAGGACACATAGCAGCAGAAATCAAACTACAGAGGACTATAAAGCAATACTTCGCCTATTAGTATGGTAGGCTAAGCCGACCTACAATAATAACACTACAACTACCAGTTTGCAAGCGTAGGTATGACTACGCTCGACTACCTACTACTCTTCTACCCTAATCCATGTCATCCACCACCCCCTATCTAAGGTCATGTCCTCAGTAAGTTACACCTGCGCCTTATCCAGTCTAATCACCTCTCCCAAATACTTTTTCGGCATACCTCTACCCCTCTTGAACCCGTCCATGTCCAACCTCTCACACCTCTGCACTGAGGCATTTGTGTCTCTCCTATGCACATGTCCAAACCATAACTGACAAAAAGCATACAAAAGAATAAAATAGAATATGTACTTCGAATTATTTATAGCTTGTTTGGATACTATTTGGTTAAAGTTGAAAAAATACGTATTTGACTAAATTATACAAGACTATCTAAATGTTGAAATTATGTTTGAATATGAAATTTATTTGAAAAGAAATTATTTTGAGTGAAATATATATATATATATATATATAATTATTTTAAAAGCATGAATATAAATATTGGTTTGATCAAAATAGCCTTCAAATATTGAACCACTTTAATATCCTTGATATCATTACTAACTAACGTTACTACTAATCCTATTTCTAATGAACTAACCTATTACTACTAACAACGTCCATAACTACTAACCTATTACTACTAATCTTCGTTACTAACTAACTATACTACTACAATTATTAATCCTGCTTCAGTTTAACAACATACCTAGTGAAGTCCCACAATGTGGGGTCTGGGGAGGGTAGTATGTACACATATCTTACCTCTACCTTGGTAGGTAGAGCAGTTGTTTCCGAGAGACCCTCGGCTCAAGACAAAGCACAAGCCTAAGAAAATCAAGACAAACAAAGTGAGTAAGTCAAGATAGCGAATTCTGGAAAAGAAAAGGAAGCAATAATTAATGCAAGTAAATAAGACAAATAAAATACACAACATAAATCAAACGACAAGGGACTATAAGGCAATACTGTGCCTACTAGTATGATAGGCTAAGCGAGCCTACCATAATAATACTGCAACTACCAGTTTGTAAGCGTATGTAGGACTATTCTGGACTACTTACTACCCTTCTACCCTAATATGTGTCCTTCATAACCCCCTATCTAAAGTAATGTCCTCAGTGAGTTGCACCTGCACCATATCCCGTCTAATCACCTCTCCCCAATATTTCATCGGCCTACCTCTACCCCTTTTGTACCCGTCCATAGCCAACCTCTCACACCTCCGCACTGGGGCATTTGTGTCTCTCCGCTGCATGTGCCCGAACCATCTCAACCTCGCTTCCCGCATCTTATCCTCCAACGAGGCCACTCCCACTCTGTCGCGGATTTCACCATTTCTAATTCTATCCCTCTTTGTATGCCCACATATCCATCTTAGCATCCTCATCTCCGCAACTTTAATCTTTTGAGTGTGTAAAGTCTTGACCAGTTAACACTCCGCCCCGTACAACATAGTCGGTCTAACCACCACCCTATAGAACTTGCCTTTAAGTTTTGGTGGCACCTTTTTATCACACAAGACTCCAGATGCGAGCCTCTATTTCATCCACCCTACCCCAATACGATGTGTGACATCATCATCAATCTCTCAATTCCCTTGGATAATAGACCCGATGTACTTGAAGCTCCCTTTATTTGGAATGACATGAGTATCAAGCCTCACCTTCACCCTTGTCTTAAGGGCGCTCCCGTTACTGAACTTGCACTCCAAGTATTCTGTTTTGGTCTACTCAGCCTGAACCCTTTAGACTCTAAAGTTTGTCTCCAAACCTTCAACTTAACATTCACTCCACTGCGAGTCTTATCAATAAGGACTATGTCGTCTGTGAATAACATACACCATGACACCTTTCCTTGAATTTGTCGCGTCAGTCCATCCATCACCAAAACAAATAGGAATGGACTAAGAGCTGATCCCTGGTGCAGCCCCATCATCACTGGGAAGTGCTCCCAGTCTCCTCCTACTGTCCGTACCCTGGTCTTGGCTCTATCATACATATCCTTGATTGCCCTAGTGTATGCCACAGGTACATCTCTAGCCTCAAAACATCTCTATAGAACCTCCGTAGGGACTTTGTCGTATGCCTTCTCGAGGTCGATGAAAACCATATGTAAGTCTCTCTTCCTCTCCTTATACTGCTCCACCAACCTCCTAATAAGATGAATGGCTTCTATAGTCGAATGCCCCGACATGAATCCAAACTGATTCTCAGAGATAGACACACATCTTCTCACCCTTATCTCCACGACTCTTTCCCAAAATTTCATAGTGTGGCTTAGCAGCTTGATACCCCTATAGTTGTTGCAACTCTAGATATCATATTTGTTCTTGTACAAAGGAATCATTGTACTCCACCTCCATTCCTCGGGCATCATCGCCATCTTAAAAATGACATTAAACAACTCTTTCAGCCACTCCAAACCTGCCCTACCTGCACTCTTCCAAAATTCAACTGGGATCTCATTAGGCGTGGTCGCTCGTCCCCTGCGCATCTTGCGAACAACACCCTGAACCTCCTCAACGTTAATATTTTCACAATACCCAAAATCCCGGTACCTACCAGAGTGCTCCAGCTCTCCCAACACAATGTCTCTATCTTTTTTTTTCCGTTCAAGAGTTTATGGAAGTAAGACTGATGCGCGTCCTCCACCAGTACTTTGTCGTCCTCGTCCTTGATGCACCTCCCGTGATCCAAGTTTCGAGCCCTCTTCTCCCTCGCCTTGGCTAGTCTGTACAACTTCTTATCCCCGCCTTTTTCCTCTAGTTCCACATATAGGCGTTCAAAAGCCGTCGTTTTCGCCTCCGTAACCGCTAGCTTTGCCTCTTTCCGCGCCATCTTATATAATTCCCTATTCATCTATTTCTCCGCCTCATTCTTGCTTTCTACCAATTTTGCATACGCCACTTTTTTCACTTCCACCTTCTCTTGAACTTTACCATTCCACCACCATTCCCCTCG
Source organism: Anisodus tanguticus (assembly GCA_034509755.1). Taxonomy (NCBI): domain Eukaryota; kingdom Viridiplantae; phylum Streptophyta; class Magnoliopsida; order Solanales; family Solanaceae; genus Anisodus; species Anisodus tanguticus. The sequence goes on from CM067556.1 coordinate 27,602,830, forward strand.
ATGCCCACCACGACTACCCCGCGAGACCCCTAGAACTTCTCTAGCAACCTCCCGAATGCAACTGGCCGTCTTGTCCCACATACCGGTTGCATCCCCACTACTCCCCCAAGCTCCCTTGTTCATCAACCTCTCCCTCATCTCCTTTGCACTAGCCATGATCAAACTCCCCCATTTGATTCTTAACCTGTCATCCACAACCCTTTTATTCTTCTCTATCTTGATCTCCAAATCCATCACCAACAGCTTATGTCGGGATGTAAGATCCTCCTTCAGAATAATCTTGTAGTCTTTACAAAGACCTTTGTCAACTTTCCTAAGGAGCAAAAAATCTATCTGAGTCTTAGCCACCAAACTACGAAAAGTTACCAAATGCTCCTCCTTCTTCAGGAACCTCGAATTGGCTATCACTATCCCAAAAGCTCTAGTAAACTCCAAAAGTGAGATGCCTCCCCCGTTCCTGTCCCCGAGGCCAAAACCTCCATGCACATCGTCATAACCCCTGGAAGTGTCCCGATATGTCCATTGAAATCCCCTCCTACAAATAACTTCTCAGCGGGTGGTATACCTCCTACCACTTCATCCAAATCTTCCAAAAAATGCCTCTTCTCCTCCTCGTTCAAGCCCGCATGCGGCGAATACACACTAATAATGTTGATAGTGCACCCTCCAACTACCAACTTAATCACCATCATCCTGTCATTGACCCTCCTAACCTCTACCACCTGATCCCTTAGCTCGTTGTCTACCAAAATGCCTACTTCATTCCTATACTTCAACCTACCCGAGAACCATAACTTATATTCAGTTCAACTACCTAAATATCTATTACTTCTAACAATGTCTAATCCTATTCTAATGAACTAACTTATTACTACTAACTAACATTACTAATTAATAATTCTATTTCTAATGAACTAAGCTATTACTACTAACAACGTCCATAACTTTTTTTTTAGGTAAAAGAGAATATTTATTCATTAATCATAACTTAAGAATCATTACACAGAGAAAGAAGTCTAGGCAATATAATGTCTATTTCGTCTCTTTGAAAATTACAAATGACAAAAGCGGGAGAATTTGGGTACATCATCAAGCTACTAAAAATATCTAGCTTACATCCTCTCTTTGCTAATTGATATTGGTCCGCCACTCCATTAGCTTCTCTAAAAAAGTGCTTGATCAATGCCCGTCTTACTTCAATACGAAATAAGTACCTGCAATCATCAGTTAAGTTTTGCTAGGAGCAAGAGTTGTTAGAAAGCATAATGATGAGTTCCTTGCAATCAGTCTCGGTTACTAGTAGAAGTAAATCCCTTTGAATTGAGAATTTTAAGCCATGTACAAGTGCAAAAGCTTCCATGTAGATGTTGGTTGCATAATGAATTCCCATGTTAAAGCCTAGCACCCATTTTTTATTACTGTCTCTAAAGACTCCTCCGATTCCACCTTTACTCGTATTTGAGCGACAAGCATCATCTATGTTGAGCTTGTAATAGCCCGCATATGGCGTCTCTCATTTAATAAAAATGGTACTTCTTATCTTGTTAAACTTGTTCTTATTAGCGATGAACTTGAATTTCATGGCTTTGTTAATTACTTGGCTGATCAATGGTAGTTTATTATCGCTTCGAAAGATGATATTGTTTCTGTAATTCCAGATTTGCCAAAGAATAAAGGGGAGATATCTGGCCATAACTACTAACCTATTATTACTAATCTAACGTTACTAACTAACTATTACTACTAACAATTATTAATCCTATTTCTATTCAACTACCTAAATATCTATTACTCGTAACAATGTCTAATCCTATTTCTAATGAACTAACCTATTACTACTAACTAACATTATTAAATACTAATTCTATTTCTGATGAACTAACGTATTACTACTATCAACGTCATAACTACTAACCTATTACTACTAATCTAACGTTACTAACTAACTATTACTACTAACAATTATTATTCCTGTTTCTATTCAACTACTTAAATATCTATTACTACTAACAATGTCTAATAATATTTCTATTGAACTACCTATCTAATAAAGTGTCGTCTTCTTTTCCTTTTCTAGATGAATTGTACTCCCAATTTAATTTCATACTGGAGCCAAACACTTCTATAAAAAACAAAAACCCATTCTTTCACAGTCTCCATCCTAAACTTCGATACTCCTTCAGAAAGAAGAAAACAAAATTGGATAAATTTCTCAAAAGGTTTTATTTCATGAGGTATATTTTCAGCAATAGATCAACCTAATGCTTGATATTTTGTTTGGATATGTGCGTACACGCAATGCTTTTTGTATTCTTCGACCTTATAATATGGTATAACAGAAGATGACAACCTGAAATTTGCGATGGAAGAAAAGTGCAATAGATAGTTTTACTTTAACGTAATCAATTAATCAACATCTCAATTATTTGATCGAGGTCAACCTCCATCAGTAGAAACCGCTTATTTCACAAAGAATCAAGTCAATACTCATTACACTAAAAACTAATAAATTATACAAAATCAAAACAACAAAAAAAGCACAGATAATAAACCCACGTATTATATATACTATTTTGAAATATTTAAAAAATTATACTTTGATAACTTTTTAAAAAGAAGATATATAATGTAAAAATCTTTTAGCGTAGAACACGTGCAGATCCATTGCTTGGAAAGGAACCCAGGCATCGTTTCGTTCTATCACTTTTAGCTTCAAGTTGGTCTGATTTTAACAGTAGGGCATCAAGAAATTTATTCGATATATATAAGTATCTAAAGAAGGATTACAATCACTAAACCAATATATATATATATATACACACATATATATACATACACATATATATATATATATATATATATATATATTGATTGTAATTCTTTTTTAGATACTTATAACACAATGAGACAATTAAATTAAGGCTCTTTTTTGGTTGCAGCAAACTTAATATCTGAACCAACGGTGCAGATCGAGCTTATTAGTTACTGATTAACAGTAAGTATTTATTGAGAGATTTGTAACTGTTGGGTATTGATATTGGTGAATGTGAAATGATTGGAAAGAAAAGTGGGAGTTGTCCCACATCGGTAGTGGAAAGAAAAGTGGGAGTTCCCTCTTGCTTTATAAAATAAGCATTTGTCCCACATCGGTAGTGGAAAGAAAAGTTCTTCTACTTATAAGTAGAATTACTCATTCTTGTCGGTAAAAGGGTTGAGGGGGCAAGGACCCCTCGCGCTGTCGTCGTCGCTCGCTCGGCTCGGCTCGGCTTCGGCGCTTCGGATTCGGTCAAATGATCTGATTGATTGATAATCTTTTTGGACCAAATTTTCTTTAATTTTTAATTATTTAATTAATCATTATTTAATTAAATTAATTATCCAATCCTACCCGTTAGTGACCCTGACCCGCGACCCGGCCGGATCCGCGTGTCTGACCCGCGACCCGATTTCTTTTCCTTATTTAAATTTCCCACCATTTTCGGTGGTACATTTCGGAGAGGTTGCAAACCTTCGAAACAAGATTTCCATGGCTATAAATTCGTTTGATTCCTCGAATATTACTTACGAATTTTCTCGAACAACACAAACTTCTTTTTCTTCTCGCATAAACAAATTCGTGTGATATACTTTCATTGTTGAGTGGTTCGCCGCTACGGAATTTGGAGTACTACTATTCTGGTAAGATAATCGTTCTATCCTGAGAGGGGATATTCTATCAACCTCGAGTACTGTGAGGGGAATAATTTACTTAAGGACACACTTTGAACTAAGTGGGCTCGATTATATTCTAAAAAATATTTTTATTATTCCAACACTGATTCTGTTCATTTTTCAATTATTATTGTTTAGTGATTTTTGGAATACAGATTAATAACAGTAACTGTTTATGGATAACGATGTCTACCATATAACCTATTTGTCAAGTAAATTTTATTTGAATATTTGTTTCGCAATATACATTGGGTCAGGGATAACCGTTGATGGATATGACAATTAGCTAGACTCTGCACTTTCTAGACGCTGCATACCCTTTTAACCTCTAAATAAATTCACTATTAGAAATAAAAAAAAATTAACCGATATTTAGTGAAAAAATTGTGTTATAAATTCAATTTTCACACCTCATTCCATCTGAACCAGCATACTGAAAAAACATATGGTGGGGAACATGTTTCTATTAACACGCTGAAATTTTTTCTAATTTTTCTGTGTGAAAACACTATTATTTTTTCTTTTTTTACCTATTCAATCAAAATATATGTGTAAATAGCCACTAAACATTTTTTTAGTGGAAAGTTCAGTGAAAAAATAGTGATTTTTAATAGTGTTTTGTGCTTATGACCATGGCTGCTAATTACTACCTCCGTCTCAATTTATATATCGTAATTACTAAAAATAGTTGTTTAAATTATTTATCATTTTAGAGATCGAGGCACAATTAATTATTTTTCACCATTTTACCTTTAGTATAATTTGTCTTTAATGGAGATTAGACATAAATAGAGTAAACATTTATGAAGAGATATTAAAACTTAGATATAAATAAAGATAAAATAGTCAAATACCCTTTCTAATTAATATTTATTAAGGGGTGTGTAAAATAAAAATGTGACAGGTAATTTAATGTACATTAATGACAAAATTCTACTAAGTGTATCATGAGAAAAATAATCAATTGTGACTTGAATTTTTTAAATAAAAAATAATTTGAAACAATTATTTTAATAACCACGAAAGATAATTTGAGATGAAGAGAATAATTATCATCCATTGTCGTACGGCAGAACATGAATTCCTCTGGAGTTTAATAAAGTTTATATCTTTTAGAAGTTAATTATTTCTTGAAATAGAGAATTCCCATCTTGGATAAAAGAATATAACATTTAGGATTTTGAATTCAGTTATGAATCTGTCACTTTTAATTTAAGTACAATATTTTTGGCGGTTTATAAATCAGTCACCATTGCAAATATCTTTGATTTTTCATTTACGAAACAATCCTTACATATTACGAAATTAACAATACAAATATACAATTTTAAAACATAAAGAATATATACTAAAAAGAATATTTATATTAAGTGAATACGATCAAATAGCAATATTTTTTGTATCTTATAAACTAAATAATGCCATATATATTTTCAAATACTATTACCTAACAATTTTATGATTGACACGGAATAACGTGAGACACGTTCATACAAATATTTTTATGATTGACTTGGGATACTGATACGTCTATTAAGGAGCTAAAAATAGAATGAAAAGTTTATTATATTATTCATAATTATTGCTAATTGACTAATGATTGAAATCAATTAAAACTTCCAAAAAAAGTGCAACGAACTAGTTACGTAATAGTTCCAATAATTCACATATTTCCCATAAAAAAGATTAAAGAATGGGGCTTTGGAAAAATGAATTGAAAATTTTGACTAAGGATAAAATAGAAAAAAATGGTAACTTATTTTTTATTTTCTTAATTGAACAAGTAAAATTGAATAACTATTTTTAGTATAATAGACAATAAAAGTAGACGGAGGAGTAGAGATGGCAATGGATCCTGGACCCGGTGGATCCAGATCCGTTTTATAGGATATGGATCTTCAAAATTTGGACCCGACGGATCCGGATCGGATCCAGATCCATTTCTGACGGATCGGATCTGTATCTGGATCTTGTATTTGAGATCCGTATCCGTCCAGATCCGATCCGTGGATCCGCTTTTTATTAAATATATTCATAACCTAGAATGTAATTTTATAAGTATTTTCTTAAAATTGCTAAGCACATTCTTGCAAGTTTAATTCTCAAAACAAGTTTAATTTATCCTCGCGTTAACTCAAAAACCAAAAAATAAAGATGTAACTTCGATAATAAAATCAATGTTATATTAGTGAATGAATAACATCTCCATAGACAAGTAGTTAAAATTATATTTACTTCATTTGTGAAGATTCCAAGCACATGCAAGTTCTGCATTGTGGAAATACTAGTCAGCATTTTCTGCAACTATTGTCATTGTCCAACATTTTCAATTAATAGCTCACAATCAAAATGAGACAACGAACAAAATATCTCGTATGAACATTTCAAAATTAAAACACAGTAAACTGTTAGATAAGTAAAAATCGTTTGTTAGTTTTAAAAAAATTTCTTAGCAAGGTTACATTTTTAGTAAGATAATTTTTTTTACATGTGGATCCATATCCAATCCGTGGACCCGATGGATCCGATGGATCCGGATTTGAATCTGATTTTTATGGACCCGACGAATTTGGATTCGGATCTGGATTCAGGTATGAAAAACGGATCTGGATCTGGATTTAGTAGGATCCGATCCAGATCAGATCCGTTGCCATCCATACGGGGAGGGAATATGCACCATCTCTATTTTACACTTATTAAGAAGAAAAATCAATAAAAATAAATACTAAAATAAAAATATTTGATAAATATAATAAAATTTTCTTTTCTTTTTAAAATTTTATGTCCAATCAAATAATGCACTTAAATTGGACCGAACGTTATATCTACCACCAAAGACACGGACAGCAAAATCCGCATCAAATCACTGCACCACAGCACGTCATTCTCTCACCTCCATGGGTTTCTGACACCACCACCCTGTATTTTTGTCTGTACATATATGTGTGTGTATTCTATAATTTTATAATATATCCTCATTATCTTCATGTGTAGTCTATATAATTTTTTATTTATTTATTTGTTTGTTATTATATAAGTGTGTATCTTGTTTATTGCGAGAGAAATGATAATTCGCTCATTGCGATTCAAAATGGTTGCAATTGGAAAATGTTCATCGATTTATCGGACTTCGCCGGAATTTGACTTTCAGGAGCCATCGTTGGGAAAGTTAGGTTGTTAAAGCTACCGGCGTGTAATTACGGTGGTAAGTCGTTCGGAGAGGTAAAAACGAGCTTCGTAGCGCCTTTAAGAGCAATCGAAGCTTCTAGAACGTCTCAAGTCAATGGAAAAGCTGAAAAATTTCAACGGTCAGGATGTGATTCCTATGACGATTTGCCTACAAATGATTGCAATGGCTTTTCCGGTAGGCTTTTTTTTTTAATAATTATTTTCTTTGTTATGCACATTTTTATGCTTAATAATTCTGATTAGTAGGGAAATACTGTAATTTATAATCTAAATGTTTGCTATTCTGCTCTAAATTAGTTATAAGTTGAATATTTGTTTAGTCAATTTTCATTATTATGAAATTTCTGAATAATGAAAAGTTACTTCTTGAATCATGGAATATTCGTATTTCCATTATACCAACCAAATCCATTCGAAAGATTAGAAATCAACAAAAGAAAAAATAAAAGGACCTATTGAATCGTGACTATATCCGCTATTCTGATATTAAAATTTTATAGTGATGAAATTGGATCATTTTTTTTTCAATTGCATTTTTTTGTTTTGGACTTTGTTGTGCTAATTTAGATTGCTCTGCTGATCTATAATATGATAAATCGATGTGAAAAGTAGACTCCTGGACTCAATATTGTCATTTGTTGTTGTAACAGAATAGAAAGTTCTTTGCTTTGTTGTGAACATGTGGCTTCCTTGGATTTAGGCCACAGTTTTAACCTAATTCAATGCTTCTGATTAATATAAAATTTATCTGACTGTACATGAAAGAGGATGAGGGATAAGAATGTCTTTATGTACACATTATTTCTTTTTTGGATAACCGTGGCATCTGGGCCAGCTTTCGCACACCTTTTCTAATTCACGGGATATGTGCCACCTTCCATTAGCAACAAGTACTAGGTAACTCTGTCCACCATAGCTAGGACAGATGGGAAGAAATCACCAAGTGTTTTGTCTCTGCTCGGGTTTGAACCCTAGACCTTATGGTTCTCAATCCACTTCATTGACCACTAGGACACACCCTTGGGTTATATGACTTCTTAGTTCTTATTTCTAGTTGACGTAATTTTGGCTTCACCAAAATGTAGTTACTAATCTGACAATCATCTAACTAGGTAAAAGTAGACCACAGATGTCTACAATCGGGAATTCGACAAACATCGTCTGGCACAAGTGTTCTGTAGAGAAATGTGACAGAGAGGAGTTGCTTGAACAACGGGGTTGTGTTATATGGGTAACTGGCCTCAGCGGTTCAGGTTAGTTTAAAATGCCGGAAGCCTCTTATTGGCTCTCAAATTTTTCTCTCTCTCTCTCTCTTTCTGTGACTCTCTTGCCTTTCTGCTGATGTTGTTTTCTATCATACCATTGTGTATGTATTGCAATCCATTTCCTAAATTTCTGGGTATTGTTATGATTAGAACTTTTGTCTTGCATCCACCATATCTTTCCTTAATAATGCACAAGAGTAGCAGTTGCTGAGTGATGTATATATCACATGATTACTTAGTAAAAATATAGAAGGAAGAACAACTCGGTCTAGCAGCCCTTCTTGAATTTGTGCTTTTGTAGGGCACTATCCAATGAAGTATGAAATTTTTAACTTAATACTTTTCTTTAAAAGCTAGACGTGGTTTGTATTATTTATGGGATGTTAAGTTGTCCTTCAGAAAAGATGTCAAGCCACCTGCCAAAAGCAGAATAGCTAAAAATTCGTATCAGCAATAAGGCGCTCTACCTACCTTTTTTCTTAGCAGTTTGGTTATTTTATCAAGTTGAGTTGATTGAATTATTATATTAAGAAATGATAAGATAATCTTGGGTGTACTTGCAACATTACCTATATCTTTGAGTCCTATTAGTAGGTCTGCTCGATGAACACCAAATTCTGGTTAAGAGCACAATTGTTATTAGTTTGACTCTGTTCATCACAGAAACCTGGAGGTATAGTGAAAAACTGGAAAAGGGTGTCTCTACTCTGTCAGCCTCAAACAGAGCACTTGATTTCATTTTCAAATGCAGTATCGATCGTACTGCTTAACCGAAATGAACGTTATTTGTCGACAAGCTGTTGCAAAGTACTATATGAGTAGCCTTCATTTGGAAGCACCTAAGAATGGTTGTGGTTGACATTTTAATATGCATAGCTATTTCTTCTCTTGATGTTGATTAATTTCTTGCAATATACTATTACTTAGCCCAGGTACTGCTGTTGTATTCACTACTCTTCTTTCTGATTTTTTCTAAGGACTTTAGTCTATGAGCTTCCTCTCTCTCGCACGCACCTACATGCACACCAACTTTTTCATATATTGAACTTGAATACTTGATTCAGGGAAGAGCAGTCTGGCATGTGCTCTAAGTCGTGGCTTACATGCTAGGGGAAAACTCACCTACATCCTTGATGGTGATAATCTTCGCCATGGTCTGAATCGTGATCTTAGTTTCAGAGCAGAAGATCGAGCAGAAAATATAAGACGGACTGGTTGGCTTCTTTTCTGGTCCATGCTCTGCAAATATTTCCTGAAGCCCTCTCATTTATTCTCTTGGAAAATTAACAATTGCAAATGCTTATATTTAGGGGAGGTAGCAAAGCTTTTTGCGGATGCTGGAGTTATTTGCATTGCCAGTTTGATATCTCCCTACAGGAAGGAGCGAGATGCTTGTCGCGCTTTACTGGCAGAAGGGGATTTCATTGAGGTTTGTGCTAAGAAATGGTTCTTAAAGGATTAGCTTCTCCAGTGAGTGATTGCTGTTTGGCACATATTATTAGCTGATTGAGTTGGATAACTTTTTAGGTGTTCATGGATGTTCCTCTGCATGTATGTGAGGCAAGGGATCCTAAGGGGTTGTACAAACTTGCTCGAGCTGGGAAAATAAAAGGTATTGTCTGTTATGTCGACCTCTCTCTGCGTTGTTTTTGTGAATTAACATTTTGTATCAGAAAACCTTGTAATCTTGATGGATGAGGGTGGTCAGTTGAAAGTCTGAGGTATCCAGGGCAGCTTTATGATTTACTTTCCCCTATCAAGTTGCTGGCTTGAATTCTTTTGGCCCTGCTGCTGCAGGCGACGATCCTTCTTTAGGGACGTCAAATGGGCAAGCTGAACCAAATTTGAGCAGGTTAAGTAGGTTTAGTAAATGAGGCAATATGCCAACATTTTGCTTGGGTTAATTTAGCCTAAACAATGGGTCATATCCAACCCGACCAACTCAACCATTTTTATGCTTCTTTTCTTGTAATTTGTCTACTAAACCAGTCAAACTACAAACAATTTTCTTTTCTTCATAGAGAGAGTTGGATGATCCCAAAACAAACCAACAGAAAAAAATAATTTCTATTTATTGTCAATCTTTTTGTGTGTCAATTTTGCTATCTACGTATAGACACAAACTTTTAGATGGGCTGTTTACCAACCCGCCCAACCTTGGACTAGTTGGGCGAGTTAAACTTGTATGCTCTAAGTTTTAAATTTTTTATTCACCGAAGACTTCACGTTATTTATTAATATTTCACTTTGTACTTCGCAGGTTTTACCGGTATTGATGATCCATACGAACCACCCCTAACGTCTGAGGTAAGATCAAGTGTGTCTTGCTTGCTTAACATGCCCATAAGGGGATTGATTGTGCTCCTAGATTCTGGGATTTCCTTGTTTCAGATTATTAGCATGTTTTAGCTACATGATTTGACCTACTGTATCTAATTTAGTATCAGTCAATATATGCCATTGATAGAGTTGCAATCCTCCTATCTCGAGTTGTCACTTGTCAGTCTCAACTTTCTTTGGATGTACACTTGATTGCTCATGCTTGCTTAAAGAGGATATAATAGCAAATTACTTGTCATCCTCCTCAAAGCTCATGTTACTTGTGGCCTTGTGTCATTTCCAATTTGCAGATAGTTTTACGTCAGAACCAAGGGCTATGTGATTCTCCTAATGATTTGGCCGATACAGTGATCTCGTACTTGGACAAAAAAGGGTACCTGAAAGAATAATTGCTCATGCCTCATCTACAGACATGCAACTTCAATCTGCCCTCCACCATTTTCTGTTGTGTTGGTGAAATAAAATCTTTTCATCATTAGAAAACTGCACCTTTCCTTTGTGTTTAAGCTCATTGTAATTTATGCAAATTGAGTTAATTTCACTCAACTTGCCTACCAATTGTGTTCGATGGGCCACAGTACAGCTTTTTATCGGCATGAACGGGCCATTCCATGGCAAGGATGTTCTTGCTATGTCTGTTGTCTATGAGGAGGCCATGTTTCACACAGTGGGTTTACGTTGGACTCATCCAAGTACTGAAAACCCAAGGTTAGTTCAGGAGTGGTAGGCGTCAGCATAGGTTAAGATCTGATTGTAAAAGGATGCATTACATCCATGTGTAAAGAACACCTTATGCCATTTGATTCAATTTTTCTATTATATGTCTTGCATGTGCCAATATGATTCAGTTCTGTTATATGTCTTTTATTTGCCAATCACTGGTCCATTTTCCTGAAACAGATGAAAGAATTAAACAAGACAATAAAATTGTGTTGTTGCAACTAACCGACTGGCAGGAGTTTATATGGCTGTTCAGCTTCTCCAGTCCATTGTCACCAAGCTGAGAAAGACGGCTAGCATGAATTTTAGTAGGCGTGTCGATAATATAGGCAGTAAATTATTTGAAGTTGAAAATGAAGAAACCGACTTTTTTTTTTTCAATCGAAAAGAACCAAGTCAAAATGGCGCTGGCTGATTGTCATTACTATAGGACATGATTGTGTAATTTTTTTATTCCTATGATAACTATATATATGACCTGATAGTGATTGTGTAAAATAATTATCCGTTAGTGCATAGAAGGAACTTATTTGTGTCGTCCAACGAGAATCACTCTCTTCTTTAAAGAATCTAATGTCCCTGCGATTAAATCCATGAGGTCTTTTACGACATATATTTCTTTAGATATTCAAAGGTATAATTGTAATCAAATATTTTATTTTAAAAATTATATATTAATTTTTAATAAATCAACCAAACATCCAAAGACAAAATTCATACATTATAATCTTTGCATAACTAATTTCTGCATTACTAAATTCTGTATAACTAATTTTTGAATAACTAATACTCTCTTCGTTCACTTTTACTTGTCACGTTTCGCTTATCGAGAATCAAATTACATCAACTTTGACCAACATTGTAAGATGTATTTTTTCATCAAATTAATATGAGAAAAATTGCAACTTACAATATTTTTCGTATAGTTTTTTAATATTAAAATTTGAATTTGAAATATTGAAATAATCTAGTTTAATTTAGCTTTAAAATTTATTTAAATTGATTTTCGATAAACGAAATGTTGACCACTAAAACTGAACGGAGGGATTACATGACAAACAGTGTGATTTAATGAAAATATTGTTTTTGTCTTAAAAACTTTTTCTATTAACGTGCTCCACCTCAAATGATTAAAACTTGGTAACCAAAATATTGCATGTGCAAACTCATTGTTTTGACCAGCACTATTATCCCAATATATCTGTTTCTTTTAACGTGTTCTTTCACGTGTTACTCTCTATTTCACATCGCATGTATTTTCCAAATATCCCCTTGATAACCAATTGAGCTGCCCAAGCGACCACATCATATACATATATACTCATAGTTCGGTTCCAGAGGTGAATAGAGCCGTCTTCTTTTTGGCACATATGAAGAAGGATAAGAAGTTAAATTACATTAAGAAGAAAGAAACCATCAAGAAAAAGACTAGGGAGCTTTCAATCCTCTGTGGCATTAATGGGGAAGTCGATACATGGCCTGAAAATCCTACAGACTTGAATTATTCAATCCTACAAAAAAAAAGTCTAATTAACGGCAAGAAAAAAGTAAAGGCTGAAGAATTTGATAGTGGATGCTTGAAGAACGAAAGTTTGTTGGTGAAGTTGAATTTGAAATTAGAAGCTGTGGAGAAAAGGATTGAATTCTTGAAGATGGTGAATAATGGGAGTGTGGTTGTTGGTGATTTTACTGGTTCATCAAGAGGAAAAGAGGTTGTACGTGCTAATCAAGAAACCCATGATTCGGCTTTTGAATTTTGGGAAAGTACTGTTGCAATTAATGGCGATCAACTGAGAAACAATAGTGCTTATAATCAAGATAACGAATTTGTTATGGCTGATCAAGAATTCTGGGTGGATAGTATTGCAATTAATGGTGATAATAAACAGAGAAATTGTTCTGCTTATGTTCAGGGACAAGGTGTTGATAATTATGGGCATGATGGACAATTAGTGGTAATGCCTAATGAGATGAACATGAACATGAACATGTGGAAGACACTAAACGATTTCGACAATGTGCAGAATTTTGGGTGTGATGATCTTTGGCCAATTGTCACTGGTCCTGAATTTGATATATTGCCACAAGAGGCTACTGATTTTGGTACATTGTTGAATAGTCTACTTGCTAATGATCCCTTCATCGCTCTTGAGCCTAATTATGATTATTCCATTCCCTTTTGTTGATACTTTCTAGGGTTTCTGCCAAATATAACACCCCCCCCCCCCCCCCCGCAGGTTTTAAGTTTACTGGGGGGAGGGGGTTGAGCTTAGGTGATTCTTTTGTATTTTTTGGAAATTCGTTTTTGGAAGAATAAGGGTTTTGCTATGTATTTTTCTGGGTGGAGTTCGGTTGGGGGTACATGTAGGTATCGTTAGTTTTTTTGGGTAAATTAACTGCTCCTTCAGAATTGTTTATTGATAGTTACACTTGGTTGATGCGATTTTTGTGTAAACATAGGTGATTTTACGACTTGTGAGTTTTTTTAATTGAAATCATTGTTCCATCTCAATTAATTTTTGTTTGTTGAATATGATTCCAGCCATTTGACAAAGCAATTTGGTTTATTTTCCCTTTTCCTCTGTTTGCATTTTGTATTGTTTGCGAACTAGGAAAATAAATAGAGAAGTGCCACTAGAAACCAACCAACTATGAAAACTAGGTACTCTTCCAGAATCCAGAGCCAAAGGTACCACCACCACTTGCATATGCAATAAGGACAAGGCGAAAGTACCCCGGGCATAGCTGGATGTCAAATGAGGGTAACTTAAAATCAAGTTGGAGGCCTGCAGCGTGAGTTTGAACTCTTATAGGAGCAATTTGCTCTCTTCTGAGGCAGAATCTTGTAGGCAATATCAATTGTTCTGTTCTCAAATCCTGGTCATTCAGGCACATCCCGAGGTTCACTGATAGTAATGTTGAGGGATTAAGACTACTATCTCTTGGAATAATCTAACTTAAGCCGAGAAGGTGAATATCAAAATTTAAAAAAAAACCAAGGACGAGGCGAAATTTACAACTAATTGACTGTTACAGCTGAACTAAGCCAACATAGCTCAACCTACCGCACAGTAGCATCAACCACAAGGCTGACGTGATCCTGCAAATTATGTCCAGCGCTGTGACAAATGTACACGCTATAATTTCATATCAACTTCAAAAGAGATCCACTAAAAAATACTAACTACAAATTTATCACTCAAGAAACCCCAGGAATATAAACTGCATTTGCTTTTCAAAGCCAAAAAGCCGTATAAAGCGCTCCTTTCAGACATGATTTCTAATTCACTGCATTTGTTCCTACTTGCGGAAAACTCCTTACAAAGGTGTAGCACATCCAATTTACAGATCCCAAATGAGTTGACAAATGACAATAAAATAAATTAGATATCAAAAGGAAAAGGAAAAGAAAAAATTAGTCAGTGTACAGTGATGTCACTTTTACTTTCCACTCCTATTTGAGTATTCTTTGTGAAGGGGAAAGTCCCGAAGGCGAAACTCCAACATGTATCAGAGGCTCCTTGATCAGGTGTGATATAAATCAAGGGATATGAGTGAGTGACAGCCCTGTAAGGGAGAGGACCAACGGGACACAAATCCAGCAACAGCCCTTGCAATATTTCAGCAAAGACTGTCACCACACAGATTCAAACCCGCGACGTCGGAGTGATTGTACCCCAATCACCTTGCCACTTATCAACTCGCCTGTACCCTGAGGGCTTTACTTGAGTATTCTTCTACTGATAGATTTGCTGACTCTAATATAATAATATAAACAAGTCAAAATGGTGCGGGCTTGCCAGTTTTTGGCCTAATTAATGTTTAGCCATCATTTTAAATATACAGGAAAAATAAACAAGTTCTCCATTAAAATAAGTGGGAAAAGACTTTTCTACTTTGTGCTCTTCATCTTCTTGATTAGACCTGAAACATATTTACGAAAAGAGTGCCTGATTCAAAGCTCTTTCATGTCCGTAAGCTTAAATGTAATAGGATACTTCTCTTTTTTCCTATTGGTCACAGAAGTGCAGGAAAGAAGATGAACTACTTCTCAACCTCAGGCCACAAATTTGAACTACAACTCTACAAGACACTGTACTAAACTCCACTCCAGTTAACTGTCATGGAGTTCCACTTATATAAGTTTAAAGCGTTTCACTTCTATTGATTCGAACTCCGCAACATTCTCTAGGAGTTTCATGTGTATATATAGGTTCGAAGAGTTTCACTTCTATGAGTTCGAACTTCAGAACACTTGTATAAGTTTAAATTTTAGAACACTATTCTAGAGTTTCAATTTTATAAGTTCCAAATTAGAACACTGTCCTAGAATTGCTAAATTAAACTTGAGGATAACGTCTTCACGATAACATCAAAGAGTACAATCTACAAGTGAAACTTTAGGACAATTACGTATTTACCTCCTAGGACTCTAGTTGGATTACATGATACCTGTTAAACTACCTTAATAATATAGGAAAACATTGAACTATTAGTACATATAACTTATTTTAAAAAAAAAAACTAAAGTTAGTGCACATAAATTATACTCCCAAATATCACAAAATAAAAAAGAAGCCAAAGTTGGAAATTCTACCGATTTATGACCAATCATAACCTGACATCATAAGCACACGCGTGGATTTCACTTGTCGGATTAACGTTAGTCCACTACCGTCCAGTAATCATCTGCAAAATCACACCCTCCGCCAACCAATTTTAAATTTCATTGGTCGTGACTCTCACGCACGATTCTTCGCGAGTGTTGTCCCTTATAACAACTTTATGATATAAATATTGGTCCACGTACTCATCATACAGCAAACTATAGTTGCTAATCCCTATGGCTATTTCGTAATTCCATTTAATTCTAAGGGCAAATTCTACCATAATCATTTCATTCCCATAGCCAATAGTATATGATTGAGAATTTTTTTGTTATGCAGATACGATAAACAGTAGCCAGGAAAACCAAAGTTTCCTGAATATTTACATACCCATGGGTCTCTGGGAAGCTTTTCTCAATTGGCTACGAAGGTAATATTATTTTTTTACTTTCATATAAAGCAAACTGGATATTTAAAGCTTCGTATAGTCTACCTTAACTAGTTGGTTATTTTGCGAGCTTTAGGTTGAGTTTTGATAGTTAATTGAAGCAAATTCATGGAGCTGAATTTTGTTGTCAATTTATATGCTTATATTAAATTGGCAATGAATTGGTTCTGTTGTGGTTTTCCGTCTTCGTTTTGTTTATAATTATGTATTTTGATAATTTGCTGTGTAATCAGTTTAAATGTAGATTATGAGTGTTTGTGTTCTCCATGTGTTATGATTGATCTATTTAGAATTTGAATGAGATGAGCTGTGGATTTTTTTTTTTTTTTGTGGTAGCAGGATCAGCACTAAGTAATTATTTTTGTTTCATGATGAGATGTTTAATTAGGACCTTTTAGGTTAATGAGTTTCTTTTTTGTTTGTTCCATAATGAGTTGTGTGGGATCGTTTGGTTGCTGGCTAGAAAGGAAATTATTCATGATTAGAATTAGCATAGTTAATACCATGGTTGGTAGCTTTTAGTTGCTTCGTATAAAATTCACCACACCAAGTATGGGATTTAGTTATCATTTTACAATCATACATAACTAAATCATGTATGAGTTATGAGTTATTTTATGTTATAATTTTATGGAGGGTAAAATATGGAATAACTAATACGTGAATAATTAACCATGCATAACTCTAACCAGCAACCAAACGACCCCTAGTTGTTAGTGAATCCTATAAGGTCAACGAGTCTTTGATTTGCTAGGTTTTCATTTTATTCAGAAATTTTGGTAATAATGATCATTTAAGGATATGCCTGTTGTATCATACAAATTTCCTATCACTGATATTGTTGACATGAGAAAGATGGACAAAGAGCTATATAGTGGAAAGAAATTGGAATAGGAGATCAAGAAAAAGTTATTATTCCGTTTCTCAACTGTTCGATGCATGAACAAGAGATCAGATTTCTGGCCAAAACATTAACCATGTGTAGAAGCATGGATTTTTCAACTCTGAAAGAGTTACAGAGGGTGCATTGGATTTCCTTAAACGAAAAAATAGGACCACCTTAAGAAGGAATCTGCATACTGATCCTCCTATTGTACTCAATTGCTATCCACCGAAAAAGAAGGAACCTAAAACATGTGATGTGGTTCAGAATACTTGTTTAACCTTTCACTAGAAGTGAACTCCTAACCAATACTAGTGAATTGGCAGTAGTTGAGTTCATTTGACTTATTGCCCTTGGATGTTAAGAATTTCTAAGTTCTGGTCTAAGTTGGGAACATGTCTTCTGCACCCCAAAGATATCCGACGAGCTGGAAGTAGTGTTTCTATGCCTTAGATAGTCTCATTCTGATGCTTCTTTTTAATCCATCGCTGACAAGAACTTTATTCTTTTGGAATCATATCGTGTTAATTTATTTATGTTCCAGATTCAATAGTATTATCCTAATTCTTCACCTTTATTGTAAATTCTTCTACACAGGTTGTGGTTCTTAAATTTAGGCTTTTGTTACTCAATGTATGTGGCACTCTGACTTCTTGAGGGTTGTTTCTGTAGCCAGATTATTGAATGGTCATCAAGACTGTCTCTTGTTAGAAACACAATCTATAGGTGTTTAGTACAAGATTTTCTATCACATGACCGTATGGTTGGGACAAACCTTTTTCTAGTTTTAAAAAGGTCTAGATACTGAAAGATGGAAACAATATGTCAAGAGAATTGTCAGTGGTCCCTTATTCCTTTTGTACATTTTGGCAGTTGAGAGTTCTTTTTGAGCTTCCATCTTATGCACTCTGAACGTCCAACGAAGCTCAGGAGTCAGGAGGGTTGGATTGGAAGATGAGTCCCACCAATGGACTAATTATTGCTTTTATTTTGTTTATCCTCCTTCCTCATTTCATTAATTGTATACAGAGTGTGCTGTGTATAAAACCAATTATTTTCTATTGGTGTTTGTATACTTTTGTTGCGTAGTTATTACTTCGATTTGAATATTCACTTTAGAGATAGACAAACGAACCTTGCGATTATCTTGATTCTGAGCTGGTGTAGTATTGTAAAACTTGTTGGAGTTTCATGTTGCATTCACACTTGTACAGCTCTGGTATGATTCCTCATATCAGCTCATCAAAACTTTTTCATTCTGCAGCCTCTTCTTTAAACAGGAAATGGAGCTTTCTTTAATAGGGCTGCAAAATGCGGGGAAAACTTCACTTGTAAATGTTATTGCTGTGAGTAGATAACTAACATCCTTTCTAGTATCAGCTTTTACATTTACCATTTACTTTTATGTCCATATGATGTGATATCTTACTAAATTTGCTCCACTTTTGGCATTCGTAGACTGGTGGATATAGTGAAGATATGATACCGACAGTAAGTTCTACTATCTTTTAGTAGTATGTGATACCACTTTCAAGTTACTAGGTTCTTCGATAATAATATGAGAGTTATTGGATATTCAGGTGGGATTTAACATGCGGAAAGTGACTAAAGGTAATGTCACTATAAAATTGTGGGACCTTGGAGGTCAACCCAGATTCCGAAGTATGTGGGAAAGATACTGTCGTGCAGTTTCAGCTATAGTGTATGCATCTATTCTCTTGCTTTTTCAGTTTCTTTATGTTGAAGCTGCATTACTTACCAGACTGAACTTCAACAGATAGAAGTAAATGAATTCACTTATATTCCAGATTGCTTATATCAGCTAATATACTTCACCTTGTCTAATATGGGCTTCATTCTTATGCATGGTATCATAATACTTTTGGAAGTCATAGGTAGGAGGTCTTTTTAGTATTGGACGGACTTTAGTTTTGAGATAATTACTCACTGATACCCATCGGGCATCTAGATTTCCAATTCTCCATTACTTACCCGCCTAGCCCATCCTAATCACTTCACCCCTTGCTTCGCTTCTGCGTACTTTCTGCCTTCAGCGTCACCTTCACCGACGACATCACAGGTAAGGCTCCCCCTCCCCTCTTCTCTCCTTCCTTTCTTTCTTTCTCTTTCTTTTCTCTCTCTCCCTCCCTCTCCCAGTCTCTCTTTCCCTTTCTACCCCTTTCTTCTTTTCTTAGAGATTTTGGGGCTGTTTTCTCTCTCTCTCTCTCTCACTTTCCCCTCAAATATTCTGCATCCTCTTGCATTGTTCCAGATGCTGCTTTGCTATTAAAGTTTAGGATTTCTCTTTCATTTCTCAATTGAAATCTTCCATTTTGGTATTTCTGTTTCATTGCTTGAGGGACAGCAGAGTCATCGAAGAAAAACGACGGAGCTAACAAGGGAAGAGAGAAGAGGTCCTGGAGGATGACAGAGTTGAGGAGGAGCAAATTGGAGATCAATGACAGCGAGAAGTAGAGTTTTCAAAAGAGGGAACATTAAGAAACTACAATGTTTATATATTGTTATACAAAGCATATATATTATTTATACATTATATATATAGTGTATAAGAATGTATATGTAAAGTTACAAAAAATTGAGCAATTTATATATAGTTCTACATTACATATACATTATCTATACACTAATGATACATCGGGCTACATGGTTGTAAACCAGATGTGGGCTATATATATGGGTTATTTCCCCTTTAGTTTTATCCAACCATCATTTGATAAGGAAAAGTTGTAGCTCAGATTATGGGGCTTTTGATGGATCAATTTATACACAGCATGGGTTTGTTTGTAGAGTTTCTTGCTTTTCAGCCTTTTAAATTTCTAAAGGAACTGCTAATCACGGACTTCATGAGGGGTTTTACAATTTTTTCATAGATTTAAAACACTTCGGAAGATGCAATGTTATACTAAAGGCTTGAGTATTGGGTTTCTGAATTCTTTAATTTCCTTCTCTACAGGTATGTTGTTGATGCTGCTGATCATGATAACCTTAGCATTTCCGAAAGTGAACTCCATGACCTGCTGAACAAGCCATCATTGAGTGGTATTCCGTTGTTGGTATTGGGGAACAAGATTGACAAGCCTGGAGCCCTGTCCAAGCAGGCTTTGACTGATGAGATGTAAGCAATCAAGATTTCATGAGTATGCTTTGTCTTAGTTTGCATTTGGGTTGATTCAAGACCTCCCAAGTACATATCTTTCCCCCTTATTGGAAATGAAGTAATCAAGTAAAACAAAGGGCATACATATATTTATCTATGTGGAGTCTTTTAAGAAATTGTTTTGTTGTGCAGGGGATTGAAATCTATAACTGACAGAGAGGTGTGCTGCTATATGATCTCATGCAAAAATTCTACCAATATTGACTCAGTTATTGATTGGCTTGTTAAGCACTCAAAATCAAAGAGTTAAAGGATGGTAACCTTTCTTCTACTGATTTTGTATGTTAAATTTGTGAGGCTATTGGTTCCTTCTGCTGGTTTCTCTTGTAATGTAAATTGAATTATCTTGCCGATTTTAAGAGCTGTGCCATTTATTTTTCTTTCTGATCGTTTGCCGATTGAATTATCTTGTAGATTCCGTAATGTTTCTTGCACTGAAACATCATGGGTTAGGATAATTGAACAAACAAAAAAAGAAAGAAAAAGATGTGTAATTCCCCTTGTCTTCTTCTACTTTTGACGAAATGCTCCTTGTCCAGTACTCATTCTATGTTTCACATGCAAAAGAGTTGCGCCCGATAATTTGTGGATGAAACCATGTGCCAATTGAGGTGCACAGATGAATTCCGCTTACCAATAATTCTTAGCAGTATGTCAACATATGAATAATCCAGCAATATCAATGTGTAGCCCCAAATCACAACAAAATCGTTCATTTCTTGGCTCGTAGGTTCATCAAAATTACGCGGATCAACAGATATTGTACTTAGCTCATTTTGTACAGCCACTTCGAACCAAAAACAGAATAGTATACTCCCTTTGTGCCAATTTATGTGACACCATTTTCTTTTAATCTGTCCTTAAAAAGAATGTCACCTTTCTATATTTAAAAATAATTTAACTTTATATGATGATTTATAGCCACACAAATATTTAAAACTTATTTTGGACCACAAATTTCAAAAGTTTCCCTTTCTTAAACTTCGTGCAAGTCAAATGGTGACACATAAATTGAGACGGAGGGAATAGGAAAAAAAGGTCACTGATTTTTAAAGGATATACAAATTGCTAGTCAACAACACCAAAAAAAGTACTTCTAAACTCTTGCCTATAAACTTCAAAGATCTCAAGCAATGAACAAAAATCTCCACATTTACAACTCTATCCACATATCAACAATGAATTGCCAACTGTACTGAAGATGAAAACCCTAGTGCTGGATCCAGATAATGTCATCTGCATAAACAAGGAAAGACTTGTAAATAAATGATATCCTAAAAGCAACTTAATTAAGGTTTTACTGTACAGCAATCAAGCAACCATTGGTTGTAATACGACATATGACGGAACTTTTTGGTAAAGACAACATACTGAGAAAATTCCAAAGTAGATAAACAAAATTCAGAACCTACAGAAGTGAACACATTATCCCACTACCTTGTATTGAAGAAATACCAGTATTTCAGAGGGCTGATAGCATTCCAACCTCCAAATTAAGCAAATGTGATTGACTATTAACCTGATGTGCGCTAGTAGCACTTCAAGCAGTATACCAGAATTCTATATTGAAAACTCACAGAAACTTCATGAAATTGCCTATCCACTATGCATTCGGGACCTATACTATAATACTGAATGATGAGTCGATGTCTAATTTGAGCATATATGAATCTAGCAAGTTAGCCCTCATAGAAAAACATTGGATAACAATATGATTTTATAAAATCTGAAAGTAAATCCACCATTCCACCTTTCTTTTACATCCAACTCTTAGGATTTAGCAAATTGATTATCAGCATTACTCATATTTCCAACTGTTAAACTTAATTTGCATTAATTAATGGGCATGTGGGAGAGCATCAATTTAAGCAACTATGAGAAAAGTGAAAGCGCATACCAAAAGGATACATACTTTTCTTTCTCTAACACTGAAATAATAAAAATCTACGATAACATAATAAAAAGTTTTCTTGTAAATTATGCTTGTAGGTCTTAATAGCAAATCCCCAGTTCTTCTCCACTCCATGTATTAGAAATTTCATATATAAATAATTAAAAGAAGGCATTGAAAACCACAGTACCAAGGGATATATGAAATGGAAAAAATATCACAGGATCTATACATAAGGCGGCCATGGAATACTAGAAGGATGTATCTATTATAATTGTCTGGGATCTTTCGGTCCAGAGGCATTAATCTAAATATGATTTTTAGATGGATCTACACTCAGTCGTAAGATACTGGAATCACTTTATCTCTAAAATATGGCAATTCTTCTAATGCTTATGGCACTAGCTGCTCTAGAAAATATAGGTGACACACTGTCACCAACTCATATTAGGTAGACTACCTGTCTTTACAACTTATAGTTTCTAGAGAAGCAAGACTCTGAAAAAGCATTAGAATGAAAAGTGTTGAAAGCAACATAAGAGTTTTAAGAAGGGACACATGTTACATATGATATGTGTGGAATTTGCACCAAATATTTTACAAAATGGAATATTTTTATTGATGTTCAATGTGTTCTCAAAATTTTAATATTTCTGACGATAAATAACTTTTTCTTCGTCAACGATATTTTAGCAGTTAGAGAATCACATGCATAGCATCACTTGATAATTCAACATTTTAGAGAATTAATGGCTCATGGCTCATTGTGGCGTTAGAAAAAGTCTGTCAGCAACAACCACAATAAGTTTGACTTTTTTTTAGTTAAAAGAGGTACACCACACCACAATAAGTTAACTCTTAAAAAATTAGCTTACCAGACACGGATAGTGTGATGCTGCAATGCCTTCGATGCAACTTCAGCAAAGCACTCTGCCGCCTCTGCCTCTGCTTCATACTCCTCTGCAATCCTTGCTGCCTGTTCCGCATCAGCAATGGCAGCTTCAGCCTCTGCAACTGCTAGTGCAGCGGCTGCAGCAGCCTCCTCTGCACTCATGCTCTTCATTTGCTCCAAGTCCGCATCAATCTGTGCTTTAGTCAGTATTCTAGTTCCATTCTTTTCTGCTATAGTAGAATCATGTTTTCTGCCCGTAAGCAAAGAGAAAGGGCCTCCCTTTGCATCAGATGATACTCTACTCGGTGCAATCCTGTACTGATGCTTTACCTATCAATGTGGATGGAGGTGTCAAGATCCAAGGTTAAGGAACAGACAGGTTTATCTATAATTGGGCTGTCCACTCACAGGTTGTCTGATCCTCTATAAGAAAGAACATAAAAGAACTGAACAAAAGTAAAGTTAAATTCACACAATAAACGTTTGCAATTGCATATCAACTGAAGAATCTTACTCCGCAACCAACATCTGTGCTTCCAAGTATTCAATTTTTTGAGCATTCTTTATAAAAACTCTAACCAATGTAGCCAAGACCTCAGTATGAGCTTTCATTTTCTGGAATTCCAGAATACACATTATGATTCAGGAGAGGGTCCATAATTGAATGAGAATAGCATGGCATGGCCAACCAAAAAGAATAGATTCAGACATTTCATTCTCTTGTTGCCTTACCCCCACTTAGGCATGGTGTGGTACTACAAATGAAGCTTGTCAAAGTAGAAGCATGATTATCCATTCTTGACAAGATAGATACAACATCGCTTCCTTAAGTAAAATTGATCCTAACCAATATTCTTCATGATGCCATCAAGGAACACTTCCACCTTTTAGTTACAGATTTGTAGAGTGTGATGAGACTTACATCTCTGGGGCATGATAATCTGATATCCACCAACTCCCATCCCACACAGCAACAGAAAATAGGAGCCAAATATTGACAACAAAAAGAGCACAATAAGGACAATAATATATATGACACAGTTTATCTTAATTCTCCTCAGTAATCAGTAATCACTAACCATGATCTACTGATGTTAATGCTATATTAACGTGGAACAGGCAGTACACGTCTTTTACATGCAGCCAATGCATCCTCATGAACATAAAGAAGGGGTAGAGTGACTCTACATCATTTCTCAGGTTTATTACCTTTATCAGTCTTCCTTTTTCGGTCAACACCTTCAAATTTGCTGCCAACAGTCTTTCAAAGTTTGGAGGCTCCATATACTGCTCCTATAAACCAGAAAAAACAATTATTGAGTTATAGGCATCTAAAAGTAATGAAAGGAATATACCAGCATTTACAAGGTCCATACACTTGAATCATCTAAGTTAAACAAAGAGTAAAATCAATAAGGGTAAAGCAAACCCTTTTTTGGATAAAATACTATAAACTGCACTTAAAAGTAAAAAGATACCTTGCCCAAGTGAGCAACTTCAACCTTTATAAGCAAATCCCATCTTAACCTCTCAAAAAGAAGCATAAGCATGCTCACTTACATTAGTCTATGTCGAAAACACAAAAGAGTACCAGTGTATGATGGGAATTTTGATTAGAATTAAAAACGTGGGGAAGAACAGTTACCACTACCTATTCCCAGCGACCTTTTGGCCAATGACCAAGTTGTACTGGGTCACATAACCTTTCCCTAGTACTTCTTTCAAGTTTCCACCCTTTTTCGCTTCTATTTGAGACTTCTTACATAGTTCTCGGGTGCTCAGGTTTGTGGATGCAGCATCAAAAGGCATTGCCAACTAGTGAAAAGCTAAGTTACCGAAATTCCAGCATAATTATCAGCCTCAGAGATTCAAACAGCACAGGCATGTTTAACTCCTAGCAAGTCTTGGCTCCTATGTAAATCAGCAACTAAGATACAGACAGAACATGCATGTTTAACTTCTAGTAGATTGTTAAAATATCATAAAGGATTTGTAGTAGGTACCTAATCATGCAAAACCTGTTTGACACTGGGAGTGCCAAGGGAAAGAGTCTCGCTACAAGAAGGCAGAAAGGCAACTCATATTTATTCTTTTGTTTTCTTGAAAAATCAAGAAACAATTTTGACTTGTTTATCTGCTTGATTCAAAATGCCTCATCTTTTTAGAGTTCTTTAAAAAGAATATAGTAAGGGTCTGTCTTCTCATGCTTTTGTGTTTGAGGAGGCAGATTTTGGCTTGAAGAAAAAAATAAAATTAATAAAATTGTCTTGGAAATGCTTAACTAGGCAGAACTTAAAGGCATATACACGTAGTTATCCCCCCAAAGTTGACAATTTAGTTTAAACAGAAGGTGACTCCAATGGCGATTGGTACTGCTACTTAGGAGAATAAAACATGTCAAGAAAATTGACCTTGATCTAACTCAACCAAAAGTAATTAAGTAGGGATTGTCTAAAATCTAATAAGGAGATAACAAAACATTCCGTCACCCCATTTGGGACACTCTAACAAACCCCTCCCTCTCCCTGCCGCTGGGGTACGCCCAAGACTAGCCATTTGGAATGTGGACAACATATCATGGGGATTCAGAATTGTATACACCAAAATTAGATATGGATGTCCTTGGGCCTAACTGAACCATTTAAGAAAACAATTCTTTCCCTCAACCAATGTGGAACAATCTTTTTTTTTTTATCAAGTAAATGTATTTTCATTCATAAACATGGCCAAGCCGGCTGTATACAAGGGGTATACCAATCTACAAAATATGATTCTCTACAAACTCTGCCCAATCATCTATACAAACAGGGACTTTCTGTTTACCCCAAAAGAAAATGAGGAACAATCTTACGACATAGTGGCTAAAAAAAAGTTAACTAAATCTTCAACAAAAAAAAATTAACTCCCTTTAATCGGACTTACTTATATCAAACATGCTCAAAATAGGAGGAAATTACCTCTATGTAAGAAGAAATTGCATTCCGACTAGATCCACGTGGTTCCTTCAATTTGGCTATTGCCTCCAGTATATGATCATCTAATCTACAACCAATGAACAAGCAACACAAGTTCGGTACATTGTAATGTAAAAGGCAAGTCCCAAAGTGTTAAGCATTTTTGAGAAGGGAAAAAACAGGCAACCGTAGAACTAAATTACCTGAATTCCAAACTTGTTATTACAGTTTCAAATTTTGACAAAAAGATAAAACGGAAAAGGGTCATATATACACCTGTACTACCTGAAAATAGTTGTACCTACCCTTCATTATACTCGATGGTATCTACCCCTACCGTTAGCCTTTTTGATATTTCTACCACCCAATCTAACGGCCCCTTTTGCCCCTACACGTGGCCTCATCTTAACACCCCGCTTCTTTTTCTTTTTTATTTAATTCTAATTTACCATTTAAAAAACACATATCAAAACAAAAAATTGAAAATCGGTATGTCAAAATATTTTCATCCTTGTTGAGTGTCCTGTTCCAATATTTGGAGTTGAAAATCTGAAGTTGTTGGCTATTTGACATTGAATTCGTTTGGTGTTGTATATCTGATTTGGTGATAAACCTTTTGAGTTCTACTATTGTATTTTTGAATATGAAAATGGTGGCTGGAAAAAAAATCAAAATGGTGAAAAAATTTGTTGGGATCAATTGTAAACTGATAGTTGGATCTGAAAATCGTGATTGAAGCTTGTCTTGGGTAGCTGGAAGGTGAAGAAAGAAGCAGAAACTCTATGGACAGCCATTAATGAAGCTTGAAGCTTCAAGCTTCAAGTTCAAGTTTTGGGTTTCCGCAAACGAGCTCGTTTCGAGTGAATGTTATTGCAAAAGACCGGTTACATCTTGGAGAGTTAATATCTGAAATTTGGGATAATTTGGTGAGGAACTCGGTGGGTTTTTGGGTGAATTTCAGCTGCAAATTAGTTGGAGAAGAAGAAGAATGTTGAATTTAAAAAATAATCACATTTTTCAGAAACAACCCCTTTCTGGTGCGGGTTAAAACAATTTTTAATGGTAAATTAGAATTAAATTAAAAAGAAAAAGGATTGGGGTGTTAAGATGAGGCCACATGTCTGGGCGAAAGGGGTCGTTAGATTGGGGGGTAGAAATATTAAAAAGGCTAACGGTAGGGGTAGATACCATCGAATAGTATAACAGAGGATAGGTACAACTATTTTCAGGTAGTACAGGGGCATATATGCCCTTTTCTGAAGATATAAATCAATCCAATATTAAAAAGCTATATTTCATAGTTGGTGACAACATCTATTCAAAGACTTAATAAGCTTTTAAAAGAATTAAAAATAGAGTGCAACAAAAACAAGTTAGTGGGAAGAGGGCAAGCAATCTAACCCACATTTGCAGAGAACACAAAAAGGAGATAATCTAAGCCAAGCTGTCTATGTTACAATGAAACAGCATTATTCTTACATGAAGACTTACTCCAACAATTTTATATGAAACTTCCAATGAAACAAATCAATCAACTACACCGCAATCCCAAATTAGTTGGGTCCGTTATATGAATCCTCTATCCACTGCACTCTATTCAAGTCATATTCAGAAAATTCATCATCGCTAATTTATTTACTGGTTGTCAACCTACCAAAACCGACATCCTTTATCCGAGCTTGACAATGTTTATGCTATGTTTAAAATTACACAGATAGAGTTTGCAACCACACAACTGACAAACAAAAGAGCATCAAATATAAACAAAAACTTCAGACTCTATGGTACAACAACAGAAGATGCTTCAGCTTTGTTAGAATAGGAATATGAATAGGATTTGTATATAGTATCATACATGGAAAAGGATTGAGATGTAGTGTCTACAAATAAGGCTTAATATAATAATGTAGATATAACAATTCAATAATAGTATTTTCTCACATGGTATCAGAACATTAGTGAGAAACACCCGAGAAAGAAAATTCAGTCAACTCAATCGCCAAGTGTCATTCCGGCGTCCTTCTAGGGCTGATTTGCGTCATCTCCTGTTGTGAGTGTTGTGCGAAAACCAACACCACCACAAGGTCCCCACCCTCTGGCGACCAAACCCAATAAACCGCACAGACAGAGGACCGGTCACGCGCTCTCACGCGCCACCTGAATTTCTGGCGCCGGCGGTGAGTCTGATCCACGCGCCGGAGCATGAGCCTTTTCCGGTCGCTCTTTTTTGCTGATTCTTTT
Source organism: Anisodus tanguticus (assembly GCA_034509755.1). NCBI lineage: Eukaryota > Viridiplantae > Streptophyta > Magnoliopsida > Solanales > Solanaceae > Anisodus > Anisodus tanguticus. Next base: position 27,631,149 of record CM067556.1, read on the forward strand.
TCTGGTAAGGCCGGCCAAGCATTCCGAACCTAAGCCAGTAATTATTTCCATATTTCGATCACCGGAATTAGGGTTCTGGCAACTCTAGCACTTTTCCGCGATTTCGAGCGGATTCTTGACCACTTTTCGGCAGTTTTCTATCACCTATGGGACTCGACTCCTCAAACCGAGTCTACTCATCCGGGTTGCATCACTTCACGCGACTTTATCTATTTTCCGGCGAGGTTTCCAGATTCGGGCGACTGTCCGCTTTTGCAGTCTAGTTTTCAGCACATGTCTCTCAGTTTTGACATTCGTAATTTCAAAAATATGGGAGTTGGACTTGATGAAAATTCAAGATCTATGATTACTTCAAACCCCCTTATGAGGAGATCAAAAATTCAAACTTCTCATTAATCTCATGTTCCGCTGTGTTTTTGGGGCGATGCAGTCCTCACGTCTTGCCATTTAATTAATCGAATGCCCTCATCTTCTATTCAGAATCAGATTTCATATTCCATAGTATATTCTCAGCCATCTCTATACTCTCTTTCTCCTCGTGTTTTTGGGAGCACATGTTTTGCGCATAACCTAGCTCTGGAGACGGATAAATTAGCCCCTCGCTCTATTAAGTGTGTCTTTCATGGTTATTTTCGGATTAAAAAGGGTATCGTTGCTTCTCACCTGATCTCCATCGATATCTTATCTCTGCCGATGTCAGATTTTTTGAGTCTCAATCTTACTTTAGGTCTCCTTTTGATCATCCTGATATCTCTGAGGTCTTACCTATACCTCAGATTTTACCTACACCGACCTTTGAGGAATCTATAGTTACTTCTATATCTCCAGTCACAGTGTCACCACTACTGACGCGTCCAACATCAAACCCAACATCATGTCTAGATGATTCATGTCATGCGTCGGATCCTGCACCTATTGCGGATTTGCCTCCTTCTGATCAGTCGATTGCACTTCGCAAAAGTAAACGGTCCACTCGTAATACTAACCCACATTATACCCTTTTAAGTTATCATCGTCTATAATCATCTTTGTCCTCTGTCCCCATTCCTAAGTCTAAAGGTGAAGCCCTTTCTCATTTGGGATGCGATAGGCTATGATTGATAAAATGTCTACTTTACACACGAGTGGTACTTAGGAGTTTGTTCCTCTTCCTTCAGGTAAATCTACTGTTGATTGTCGTAGGGTAAATTTAGGCAGTCAAAATTGATCGGGACAACCAAGTTAATCGGCTTAAGACTCGCCTTGTTGCAAAGGGGTATACATAGATGTTTGAGCTTGATTACAATGATACTTTCTCTCTCATGACTAAAATAGCATTTGTCCGTCTTTTTTTTATCCCTGGATGTTGTCCGTCATTGGCCTCTTTATCAGTTGGACATTAAAATGATTTTCTCCACGGTGATCTTGAAGAGGAAGTTTATATGGAGCAACCACCTGATTTTGTTACTTAGAGGGAGTCTAATCTAGTGTGTCGATTACGTCGGTCACTTTAAGATCTGAAATAGTCTTCTCGAACCTGATTTGGTAAATTCAAGACGGTAATTCAGGAGTTTAGCATGACTCATAGTGAAGCAGATCATTCTGTGTTTTATCGACATTCTGCTCCAGATATGAGTATTTATTTGGTGGTTTATGTTTATGATATCGTTATAACTGTCAATGATCAAGATGGTATCACTAGTTTAAAGCAACATCTTTTTCAGCATTTTCAGACTAGAGATCTTGGCAGACTGAAGTATTTTTTAGGTACTGAGGTTGCCCAATCCACGTCAAGTATTGTTATTTCGTAACACAAGTATGCCTTAGGCATTCTTGAGGAGACATGAATGATGGGATGTAGACCTATTGACACTCCTATGGATCCGAATGCTAAAATTTGAGACTTTTTCGATAAAGGAAAGGTCCACAAAAAAATAGGTTATAATAACGATGGTCCACAGATCTTAACACGGGGGATGTCCATAATCACTATGAATAATGTCAAACGACATCAAAGTACTAGAAGTAGAGGCAAAAAATGGTAATCTAGCATGTTTCCCTAACGGACAAGAAGGACAAAGTGGAGTACTATGCGTACCCTTACAAGAAATAAAATTATTTTTATGCAAAGAAGAAATAAAATTATTTTTATGCAAAGAAGAAATAAAATTATTTTTATGCAAAGAAGAAATAATACACGATCCCCGATGACCCAAACGTGCATGCCACAAGGAAGGAGCAAGGGCGGCAAAAGTAGACGGCATGGGTTGACTCACGGAAGTGGTGGTATTTGTGATAGGATAAAGCTCTCCCTACTATTGCATCTCATTAGAGGTATCCCCGTCTTGAAATCCTTCACAAAATTCTGCATAGACAGGAGAAGCCACTCGATGATCCTGGAAGATATAGGCGGCTAGTTGGTAAGTTGAATTATCTCCTAGTGACTAGACCTGACATTTCGTTTCCTGTGAGTGTTGTAAGTCAATTTATGAATTCTCCCTGTGATAGTCACTGGAATGCAGTTATCCGCATTCTGCAATATATTAAGTCAGCTCCAGGTAAGTGACTGCTTTTTGAAGATCGAGGCCATGAGCAAATCGTTGGATATACAGACGCTGATTATGCAGGATCACCCTCTGATAGACATTCTACATCTGAATATTGTGTGTTAATGGGAGGTAATTTAGTGTTCTGGAAGAGTAAGAAACAGAGTATCGTTGCTCGATCTAGTGTTGAATTAGAATATCGAGCAATGATTGTAGCAACTTGTGAGCTAGTTTGGATTAAGCAGTTGCTTAGAGAACTAAAATTTGGAGAAATTAGTCAAATGAAACTTGTGTGTGATAACAAAGCAGTCCTTCATATCGCATCAAATCCGGTTTTTGATGAGGCCTAAACACATTGAGATTGACTGTCACTTTATTAGGGAAAAGATACTCTTCGGAGATATTGTTACTAAATTTGTGAAGTCGAGTGATCAGCTTGCGAATATTTTCACCAAGTCACTCAGTGATCCTCGTATTAGATACATCTGTAACAAGCTCGGTACATATGACTTGTATGCACCAGCTTGAAGGGGAGTGTTAGAATAGGATTTGTATATAGTATCTTACATGGAAAATGATTGGGATGTATTGTCTATAAATAGGGCTCAATATAATAATGCAGATACAACAATTCAATAATAATATTTTCTCCATATTTTCTCACATGCTTGAAGCGTCGTCCCTTTTTCACAATTTTGAAGATTTCCCCCTAGAAAGAGGAACCCACATTTGAGTCCAGAGGTGAGATGTATATAAAGACAACTGCTACGCAAGATACCACTATAACAATATGAACTGGGAGCTTCAAGTATCGATGATCAGAAAATACCAAGTTGGCTACCAAACTTTTTCTATAATAGAGCCAACTGACTTTCAGAACTAAATGATATAAGTTCCTCATTTATAGGTATGTGGTAAATATTATATTAGAATAACTTTAAAATGTGCTTTTGATGAAAAATGTCATTAAATGCATGAAGAATATTGCGTCTCAAAATACGATATGGTTGTTTATAGGGTTTGAGCGCTTCAACATCTCAAAGCTTTTTTGTTAGATATCTTATGGAGTACACTATTTTCTTGAAAATTGATTTCAGAGTCGTGTAAGTCGATAAATAAATAATGTTGTAGCATTTTTCTCCGAAAGCTCAAGACCAACTGTACGGAATCCAAGACTTGAATAAGGAAGATCTAAGTGAATCGGTAGCTTAATAACCTTGAAAGTGGTTTTTTACACCCAACATCCTTCAGTACATCACCAGATGATGCAAGAGGTTTAGCATCAAGAACTTCTATATCTTTCTCACTCACAGAGCTAACCAAGGTGTTGTCATCATGCTTCGATGTAGGCTGAACACTTTTAGACACAACCCTCCCTCGATGCCGAGACCCCCAACCACTTGCCATGACATGTAGATTCCTCCATTTATCCTGTCCAAGCAAAACTAAGCCCATCAAGGCAACTTTACTAACCAAAGCAAGCCAGAAAAAAAGGAAGGGAAAAAAGAAAAGCAAAACCAGGCAGACATTTTGGCAATGCATCAATCATGTTACTATGTGAATATATGACATACTCGAGCCGGCTAAATAAGCTTCCCGCAAAAGGAAAAGACAAGATTTTATAATGTTTTTATGTCTGGTACCTTCAGGTCCACATTTGAGCGAGAGCGCAACATAACAGCAAACTCTGGATCTTTGAGTATGGTGCTCCATTTTCCAACCCCATATTTTTCTACACCGGCTTTAAGGGCAGCTTCTTCTTCTGACGTCCACTTTTGCTTTGGTGCACCCATTAATAGGTTGACAGCTTTTTGACACTGAATATAGAAGTTGAGCTCTCCTATCTAGAGAAGCATCTTCATTATTCCGAAAATGAAAAGCTGAGTTGTGAAAAAAGAAAGTATCAATGTCATTGCACAAAATATCCAAAGAACCATTAAGGCCAAAACCTTCACAAGGAAACACAAAAGACTACAAAATAGGGTGTATTTGTTCTTCTATCTTACTTTTTCTTAAATACTGGATCATCATACAAAAAGACAACCCAGAGAACGTGAAGTTGCCCCAACACTGCTGTGTCTATCATCAGTCCAAACAGATTATCAAATACCAACATAAAGAGTAGGTGAAATAAGCCTTTGGGTACACGCACAAAGTCAAAAGTCTGCTTTTCAAGTAAGAGAATTCCTGTTAAAGTCAAAAGCTTTTTCACAAAGAAGAGGTAAACAACAGTTTAACGTAAACTTTTGTAAAGCTTAAATTGGTAAACCACAAAATTAAAATTTTTGGCACTGTTCCTGGCTGGAATATAGCACTTTTATGCAATACTGACGAGTACTGAACATTGAGTCAGGCACATCAAAACTATCAATTATATGCTAAAGGTGTACACAAAAAAGAAAAGTGAGAAAAAAGTCCAACCAACAGCCATCAGCACCTTTTTGATCCTAAGGAATATTAAACAATATTACTGATCAAGAGAAGAATTATTCGAAACAGACATAACAAAACTTAGCTGCCAACTGCTTAAGATATAACTTAATTGACAATGTCTGAGAAGCCAAAACCATTAACGGTAATATGGCCACCATCACGTAGACTATCTAGATTGCAAGTAGTGGAAGGACCACCTGGAATTGTCTGAATAAAGGGTGGGAAAGCAAATTTGTACTAAGACAGTGGTATATGCTCATGTAGCCAGGATTTTAAACGTCATTTATGCATAGTGATAAGCACATTTACAGCACACGGTCAAACAAACTAGTTGATGGAGAAACATAACTTATCAAATGATTAGAATAGATCTTAGTGTGCCACCATGGATTGAAAAGTTAAACATATTTTTCCGTGTCCTACTGGCTGTGTACTGGTAGAACGTTAACTTCAAGGCACTTGCAGTCATACTTCATGCTTTAGCATCCTTTCCTAGTTTAGAAGTAGCATATTTAGAGCACGGCTCGTTACAACTTTGTTGATCTCTCATTTAGGACATGAGAATAATTCCAAATGTCATTCAACATGCTTCGAATACTATAAGAATGTGATCAGTTTGTTAATTTCATTTTGTTCCTTATACAATGTGCAGATGATAATTTGGTTAATTGTTATAAAGTCTTCATTTACTACACAAATATATCCAATTGAGACTGTTTTCAAGGTAATTCCCAAGCACTCAGATTTATGATTTAGTTAAAATTTCAAAATCTCAGTCCAACACTTGTATATACACGGAAATAGTGTTATTTTCAAACTTAAAATTAGTACGATAACATCACAAAAGGAATCGAAGTTTTTAGAAAGCATAAATCGCTTGAATTAATTATGTTTGTGTCGTACCGGAAGAAAGGGCCGGGGCAGAGTTTTTGACGGTGACAAAAGTAACTCGCCGGCGAACAGAAGTTACGCCATCACGGTGAAGTGAAACCCTAGGGACGAAAATGGAATTTGAAATAACCTCTGTGAAATTCGCAAGCAGCCCTCAAGGTTATTTGAGCATTTGTTTTTTCTTTTCTACTAATTGGAAAAGCCAACAATTGTATAGACTCTCGGGTGTGTTGAAGGGGTCGGTTGCTTGGCCGTACTAACAAAAAATAATTTCAATCACAAAGTTCTACATAAATAATGTTGTGCAATGTTTGATTTATAAGTACTAAATAAAATTTGAAAGTATATTTATGTCCTAGAGATAATTTGTATTAAGACAAATGTACTTTATACATATTCGTATTATTATTAATGAAGATTAATATTTTGGCATTTGCAAATTATTGAATTATTAATTGATTGTTTGTAATATTCTATAATATGTGTCCGTGGAGGTTACGCTGTTATTAATAGTGTGAAATATTAATATTATAACGTAACTCTTAAAATAGCCTCGACTAATGATCATCGAGAATGGGATATCGATGATATGTGATAAGTCGACATGTGGTCTGCATCACATTCTTAGAGGATGTAGTATGTCTCACCTGCTACGAGTAATGGCTACTCGTGATGGACACATGGATACTTTGGAAGTATTGGTATACCCTACTGATATATTGTTTGTTATACTTGTCTAAAGTATGATCAGCGTGTAGGAGATAGAAGTCCTTAGACTTGAGGTCAATACGCGCCTTGTCTACAAAGTAATGTACTTTGATCCCGTCTTAAGCTCAAATGCCTTATAGGTTGAGATAAGGCTTGTATTGGGTACATTACGATGTGGATTAAAGGTGGTAGTTGAGCCAAGATTAGGATTCATTCCTCGAATGTATATTTGAGAGAACACTCGGATTCTCAGTGATATTAGGTTGACTAAGTCGTTGGCCAACGCAATAGATGTATTTAGAATATGGTCTAGTTAAGTTTACTGGATTCGCGTAAACATACTTCACATATTGAGTTCATCTTCCGGCGCCGTCTAGGAGTTCCACATAGACCTTAATTTGATTAATGTCGATATGAGAAGGCCTGTAGGGTCACACTATGTCGATTGTCCTTTCGATCTAAGGATGTATTGAGAGAGTAATTAAATGTTCGATTTAGAATCGAGATATTTAAATAAATAATATTATTTTAATTAAGTCAAAATTGGATTTTGGATTTAATTAAGAATGCGCGAAAATAAATCGAGACAATGCAGGAGCACGTCAAGCGCCGCGACACCCATACCCTAGGGCCGCTGCGCCTTTGCCTCGATTTTTGAGCCAGGCCCAAGGTCAAACCCTAATTCAGTTTGACCTAATTTTCATCTATAAATAGTGACATTCTCTTCATTATTCAACACACCAATTTCAGATTATCATTCTAAGTCTTAGAGACTTAAAATCAAATACTCTCTCAACCTCTGCCGGATTTCCTAGCTTTCCGAAAGAGAAGTACATTGAAGCTTGGAGTTTGCAGTCGAAAGGGCAACCGCGTGTCAACCCCATAGTAGATAAAGATTTCAGATACTATAACTTGTAAGTATTATGCTTTATGTTACAGGTTTGATTGTTGTATAACCATGCCAGAAAACTTGTTGGGGTAATTAAGAAACAAAATTTTAAACTTCCGTTGTGTCTTACTTATGTGTTTTGAACCCAACAAAATTAATATCCATAACTTTTGCACGCTTGATTAATAGTGGAGTATTAAATTTCGCATTATTAATATCTATGTACTTTAGTTTTGCATGAATTTGTGTATGAATTTATTATTTATGTATGATTATAAATTAAAAAGTATACTATTAACAATATTGAGAAAGATCTAGTACTAAAGATAAAAAGAATTCTCAAAACATGACTCTTCACACACAACAATTTTTACACTTTTACTTATCAGATAACATTCGTTATATTATTGTGTTTTGGGCTTCAATATATTATTGTATTCATAAAATAATTTTTACATTACCATGATTTATACATAAGTAATTCGTAACCAGGTAGCCCTTAAAAGTCAAAATGCCCCATACACTTTTTTAGCCGCTAATAGTTTAAATAAATTAACATTACAAATTACTTTTATCTCAAGTAAATATTATTCTCTTCTCTAATTTTGATTAATATATGGCACGAATATTAAAACTTAGACAAAAGTAGGTGAGAAATAATGGATAACACATATAAATTGATGTCTTTATGTGGAAGATGGTCGAAATAACGTTAATTATTTGTTGACTCTTGCTTTTCGGGAGTTTGTTTTGTGTAAGCAGTGAGGTGCCATCTTCTGGTCTCAACTCAGGAAGACAACCTATAATGTGGTAAGTGTCCTACCTATTGAATTAACTTTGCACACTTCTCTTCTTAGACACTTCCTTTTAGCAGATTTTAAGTGTTAAGTATTTATCAAGGATGAAGTAGTCAGAAAACAGATAGAGGATCTATGATTTCCTAACCTTTCAGAAATTCGATTAGAAAGGTTTACCCCTGAATAATTATTATTTTCACGTCATGCAGATTGCAACAAAATATGATGCTTTTGTAGATACTCGAGCGAGAGGAAAAAATTGCAAATATTGTATCTCCTCATCATTTCCTTCCAATGAGGTGGTAATTATACCAATATTACAATCATAAATTAAGGTAATGGTAAGATAAGATAAGATAGGCTAAAATCATGCCTCCTAATCTATTCAATTTCCCTACCATATACATAAGATATTACACTAATTACAATAATCATAATTATTAATGGGAATATTATTAATTATGATTCTATCAGTATCTGTTGGTTACAAAGATGTGCAGGAAACAGAAATTACAAGTAACTGTTAAGTATTACAAGAATTGAAATTACAAAGAACTTGAATAATAAACTGGAACAGTTTTTGGGTATGCTGAGTCGAGTGTTTGCACTCTGTCTTTAAGACAATATTGCCCCGTATGTATCCTTTCTACGTCCTGGACAATTGTCTCCCAAGATAAAACAGCAAGTGAACAAATGAGCAAAGGAAACTCAAGTGTTACCGTGAAGAATTTTGAGTAATGAAATGATGCTGGAAGGTAGTAGGAAGAACTGATTCTTTGTTTCTGTTTTTCGTCTGTTTTTCTGTGTACCTCAACAATGGTGACAAAGGGTCCATTATATAGTTGAAGGAGAGGCTTACCAACTGCCCACATAAGTGTCATTACTGGCCAAGTAATGACAATTATGGAGATAGTAATTCACCAAAATAAATTGTGAATTTGATGTGCAACGGATGACATTTAGGAAGAGTAATTCAGTCAAAATAAATGGCTGAATTGAGTGTTGTTGACGTTATGTTCTCTGCCCAATCTGACTTTCTTGAAACTTCAGGGACCAAACTGTACATATGAAGGAATTCTGGTCCAAAAAGATAATATCAGCCCACAGCCCGAACCGGACGGGTGGCGGCGTGCGTGTGGGATTTCCTCGAACCGAAGCACATCTAGGTCCTCCCTCCTTTAAACACATGGGATACCCCTTGGGGTCCCAAACTCCAAGCCAACTTTGAGACTTATAAACAAAACAATTCTTTCTTCCTCCACCGATGAGGGAGAATTGATCTCAATACCACACTTTTCCATGCTTCAAACACCTCACTTCGTGGACCAATATCTCTTTCATTTCTCAACGAAATTTGACGATCATTGGCCCTACGGTCATCTACTTACTTAGTAGATTATGCATGTGTGAAGAACCAGATTCTCCAACATGCGGAACACTAGTGCTTAAGCCGTTAAAGTTGGTCGGACGCAACTCCCGTCAAAGGTAAATTTCCAACAGTATCTTCAGTTATTAATCTGTATTCCAAAAAAAAAAAAACAAATAATAAACACTGAAAATAAACAGAATCAGTGTTGAAAAATAAGAATAATTTTTTAAGAATATAATCGAGCCCACTTAGTTCAAAGTGTGTCCTTAAGGAAATTATTCCCCTCACAGTACTCGAGGTTGATGGAATATCCCCTCCCAGGATAGAACGATTATCTTACCAGAATAGTAGTACTCCAAAATTCCGGTAGCGGCGAACCACTCAACAATGATATATTACACGAATTTATTTGTGCGAAAGAAGAAGAAGTTTGTATTGTTCAGAAAATTCGTAAGTAAAATTCTGAGGAATCAAACGAATTTATAGCCATGGAAGTACTGTTTCTGAAGGTTTGCAACCTTTCTGAAATTTAAATATGAAAAGAAACCGGGCCGCGGGTCAGACACGCGGATCCGGCCGGGTCGCGGGTCAGGGTCACTAACGGGTAGGATTGGATAAGTTAATTAATTTAATTAAATAATAATTAATTAAATAATTAAAAATTAAAGAAAATTTGGTTCAAAAAGATTATCAATCAATCAGATCATTTGACCAAATCCAAATCCAAATCCAAATCCGAAGCCGAAGCCGAGCCGAGCGAGCGAGCTACGACGACGGCGCGAGGGGTCCTTGCCCCCTCAACCCTTTTACTGACAAGAAGGAGTAATTCTACTTATAAGTAGAAGAATTTTTCTTTCCACTACCGATGTGGGACAAATGCTTATTTTATAAAGCAAGAGGGAACTCCCACTTTTCTTTCCACTACCGATGTGGGACAACTCCCACTTTTCTTTCCAATCATTTCCCATTCACCAATATCAATACCCAACAATCCCCCATATGAATGGGGAATGGATATAATATAAAAGTGCGGACAAGTGTGATATACAAGCGAGAATTGACTACATCTGGATAAGTAGGTTTCCCTTTAAACTTTCCGTAGTGAACTTATATCGGATATACTCGATCAATCGGTAGATTTGATATCTTTGAACCGTCGAACTTTGTTGTATACCTAGACAACATAAGTCACACAATCAACCCTCAACCATTTATGGTTCTCACGGTTGTGTTCGTTTCAGCCATGAACACTTCCTGGTTTCATGGTGCGTAGAGAATGGGCCTTCACTGTCATTCCCCTTTAAAGCGGCTTACACTTAACACTCACATAGGTGATTTCTAAACATGTGGTCCTATAGCCACATTATCTGGTCATACTGTTGCCGATTTAGATAATCATTAAAGAACCTTAATGCTTTATTAACTCATTAACAAGCCATAAGGTTTATCCTTATTTCGAACATTGTCTTCATCCGAGAATGGGTTGAGTTATTTGACAATGTTGAACCGTCAGTCACAATTTTGTTTGATCTCCTTGAACCTAGCTCTTGGGATCTCCAGTCTGCTAGGTAGAGTTACCGCCATGATGACTTGTCCTCGGCCTTAACCCCATTCCCATTGATGATCTACTAACTCCCTTTCTAGATAAGCCTTTTGTAAGCGGATCCGCTACGTTATCTCTTGACTTTACATAGTCAATCGTGATAACGCCACTAGAGAGGAGTTGTCTAACGGTATTGTGTCTTCGTCGTATGTGACGAGATTTTCCGTTGTACATTACGCTTCCCGCCCTACCTATTGCTTAGTATTGACCGTCACAATGTATACATGTAGGAGCCAAAGGTTTGGGCCGAGAATGGAATATCTTCTAAGAAATTCCGGAGCCATTCAGCTTCTTCACCGGCCTTGTCTAAAGCTATAAATTTAGATTCCATTGTAGAGCGGGCGATGCATGTCTGTTTTGATGATTTCCAAGACACTGACCCACCCCCAATTGTGAAAACATAACCACTCGTGGATTTAACTTCAAATGATCCGGTGATCCAATTTGCATCACTATATCCTTCGATCACGGCGGGATATTTGTTATAATGCGAAGCATAGTCTTGGGTGTGTTTTAAATACCCCAAGACTCGTTTTATTGCCATCCAATGAGTTTGATTGGGATTACTCGTGAATCGACTCAGCTTGCTGATAGCACATGCTATATTTGGTCGTGTACAATTTATAATATACATCAAACTTCCCAAAACTCGTGCATAGTCCAATTGTGAGTCACTTTCACCTTTATTCTTTTCAAGTGCAAAACTTACATCAATTGGAGTCTTTGCAACATTGAAATTTAAATACTTAAACTTGTCAAGTACTCTTTCAATATAATGAGACTGCGATAATGCTAGACCTTGTGGAGTTTTATGAATTCTGATACCTAAGATCAAATCAGCAACTCCTAAGTCCTTCATATCAAATTTGCTAGCCAAAGATACGCTTCGTAGCATTTATATCGGTAATATCTCTACTCATTATCAACATGTCATCAACATATAAACAAACAATGACTTCATGATTTGGAGTATTTTTAATGTAAACACATTTGTCACACTCATTAATCTTAAATCCATTTGCCAACATTGTTTGGTCAAATTTCGCATGCCATTGTTTGGGTGCTTGTTTAAGTCCATAAAGTGACTTAACAAGTTTGCACACTTTCCTTTCTTTACAAGGAACCACAAAACCCTCAGGTTGTTCCATGTAAATTTCTTCCTCCAATTCTCCATTTAAGAAAGCTGTCTTGACATCCATTTGATGGATTTCAAGACCATATACAGCCGCCAGTGCTACTAACACCCGAATAGATATTATTCTTGTTACCGGCGAGTATGTGTCAAAGTAATCAAGGCCTTCTTTTTGTCTATAACATTTGACCACAAGTCTTGTCTTATATTTGTCAATAGTGCCATCAACTTTCATTTTCCTTTTAAAAATCCATTTTGATCCTAAAGGTTTATTTCCAGGAGGAAGATCAACCAATTCCCATGTATGGTTGTTCAAAATTGATTCAATCTCACTATTGACTTGCCTCTTTCCAAAATGTCTTTGAATCGAAAGAAGACATCGCTGCTTTAAATGTTTGAGGCTCATTTTCAAGCAAGAATGTCACAAAATCTGGTCCAAAGGAAGTAGATGTCCTTTGACGTTTGCTACGCCTTGCATCCTCTTTACTTGGTGTATTTTCCTTTGGTTCTTCCCGCGGTTGTTTAGATCTTTCACTTGACGACTCACATTCAGTTTTATACGGATAAATGTTTTCAAAGAATTCAGCATTATCTGATTCAATTACCGTATTAACATGAATTTCGGGATTGTCCGATTTGTGAACCAAAAACCGACAAGCTTTGCAGTTTGTAGCATAACCAATAAAAACACAATCCACAGTTTTTTGTTAGATTTTTATCCTTTTGGGCAAAGGAACTTGGACCTTTGCTAAACACCCCCACACTTTGAAATATTTCAAGTTGGGTTTTCTTCCTTTCCATAGTTCATATGGAATAGATTTGTGTTTTGTTGTGGGGCACCCTGTTGAGTATTCGGTTAGCTGTAAGGATAGCCTCCCCCCACAAGCTTTGCGGTAAACCGGAACTTATTAGTAAGGCATTCATCATTTCCTTTAATGTTCGGTTTTTCCTTTCCGCAATTCCATTTGATTGTGGTGTGTAAGGGGCAGTAGTTTGATGAATAATTCCATATTCTAAACATATCTCTGCAAAAGAAGATTCGTACTCTCCACCCCTATCACTTCTAATCATTTTTATCTTTTTATTCAATTGATTTTCCACTTCGTTTTTGTATTGCTTAAATGCATCAATTGCTTCATCCTTACTATTAAGCAAATACACATAACAATATCGAGTGCAATCGTCAATAAAAGTTATAAAATACTTTTTCCCACCGCGAGATGGTATTGACTTCATATCACATATATCTGTGTGAATTAAGTCTAAAGGATTTGAATTCCTATCAATAGACTTATATGGATGTTTAACAAACTTAGATTCAACACAGATTTCACATTTAGATTTATTACACTCGAATTTAGGCAATACTTCTAAATTAATCAGTTTTCGCAAGGTTTTGTAGTTGACATGTCCTAAACGAACATGCCATAAATCATTTGACTCCAATAAGTAAGACGAAGTTGAATTCTTATTAATACTGTCAACAACCATTACATTTAGTTTGAAAATGCCCTCGGTGAGGTAGCCCTTTCCTATGAACAAATCATTCTTACTTATTACAATTTTCTCACTAACCAACACACACTTAAACCCGTTTTTGACGAGTAGTCCTAATTGAAACTAAATTCTTCCGAATTGTTGGAACTTGCATAACATTGTTGAGAGTCGGGACCTTGCTTAAGTCATCTTCGAAGTATCTTCCCATATCCTTCAACCTTGGTTGTTGCGGTATTTCCCATAAACATACCTCTTCGGGTCCAAATGAGAGCATAGGTTGCAAATGCTTCTTTTGTAGCGCAAACATGTCGAGTGGCACCGAGAATCAAGCCACCACTCCTTTGGGTTCCCAACCAAATTGCACTCCGATAGCATTGCACATAGATCATCCATATCATCATTCTTTTCCACCATATTGGCTTGTACTTTTCCCTTGTTCTTTTTCGGGAGACGACAATCTGGGCTTTGTGGCCACTTTCCCACAATTAAAGCGATTTGCCCTTGAACTTTTTCTTGTTGGAATCCTTCTCCTTTCCGAAAGGCCTCTTCCTTTTCTTGTTCTTTTTCGAGCGATCTTCAACGATGTTTGCCCCTTCAATTGGTGAAGTCTTACGGTACCTCTTCTCGGCGGTTTTGTTATCTTCCTCGATCTTGAGACGAATCACAAGATCTTCCAACTTCATTTCCTTTCTTTTGTGCTTAAGATAATTCTTGAAATCTTTCCATGAGGGCGGCGGCTTCTCAATCATTGCGACCACTTGGAATGCTTCATTTACTACCATACCTTCAAGAATAAGGTCATGGAAGATAAGTTGAAGCTCTTGAACTTGGGTTCCAACGGTTTTTTCATCCACCATTTTGTAGTCTAGGAATTTGGCAACCACAAACTTCTTCAAGCAAGCATCTTCGATTTTGTACTTCTTTTCAAGTGCACTCCATAGTTCTTTGGAGGTCTCTACCGCACTTGTAGACGTTGTACAAGTCATCTTCTAAGGCACTCAAAATGTAGCCTTTGCACAAAAAATCAGCTGTTTCCAAGCCTCGGTAACCATGAACTCGTTAGTTGTCGGGCATGTCGGCGGCGGCACGGGAGGGTCCTCACCGGTGAACTTTTGCATACCAAGGGTGGTAAGCCAAAAGAACACTCTTTCTTTGCCATCCTTTAAAGTTGGCACCGGTGAACTTCGCAGTTTCTCGGCCGGTGGCACAAATGCGGTACGGGTTGTAGGAGTAACCGCCGGTGCGGTAATTGCGAGGTAGTTCCGGTCTCAATTGCCATTATTCGTTTGTCACTGTCAAAATCGACAAACTGTTTTAGTTAATAAAACCAGAATAGCAATTCAATCACAGACTTAAACGATGAAGATTTTATTTCTTCAAATCGCAGTATAATTATGAAACTTTAGTATTCCAACGAAGTTTTTATATCTTCGAGTCAGAATACTAATATTCATATGGAGTAGAAAACTACACAAGTTTTAATCTCCAAACCAGAATACAACAACGATGAAGTTTTTTTTTCCTATGTTCTTCAAAACATTGTACAAGTATGAACTTTAATATTCCAACGAAGTTTTTATGTCTTCAAGTCAGAATATGAAATTTCATACGGAGTAGAAAACCACACAGGTTTTAATCTCCAAAACAAAATACAGATTAATCAAAAATATAATTTCCTACTAATTTCCTTAAGATTGTTATTAATCTGTATTCCAAAAAAAAAACCAAGAAATAATAAACACTGAAAATAAACAGAATCAGTGTTGAAAAATAAGAATAATTTTTTAAGAATATAATCGAGCCCACTTAGTTCAAAGTGTGTCCTTAAGGAAATTATTCCCCTCATAGTACTCGAGGTTGATGGAATATCCCTCCCAGGATAGAACGATTATCTTACCAGAATAGTAGTACTCCAAAATTCCGGTAGCGGCGAACCACTCAATAGCAGTATATTACACAGAATTTATTTGTGCAGAAGAAGAAGAAATTTGTATTGTTCAGAAAATTCGTAAGTAAAATTCTGAGGAATCAAACGAATTTATAGCCATGGAAGTACTGTTTCTGAAGGTTTGCAACCTTTCTGAACAGCCACTGAAAAACTGGTGGAAAATTTAATTATGAAAAGAAATCGGGTCGCGGGTCAGACACGCGGATCCGGCCGGGTCGCGGGTCAGGGTCACTAACGGGTAGGATTGGATAAGTTAATTAATTTAATTAAATAATAATTAATTAAATAATTAAAAATTAAAGAAAATTTGGTTCAAAAAGATTATCAATCAATCAGATCATTTGACCGAATCCGAATCCGAAGCCGAAGCCGAAGCTGAATCCGAGCCGAAGCCGAGCCGAGCCGATGCCGAGCCGAAGCCGAGCCGAGCGAGCTACGACGACGGCGCGAGGGGTCTTTGCCCCCTCAACCCTTTTACTGACAAGAAGGAGTAATTCTACTTATAAGTAGAAGAACTTTTCTTTCCACTACCGATGTGGGACAAATGCTTATTTTATAAAGCAAGAGGGAACTCCCACTTTTCTTTCCACTACCGATGTGGGACAACTCCCACTTTTCTTTCCAATCATTTCCCATTCACCAATATCAATACTCAACATCTTCCGGCAACAGTTCAATTTGTTATGATCAAAGTCAAGCAGTCTTTATCTTTTAAACTGACAAGTTTGTGTGTTATGATAAATATGGGCACCCATTGTAGCCGTTTGCTTTTCATTTTACCAAACTTCATGTCTTTTAGTAGAATTTTCCTTATCACTCTTTGGAAGTAATACAATTATTTAGCCGACTATTTTTTAATTTAACATATATAGTCAAATGTTTTCCGAGTGATCCACAAACAACTGAGGATCTGCACAAAATGGAGAGATCTTTAGAGGAGAACTGTCTGCTTTGTCAAAGTCGTAAAAAGTAATTAAAATAGCTTTGCTGTTTTAGTGGTTCATACGCCATATCTCCGAACAATCCACCCTAAGTTGCACATCCTACGTACCAAGAACCAATTGATTGGCTTCTCATATTTTTCATTGCTCCTCTTGGAACTGTGTTAATAAAGAGTTGAGACTTCAAGTTCTAAGTACAATTATTTTGGACATCTAACTACCAAAACTAAATGACAGACATATGCCCGTGCTTTGGACGGGCTACACCATCTAGTTTAAAGAAAATTGGAGGGCTGAGTCAAAGTTTGAAACACTATTGACCCTAGAGATCCTAATATACAGCTGATCGAACAAATTCTCCAACTATTGTCATTTGTAACCATCGAAAATGATTCAGCAACTATTCATCATATATCCTTATAATATCCCCTCCTTAGTAAACAAGACTCCATTTCCTGTGCACTTGTACAAAAGGTTAGCTTCTTTGAGAATGTCAAACAGTCGCACCCCCAACATAAACATGTCAAGTGGGCCGAATCCGGCCCACCATCGGCCCGGCACGGACCTCGGCTAAGGGGATAAGGACTGGGCTAGGTGGATTTTATTAGGGGGTTGGGCCGGACAAAGTAGACATCCCGATAGCTCGGCCCACTAGTGAGTCCGATTGATGGTCCGTTGGGGCACCGGCCCAGCCCGGCACACTTTGAATATTGTCCATATTTTGAAAAATATTACCATTTGAAGGTAGGGGGTTCAAACCCATACCTCTCACATGCAAAGCATACTCTCAATCATTGAGCTACATCCTTATTTATTACCTAAAACAATTAACAATCATATATAACTATTATAAATAAGTTTATTTTCAAAAAAAAAATCAACCGTTGGGAGTGGGGCCACATAAACTCTGTCTCCAATCAAATAGACATATCAACAAATACATATATAATTTAAAATAAAACTTAAAACTTAAATTGATAACATTACAAATTCAAAACACACAAATTTGAATGACTAAATATTGCAAATCAAAAGTTCAAAACATAAAAATTAAACAACTAACATCGATTGAAAAATTTAAAGAAGAGATAAACTTCAGAGTTCAACTTCATGCCTTTTCACCAAGTGCCTACGCAACACACCGGTGCCCCCCTAATACCCGACGCTCCGGACTTATGGAGTTATATGTCACCACAATGTTGACATTTAATATGCTCCTCGCGTACTCGCTCAAAATGCATCAACACTGCACTTGAAGTTGATTTTCGAACTCGAGGAGACGGTGGAGGATTATCCATGGAAGTTGAAAGTTGAAATGTACACTAGTTGAATAGAAAATTTAGATAAAGAGAGAATTGTGGAAGAATTGTGTGAAAATGAAGAAGAATGGAGGAGTATTTATAGTTTGAAAATAGAGCCAAAGTATAGTTTATTCATAAATTTAGGGGTTCAAATAAAATTGACAACGACTAGTTTTTAAAATTTACAACGGTTAGTTTTTTGAATTGGACAACCACTAATTTTTTTTTAGTTTAGCAATTTTATCATTAGATGTAAATGTTAATTTTATTATTAGTAGTAAATGCAAATGTATATTTTAGTATCAATTTTTTTTAAAAAAACCTAAAACTCGGCCCGACCCACTAACAAAAATTTGGCCCGGCCCAGAAGCCTACTAAGTACCCCCTACCCGGATAGGGCTAGGTCGGACACCCTTTCCCCTCCCCAAGCCCAGCCCCTGAACCAACCCGGTGTGACCCACGTTAAAATGACCCTGCCCTACCCTGCTCATTTGACAGACTTACATAATACCAAAGGCAATTTTAAATTTTTAGGTTTCTATAAGGATCTCAAATTAATAAAGTGTCTAATAATAAACGAACTAAGGGACAAATTGGGTTCCGAGCTAATATTCTTATACATTTAATGATTTTTAAATACAAATACATATTCTAGGCAAAAGTTAATGGCATACAAGAATCCTAACAACTGCACTAGATCCGCTCATGCATAATACCTACTAAGGTAAATTCAAAATTTAAATTTGATGGGTTCAATCTTTAAGATTTCTATCGCAGAAACCATTGCGTACACATGAGCTTATGCGTCTAGAATTTAATATTTGCTGAATTTCAATCATTTGTGACATATTTGTGTTAGGTATAAGAAATATTACTATGTTTTCTTTGTGCTCATTTTCGATATATTTCGAACTACAGCTTGTCTCAATTGAGCACCTCAAAAAGTGTTATTAAACACTTTTGAATCAACTTTTTGAAAATCTATTACATAGTTAAGTTAATTCAAGGAGAAAAAGGCCTCAAATACACAACACAAAATTCCAACTAACATCAATATGAAAATGGGGGAAAAATTAATAAAGCAAAAAAGGGTAAAAGGTGGAGAAGAAGTCGATAGAACTGGAGGCAGTGACAGAAAAATCATCTTTGGGATGCGACTTCACACCTTGAGCTTCTTCTCTGCCGAAGTTATATTATAGGAAGGTTTCTTCGACACTAGATTTTTTAGACTTTTTCTTTGCCTTGAGGTCTTTGGTTTTAAGGAAACACATTTTAAGACCTTGTATTTCCTCAACATTGGACCAAATAGCACCATATTGCCTAAAAGTAGTTTAAAAAAAAACTGTAGGAATTCACTAAAAGCTTCACATAAAAATAACATTTGAAAGAAAGTTAAGTATCCCAAGACAATTCACAAACTTAGCAAGTTATTTTTCCTCAAGATTGAACCAAATAGCACTAAATTGCAAGCTAACAGTACCTAAAAGCAGTCAAAAAAGGTTGTGGAAATTCACTAAAAGCTTCACTTAACAATAACATCAAATATCATCATATTCTCAATCTACCCTCGCCTCACCCGATTTCTCTACTTCATCCAAAAGCTTTCTTACCATACGAGATAGATTGGCTTCAAAGTATATTAAGATCTTTTTTAGTATTCTTTTTGTGCTGCTTTTTTCAACTCCGTTGAGATTATCTCCTTTAAGTCAAACATCTTCTTTGATTTGACTTTTGATAGTGAATTTTTATGATTTTATTTCATTACAGACAATATTTAGGTTTGTATAAAAAATAAAGGTACAAAAAGTTATTAAAAAAAAAAAGACTTTCTATTCTTCAACAATAAAAATATTTTAAAATTTTAAATTAAACTACTTAAATCATCATATTAGTAAATAGAGTCTTTTACAACAATATCAAAGATAATATATTATAAATATATGTCTAACATCATATTTATTTAAATAATCTATTACTAATATAAATAATAATATTGTTGTGTGCAGTTAAAAGTTTTATGTCATTTAAAATATTATCCTATAAACAACATTTCTGACTATGAGGTTTCCATATGTCAAATAGTCTTATTTCTTATTGTTAAACAGGGTATATACCCGTAATATACACTTGGTATACATAGTGTATATCACAGGCATATTGAGCAAAGCAATCTCGGATAAGGCCCATCACGGGCAGTAACCAGTGGCCCATCACGGGCTGTATAGGATGTGTATATATGGTATATATTGTTGTAATATTGTAGTGTAAATGTTACATTAATTAGTCTTGTACACTTACCATAATTGTATAGTTAGAATTATGGTAGAATAATGTTTTAGGAGTAGAATATGAATATGATTCTCCTATATGGAAATATGTAACTTGTATATATACTTGTCAATTAATGAAAATAATCAAGGGGGTTATTTCTTTCATGGTATCAAAAGTCTAGGTCAACGTTTTCTGACCATAACCCTGAATTAGAATAGAGTTGTCATTACCAACAATTATACCCGGAGGGTTGCTCAAATTGGAATAAGATGAGAGAGTACCTGAATCGGATGTCATGTGGGTAGTGGCACCGGTGTCCATATACCAATATGGGTTCGATTGAGTCAAATCCAATGTGTGCATTGCGGCCTCGATATCGGTATGAGTGGGCCAGCTGCATGGTGAGCTTGCGAAGGCCGAGGCTCAAGAATTCCAGACCTGAGCTGAACTGGGTTGTAACTACTGGAGCTGGGCGTCCTGGGCCAGTGGGCAGTGGGCCGTTGCCCACTGGCCAGTCGCTGGAATGTGCTTTGTGGAGGTGGGCCGTAGGGCCACTGTCCACTGGTCCAAGCCCGGATGGACTACGTCGGTTTATTTTTGGCGGAATTTTGTGCCGAAAATTTTGCCAAATTATATCGACGTAGCCCGTCGATTTAATTAAAACTGATGACTTCGTCGGTTTATTATTAAATAATTATAAAATATTTTAAAATTTTAACTTGTTTTTAAATGTATGTATAAGGGAAGTGTAGTGTATTCATTTATTATTATTTTTTTGCTCTTCTATTGATAACACTCAATTTAAAATACAAATTACAAAGTGTCAATCCCCCAATCATATACTTATATGCTCATGGAATTCAAGGGAAGGAAAATATTTGTAAAGGGTTTCAAGTAGGCTTAGAATAGGTGTTAATCACAGAAGGGTTACTTAAGGCTCGAAAAAGAGTAATTAGGGATTAAATTAGTCAAGGTTGGCTTGAAAGGCTCAATCGTTCCAAAGATGGCCTAAATCATTTTCGTAAGCATGCATCATCTATGATTTCGTCTCAAATTGCAAGCAAGTTCTAGGACTTTTCACCATCTTTCCTCAAACCAAAATTTGATCATGCATAAACCACTATTCAAATACAAGAAATTCACCAATCATGATCAAGTTTGCATACTTATGAATAATTGAAAACAACTCAGGACCTATCCAACTTAAGCACACAGATTTATGCATTTCATGGCTATCAATTTCATCCAACTCTATCACATGTGTTCACTCAATCTCATGGGCTATTATTATTAACTTGATTCATTGACACAAGATACTCAAACAAACAAATAACTTAACACAAATAATTAACACTATTAACACAAAACAGTAAGACTCCCCCCCCAAAAAAAAACTTATTCAACACATTGTCCCCAATGTGATAAGTAAAGCAAGAGTAAGAAGACTTACCGAAACTGCAGCTAAGCGATTTTGAATGGTGGTGGTGGCGGCGGTGGTGGATGATAAGGCGGCTGGTACATTAGAGGATATCCTAGATAGGACTCAGTTTTGTCATTATCTATGGACCAATTATGCATGAATGAGTTTATTTGGTCTACACTCGTGACCTCATACTCATCTCTTTGTTGCATGTAAGTGTCCATATACTGTTGGTGTTGGATGAGATACTGGTTCTGCTGGATAATGTACTGGTTCTGTTGGAAAAGTTTATCCAACCTCTGGGTGTGGCCATCCTCAATCGCCAAATGAGGTGGCTGACTGCTCTGTCCAGGCTCTCCGACTTCTTCATCGTGCTCCATCTGTTGGCGCTTTGGTTGGTTGCGGTTGGCTTCTCCAGGAGTAGGTTATGGTGTATGATTTGAGTATGCATTGAACATTCAGCATGTCTTTGCTAAATAAGGATTGACAAATGCACCCCAACCTCTATCAGCAATCATGGCCCTGATGGGTTCATATACATCATCTTCGTATGTTGCAGTCTGGAATTCCATCCCCCTCTCCGGTACCAGGGAACGAGTACACAACTTATTATACATGTCTTGGGCATCCTTGTTGGCAAATCCTTTTTTATCATAGTCGGCCCTTAGTGGTAGATTCACAGGGTCCCGAGAGGAGGATGCCTTGGAAGTAGCTCATCGTGGACCCATTTTTCCTTGTTTAGCAACTTTAAAGTTGTCTACAAAATCTGGCAACACTTCTCCTTAATTTTTCACTTCCCAACAACAATTCGACTCCACCTCAATACATTCAATCAACCCACAATATCAATAACTACAATTCAACCACTCCACAATAACACTTATTGCGAGAGAGACTTCAGGTGGTGCTTCACTGCCTCAAGTATTGAAGATTTGAAGAACTTATGGAACAATTTCTTGAAGGATTGAGATTTTAGTGTTTGGAAAGGGGATTTGGGGGAAGTGTGGATTTAGAATTAATGGAAGAATTGAGGAAAGTGAAGAGTTTTTGTGGTGCGAAAAACTTGTAATTTTGAGATACAATGATTTTTTTTTTTTGAATTTTTGGGGTTGGAGAAGAGAAGAATAGAGAAGGGTTATGAGAATAGTGTTCTTGTTTCTCGATTTTTAACATGGAATCCACATGTGTGCCGCTGTTCTCACCATTCAGTGTCGCGGCGCGATCACATATGTTGCAGGCGCCGCAGCTCTAATATTGGGTGCCGCGGCGCTAAATCAACATAAAAATCCTTTGCTCACTACCTTTCGAGCGCCGCAGCCCTAATGTTCTGGCGTCGCTGCGCTAATTTGTATCCGGGGTTTTGACTTTTGCTGCTAATTTCAACATCCCACGGTACATTTTCACCCCAAAGTTGGCTAACAATTCACTTAACATAAACACACGGAACAAGAAACAGCAAGACAATGAGATTGTTCAAAACAAGATAAACAAAACAAAATAAAATAACATAATTAAAATGTTGGGTTGCCTCCCAATAGCGCTGTCATTAACGTCATTTAACCGAACGCATATTTTCCCTTCATTTCAGGATCTCTTTTCTCATCACCTCCTTCATAATTGGGTTCAACCTTCTTTGCACCTCAATTGAAGACGTGCTCTCATCATCCTCGCATTGTGTTAATGCTACTTCAAGAGCATCAGTACTCTTGAAGCTTTCCTCAACAACCACTTTGTCAATTACATCAATTGAAAAAACAGTCGCCACTTGCTCTTAGATAAGTTGTTGCCCTGAAAACATTGAAAGTCATTTATTCTCCTTAGACTCGGAGTTTTAGTTCTCCCTTCTGAACATATATAAGTGCTTTCCATGTAGCTAAGAATGATCTCCCCAAGATGATGGGCACATTTTCATCTTCTTCCATATCCAGAATAATGAAGTCAGCAAGAAAGATGAACTTATCCACTTTTACTAGCACATCTTCAATGATACCTCGTGGATGTTTGATCGAACGATCTGCTAACTACAAGGTAACTGTTGTAGGCCTAGATTCACCCAAACCAAGTCTACGAAACACAGATAAAGGCATTAGGTTGATACTTGCCCCCAAATCACACAGAGCATACTGGCACTCAAAATTTCCGATAGTGCAAGGAATAGTGAAGCTCCCTGGATCTCTCAACTTCTGGGGAAGCTTCTTTTGCAAAATGGCGTTGCACTCTTCAATTAAAGTCACAATCTCATAATCTTCCATCTTTATCTTTTTAGAGAGAATTTCCTTCATGAATTTTACATAACTGGGCATTTGTTCTAGGGCTTCAGCAAAGGGAATATTGATGTGCAATTTCTTGAACACTTCTAAAACTTAGAAAATTATTTATCAAGAGAATTTTTTCGAAGTCTTTGGGGTTATGGAATTCTGATTTGAGGATCAACAATAACTGCTGGTGGTGCCTTTTTTGTAATAGGATGGTATTCAATAACTCCCTCTTTCTTTGAATTAGATGTCTCACACACTTTGTCCATCTTCTCCGCATATGGTAGAGGTACAGATGGTTCAACTTGCTTACCGCTTCTCAAATTTATAGCCTGACATTGCTCCTTTGGATTTACGACAGTATTACTAGGGAGATTTCCATGCAATCTGTTGTTTAACATATTTGCTAGCTGGCCCACTTGTGTTTTCAAGTTCTGAATAGATGATCTAGTTTCAATCATGAACTGAGTTTGGGAATTGGTGAGGGTCAACAAGGCTGCTTGCAAGTTATTAGGATTCTTTTGTGTGACTTGTGGCCTAAGCTGCTGAGAAAATGAAGCTTGATTCATTGGCTGTTGTGGACTGTTCTGTTGATACTGCCCTTGAACTGTGGCTGATGGTTCTGATATTGCCCTTGAAACTGTGACTGTTGGCCTTGCTCGTTTCTCTATGAAAAGTTAGGGTGATTCCTCCACTCAGGATTATAAGTGTTGGAGAATGGATTGTTGTAGGGCCTCTAAAAATTCCCAATTGCTTGAACATGAGCTTGGTCCATAGGAACATTGTTTGGATCCATTGTTGTGCACCGATCAAAAGTATGTGGACCCCCGCAAATTTTACAAACCACTTGCATCTGAACAGCATTTGCGGACACGGTATTCTGTTGCAATTACTTTGTCAATGAAGCAACTTAAGCAGTTAAAGCAGTGATGGCATCTAACTCATGAACCCTTGTTGCTTTTCGACTGCTCGTTGATCTCTCATCAGACCATTGATGGTTGTTTGTGGCCATATCTTCTAACAATTCATACGCCTCATTAGCATTTTTACTCATGAATGCCCCTCCAGCAGCAGCATCAATTATGGTACGAATAGTACCACACAACCCATTGTAGAAATTGTGGACCAACATCCACTGTTCAATTCCATGGTGAGGACATCTCCTTTGCAACTCCTTAAACCTCTCCTAAGCATTATACAAAGACTCCCCATCGAGATGATAAAAAATATTCATTTCTCCCCTTAACTTCGCGGCCTTTGATGGAGGAAAGAACTTGGCAAGAAATTTCTGAGCCAAATCTTGCCCAAGTAGTAATAGAATTTGCCTGAAGAGAGTTCAACCAACTTTTGGCTTGGTCCATTAGTGAGAATGGGAAGAGGCTCAACCTAATGGCATCATCAGTAACACCATTATACTTAAATGTAGCACATAACTCCAAAAAATTCGCCAAATGCATGTGTGGATCTTCTGAGGGCAATCCACCAAACTGAACTGAGCTCTGGACCATATGCAGGATTGCTGGCTTAATCTCGAAATTATTTGTCTCCACAGCTGGTGGCCTTATTCATGTCTGCACACTTGTAACAGTTGGCAATATGTAGTCCCGCAAGCTCCTCGCAGCGGGATTCTGAGTTTGTGCCTGCACAAATTCTGGCACTCCTTCATTCAACCCATCATTATTATGTTGGTTCGCCATAGCGGTTGAAGCAGTAATTATTTTGTTCTTTCGATTCTGCTTGCACGCTTTTTCAATCTCCGGATTCAGAGGAACAAGGATGTCTGCTCCTATTCTGCTTCGCATATACCAAAGCTACCTACAATTGATCAAAAAAACTGCACATATATCAAGTAAAAATGTGTTCTAGGAACAACCAAATTAGAAATAAGATTAATTATTTTGATATTGATAATACTTCAGTCCCCGCAACGGCGCCAAAAACTTGTTGCGATATTTTCTAGATGCTACGCAAGTGTATGTATCACAATTTGTAATAATTTCGGTAAGACCGAATATCGTCCACAGAGACTGATTTATCAAGTACCAATTAACTAATCTTTGATTTCTATTTGGCTAACGAATATAGGTGATGATTTCTAAACTACAGAATTAACAAACTAAAGTAAATTGCAGAAATAAGGTAGTAATGAAAATACACGAGGTTTAATTCAGTAATGAAGGAATTAGGGTTTCCAACCTCCTCAACTTTCCGCTCTATCATTCATTAATGCAAGACTAACGATTCTTCTTCTTATTAAGATAGCAGGTTAATTGAGATGTTCTATATTCCGGTTAGGACATATAAAAACTCAATCTAAGTGAGAACTTTCTATATTTCTATGATAAGTTCAACCACATAGGAGGATTAAGATCAATTACCAAAACAACTACACAGGCAATCGTGATACTCTCGTTCAAGATTAAACCTAGTCTAATCAACTATAGCATATTCAAATCTCTCTTTTCAGATCTTGATTTGAAATCATATAAGTAATGAAAACTAATGGCCAATTAATTCTCATTCAATAAACGCAAGTTGAAAAGATCTTAATAGATGAAAAAGAACATTAACAATGCATTAATTCATAATAGAGTTTCAAGTGATTCAACGAAAACCCTAATAAAAGTAATTAGCTCATAGACATGCTAAGAAAACTAATTAACTTAATATCCAATATGAACTGAATTAAAGTAAAGAAAAGAAAAAGAACTTGAACAATAGATGTCTCTAATGGCTCATTGTTCTCTTGTTTCTTGCATCCAAAGCGTCCCCTTGCCTCCAAGATAGTGTAATAAAAATATCTCAATGTTGTTTTTGTGCCTCTTATATTGTTTAATAGACATATAATTTTTTTTTGTAATACAAATACAATTGTCAAAATTGCAACTTTGTGGTGTTGTTCAAAAGTTGCAAATTACATAGTAAAATTGCAATTAAAAAAATTACATTTTGAAAAAAACTTGTTCTAGTTTCTTGATAATTTTCTGTGGTTCTTCGGTTGAAATTGGTATTTGTTGGTCAAATTGCTCCACGTCGCTTCCACCACCTTCGGATAAGATTTCGTTGTAGTTTTCGTCTTCTTCTTCGTTGATCTCCAGTTGACCGCACCTTCTCCGCTCCGCTCGTATCCAATTTCTGAATAATACTACAATCTCCAAGCTGTCTCCGGCTAATGAGTATTTGTGCTCTCCTATTTGATATCTGCCGGCAGAAAAAACGCTTTCAGACGTCGTTGATGACGCTTGAATGTTCAAAACATGTCGAGTCATCATTGAAAGTGTTGGAAAAAGTCTTCTCATTCCCCCTGCAGTATTTCAGCAAGTCTTCACGTCCTTCTTCATTGAGAACTGCTTGGTACGGTACAGAACCCTGCAAAATAAAAATATCAAACTCGCTAATTTGGTTAGTAGCGGTACGGACGCACATTCTATTTATGAGACTTTCAATACTAGCCATAGAAACAACATGTCTTTGTGAGATTGTGTTGAAGAAGAAGATGGTATGGAAGCCGGTAGGTTGCTAGCACTTTCTTGTTGGTAAAACTTATATACTTTTTTGCATTCGTCTTCTACGCTAGACAACACTTCTTCTTTAGTTTGTTCAATAGGTGGTGGGTGATTTGGATTTTTGAGACTTGGAGGTGATAGTACTGCTATACAATCATAAATAGTTTTAATAAGTGATTTAGTACCATCTATTTTAATAGTCGGATTTAATACAACACCAATACTATAAATAGTGGGAATAGGAATAAAATATTTTTAATAGCTGGTTTATCCATATATTCATTAAGCAGTAAAAATATTAGAGCTATATAAAACAACATAGTTGAAATAGTATGATAATATATACCGAAAAATTCTTTTGTTGCTTGAAAAAAATTATCTAAAAATACAATAAGTTCTGAAATTTTTTCCCATTCGCTATCTACAACCATATCAGCTGAATTTTGATTATGAGAGTTAAAAACTAAAGTTATAGGTTTTCTATAGTCATAAGCAACAAATAGTTGCTCGTATAAAGAATTTCACCTAGTGGGTACTTCTTCTGGAATTTTTCTATAAGATAATTGGCAATTGTGACAATTTTTTTATATTCTTTTCATCGTTGTATTCTATTATTTTAAAAATAAAGTTTATAGCAAATTGTATTTTACTAAGAATGTCTTCAAAAAGTGATAGACCATCTTTTACAATTAAGTTATATATATGGCACTCACATTTTATATGAAAATGATCTGGAAAAGATGGAGTTAAACTATTTTTTAAAATTGTAATAGTGTAATTGTTAGAAGAAGCGTTATCTAATGTAATAGTCATAATTTTATCAGTTATTCCGTAATAATCGCACACTTGATAAATATTTTCTACAATAAAAGTACCAGCGTGCCTATCATTATATATATATATATATATATACGCTAAGATACGTTTTTGCATAGACCATTTATAATCTATCCAATGATATGTCACCGTTAAATAATCATGGTCGCTAGTACTACAACCTATATCAGAAGTGATAGTCACTTTTCCATTAAAATGATATAATGAATAACGTAAATACTGTTGATATTCATGTGCGAATTTAAATACATCTCTCTTAATAGTTGATTTAGGAAAATCGTTAAAAGCAGGATTATACATATCTCTAATGTAATGAATAAAACCGGGAGATGAAGGAAATGAAAAAGGCAAACCCTCCACATCAACTAATTTTGATATTGCTTCCCTATCTTTATGTTTATTGTATTTAAGGCCTACAATTTCCCCCGTCATAGGGTTAATTTGACCCTGTACTTGATCCTGGACGGTATCAGTATGTGAACCTTGTCCCGATGGAGCGGACGTTTGCGCACCCAATTTTGAAGCCTCGTATTGGGCATACCTAGTTGGATTAGATCTTGTAACATGTCTCATTAAACCCCCCGTCTCACCTTGACCTTTTCCAGTTATAAATTTTAAAACATCTTTACAAATTTACATCTAACTACTTGATTCTCTACGTCCCTATCAAAAAATGTCTATGCATCTGATTTTAATGTTCGTTTTGCTGGACTTCATCTCATACTAGGGGCAACATGAGGCATTTCAGTTGAAGGTGCACTAGTGGGTGTGTTGTCATCTACATTAGTGAGTATATCATCTAGATCAGCGTTTAAATTAAAGTCTTCTTGGGTTTCAGAAAATAGATTCTCGTCTAAATCTAATGGTATTGTAGGAAAATGTTCAGTATCAACAAAATCATCCTGTGTAGGAATATGATTCTGTCTAGAAATAGGATGACTAGAAGAAATACCCTTGCCCTTGTTGCCTGTACTAGAAGAAGCATGACCCCTACCCATAAGCAAACGTTTAAATCCTTCCATTATAAATTTATAATTATACTAATAAATAATTAAAGTAACTAAAATTAAGTACGCTAAATAAAATAAACAGACAATAATAATTTAATGAAGGAACGAATGTACCAAACGCCGACGTAACGTCGACGTGTAATCGAGAGGTTGAAAATTGAAACTTTGCTCGATGGAAGATCCTCAAGCTAGTTGCCAACTTCACTCCCAAATGAATAAATAAAATTGAATATTTAGGAGACAATGTAGACTTGTAGAGAGATAGATTGAGATATTAGAGAGATTGTAGGAAGATTTGTGAGAAAGATGAAGAGAAAATGAGGTATTTATAGTTGAAAAATTGGATTAAAGTGTAAATATAATAACTTATGGGTTAAAAATAAATATTAAGGGGGTAGGGGGAGGCCAAAAATGGTCGTTGCACAATGGTCAAAATGTAAAATGGTCGTTAGTGCAACGGTTATTTTTGCAAAAGGGAGGTTTCGGCCTGGATCGGGGCGGAACTGGCGGGCCGGGACGGGTCAGGACGAGACCATGTCCCGTCCCGGTTCGAGTCCCGATATCGCGATTTTTTTTTTAAATAGTCGGGTTCGGGGCGGGACCGGCCCGACCCGGCCCACTGGCCAGCCTTGCCTACGCCTGCAGTTAGAAGCGTCACATAAAGATTGAGCAGTATGAACCCAATAATCGAAGAGGTTAGTAGAAAAGGTCCGAAGAAGTATTGTCTAACTTTTGAAAAACTTCACTTCATTTGTTCCGATGCGTAAGAACCTTGAAAGCAATAACTCCACTAGTTTTCTATCACAAGCATATTGTCCAACATCCCAATATATTATATGTCTATCATGCATGCATCTGGTCCTATCACCAAAAAGTTATAAAGACTACAAAAATCCAAGCAAATAAAACAGAGCAATAATAACAAAAGAATGTCACTCACAAACTACTAAGCTTCATAATGAAACTAAATTCAATAAACTAAAACAATGCCCTAATCCTCGTATCTAGCCTACATTCCACTACAAAATTCCTACCAGGCGAATTAAGTGGAGATACTTCCACTGTCGGTTTTAAATTTGCTAAGATCTGTCATAATTACTGATTAGAGAAGAATGCATTTACCTTAGGTAGGGCTGGCAATGGATCGGAGGTGGATCGGGTGGAGCTCAATCCGCCTCCACCCGCCAACGATCCATCCACCACCCGACCCATCCATCACCCTATTTTTTTTAATCCACATCCAATCCACCCATCATCCAAGGGTGAATCGGGTGGAGCGGGTGCTTCGCGGTTGTAAAATTCTGCAACCTAACTTATATGAATTAAAACAAGCACCAAGACAATGGAATGCAAAATTAAAGAAAGCACTGATGCAACTCAAGTTCACTTAAAGTCAGTTTGATCACTCCGTATTCACAATTCACTAGAAAGACATAAAATTGAATTGTAATGGTACTAGTATATATGGATGATATGTTAGTGACTGATGATAGTCTAAAGATAGTTTAAGAAACAAAAGTAGAAGTGCAACAAGTCTTCAAATGAAAGACTTGGGAGAACTAAAATACTTTCTTGGAATAGAATTTGCAAGATCCAAGAAAGGTATATTTATGCATCAAAGAAAGTATTCACTTGAATTGATTGCAGAACTTGGACTATCGAGGTCCAAACTAGCGTACACTCCTATTGATACTAACATAAAGTTGACAACTAAGGAGTATGATGAACATATAAATCAGAAAAATGCAGAATATCAATTACTAGCTTATGTCAAGAAAAGTGCAAAAGATCCATTACTAGATGATGTGTGTTCATATCATAAGCTCGTAGGGAAGTTGTTGTATTTGACTGTCACAAGATCTGATATAGCTTTCAATATTCAGACACTAAGCCAATACTTACAACAACCTAAAAGGTCACATATGGAAGTTGCATTGAGGATAGTGAGGTATATCAAATTTCAACCTGGTCAAGGTGTCTCTTGAAAGTCAAAGAAGCAGACTACTATATCTAGAAGTTCTGCAGAAGCAGAATATAGAAGCATGGCAACTACAGTTTCTGAGGTCACTTGGTTACTAGGATTACTAAAGGAGTTGGATATGAAGATTACTCTACTTGTGAACATTTATAGTGACAACAAATTAGCTATTCAAATAGCTGCTAATACAATGTATCATGAAAAGACTACACATATTAAAATAGATTATCATTTCATAAGGGGGGAAAATTCAGCAAGGACAAGTTCAACCTAGACACAATAAGCAGACTGTAAGAACATTTCACTGTAAGCAGACTGTAAGACACAATAAGCAGACTGTAAGAAATAGCAGCTGAAAGCCTGAAACTCTATTAATAAATAGCAGAAACTCTGAAACAGTGAAACACTATTGATAAAACCAGCTTAAATTACATTTCACTTCTAATATCGACATTATTTCGAGAAATAGCAAATGAAACTCTGATAAAACCAGCTTATAGCAGTAGCAGTCCAGTTATACACTTATTGAGAAATAGCAGAAACTCTGAAACACTATTGATAAAATCAACTTAAATTACATTTCACTTCTAATAGCAGACATTATTTCGAGAAATAGAAGTTAAAACTCGATAAAACCAAATTTATAGCAAAGAGTAAATTTGAAACTCGATAAAACCACTTAAAACCAAATGAAATTTTGAAATAAAACCAGCTAAACTCGAAATAAAACCAAATTTGAAAACTCGATAAAACCAAAAACTCGAAACTCGATAAAACCACTTAAAACCAAATGAAATTTTGAAATAAAATCAGCTAAACTCTGAAATAAAACCAACTGAAACTCTGATAAAACCAAAAACTCTAAAACTCTGATAAAACCAGCTTAAAACCAACTGAAATTCTGAAATAAAACCAAACTAAACTCGAAATAAAACCAATGAAACTCGAAATAAAACCAACTTATGTTCCGTCTTCATATCACATCATTGAAGATCCATTCATTTTCTAAATCACATATACATGTCCTCTCCATCCTGTCGTTAATGAAATAAAAGCATATAAAAAACAAAACATTATTAAAACAAACATTATCGTAAGAAATAAATGTGATTAGTTTACCGAGTTAACATCAATGAATTCACTTGTAGTTGTAGAGCTTCCATCACCTCCCACATCGGCATCATCCAAAATAGTTGCACATGTGTGTGCATTATCAAAAGAAGATTCTAAAAAAAATCCACCCGAACTCATAAATTATCATCATATCAATTTTTAAAAAAAGGTTCAAGTGAGTGTAAATAAAAAATATATATTACCTGAATACTCTCCAAGGATCCAATTTTGCATGCACATAAGTGCTTCCACTGTATCGGCATGAAGGCTCGAACGATGGGGACTAACCACCCTACCGCCCATACTAAAATCACTCTCGAAGCTACATCGTTGATGCAGTATTGCTAATATATCTTTAGCAATTTTTCTCAAAGTTGGATACTTCAAGTCAGTCTTCCAAAAATTAAGGACATCAAACTCACTACTCTCTGGTAATGCATCCTCTTCAAGGTAGTGGTCTAACTCACACCGCACATTGCCTTTTCTTTTCTTAGTCTTTTTCATCAAAGTCCATTTATCATAAGCATTGCAATCACTAGGTCGCTTCCCAAGAAGTACATTATGTCTACAAGTAGGAGACGCAACATCCTCTATTTCGGATTTCTCATGGTACTCATGCAACAAATCATACAACAAACTCTTTATCCTAGATACCTCAACATAAGCTTTATCACCAAATATTTCATTAAAATAAAACTCCACACATTTCAACTTATTTCTAGGGTCTAAAATTGCAAAGAACCGACAAAGTATTCCATTGATATTAGACCAATACTTGTCAAATTTTTCAACCATTTTTTGAGTCATATCCTTAACAACCTGCTCATTACTATTT
Organism: Anisodus tanguticus; assembly: GCA_034509755.1. Taxonomy (NCBI): domain Eukaryota; kingdom Viridiplantae; phylum Streptophyta; class Magnoliopsida; order Solanales; family Solanaceae; genus Anisodus; species Anisodus tanguticus. The sequence goes on from CM067556.1 coordinate 27,664,408, forward strand.
CTCCACAAGCGCAAAGCTAATTTAATCTCACATACTTGACGAAAGAACAAGTTGGCGGTGGGATATTTTTCGCCGAGAGAACAATTGAGTCACTATGTGAAATCTTTTCAATTTATCACATATAATTTCAGCCAACTCCCAATCACGTTGAGTAGGAACCACAAATTTAAACTTCGGATTTTGAGTTTTCAAGTTAGCAAAAACATTCTTATATGGTAGAGCACTTTCAAGCATTAAAAAAGTCGAGTTCCATCTTGTTTTACAATCAAGAGATAACTTTCTAGAACAATCAACTTTCGAACATCTCGCCTTGTCCTCAAACTTTTGAAGTCTTTTTTGTGTTGAACCCCAAAAAACAACACAATTACGTATTCTTTCTATTCCAGATCCAATCACCTCCAAACCATCCTGGACAATCAAATTTAATATATGTGCACTACAACGCACATGCAAAAATTGACCAGAACACAAAAGACTATCCGAATCAAACTTTTCTTGTAATAGATCAACCATGGCATCATTTGTGGAACAATTATCAAGAACCACGAGAAGATATTTTCTCGGCTATATTGTATACATTCAACGTATCCACGAACTTGAGCAAGCATATTGGCGGTGTGTGGACAAGGAACGTAAACAAACCTATTTTGAAAATAATATATCAATTTGGTGGAAAACAATATGCATAAAATTAAACAAGCATATATACATCCACTAATCAAAATAATAAATAACAAGAAGCTTCAAATTTTAAGTACCTCAAGGTTTTGTTCCGCAAAATCCATTGATCATCAATGAAATGTGATGTGACGGCCATATAACCTTTCTTTTGGTGTGAAGCAGTCCACATATCGCCTGTAATAGCTACTCTTCCCACATGACCATCAAACAACTTCTTAAGATTTGCTTTCTCAATCACAAACATCTTCATAATATCACTTTTTAAAGTGTTGCGACTTATTATCTTGAAGTTAGGATTCAAGCAATTAACAAATCTCTTAAACCCAATATGCTCTACAATTGACAATGGGTACTCATGGAGAACAACCATGTGAGCCAACTCTTTTCTTGCTTCTTCTTGACTAAAGACATGGTTTTCTAGACTTAAGCTTGAATCTTGTCTATGATTAACCGACAACAATTTTTGACGTATATCACCCTTAATGTGTTTTTTAGTGCATCTACGATCAAGATGGTCTTTCAAATGAGAAGTCCCATTCTTACTATTGCCCGAAAATAATAACTTACAGTGCAAACATCTAGCTTTTTGTTCACCATTGATTACGGTCTTCTCGAAGTGATTCCACACTTCTGATTTAAGTCTCCTTGGTTGACGTAGAAGTGACGGTCCCATTTCTTCTTCTCCCTCTCCTTGTTGAGGTTAAGTAGTTAGCTGAGAAGGCATTGGGACTGAGATTTCAGGAGACAACGGAGAAGGGGATAATGAGACAGACTTGGAGCCAGCACTACTATCTCCCGTGTCCATCACTGTCATACATTAACATTACAAAAAATAATTAGAAAACCTCTTCTACGTACAACACAACCCGAATGTTGGTAATTTCTACAGTAAATACGTAACAACACAACTCCGAATGTTGGTAATTTCGACAGACAAATACGAACAACACAACCCTGAATGTTGGTAATTTCTACAGAGAAATAACAGAAACTAATTGTCAAAAGGAATAAAAGATTTATCGCAGAGAAATAACAGGCGTAGCGTAGCGCCTTAGCCTTAACTACAGAGAAATAACAAACTTACAAAATTGTATGAATGTGCTGAAAATGCACAAAAACACCTCCAAAATGCACAAAAAGTAAAACACCTCCAAAATGCACAAAAAGAAAAACACCTCCAAAATGCACAAAACACCTCCAACAACCAACATGCACAAAAACACCTCCAACATGCAAAAAAAATAACTTAAAATCTTGAATTTTAGTACTATTACCTCAACAATATTGGGTGAAGAGTGAACTGTGAAGACGAGCGAGGATTTTACCTTGTGTGGTGGCGATTTGCCGCATTAAATGTTCAGGAGGACTTGTCATTTCTGGCTGAAGAACGGCTGATGAGAGGGCTGCTTAGCTGAAGACTGGTTGATGAAAAGGCTGTGTTCTTTCAGTTCAATGGCGGCTGGCTGAGGTGAAGAGATGAGGATTTTCTGGTTTAGGTCGCCTTTAGGACTTAGGAGTTGTGTGTGTGTGATTTTGTGTTATTGTGATTTGTGTGTGTATAGTGAAGACGTGAAGACTGAAGACTGAAGAAGTGAAGATGAAGAATGAAAATAGGGTTTCTCTTTTCAGGTATAGTGAAGAATTAAGATGATTTAAATTGGGCTTTACAACAATTTAATTTAAGAGAGGGTGGGCCGCGGGTGGACTGGATCAGCCCTCACTGGACTGCTGGACTATTAAAGTATAACGGGTGGGTGGGTGGGTGGGTTCGGGTGGTGGGTCGGGTTATGGGTTGGATGTATGTCCACCCGAATCCGACCCGATCCATCACCCGATCCATCCGTCACCCGATTAAAATCCATGTTTTGTCGGGTTTTCGTCCGTATAATCGAGTCGGGTGGATGGATATCCATCGGGTTAGGGTGAAATTGTCAGCCCTAACCTTAGGAATGTACTTCTGAAAATGCTGCATGATCATTTTTAGCTTCCGCCAGGGATCATCAAAGACCTGCAGAAAATTATTTCATCAAATTATGCAGTGTTCTCCTTGACAAGCAAGGTGCATCCGTTCAAGAACTGTCTTCTTTACTTCGCCCATTGATGCATATTCAGTTCCTTCTACAACTTTTTTTTTGAGCCGGAATTCCTTCTAGAACTTCTCTTCTCATTCAGAAAGTTGGAACAAATCACAACCTAACCTCATTGCAATGGCAAGAGAATAACTCTACCCATGCAAGGAAACCTCGGTGGTGGGAGAACTGAGTCATGCATTAGTATCTTCAGCACATCTACTGAAGACACAGTGATTAGATGATTCTGTGTTGAAAATCTTTTCCCTTCAATGAATCCAGAAGGTCAATTTCTCTCCAATCCCTGGCTTTCTCAGACAACAGAAGCTAAAGTTCTATGGGAGCATGCAAAAGCTTATAGATTATAGAATATAACCTCATTGAGGATAAATTTAGATTGTCAATTTCTCCCCAGTTCCTGAATTTTCTTAGATAAGAAAAGGTAAACTTCTTTAGGAGTATGTATAAGCTTATAGATTAAACCTCTTTGAGAATAATGTAGCAATAAATACTTATATTAACAAATTTCATTCTGTCTCTAACTGAAAACTGCAGTCTATGGCATTCTAACAAAAGGACCAGTATTAGAAGATTCTTGTACAGTGAAGAACTGATCAGTGTTCAGGGGCATAAGGCTCCAGTAAGCTCCATTATTGTCTATACAACAGCTGTGCCATTTAATTTGGTACGAACCCACAGGAAAGGCAGAAACATCTAGCAAGCAGGTTGCAAATCCTTGCCCTTTGTCATTAGGATCAAAATACACAAATTTATCCACAGCAGAAGTCCCTCCAGCACTTGCCATAGCATGTAATCCACCACTCTTGGTAGACCCTGTGGTGAAGTGCAATAGCTTGTCATTAAGGTCTACCATGTGATCACTTTTCCAAGCTTGACAACTGGACTCTGGTAATTCCTTATTCCCGTCTGCACTAAATACTTGAAAGGATGTTCGTGAGTGAAGGATGCAATACAACTTCGACACCTGAGACAGCTGGGCTGGAGATATATTTCTTAGTTGGATGCACAGAGTTAGAGGGAGCTGAAAGCCTGACAAGACAGATATCTCATCTATCCTTGTACCATCTTCATTTGTTATGAAAAGCTCAGCAGAAATGAGGGGCCTGCCATTTCACATTTCAATATTAGAACACTATCAAAATTAAAGAATGTCAAACTCTAGAATCATTACATTTTGAACCAAACAGATCAAAACTTGTTTTGACTGAAAAATCCACTATTATTTCAAATGATCTGTTGCTATATATTCCCATCCCACCAGAGACAATTTTAGATAAAAAAAGGGAAAATGGCATCTAAGCATGAGCAGGCTACAATATGAAATATGAAACAGACCAACAGCAGTAGGATATATAAATAAATTCAATAATAGCTCCACATCTTCTTATTGATTGCAAAAGTCCACGTAAGAAACTTCAGTTACCTCAATCGGAAAAAGTGTTTGGGAGTCCGGAAAGGGATCTGTATCCACGAGATAATAATGTTGAACAGCAATGCCAGAGCATCACGAGGAGTTTGCGACATACCAGTGTTGTTATGTACAGTACTTGCTTGCAAACTAAGAAATCTCTGAACAGAATATCTCAAAGTTTAGCAACATCTCTTGCTTCAACACAAGTAGATACTTCATTTTGGAGTTCTTGCATTGAACAACTCCTAGAGCTTTGACGGAAATCCAAAAGCTGCCTTAGATTTTTGCTAGTCTCTAAGTCTATATATCCCAGTCTCCTTAATAAGTCATGAACTAGCAGAGTATGAAATTCCTCCTCTGAGGTTTCAAGACTATATATACTACAATCTTGTTTACCATGGGAACTGGCAAAACAAAATGTTAATCCGGTACTAAAGGCTAACAATGAACAACTTAATCCAAGATCAGAAACTATCTTCATACTTTTTCTGTCCATGTCAATGACTGACGTTGCTAAGAGCTCAAATTCTTTTACTAGCCTCATGAACTGTGAAGAAGCATTGGCAAGCAATTGCAACAAAGAGCTGAGTCCTTGTGAAGATTCAAAGTGCTGAACCAAAATCCTTTCCTCAATTTGTTCAGTACTTCTGGTGGCTTCTTGTGAAAACGAATTCATGCTCAATAATTTAAGTACATCTGCTACAGTTTCAACAACCTTTGATCTTAAAGTAATAAACCATCTTTGGAAACTAAAAGCATGACCAGAAACAGAGGCATCAAAAGCTTTCTCTAAACAGCAAAGTTTGTTGGACACCCCAACAACATTTTCAATGTGATTAATTGTCGCAATTTTCCCAGCAGTATTTCCAGAAAGAGTAAGCCCAAGCAACTGGACTTGCCTTTCTAATTCTGAAAGATGGGATAAGGATATCAACCAGAAACAACAGTTATCAGATCGAACCATAGGTATTAGTTTCCCAAATACGTAAGCAGCTACCAACCATGCACCATGACATGCCGCATATTTTGCCAGCTTATAAGACAACCAATAATCTCTTTCATCCAAAATTTGCTTCGCACGATCAATAATGAAAATTTCAAGCTGGGACAGGGAACCATCACGTGAGAGAGAACTACAACGAGATAGACGAATTTTTTTATTAGAAACCATATCTTCCCCTATCTCCAGCCACATACACTGATATGCAGCATCGAAGTGCAATAACAAATCATATATTAGGTGGATGTAAACAGGAAGTAAGCTGCTTTGGTGCATATGCTCAACCAGATGCTCCATTCTGTTAAACACTTGGGTGGAACCAGCAGTGGAGACATCCAGCATTTCAAAGCAAGTTATCAGAATCTGGGATAAATAAACCAAAACTCTGGATACAGTTGCTATACGGTTCGCTTTGTCAAGCTCTGTTATATGGTGATCGTCTGAGCCTGAATTTGTCATGCCAGTAAGTTCGTTGAGCAAGCTGACCAGCTGTTCGACAACTATACAGATCTTATCCAGTACAATACCAGAGAGATCTCGATGTCTTTCAACCAGATTAACTAAAATAAGGAGTAAACTCTTTATCTCTTGCTCCACCTCTTTGTATGGATGAGGATTATCCACCACTAACTTTATTAGTTGGGAGATGCGACTGGTGGTGAAAGTAATCATGTGAGATGCAACAATTGAACCATTTCCACTTGCTGAATCTTTCAGTATTCTCGAAAGCTTGTCAAAAATAATAGCTAATACATGAACAGCGAAAAGCCTCTCTGAGATAATAGGAGATTGTATTTTGAACTCGACAATTTCTACGAACTTGGAGAAAATAGTGGGGATCTCCGTGCATGGAATAGTAGCTAGGTTGGGCGGCAGTATCTGCAAAGTAAGAAAATGTAAACAATACTAGTATGATGCCAGTATCATAAATTTGACAGATTAAGAGGAAATACCTTGCATAAAGCTCTTAGGGCTTCAAAATGCAAAGCTGGTGGAAGATCAGACTGATCTATGAGAGCAAGCAACTTTAGAGTCGCATTTGAACCGGCAGGGAAGTGATACATTCCTTTGGCTAAAATGAAACGAAGACATTTTAATGCCATAGCTTGCAGGCTCAAACCTCTGTCCTTAGTCATAAATGAGAATAGTAATTCCATCTGTAACCAAAATCCAGAGATAAATATGCAAAAAATCATGTAGAAATACAATAGATGTTATTGAGAATATAATTAAGAAAATAATGGTATGTTCTCTGTAACAACTTAAGCTTTTAGGTGGTATAGGAGCATACAAAGGTCCTAAGTTCATCTCACCACCGACCCTTTATAAAAAAGGATTTCCACGTGCTTAACTCATAAATTAAGCATTTAGATGAGATGGTCATATACTTTAACGGATGTACCTAATTTTGCTATTATATAATCTATGATTCACAACTCAGTTGCACAAACCAGCTGAGTCATGACTAAAAATCGCATGGCCTTTCCAATTAGATCAATCAATCGATCCTAAGCTAGTTGGCTTAAGTTAATATGGATCTTCTATGTGTTGTTCCTTAATCGAGCCAATTTCATTCTAATATTGGTAAAGAATTAGTCTTTTAAGGCAAATTAGGGGTTCTATAAAGCTAGAGATTCTCTATACTTCACTTATCCTTACAAAGTTATTACTTGCAGACTCTTCTTTACAACCAGCTTCCTGCCTAAAATGACGTATTTGGAGGTCCATAGGAGATGGTGAAACCATCTTAGACAACCTCTTGTCATTTCCTGTCATATCCTGATTTTTATCATTTAACATGACTTATGACATGTATAATCAACCCCGTATTTATATATTAAGTTCTTGTCACCAGCTACTCATGCCATTTACCAACATATCCGTCTTTCGGCATTACATAGAAACCTTAGAATATGGTACACGTTCTCTTGTGCTCTTTTGCATCTCAAGTTTCATTTCAAAAGAGTTAAACCGGGAATGTTCTATTTTAGTTTTCCTTTATCATTGTTGCAGTTCTTTACCTTTCCCTTTGTAAGCGCGTGATCTTGGAAACAAAACTTAGCTTCGATTTCTTTTATTTTTATTTTCCTTCTCATTTAGTGACAGAAAAAACGAAATGAGTGAAATCATATTTTTTATGAAGAAAATGAGTAAAAAATTTCATACCTGTATAGGAATTAGAGATGTCCATCTAGAAGCAATTTTGGAAAGTGAAACTAGCATCACCAAAGAGAAGTCTTCTTCTGAAGATTCTAGGATAAGCTTTATACCAATCTGCAATATGAAGAAAGTCAACTTTAGTGCTGCAATTGAAACTTGAAATCACTTCATCATGTAAGCACATTATCAGACAATACAGGTCTGCCTGGTATCATTGAAAACTTATTTTAATGAAGTTGTAATTTGTAACAAGAAACTATAGCAATAGTCACAATTAGTTAAGAGATAACCTGCATCTCATGCATGAAAAAGAAAAACATTGCATTTCACTGTGCATAATGTTGTCATCTCTGAATAGTACTTGTTAAAAAAGAAAGCTCTTTCATAGCAGAGCAGAAAGGGAAAGAAGGATAGGGGTCCGTGAAATCAGTCACAGGTGTAATAAGAAAATCTACATGTTTGGTGGCAGAAACTCATATATTAAAGAGAAATACTGAACCTTATGAGCTCTATCTGCTAGTAAAATTGAGCACCACATTTTAGCAAAGGCACGTCCTCCTGCTAACCTTATAGCCCTTGATGTTTCAGATGACATCAACCGACCTCCAAGCATCTCCAGAATTACATAAGCAAAGTCGTCTGCCAATTCAGAAAAGCATCCAGCTGCAAACAAAGAAGCCTTTGCCTGTAGATAGATGCAAAATGGTTGTATCAATTATCATTCATGTCAAAAGTTATAGGCAAATGGAAACAATATGTAATTGCTGTTACCTCAATCTCTGGACTAAAAACAGAACGAATAGCAACAGAAAAGAAGATGGTCAAGTACTGGTGAGAAATGAAAAAGCAGAAAGTTCTTTACAGATAAAGGAGACAAATGATCAGAGTGATATACCTTTCACCTTGATTAGGAATATCAGATAGATGAGGAGGAGGGAAGTGGGGATAATAATGAAGAAAGGAACATAAAACTCTTGCACTTGCCCAATGATCTACCCCTAATGCTTTTTCAAGACTAAAAATACAGAATCTATTCATCACCTATTTTTTGTCTGTCTTTAAGAGCCTTTTGTTAGTAATGACAAGATTGAAGGATTTCGGAAAGAACTTGGTTTCGAGCATTCACCGTATTTTTCGTAACATAAATAGGAAATTGTGGATCTTTTGGAGTCCAATTTCGACTATCAGATGATTGAAGATAAAAGAACAGGATCTGAGTATTAACCTTAAGCATTATGAATATAAACACTCCAGTTTTTGTTACTCCCATAGTTGCATTTATAAGAATTGCATAGCTAGAAGGAGATTAGCTTTATGGGAGCAGATTAGAGCTTCAGCAGGAAATTTGAAGGTCCACGACACATGGGGGAGACTTTGATTTTATATTTTCCTAAAAGAAAATTTGAGCTGATTCCTCACAGATGGAGGAGAAGTTTTGAGTTTATCTCTCGACACCTAGAACTAGATTTGGGACAAGGTGCTTCCTTTCAGAGTTTACTTTTTCACATGGAGAGTTTTGTAAAAGAAGCTACATATGGTAATATTTGGCATCACATTATGTGTGCGCGTTCTACAAGTTCCAAAGTAGAAACCATGGAGAGCTATTTTGTGTTAATCTTTTTGGTGCAAGCAGGTCATTACACATGATGTAAATGATACCATAGACTTGATCTGTGCTCTGCACGAAATATAAATTCCTACCGGCACTTTCTTAGTGCTGGAAGAGAACATGGAGAGATTAATTATGACTGGAGAGTAAGCTGCCAAAATCTGGAAACTATGTATAGGCCTATTTGGGGTAAAATGGCAGAAAATCTTGATCATTCATTATCCTACAATACCGGTGGTCTGCCGCAAGAGGTAATTCTCTTCAGCACACCTTGCTCCAGATCATCCCTATAACTGTGTGTTGAGAACTGGGAAGTTCTAACAGCAAGCAGATTGTCCAACCAAATATTTTAAGGATGACAAGGTAAAACATCAGATGAAACATGTTGTACTCCTATACCTTAATAAAGGCTTCCCTAAACTGAATCTTAACAAGCAGTGGATAATCTGTTGTGAAGAAACTCAATCATTCAAAACCACCCAAGGTACTTTTAAGTTGTTTACTGGGAAATATAGTCAGCAATGTTAGGCTAATAATGTCAAAATAATATATAGTACTCAGTAAGATGAACAGGTCTTACCTCCAGAATATCCATGGACACCAAGCTTGAAAGGATGAGGTATCTAACATCAGCAGTATCTTTTGCAATATGAGCCCAGCAACCAAATAGAACTAAAGCCAATGCTCTCTCTTCAATGTCTCCAGTGTCGAATACTATCTTTATTCTAGTTAAAAGTTCTCTATAGCTATCTAATTTATCCTTCGAAAGGATTCCCTCATCTTTTCTCCCCTCACTCCTTAATCGCCTCCTCTGCTTGAGCTCTGACAAGAAAATCTTCACAATGCTAAGCTTCATTTGTTTGTCCCCGGACTTGAATGCATCTGCAAGCCTGAGGAGGATAGTATTTGCAAATAGCTTATCCTCCCCCGAATTAAGCCGAATATTTTGTACTCAGCGGCATGAACATTTGACTCTCTACTCCACCACTCAAGTCTTGGCCCAATATCTAGTATAGCTTCGGTAGATTTACCTAACCATCATGTGAAAGAATACAAAAGTATCACACAGAAACGATAATAGTTATTACAAAATGGTTTAAACCAAACAATGTTTCTTCACAACATATAAGATACACTGACAATCAAACTGGAATCCTCATTCAAAAAAAATTACGAACAAAAGTTCTTATAGAAAACGACTTAGAACTTGTTTGGCCAAGCTACCGAAATCAGCTTATTTTGAGAAATACTTATTCGAACGTGTTTTTTTGAAGAAGCGCTTGGAAGAGTAGCAGCAATTTGTGTTTGGCTATATCATTTGAGAAGTGCTTTTGTTAGTAGTTACCAATATTTTCAAAAAAGTGCTTTTAAGTATCAAATTATGAAAAAGGAAGTTATTACTAATTAATTTGGTAAATACCAATTTATTATAGGGAAAAGTACAGCCAAATACAATTCAGTCATGTAGTTTACAAAATATGTACACTGTATGTACAGTTATTAATAACTATACATACCTATGCAGCCGAAGTGTATACTTCGGCCATGTTTGGTAAACTAGTTGGACAAAGGGTACATTTACGTAAGTTTCCCTTTCTTATATTGGTAATCTTGTCCTAAAAATTCTCAAACACTTTTTTTGGAGAAATATTTTTTTCAGCTTAAACTACTCAAAATTACTTATTTCTTCTATCAAAAGCTCAGCCAAACACCTAAATTCTCTAAAATAAGTGTTGTTACTTTGAATAATAAGCAATTTTACCTTTCAGAAATTTCTAAACAGGCTATTAATTTGATTGACAAAATTAGGTAGTGCAGAAACTGACCAGGTTTATTAGAACGGAGACCTTTTTCGAGATCTATGCTCCATTGCATCGCACATGCCGATGGAGTTTTCTCCATATTGCTTTTATCTTCGACAATGAGCTTGAGAGGGAACAAAATTTGTGTGAACTGAACTCAATCGATATTACAAAAACAAAAAAAATTGTATACAAGAAAACATACCTTTTTCAAATTGGGACTTGAATTCGCGCCGTCGTAAGGAGAGACACTTCACCTTCTCTTTTTGAGTTTAAGCAGGTGTTTGGCCACAAAATCAAATATTTTTCTTATTTTATTTGGAATTGAAGATGGAGATTATTACCTTACTATGTTAATTGGGTGCTACTTACAACTAAATTAGGCTTATATTTGAGGTTTTTACCCGAAATGATCCACTCTTTTTGTAACTAAATATTACATTTCATCCGTTAGTCCATTAATGCGATCAGTTGCCACTAGATAGGCTCGGGGACCCGCCCGACCTAGCCCGATCTGAAAAAATCGGTCAGCTTATATCTGACTCGTGAGCCATTTGACATGAAAAAGCAGGGACACGATCAGGGTCAGAATTTTTTACCCGTCTGACCCGGCCCGGCCCGATCTGACCAGTGACCCGATCCCGACCCGTTCATATTATTTTTTATTTTATTAATGTTTATTTAAGGTATATTTTTAAAAGTTTATTATTTATTAATATTTATTTTATTATGGTAAGTTATTTAGTATTGGGGATGAACCAAACCGAAAAATCGGGGAATATATGTAATTAATCTTATTTTTTTTTTTAGGCTACTGCTATCTTTTGAATCATAGTCATTGAAGCCAATCTATGAAACTTTTATGGAAGCCGAATGCGGCATGAACTTAATTAACGGAAGCATTGACATAAAATGTAGGGAGAGAAAGTAGTTGTAAATTGGTGCAACTTTAAATGGTCATAACTCTGCGTTTGAATGTCCGTTTTACCTGATTTTTTTTATTTCGTGTATTTTTTCGAGACGCAACCGGTCAAACTGCCGTAAGGTGGTTTGGCGCCGCCAATTTTCCAATCAATTTGTGTTTTTTCCCAAATCGGTTTCTAATTTTCCATTTTCTTTAGTAAAGATCTCACGATATACACCTTTTAACGTCGAAATTTCGTGGTAGTGTAGGTGTGAATGTCAATTTCAGTATTGAAAATTCAATTTTTAAAAAAAATCCCCCGACCCGACCCGTTTTACATCAATTTGGAGTTTTATATGTTATGTTTTTGGACTTTAATATATATATATATATATATATATATATATATATATATATTATTTTATAGAGCGGGTCAGGGCTGATCCGTGACCCGTAGGGTCAAGGCCAGGGTCGAAAAATTAAAAAAAAATAAGGTCAGAGTCGGACCAGGGCCGGACAAGCAGAAAAAAAAAGCCACTTGACCCGGCCCGACCCGAGCTTTGGACAGGTCTAGTTCCCAAATTTTAGTTAACAAACTATCACATATTTGCTTATGAGTTTTAGTATTTAGGTGTATATTCTGTTTTTTTTTTTGTATAAATATGTATATTGATCAAGTGACTCATCTAGGTGTATATGTGTTTTGATTTTGTGCACAACATAATTGATAAATATTACCGATATATCCGTGATATACACTGTCTTGTGTATACCGTGTATATAACGGAAACAAGAGCCATATGAGGAAACAAGGAGACCGTGTATATCACAGTAATATTGATGGTATATTGTTGTATTTAATTAGCATTGTACACTTACCATAATTGTAGAATTCTTGTACAAATAGAATTGGGTTTTGGGAGTAGAATAGGAATAGGGTTTTATTATGAAAATTATAAATTATATATATACTCATTCATTAATGAAAATAATCAAGAGATTATTTCTTTCATGGTATCAAAAGTCTAGGTCTAAACTTACTTCTCGATTTTTCCTCTCTTCTGCTGCCTCGGAATTCATGTCCCTTCTCGGATTCCGTGCCAATTTTACCTCCTCTCTTCCCAAAATTTTCGCCCAATCCCTTTGTTCTTTCGTTATGTCGACGTCAAAGAACCTGTTTCATCCTACCCTTACTGTTTCTAACATCAAGAACCACATCTCTATTGTTCTTGAGATGAAAAATGTCAAATATGCAACGTGGGCAGAGTTGTTCAAAATTCATGCAATCTCACATCAAGTCCTCCATCACATAATTCCTCCCGCTATCCCTCCACCCGCGAAGGATCCTCAGTTATGGATCACTCTTGATGCTATCGTCCTTCAGTGGATTTACTCCACTATTTCTACCAACATTTTACAGACGATCGTTGAACCAGACATTACGGCTATGGCTACCTGAAATAGATTGCGTGATATATTCCAGGTTAACCAACATTCCCGTGTTGTCACCCTTGAGCTGGAATTTTCACAAGTCAGCATGGACGATTTTCCGAATGTTTCAGCTTATTGTAAACTGCTCAAGGAATTAGCGGACCAACTCCGTAACGTTAGAGCGCCTGTTACCAATAATCGTCTAGTTCTACAAATGGTTGCAGGCCTATCTGAGGCCTATAATGGCGTTGGGACTCTCCTCCATCAAAGTAATCCGCTTCTATCCTTTTATCAAGCCTGTTCGATGCTCACGTTAGAAGAAGCCGGCTTAACAAAAAAGGCAGCTACCGGCGCCAGTTCCGTGGCGATGATGACTTCATCTGATAACTCTCATGGGTTTGTTGACAATTAGGGCCAAAACCACAACAACAGTGGCAGAAAGAATTGTCAAAACCGTAAAAATAATGGCAAAACGGAGGTAGTCGGAACAGTAGCACCGCCGGCGTGAACAATACCAACATCGGGGGTGGGCCTCGGGGTTCTGGGGCCCAGCCTGCCTAGTCCCAGCCTTGGGTCCCTTGGCAGTGGGCCTGGATCAGTGGCCAGTGTCCCAGTCCCGCCTCCTGTCCTCCTCCCAATTATTTCTAGCCACATTGGGCCTCGGTCTAGCCCCATAACAGGCCCAATTACTCGGGTTCTTACCAACAGCGTTCCGGGTCGGGTCAGCAGTCCAGTGTGCTTGGGCCTCGGCCCCAGCTGGACTTCAATGTTGCGGACCCAAATTCGATGCCGACACCCACTGATATTGAGGCCACCATGCATACATTTGGATTAAATCATTCATACGCGAATTGGTACATGGACGTTCAACCAAGGTACTCTCTCGTCTTATTCCAATTTGAGCAAAAATCGTGGCATTCTAGTTGGTAATGGCAATAGAATTCCAATTCGTGGTTATGGTAATACAACTTTGTCTCCCCCACATCCACCTCTTGTCTTGAAAAATGCCCTTCATGCCCCTAACTTAATAAACAGTTTGGTGTCTGTCCGAAAATTCACCACTGATAATTGAGTTATATTAATTTTGATCCTTTTGAATTTTCTGTGAAGGATTTCAAAACGGGGATACCTCTCATGAGATGCAATAGTAGGGGAAATCTTTATCCAATCACGCCTATTTTCAGTCTCTCGAGTCAAGTCTTGCCATCGACTTTTGTAGCTCTAGCTCCTTCATTGTGGCTGGGTCGCCCATTGTTTCTTCTTTGTATAAAAACAATTTTATTTCTTGTAAGGGTACGCGTAGTACTCCAATTTGTCATTCATGTCCTTTAGGAAAACATGTTAGATTACTATTTGTAGCCTCTACTTCTCGTACTTTGATGCTTTTTGATATTATTCATAGCGATTTGTGGACTTTTCCCGTTCTCAGTTCTGTGGGCCATCGTTATTTGTTATATTTTTGGATGATTATTTTAATTTTTATGGACCTTTTCGTCAGCGAAAAAATCTCAAGTTTTGTCCACATTCTAAAATTTTTGAGCATTCATCTGTACCAAATTCGAACGGAAAATAAAAAATATTCAATGTGATAATGGCAAAGAATACGATAATGGGATATTTCGGGAATTTTGTGATGCTAATGGCATAGTTTTTCATTTCTCTTGTCCTCATACGTCCTCACAAAATGGAAAAGCCGAATGAAAAATTCGTACCATTAATAACATTGTCCGTATTTTTTGGTCCATGCTTCCGTACCCCCTTCATTTTGGCATCATACTCTACAAATGGCTATTTATCATGGGACTGGATGAAAGTTACAATCAAATAAGGAGCCAGATTCTCATGATACAACAAATACCTACATTAAACCAAGTATATGCCATGGTTAATCAGGAAGAGAGTCAGGGGATGGTCGTAGGAACTGGTACGATGATGTTTGAATTAGTGGAATCATCTGCCATGTTCACATTTAGAAATGGAAATTTCAGAAGTGGAAGTGGAGTTCAAAAACAGAAGAAACAATACAATTCCAATGCATATTGTTATCATTGTCATCTCAAAGGTCACTCAAGATTGGAATGTTACAAACTAATGAAGTGTGACTATTATCACAAGACATGACATGTGCAGGAGAGTTGCTACAAGATAATTGGATATCCAGAAAATTTCAACAACAAAGGGAAGAAAGCCTATGTAGTCACATGAGGGACTATGCTGTGTGAGTACACTGGACAGGAAGGTGCAGTACAACATCACCATTCCAGGACTACACTTGAGCAATCATCAAAGTTTCTACAAAATGCACAACCATTCACAAGTCAGAAACACACTTCTGAAGTGATACCATACAACCAGTTCACACCCAACTAGCATAAAAAACTTCTTGACCTGTTGAACAACAATGCAAATGATGTCAATGCCAACATGGCAGGTAAGCATATTACTGATTCAGGGGAATTGATTAAGTGGATAGTAGACACAGGTGCAACTAGTCATATGATTGTTGACCAGAAGTACTTACATAATAACCTGTTGACAGAAGGAATAGGAAAAGTGCAGCTGCCCACAAGAGATTCAGTCAGAATCTCACATGTTGGGGAGTACCATTTAGGAGGAGGTGATGTCCTTAGAAATGTCTTATGTGTGCCAACTTTCAAGTTTAACTTATTGTCTGTTTCAAAAATGACTAAGGAACTGAATTGTAGTGTTACCTTCTTCCTAACATGTTGTGTGTTTCAGGATCTCTCATCTGGGAAGGTGAGGGAGATTGGTAATGAGGAGGCATGATCGTACATATAATCCCTGGATGCTCAGAATAAAGGTGGAGAGTTGAGTAGATGCCTGTCTGCCACTCAACATGTTGATGCAGCCACTTGGCATCATAGACTGTGTCATGTGCCCATGAATGTCCTGAAGAAAATAGCATATTTCAAGAATAATACTGATTTTGTCTTGAATAACTGTGAATTGTGTCCTTTGGCTAGACAAACTAGACTCTCTTTCATTGTTAGTACTAATAGAGCATCAAAGTCATTTCAACTAATACATATGGATGTATGGGGACCTTATAAAACTGAAACATATAATTGAATGAGATATTTTCTAACCATTATGGATGATCATACTAGATGTACTTGGATTTTTCTGATGAGACTGAAATCTGATGTTTCTATACTGATTAGGAATTTCCTTGTTGAGGTTAACACCCAATTTGGAGCTAAAATTTAGAGGGTAAGATCAGATAATGGGACTGAGTTTTTTATTCAGAATGGTAGTGAGTTGTTTCTAAAATATGGTGTCATTCATGAAAGTTCTTGTCCATACACACCACATCAAAATGGTGTGGTGGAGAGAAAACATAGATATATTTTAGAAACTGCTAGAGCCATTAAGATTCAGGGAGGATTACCAGATAAGTTCTAGGGACTATGTGTAGAGAATGCAGTGTACATAATCAACAGAATCCCCTCCACTGCTATAAAAAATATGTCTCCATTTGAAATGTTGTATAATAAGGCACCACAACTTGAACATTTGAGAGTATTAGGTTGTTTGTGTTTTGCTACTATAAATAACAGACATGATAAGTTTGGTCCAAGGGCTGTAAGTCCATATTTCTGGGGTATGGATATGCTAAAAAGGGATACAAACTTTATGACTTGGAAAATAGAACTCTATTCATTTGTAGGGATGTGTTGTTCATGGAAACAAATTTTCCTTTCAAATGAGGCATAACTGAAGACACCATTCACATCAAGACATATGAGTTTCCTTGCTATAAAGACTTAATTTGTCAACAGAACCTTGACAATCCACCAACACATACCAGACAACATGAAGATGATCAACACAGACAAAACAACATACAAAATGTACATATGCATGATGCAGTTTAGCATCATGGTCCTGATCACATAAACACAGGACCACCAGGTATTGATGTGATCCCAGGATCAGATCATGAAGTTAGAAGATCCACAAGGAGCAGCAAACCTCCTATATGGTACAAAAACTACATTACTACACATGGTTTCTCTAGTTGCCTGTATTCTATAACTGATAGTGTTGATTTTACTGGTCTATCAGCAGGATATCAGGAATTTGTGGCCAAGGTTTCTCTTGACACAGAACCACAAAATTATTCAGCAACAGCAAAGGATCACAGATGGGTTAAGGCAATGGAGGCTGAAATCAAAGCATTGGAGGACAATGAAACCTGAAAGCTGGTCACTTTACCAGAAGGAAAGAAGGCTATATGATGCAAGTGGGTATACAAGATAAAGTACAAGGCAACAAGAGAAGTGGAGAGATTTAAAACCAAGTTGGTGGCAAAAGGATACAATAAAAAAGAGTGGCTTGATTATCAAGAGACCTTTTCACCAGTTGTAAAGATGACAACAGTAAGGGCTGTGATTTCCATTGCAGCATCACAACATTGGACAATTCATCAGATGGATGTATACAATGCATTCTTACAAAGAGACCTGTTTGAAGAAGTGTACATGGAAGTTCCAAAAGGATTTGCTGTCAAGAAAAGGAAGAGACAGATATGTGGATTGCTGAAATCTCTCTATGGTTTAAAACAGGCAGCAAGACAATGGAACATCAAGTTGATTACATCTCTTATCTCATCTGGTTTTCAGCAGATTCATGGAGACTATTCTCTTTTCACCAAGCAGGAAAATAATTGCATTGTGATAGTGCTGGTGTATGTTGATGACTTATTGCTCACTGGAAATGATCCAGTACTGATTCAGTCCACTAAAGAGATACTGCAGTCCACTTTCAAGATAAAGGATCTAGGGGAGCTTAGATACTTTCTTGGCATTGAGATTGTAAGAAACTCATAGGGCATTCTTATGCACCAGAGGAAATATGCACTGGAGCTTATATCAGATATGGGACTTGCAGGTGCAAAGCCTGCATCTTCTCATATGGATATAAATCAGAAGCTTACAACATGTGAATTTGACAGGCATGTAGCTAATGCATCATACTCAGGCCCCATATCAGGAGAAAATCCTGATTATGGGCTATCAGATCCTAGTGTTTACAGAAGTTTGGTTGGAAGGCTATTATATTTAACAACTACCAGACCAGACATTGCATGAGTCAAATTATGAATGCACCTAAGAAGTCACACATGGAAGCTGGTCTCAGAATTGTCAGGTATATAAAGCAAGCACCAGAGCTAGGAATTCTAATGTCCACTACAAGCACTCCTCAACTCAAGGTGTTTTGTGATGCAGATTGGGGGGCCTGTGTTAATAGTAGAAGATCAGTCACTGGCTACCTGGTAATGCATGGCTCATCACCAATCTCATGGAAGTCAAAGAAGTAGGACACTGTCTCCAGGAGCTCAGCAGAGGTAGAATACATGGCTATGGCAGCCTCAGTAGCAGAAGTGGTGTGGATCACAGGCTTATTTCAGGATCTTGGTATGGAGATTCAGACTCCAATATCAGTGCACACAGATAACATATATGCTATTCAGATTGCGGCCAATCCAGTGTTCCATGAAAGAACAAAGCATATTGACATTGATTGCCATTTCATCAGGGAGAAAATACAAACATGATTGATCAACACAGTTTATCTGCCTTCTATGGATCAACCACCTGACCTGCTTACAAAGGCCCTTGGTAGACAACAACATGATGTTTTACTTTCCAAGCTAGGAATGAAGAACATCTTCATATCCTCTAGCTTGAGGGGGGGGGGGGGGTGTTGAAACATTAGTAAAATGCACTCTAGTGCCTTGACTAATTGAGGTTAGTCTAAGTTGTCAAGAAGGTAGTTAGTTGGTGTAGTTAGTTACAAGATTAGTTATAAAGTTAGTTAGTGTGTTAGAAGTAATTAACAAAAGGATCATTAGAATATTCTAGAGAAGATGATGTGTATATATATACACTTGATATTTTCAGAATAAGAAATGCAATTCTCCCAAAATACTCCTCATGCATTGAGACATCAATTCTCTCTTCTCTTCCACAATCCCTCTCCCATTCTCTTCCATTCTTCTTTTCTTGTGCATTCTTCACTGATGCAGCAGTTGACACTGCAGTAATTGGCTTCGATTCAGCAAATCAACACAAGCTGATCAAACCACTTCAAGTGTCAAAGAAAATGGGCAAGTGTATGAACTTAACACACTAGTTAAGCAAGTTGCATCATGTGTCAAGAAAAATGAGCAAGTTACTGATGATTCCCTCCCCGAACAAGTGCATGAACAAAACATACAAGCTGATCAAACCACTTCAAGTGTCAAAAAAAATGAGCAAATGCATGAACTGAACATGGAGTTGAACAAATTACATCATGTCAAGGAAAATAAGCAAGTTACTGATGCTTCCTTCCCCGAGCAAGTGCATGAATTAAATATGCGAGCTGACAATACTGCTTCAAGCGTAAAAGAAAATGAGCAAGTTACTGATGGTCTTCCTGATATTTTTATCTTGTACTTTTCTTTTTTTTGTGTGTCTTCATATTTTTATCCCGGTATTTCACTGATTAATCCCTTTTGTCTGTCTAAGTGGTACCATGTGATGGTGTTGTCCCCCCAAAGGAAGTGCATGAAGTAAACACGCAAGCTGACCAAACTAAATCTAGTGTCAAGGAAAATGAGATAGTCATCTTGGTATATTTGTTTTGTACTTATTTTTTTATTTATTTCTACGCCTTCATATTTTTTACTAATTTCTTTTCTCTGTCTAAAGTGACAGCAGGAGATGGTATCAAGGACACTCTTTGGAATGTTATTAGTAATGAAGAGGTTGACAAGTTAAAGACATCCTGAATTCAGCTTCACAGACCTTGGAGTGTTATTAGTGATGAAGAGATTGCGAAGATAAAGATGTCCCAGATTATGCTTTCTAGACCACTCGTAATGGAGGTAGAAGAAAAAGATGTCACTCGAGAGAAATTGGGACAACAGAAATTTTGAAAAAAATTAGCCCAATTTTTATATGTGGCAGATTTTGATTCGGGGACATCTAAACCTATTTTTGATATCAAGCATTCATGAGTGATGTTGATAAATTTGATTCATTTTCGCCTTTGGCCCAAGAGTTTACCAAATTCATCGAGGATGGGCTGATTGTGTTTTTCATGTTTTGGTTCTTACACTTATGCTAATGTCCTGATTGTGTTTTTGGTGATTTTTAAGTGCCAAGATTCTATATCGCGACAGAAAAAAATGATCTCCCTGAAGATTTTATTTTTGGCTCGTGTTCTGTGGATACGAAGGATTGATTTGAGGCGTTTGCACATAGTGGTCGACCTTTGGACACGGCATTTATCATTTTCTGTCCTAAATATATTTTTGTATATGTTTTGCTAATTCATTATAGTCAGTGCTACAGTAGATTATATGTTTGTGTATATTTTTGTATATATGTTTGTATATTCTTGTATAGTTTTTATTAGTTCTGTATATGTTTTGTATACTATCAAGGTCATAAAAGAATGACCTAATATATCCATCTAGTTAGCTGTGCTATTATTTACTTTCTAGTAATTTCAAATACTTTGGAGCTTAATTAGTTTCGTCTATGCTATCATACTTGCTACTTGTAGCTTGAACCTGAAGTGCACCAGCGTTAATTCTGGACATCTCATAATTTTTGGTAACAGTTTTCTGTATATTTTTGTATATGTGTGGTATAAGTTTTGTATAATGGGAAGGAAAAATCTCTAGTGTATATTCAGTGTTCTTCTTTTACTTCTTTTTTGTCTCAGCATTTGGATGTCATCTTTTATTATCTGAGGAAGAACGCAAAATATGAACCTGCTCTTGCCGTAAAATTTACTACAACTGACTTTATTTTCAGTAAGAAGCTTACGTTACTCTATACGGAGTATGAGAAAAAGGATCAAAGTTTTCTGTGATCTCCAAAGAGCATGAAGTAGAAGAGTACATTATAGGTTGTTACTGCGATGCAAATGTAGCGTGGCACAAAGTTGACCACGTGTTATTCCCGATTTACAAAGGGTTTTCCCTCGGTCCTTTTTGAAGATTTTAGGGACAGTCTCAGCGGACGAAGACTGCCCGCTATGACTGCGGGGGTGTGTTAAATATACATACGATATACACAATATATACGTGTATATCGTATGTATATGCAGTCACGGTTTAGTGTATATGGGCCGTGTATATAGTCTCGGTTTAGGTAAGGTTTTAGTCTCCTAGTTTAGTTAATGTTGTGGTGTAATTAGTATTGTACACTTGCCATAATATTTGTAATTGAAAGAAATAATCCCCTTGATTATTTTCATTGATTGAATAGATATATATACAAGTTACAAAATAGGAGAATCCTATTCCTATTCTATTCCTAAAACCTTATTCTACCATAATTCTAACTATACAATTATGGTAAGTGTATATCCTAAATATGGTAAGTGTATATCCTAATCTAGGTAACAAATATACTACAATATACACACAATATACTTTCCTTAATATACAACTATGTCCACTGATATTCTGCCCTAGTACCGTGATGGGCCTGGACGAGTTGGGCCATTGCCCACGCCACCGCCGGGCCGCCACCGGTCCACCGTTGGGCTGCCATTGCTCATTTGCTTTGTATACCTGTGATATATACTGCTGTATATTCAGTGTATATCACAGGTATATTACCTTTGTTTAACACACCCCCGCAGTCATAGCGGGCGGTCTTCGAACGCTGAGACTGTCCCTAAAATCTTCAAAGAGAACCGCTGGTAGACCCTTTGTAAAGATGTATGCAATTTGATAACGAGACGGGATATGGCATACGTGAACGTGACCCTTTGCAACCTTTTCACGGACAAAGTGAATGTCCATTTCGATATGCTTAGTACGTTGGTGTTGAACTGGGTTACCTGAAAGGTAGATGGCACTAATGTTATCGCAATATACCAAGGTTGCCTTCTGAATGGGACAATGAAGCTCCAAAAGCAAATTACGTAGCCAACACGATTCGGAGACCACATTCGCTAGCCCTCGATATTCCGCCTCTACACTTGAGCGTGATAAAGTTGCCTAACGCTTTGCCGACCAGGAGACCAAGTTGTTGCCAAGGAACATACAGTAGCCAGAAGTCGACCGTCTGGTATCGGGACAACCACCCCAATCAGCATCCGTGTAAGAGACAAGTGTGGATGTAGATGAAGGATACAAGTGCAACCCATAGTCCAGTGTCCCCTGAAGATACCGAATGATGCGTTTGATTGCATTCATGTGCTCAACCCTGGGATCATGCATGAATAAACACACCTGCTGAACCGCATACGTAATATCCGGTCTGGTAAAGGTAAGATACTGGAGGGCCCCTGCAAGACTGCGATAGCGGGTCGGGTCCTCGTATGGTTCACCTGCTGCGGCACTTAGCTTTGGGTTTGCATCAACTGGCGTGGAAGTGGACTTACAGGATGACATCCCAACCCTCTCTATGATCTCAACAGCATACTTTCGTTGAGACAAAAACAAGCCACCTGAATGACGCTTGACGGCAATCCCCAAAAAATAACTCAAAGGCCCTAAGTCTTTCATAGCAAACTCAGAACTGAGCATGGTCATGATAGACTGGCGCAAGGCATAGGAAGAGGCAGTCAAGATGATATCATCCACATACAACAGAATGTAGGCCAAGGACGAACCACAGCGGTAGATGAACAAGGAATTATCTGACCTGTTGTGAGTGAACCTAATAGTTGAAACAAAGTCAGCAAACCTCGTGTACCAGGCCCTTGGAGACTGCTTAAGCCCATATAAGGACTTCTTCAACAAACATACATGATGAGGACGGTTTGGATCCCTGAAACCCAACGGCTAATGCATATAGATTGTTTCCTTGAGATCACCGTGTAGGAAAGCATTATTGACATCCAACTGATGAATTGGCCAAGTCTTCGAAAGAGCCAAGCTAAGCACAGTGCGAATGGTAGCCGGTTTGACCACCGGACTAAACGTCTCACCACAATCTATCCCAACCTGCTGAGTCTTACCATCACCAACAAGTCGCGCCTTATGTCGAGCAAATGACCCATCTGAATTCTCCTTATGAGCAAAAATCCATAGACCTGATAACATTAATACCATATGGACGGGGCACCAACTCCCACGTCTTATTATCAATAAGAGCATTATATTCATCAGTCATAGCAATTTTCCAATTAGGGTCATTTAATGCGGACACAGGATTGCGGGGCAAGGAGGATTTAGAGACATCAAAATGTAAATTAAAATGTCTTTTAGATGTAAAAATACCCCGCTGACTACGAGTGACCGGTCTATGACTCGAGGACAAATTGAGGGAATTTTGGGAATTTTCTAGGCTCGGGACGGACTGGCCAGCAGGCAGTGGGCCTGCTGGCCCAAATCGGTAACTGGACTCGTCGTCTGGACCAGTTCCAGCAATTGGGCTGGACCGGCCCAATTGCTTTGGCTGTTCCGGTGGGCGAAGCTGCTGCTCGGCGGTCTTGTGGGTCCAGCGGGCAGTGGGCCCACTGGAGGATTTAGGGTGCGGGGGATGTCCGAAAAATTCTGAATAATATACGGGGATATTTGGTCATCCAAAAAATTATACGTCTTAGGCTCGGGAGTAAGAACTTTCGTAAAAGGGAATTGGGTTTCATCAAAAATGACATGTCGATTAATTATGATTTTCTTGGAGGATAAATCAAAACACTTATAACCACGATGATTCGACGGATAACCCAAAAATACACACGGGGTAGACCGAGCCTGAAGTTTGTTAATTGTGGTGGATGGGAATAACAGATAACCCAAGCACCCAAAAATCCGAAGATGAGAATACGAAGGGTCCTTATTATATAGGATTTTGAAGGGGGAGGAATATGTCAGACCTTTAGAAGGAATTATGTTAAGAAGATATGTGGCCATTTGTAGAGCATGATGCCAAAAATATGGAGGTATGGAGGCATGAATTAAGAGAGTTCGGACAATGTTATTGATGGAACGAATTTTGCGTTCGGGCTTTCCATTTTGTGGAGATGTATGAGGACACGAAAATCTAAAATTGATCCCATTATTAGCACAGAATTCCCGAAACTCCCTATTGTCATACTTTTTCCCATTATCACATTGAATATTTTTATGTCTCTTTCGAATTGAGTACGAATGAACGCTCTAAATTTGATGAAGACGGAAAACACTTGTGATTTATTCGCAATTGAAAACGTCCACAAAAATCTAGAATAATCATCTAAAAAGAGAACATAATATAGATGACCCAATGAACTAAGAACAGGAGACGTCCATAAGTCGCTATGAATAATATCAAATGGCATTGAAGTATGAGAATTGGAGTCTACAAATGGTAACTTAACACTTTTCCCTAATGAACAAGACTGACAAAGTGGAGTACGACTCGTACCCTTACAGGAAATAAAGCTATTTTTATCTAAAACTGATAAAATAGAAGATCCCAGATGACCCAGACGAGCATGCCATATGGAAGGAGAGATGGCTGCAAAAGTTGATGGCAAGGCTTGACTTGATGGACTGAAACCAGGCGTGATAGGATACAGATCCCCCCTACTATCACACCTCATGAGATGACTCCCCGTCTTGAAATCCTTCACAGAGAAACCAAAAGGATCAAATTCAACGGAAACGGAATTGTCAGTAGTGAATTTTCGGACAGACACTAAATTTTTAATCAATTTAGGAGCATGCAAAGTATTTTTCAAGAGAAGGGGTGGATTGGGGGGAGACAACGTTTTTTGACCATAATCCTGAATTGGAATAGAGTTGTCATTACCAACAATTATACCCCGAGGGGTGCTCAAATTGGAATAAGAGGAGAGAGTACCTGATTCGGAAGTCATTTGAGTAGTGGCCCCGGTATCCATATACCAATTTGGGTCCGGTTGAGTCAATCCCAACGTGTGCATCGCGGCCTCGATATCGGTTTGAGTGGGGCCTGCTGCATGATGGGCTTGCGGAGGTTGGGGTCCAAGAACTCCTGTCCGTGATGGAGCTGGGCCGTAGGCTAGCGTTCTTCGCCGCCGGGCCACCGGCCGATGGGGCCGCCACCGTTTGGGTGTTGGGCACGGATCGTTAGCTTGACCCCACCGGCCGCCGGATGGTAAGGGCTGTTGGCCCACGGCCCACTGCCCCAGCCCCCACTGTCATGGGCCCCACTGCTGGGCCTAGGGGGTGGTGGGCCACTGTTCCCTGGATGGGACCCACCGCCTGCTTGTTGACCACCGGAACCGCCACCAGAACCGCCGCGTTTGCCCCTGCGGTTTTTGTTATTATTCTTGCGATTATTCTTGCCGGCACCATTATTATGGTTTTGGCCCGAATTATTCACAAAATCCGAAGAACTAGGAGAGGACGCCACCATGACGACGAGGCTTGATCCGGTAGCCGCCTTTTTAGCCAAACCCGCTTCTTCCAAAGTAAGCATGGAGCGGGCTTGATAGAAGTCAAGGAGAGGGTTGCTTTGGCGAAGGAGAGTTCCAACCCCATTATAGGCCTTCGAAAGACCGGCAACCAACTGTAGAACTAGACGATTATTTGTTATAGGTTCTCCAACATTACGGAGTTGATCCGCCAACTCCTTTAGTTTCTTGCAATATGCAGAAACGTTCGGAAATTCATCCATTCGAACGAGAGAGAATTCCTGCTCGAGTGTGACGACACGTGAATGTTGGTTGTCTTGGAATATGTCACGCAATCTATTCCATGCAGCCATAGCCGTGGTATCCGGCTCAATAATCGTTTGTAGAAGGTCCACCGAAATAGTGACGTAGATCCACCGGAGAACGGTAGCATCAAGTGTAATCCATAACTCAGGATCCTCCGCAGGAAGGGGTCTAGCGGGAGGAATGATGTGATGAAGAACTTGATAAGAGATAGCGTGAATTTTAAACAACTCTGCCCACGTCGCATATTGGACGTTTTCCATCTCAAGGACAATAGGGATACAACTCTTGACATTGGAAACCGTGAGGGCAGGGTGATAATTGTTCTTAGACATATTGAAAGAACAAAGAAGGAGGGCAAATTTAAGAGAGGTTTTGGAGAGCGGAAGATAAATATTGGAAGAGAAATCCGAGGGGGGGTGGGGTGTCTCGGCCAACACAAGAAGAGGACAAAAGTTGGGAGAGAAAAACTTTTGTTTTAGACCTAGTATCTTGATACCATGAAAGAAATAATCCCCTTGATTATTTTCATTAATTGAATAGATATATATACAAGTTACAAAATAGGAGAATCCTATTCCTATTCCTAAAACCTTATTCTACCATAATTCTAACTAAGGGTGGCCAGTGGGACGGGCTCGGGTCTGGCGGGGTCGGGGCGGGACGAGCCAGGGGGTCGGGGTCGGGTCTAGCGGGGCCTAGCGGGGTCGGGTCTGGCGGGACCTGCTCCAGTCCCGTCCCGATCCCGATCCCGTCGGTATCGGGGCGGGGCGGGGTCGGGTCGGGTCGGGCTCGGGGCGGGGTACGGTCGGGTTTTCCTTTTTTTTTTTTTTTTTTTAAATAACATATGTATAAAAAAAAACTCAATAAACAAAACAAGATAGTGTAATAAAAACATCCCAAGGCTGTTTTTGTGCCTCTTATATTATTTAATAGACATATGATTTTTTTGTAATACAAATACAATTGTCTAAAATCTAAATTTCAACTTTGTGGTGTTGTCCAAAAGTTGCAAATTACATAATAAAATTGCAATTAAAAAAATTACATTCTCAAAAAAACCTGTTCTAATTGCTTGATGATTTCATGTGGTTCTTCGGTTGAAATTGGTATTTGTTGGTCAAATTGATCCACGTCGCTTCCACTACCTTTGGTTAA
This sequence comes from Anisodus tanguticus, assembly GCA_034509755.1. Taxonomy (NCBI): domain Eukaryota; kingdom Viridiplantae; phylum Streptophyta; class Magnoliopsida; order Solanales; family Solanaceae; genus Anisodus; species Anisodus tanguticus. Next base: position 27,691,311 of record CM067556.1, read on the forward strand.
GATTTCGTTGTAGTTTTCATCATCTTCTTCGTTGATCTCCGGTTGACCGCACCTTCTCCGCTCCGCTCGTATCCAATCTCTGAATAATACTGCAATTTCCAAGTTTGTCTCCGGCCAATGAGTGTCTGTGGTCTCCTATTTGATATCTGCTCGAGAAAAAGCGCTTTCGAGACGCGAGCTTGATGACGCTTGAATGTTCAAAACATCTCGAGCCATCAATGAAAGTGTCGGAAAGGTCTTCTCATTCCCCTCCAAAGATTTCACAAGTCTTCTTGTCCATCTTCATTGATAACTTCTTGATACGGTACGAGAACCCCGCAAAACAAAAATATCCAACTCGCTAATTTGGTTAGTAGTAGAGGTACGGCCGCACATTCTATTTACGAGGCTTTCAATACTAGCCGCGAAACAACATGTCTTTTGTGAGGTTGTGTTGAAGATGAAGAAGATGGTATGGAAGCCGGTAAGTTACTAGCATTTTCTTGTTGATAAAATCTATATATATTTTTGCATTGGTGTTCTACGCTAGACACCGCTTCTTCTTTAGTTTGTTCAATAGGTGGTGGGTGATTTAGATTTTTGGGACTTGGAGGTCGTAGTACTTCTACACAATCGTAAATAGTTTCAATTAGTGATTTAGTACCGTCTATTTTAATAGTAGAATTTAATACAGAACCAATAATATAAATAGAGGGAATAGGAATAAAATATTTTTTAATTTTGACAAACATTTTTTTAATAGCTGCCTTATAAGCTGGTTTTTCCATATATTCACTAAGTAATAAAAATATTAGAGTTATATAAAATAACATAGTTGAAATAGTAGGATAATATATACCGGAAATTCTTTTGTTGCTTGATAAAATTTCTCTAAAAATACAATAAGTTCGGAAATTTTTACCCAATCACTATCTAAAATCATATCAGCTGGCTTTTTATTATGAGAGTTAAAAAATAAAGTTATAGGTAATTTATAGTCATAAGCAACAAGTAGTTGCTCGTATAAAGAATTCCACCTAGTGGATACTTCTTGTGGAATTCTTCTATAAGGTAGTTCGCAATCGTGACAAGTTTTTTTATATTCTTTTCTACGTTGTACTTTATTACTTTTAAAAATAAAGTTTATAGCAAATTGTATTTTACTAAGAATGTCTTCAAAAAGTGATAGACTATCATTTACAATTAAGTTATATATATGGCACGCACATTTTATATGAAAATGGTCTGGAAAAGATGGAGTTAAACTATTTTTTAACATTGTAATTGCGTAATTGTTATTAGAAGCGTTATCTAATGTAATAGTCATAATTTTATCGGTAATTCCGTAATAATCGCACACTTGATAAATATTTTCTGCAATAAAAGTACCAGTGTGCCTATCATCTACATATCTATACGCTAAAATACGTTTTTGCATAGACCATTTATAATCTATCCAATGACAAGTTACAGTTAAATAATCATGGTCGTTAGTACTACGACCTATATCGAACGTGATAGATACTTTGCCATTAAAATGATATAATGAAAAACGTAAATATTGTTGATATTCATGCGCGAATTTAAATACATCTCTCTTAACGTTGATCTAGGAAAACCGTTAAAAGCGAGGATTATATATATCTCTAATGTAATGAATAAAACCGGAGATGAAGGAAATGAAAAAGGCAAACCCTCCACAAAACTAATTTTGATATTGCTTCCCTATCTCTATGTTTATTGTATTTAGAGCCTACAATTCCCCCCGTCATAGGGTTAATTTGACCACTGTACTTGGTCGGGACGATATCGGTATGTGAACCTTGTCCCGATGGAGCGGGCGTTTGCGCACCGATTTTGAAGCCTGGTATTGGGCATACCTAGCGGGATGAGCACTTACTACGTGTCTAATTAAACCCCCGTCCCACCGTGACCTTTTCCGAGTTTTAAATTTTAAAATATTTTTACAAATTTTACATATGGCTACTTGATTCTCTACGTCCCTATCAAAAAATGTCCATGCATATGATTTTAATGGTCGTTTTGCTGGACCTCGTCTCATACTAGGGGGAATATGAGGTATTTCAGTTGAAGGTGCACTAGTGGGTGTGTTGTCATCAACATTAGTGGGTATATCATCTAGATCATCGTCTAAATTAAAGTCTTCTTGAGTTCCAGAAAATAGCTCCTGGTCTAAATCTAATGGTATTGTAGGAAAATGTTGAGTATCAACAAAATCATCCTGTGTAGGAATAAGATGACTAGAAGAAGTACCCTTGCCCTGGTTGCCCCTACTAGAAGAAGCACCCTTACCCTTACACTTAAACATACCTTTTAATCCTTCCATTTTAATTATGATAATAAATAATTAAAGACAATAAAATTAAGTGCGCTAAATAAAAATATAAAATAAACAGACAATAATAATTTAATGAAGGAACGAATGTACCAAACGCCGACGTAACGTCGACGTGTAATCGAGAGGTTGAAAATTGAAACTTTGCTCGATGGAAGATCCTCAAGCTAGTTGCCAACTTCACTCCCAATTCCCAAATGAATTAATAAAATTGAATATTTAGCAAATAATGTAGACTTGTAGAGAGATATATTAAGAAATTAGAGAGATTGTAGGAAGATTTGTGAGAAAGATGAAGAGAAAATGAGTTATTTATAGTTGAAAAATTGGGTTAAAGTGTAAATATAATAACTTATGGGTTAAAAATAAATATTAAGGGGTAGGGGGGGGCCTAAAATGGCCGTTGGCCAACGGCCATAATCTAAAATGGCCGTTGGTGCAACGGTCATTTTTGCAAAGGGGGGAAAAGGGCGGGGTCGGGGTCGGGACGGGCTCGGGGCGGGGTCGGGTCGGGGGCGGGCACAGGGGGCGGGTTCGGGTCTGGCGGGACGAGACATCGTCCCGTCCCGAGTTCGAGTCTCGCCCCAGTTTTTTTTTTTTTTTTTAAGCGGGGTCGTGGCGGGCTCGGGACGGGGTCGGGCCGTCCCGGCCCACTGGCCAGCCCTAATTCTAACTATACAATTATGGTAAGTGTATATCCTAAATATGGTAAGTGTATATCCTAATCTAGGTAACAAATATACTACAATATACACACAATATACTTTCCTTAATATACAACTATGTCCACTGATATTCTGCCCTAGTACCGTGATGGGCCCGGACGAGTTGGGCCATTGCCCACGCCACTATTTGGCTACCACCTTTGGGCTGCCACTTTGCTCGCTTTGCTTTGTATACTGTGATATATCTTTGCTTTGTATATTCAGTGTATATCACAGGTATATTACCTTTGTTTAACAGTATTACCATAATTGTATAGTTAGTAATCAAGTAGAATAAGATTTTAGGAGTAGAATAGGAATAGGATTTTCCTATTATGGAAATATGTAAATTATATATATACTATTTCAATTAATGAAAATAATCAAGGGATTATTTCTTTCAATATCGACCGGAAAAAAAACTAAATTGAGACACTGGGTTTTGGGTGTGTTTACCTTCAGTGATTGGTGCATCCATGTCTATGGCTCCAACTGTGATTCAAAGAATGATAGACTTGTTATGAAAGCGTTGTTACCTTACAAAATATTGATACCATACTTCCTCGAAAAATCCAAATTCAATAGTAAGAGGGGCATTGACAAATCTTAAAGTGACGCTTTGGATATCAATCTGGTTGATAACCTGCCACAGAAAAAAATAAATAGCTGATGCAACTAGTGGAAGTAAAGAACTTACTGGCAGATGGTTCGGGAAGAAGAGGAAGAGGGGATTTGAGGAAAAATAGTTTAGTTAGTTGTTTGAATATTAATGCTTTTTGAATTTCACTTGGCTGTTTTTTTATGCGATAATGTAAAGTACAAACAAGGTGTTTTTTTTAATGCGATAGTGTAAAGTACAGACATTGTCTTTAGAAGAAAATTTGATTTAGATATTTTAAAGCATTTTTTATCAAGTACAATGATGTTGGTAATCAATGAAGTGTACTTCTTTATTGGTATGAATTTGGATGTTCTTGGGGCGGAGGATCTATAGGATTCTTTTATGTCTACATTTGAATTTTTATATAAATTTCTAATATACAAGAATATTCAATATTTACACAAGAATGTACAAGCGGGTTGCGGGATTTCTGTTGGATCAGATCTTTTGGGAAGCTTTTGGACCTAGCGAAAAGGGCTCTAAGCCTTCACGCAAGCAAGTGCGAGAGAAGCGGAGCACGAAGCTACCGCTTCCCCCGACCGACTAAAATACAACAGCCGCGACCTACTTTGATTCAAAAGAAAGGCGAAGGGTTTGGCAACAAGCAAACGGCTTTCTATCATAGTTGCAAGGGTTCCAAACCTTAACTACTTACAAATTGTAGGGTTACTCTTTATACATGTACTGCAGGTTGTTTCACCATTTTTTGAGTGAATATACAAGAATATACAATATTATACAAGAATATACAAATTGCATGGGTTATGTATTGCATGTTGTTTCACCACTTTTTAAGTGAATATACAAGAATATATAATATTATACAAGAATATATAATATTATACAAGAATATACAAATTGCATGGGTTATGTATTGCAGGTTGTTTCACCACTTTTTAAGTGAATATACAAGAACATACAATATTATACAAGAATAGACAAACTGCAGGGGTTACTCTTTATACATGTATTGCAGGTTGTTTCACCATTTTTGAGTGAATATACAAAAATATATAATATTATACAAGAATATACAATTGCATGAGTTATACATCTTTATACATGTATTGCACGGTATTGAACACCACCAATAATTTAGAACCATCAAAACATGTATAATGAAACATATGTAAGAGAATCAATATATAGTCTAAAGCGGAATGCTTTTATTGAAAAGTGCAACACAACATATAATGTTAGTGGCATACGAGCAACGTTATTGACAAGCGAAACGCTTTTGTTTATGAATGTTAACTACTCAACATGACAACAAATGCAATACGAAGTCTAATATTTTAATCTTTTGATGGATTTTCACATGTTTTCCTATTGTGACCACCTCAGCCACGCACTGAACATGAAATTTTCCTCTTCTTTTTCGCTTTCTCTGAAGATGGTAGGAGTTTTTTCTTTCTTGGCATTCCTATATTTCTTCTTCCTTTTGGTGGTAGGACCACATTCTCTAGCACCTCTCTCGGAAAGATTCATGTACTCTCATTCGGAATAGGATATATTAGAACTTCATAAGTTGCAAGGATATAATCTCTTCTATTGTAATATGAGCAAAATTGGGCTGATGTCAATTTGTTGAGCTTTAAAACCGCACAAACATGCTGACATAAAAGTTCATCCATTTGAAGTTGGCCACAACTGCATATTCCATCTTCAAGGTATACAATGTATCGCTTTACCCCTTCAAACACAATAAATAACTTGTCTGTAGCAGGCCTTACCTGCAAATGTATACAATTTTATACAAATATATACAAGTTTATACAAACTGCAGAGATATGCAATTCAGTAGTATGCATTATACTTAATTCTTTTTTACTGTCATTTTCTGATATGCAAGCATATTATGCACGAGGTGTTTTTCATGCTTTTTTCCATGCGCGGTGGATGGCTTCATTGCTCTTTTACGACATTCGTAGTTTCACTGTTGTACCAAATTTGTCATAATTTCCAGCACATGCACTGTTGACATGTCTCTAGCATGTTTGTTTGCTGAATTAATTGACTCTGCAATATTAGAAGTCATTACCATTGACCTTTTCACTTTGGAGTGTATCCTAAACCACTTTTCATAGCCAATTTCGAGCAACTATTCTGATACCCTCGGATCAATTTTAGATATCTCTGTCATAAAGTATTTAAACTTCTGGATGGTGTAAGCATTAGCCAAAGCACAGAAGATGTCATGCAACTGATTCTTATGTTGCCTAAATTTATTTGAAATGTTTTCCCACAAGTGAAATATGCAAAAACAGTGTGGAACTTCTAGATAAACAACTGTTGTGGCATTCAAAATGGCCTCATGCCTATATGAAATTATACACATCCCTTCCTGAACTCCGAAAGCACCCTTTAGTTGCACGAAGAACCACTTTCAAGATTTATTATTTTAAAATTTACAATTGCATACCCAAGCAACAGGATCTTTCCTATTTACACAATCCAATTTTTTAGTTTTCAAACATGAGATTTTTTATATAATTGCGCTATGCAAAAAATCTTAAACAAGAATATACAAGTTGACACAGTCAACTCACCAGCTCCATCTTGTGTGCAAGCAGTCAATATGATCCCCTTGTATGATGCTTTAAGAAAGCTTTCATCAACTACCATAATTGGCCTGTAATATTCCCATCCCTTGATATATGCGAATAGCGAAACAAATACATAGAGAAAACGATCATCTTCTTCTGATTTATGCAACTTTGTAATCGAATTTGAATTTGACTGCTCCAGAATATACAAGTATTTCTGCACCTCCTTATAATAATCACGTGGGTTTTCTCTTACAATTATCATTCCTTTTTCTTTAGCCTCCACGCTTTCATATAGCTCAATTCAACCCCGTATTGCTTTTGTATTGTCGCTTATAATATCATTTGTGGTGTAAATTATTTTCGGATCAACACATTTGTTCATGATTATACTAGTAATTACTTTAGAAGTGGCATTACATTGTGTCAAGAACCTTTGACTAAAAGAGCATGTATGAACATTATTGAAACATCTCACCTTGAATATTTTTGACTTATATATGGCAGAAGATTTGAAAAAACAAACACAATCTTCATCCACACATGAAAGTTGATACCTATCATTAAAGAACATTCAACAACTAAATACAACTTTATACAAGGCATATACATATTTATACCATAATATAACAGAATATACACCTATTACTTTACTTTGATTTACTTTATCTCTGCACCTTAAACTGGAAATTATTTCGCACATCAAAGTTGTGCATCACACTAACAATGGTCTCCTTGTTCTTATAAACCTTATCATCCTCGACCTCTTTATGTAACATGTCATCTATTGTAACGAAATACTTGTTCTCAATAGATTCATTATCAGTTTCATGTCCAATCATATATATTGTATCAATCATATCTATTGTATCAATCTCTTGTATAGCTTTGCCTTTATTTATACAGCTCGAGCTTTGTAGCAACTGAATCATTCTCAATCTCTTTCATTGGTACATAGAGCGCAAAATCGGTGAACTCTGGATTCTTTTTTCAATTCAATATAGACCTGAACTCCAGTATCATTTTAGATTATGAAAGGCATCAAACCATCCTTTGGAACAAATTTAATTTCTAATGCATTCAACTGAGTATCTAGTCTGATTTTCTTTGAAATTGCTTCAACTAATTTTCAGAGTTGAAGATAGACCTAATAACAATACAATCAGCAACAAAAGGGCAGCCCGATGCACTAAGCATCCGCTATGCGCGGGTCCGGGGAAGGGCCGGACCACAAGAGTCTGTTGTACGCAGCCTTACCTTGCATTTCTGTCAGAGGTTGTTTCCACAGCTTGAACCCATGAACTCCTGGTCACATGGCATCAACTTTACAGTCAGCAACAATATTAATAAATTTATTGTCATTAGTCCATTGACCACTACGAAGAAGGTATACAAGATAAATCTCCATTGAAAACAAGTTGAAATCACGAATTGCAGCAAAAAAGAAAAATTGAAACCACGAATTGCACAATAAGGATGTAGATGAAGTTTTTCAAACAATTAATTGCAGAAGAAACTGAAATAATTGCTGTTTTGTTTCACTAATTGGTAATGTATATGAAATTTTCGAGTTACATTAGGGTTAGATTTTGTGGTTAACATCCATGTATATGAAGTATTTGAAAGAGCGAGATGGAAGACAACAGCGATACTCGCGTATATCAAAATAACGGAAAAAACGTTGCTTCTTTTAGATATCAGAATGTGCCTATTGTGTTTTTGGGCAAGCGAACAATGTAACTTTTGAGCCATTTTTTTTTTTTGCAATGTATGTGTCTAGATTGTATATTTATGAATTTTTTCCTTATTTTTTGATTGAGTATAATTTTAATTTTTGTAAAGAATGTTTAGTTGTTTGAACGCACTGAAAGTGAAAAAGTGAAAATAGAATTTCAGGTGTTTTTAAGTTGTATTTGAAATTTTCATAGACAAATACTGATTTCCAAATAAGTGAAAAAAAATTCCTAAAAAAAGTGAAAAATTCTCATGGCCAAACAGGTCCTAAGTTTTGTACAAACTATTTCACCCGGTATATTCTATCTCGATTTTCAAGTTACTTTTTTTTTTAAAAAAAAAGTGAAAACTTCCTGCACTTATCTATTTCCTTGAAACCCTCCGTCAATTCGTTAAAAGAAGGATTTCAAATCAGCTTTTAAAAAAACATAGAAATCTCTAATTTAAGTTAGAAGTTGAAATAATGTACCAAATTGCAAAATATATTTTGATTTGCAAGAAATTAGAAAAAGATAAATTATTCTGAACACTCAATATTTTAATATTTCGAAATATGGAAATCTTGCACAAATTAAAAGTTTACACAAAAATGAATTGTGTCACGTTCTTTTATTTAAAGAGTTTAAGTATCAATTTTTCAAAATACAAATGTGAACTATAATTGAGTAATATATTCTAAATTTAAACAAAACTAAAAGGGATATTGACAATTAAATAAGAAATGTCTTATATTGACTTTTTGAAACTTTAAAATGAGAATACTTCTTTTTTGTCAGTTATAAAAATAGTTGATTCAAATTCGTGGAGTAGACGCTTATTCTATTTTCTACTATATTCCCTTCATACATGAAAGTGGTAAAATAACTCTTTCATGTAAAATAGGTTTTCATAAATTTCAAATCATTTCAGAACAAAATGGAATTATTTTACAAGGTTGATAGAACTTTTAAATCGCAGTATAAGTTTTTGTATTTTGTTCACGTCACATAATTTATTCTCTTTTTAAGATAGCGATTTTTTCATTTTTTTAAAATTTTTTGAATAATTTCAGAAATCTCCTTCAAGCTTACCATAGTAACACGAACCTGTCTTGTGGCTTGATAATTATGATCAACCTTTCTTTTAATTTGTTTTGTTTTGTAACGGAATTAAATTCAAATGATAAAATCATGCAAAGTTCCAAATTTGAGAGTAACAGAGAGTGGTGAGCTTTAACCAAACAATGTAATAATCACCAACGGCACCATGCTATATTAAAAGAATAGTTACCCTGTGATGATGCTCATTCAAGCTCTACAACAAAATAGTGCACCAGAGTCTAGCAGTAACATCATTATAAATGGCAATTGATGTCATTCGCAAATAAGAAGAAATAATATTTCTTGCCCTCTTACAATTTAAATAAAAGAAAATGACTTTCACATGTCTCTCTTGTGTTTTTCCCGATATCTTATGAGTAAGAAATGAAGATCTCTTGTAAGAAAGTAATAAAATTTTAAAAAAATTATAAAGGGCTAAAAACCCATTTCTCTACAAATAAAACATCAAGACATTTACAATGCAAAATGTCATTTCCATTATCCAGTTGTTACATTCAACAAACATTAGCGGTGCTTGAAGTAATCAGTTTCAGTGCCTTGTAAAAGTCAATAAGGTTACACTAGCTCAGACTAATAAGAAAATAATCACACCATAATACATACCTTCCTGAAAGGACTCACTATCTAAGTGAAAAACACACAACATGTTACAAGTAGTCTGGACACCTAAGCTCTCCACCCACTAGAATCACATTTTATTGTCATAGCCATTGGTACCACCTTCTCTGCCTACCAGTTGTCTCTCTCTTTGGAGCAAGAGTAATCCTATCTGCATGAGCGACAGCCCATTTGCTAAAATCTGGGGAAGAAACAAGCTCTTCCATAGCCTTCTTTGTGGTGTCTTTAGTTAACTTGTCCCACTCATCCTTCGAAATCTTCTTCCGTTCAGGAGTGTTGTGGAACGTGGAATAGAATGCATCTGTTTCTGACAACAAGCTTCGTGGCTTGAGAGGAGAACCTGCAGGAGAATACACGTCAGAGAAGCCCCACCTAACGCTTCACTTCATCAACTAAAAATTTGTTTAGGCTAACCTTGGCTGATTGTGTCTTTCAGATTTCTCTTAAAAGGCCTGGAATCATATGGCCCTTTTAACGGTGATGTGTACGAATCCTGAGATTCCCATAGATAACTCATGTCTATTTGTGATAAATTCCTGCTTTGCATGAAAAACAGTGAAAATACGAAGTGACTGCAAAAGCGAAAGTCTTCCACCCATATACGTAACAACAGAATAAAGCGACCACACTACATAAGCATCAATTGGAAAATATTGGGAGAAAGGATGCTAATAGATTTTTTATTAAAAAAGAAAGGCAGACTCACTTGAAAAAGCGCAGAACAAATTTGGGACGGAATAATCTCCTCAAGATTGATGAGATCAGAATTCCACATATCAATGCCAGCAGAGCCAATAAGGGATCCACAGAACTCTGAAGAATCAACGCGTAAGCAAAAATTCGAATGGACCAACCAACAAAGTGAGATACTCCAATGTCAATTGATCCATCTTCTGCAAGTACAAGTTTGTGAACAACCCAAAACCCCAACCAAGCTCCAGCAATCGCGAGGAAAAGCAGCAGAAATATTGCCAGCTGCAACAAAAGAGTCCATGTCATCCAAAATTCCCTGGAAGTGGAATGCTCAGTGCAGAAACCAAACAGGTTGCGCTTACGAAAATCCAATCATCTTATCTTGAAATAACAGCAGCGGTTTGCCGCATATGCTTTTCAGACGTTTAACTTTTGACATTTAACTTATGGAGGCACTCAACATCAAGTTATATGAGGTAGATTATCATTGGCATGAGAACTCTTAGCAAAAGGTTTTCCTAACAGGCACCCAATATTAAGTAAAATGAATGGACGAACCCTAAAGTTCCAAAGAATTAAGGCAACTAATAAAACCAATAGTAAGAACTTACATACAGGGGTGTACATGTCTTCACCAATGCCAATCTCGTCAAGTATTGAACGCAACAATTGTGGCACATAGCTTAGAATAAAAGATCCTACACCAATCTGAATGCAAAAACATGGACTCTTAGTAACAAAATTTAAAAAGAATGACACAGAGAATAACTGCTAATAGTATACTTGTACTAGCAAAGATACCCACAATGGATGAATACAAGAAGATTGCTAGTGAACTCTTCCTACCAGTCGGAAGAAGCTTCATCCCCTGTCATTAGAAGTACCAAATCGTCAATCAAAAATTCAACATGAAAGCATGATATATATATATATACCTACTTTTATACATCTACACACATTCATACATGGTATACAGCTGCTATGCACGTAGCTCAAGATAAAATATTGAATATTTTCTGATTTATTAACATTGCTGACGGTGACAAATGTCAGATGATTGGATTGTTAGTTGGAATAATGTTTCTAATGTAGTATTTAGAATTGTACATCATAAGCCCTAATCTTGATTGGCTCCAAGATTGGAATATTTTATCTTTTTATTAAGCTAAACTAATTCAACACATGAGACTTCAAAAGTACACTTTAAAAGATCTCTTGTACATCTCTAAAATGCTAAAATCTTCGCCTACCTCATCAAATCAAAATTAGGAGTAACACACCACTTCAAGTTGAATTAATTCATATGAAAAAGAAAATCACATCTACAACAGTGTAAAAATTGCCGCCTTTAACTTGACAAATATAAGATTCAAACTATAAAAGGTTATTGATATGTAAAGTGGGCATAAAGTTGTTTCTTTTGTTTCTATAAAACGGAAATTAGATGTTCTCACATCCGTCGTGGGTTATGACACCACCTGTCAGTTTCACGACTGTAAATGGTATCACCTAAAAGCTATTTATCTTTCTTTAGAGAAACATCTATTTCGTGATTAGTTATTGGGAATTATTTCCTATCCTGTCCATATGCTTTTCAGTTCACATTATCTTTTTCTAGTTTTGAACACTAGAAATTATTATTTTCCAGATTTCCAACATTTCATAATTATTAATCGCAGTGAAGTAAGATTAGAATGAGAGTCCGAATTAACTACTCTAACCTTTTTTTTTTGGATAAATTCTACATAAAACTCCTTTTGTTCAAATTAGTTGACTCCGTATCCTTGCCTACTTATCTTTTCTAAAGGCCCCAAAAAATGCCATTTCACCAAAGAGGACAAATAGCCAATCTTCTATGATAAAGTTACGCAAGACCTAGTTTTACCCTTCACAACATTTTTTCACTTTCTACCTAGGACATTCTCCCGTAATAGAGGACAATGCAGTTAAAGAAGATAATAACTAGCATCGGATATAATAAGTACATTTATAATTTAATTCACTACTCTGTCGTATCTGCATCTACTTATATTTGTATTATTTTCTCATTTCCTCCCTCTTTTTAAGCATATCTGATTTAATTCACATGTGCCGTTTAGGGGAAGAAACCTAAACTATAAAATGTGAACTATACTTTAGAAGTTAAACTTCCATTAGATTAGAAAAATATATCACTGTAAAATAAAAACAAAGACAATTAGGCAAAGATACTTTCCAAGAAAAAAAAAAAGATACTTTCCAAGAAAAAAGAGATACTTTCCACGTCCAAATAACAGGTAACGAGAACAGAAGAGCATAAATTTTTTTAAACTTCTTCAATATCTCATTTTTTTCTCCTTTGTAATATGATTTCAAGTGATTTGTCAACAAAGTTAGCAATCCTGTTAGCTTTCGTCTCCCCTTTTTTCCGCCAACATTTGGGTGATTTTTGCAAGTTGCAGATCCATCTTAAGTTTACACATACTTGTTTTGTAAAATACTACTGTGGAGCTTTTATGGTGCTACTCTGCAGTTTCCCGTTGCAAAGCAGTTTTCATTTCAAAAAAATGTTATCTCATTTGATATCATTGAAAAATGTAGTTTAGCTTCTGAAATCAATTAAAATAGTTTGCTTAGTAAATTTGAAATAAAATATCAAGATATGTAACTGAAAAGACAATCCTAACAAGACCACCCATGCTCTTTAATATTAAAAATAGAGAAGCTAGCAATCCTAGCAGAGGATCTTCTTTGCACTCAGAAAAGGGACAAGTTTACGAAAGTACGAATACTTCTTTGAGACTGCAAGGGTACAAAGTTACCTGGAAAAGAACCATCAGTATCACAAGAAAAACCCCTACTGACATTGCACCACCATAGTAAAATACTAGAGACTTGCTAAGGAAGGATGCCAGAGTACTTAACAATATCCCCAGTACCAGAAACATAACACGGTACCAAAAAAAATCTGCACAAAAGGATATTAAGGTTACTTAATTGAGTTAAAATACCAAAAGCCAATAAAACTAAAAAAAAAAGTTAATTTCAGATTGGCCCAGGGAGAACAAACCTTCATGCAGCGAGACCTGAAAATTTTCCTTAGATGAGCTTGCCATCCTAATATCCAAGAGCTTGTGATCAAAAGGTGACATTGATCTCACCCAAGAACCCTTGGTTAGTTTCATCCATTGGCCTGGCGGGCACATCCCAATTGCAAGGGATTGATTCCTGCAAAGATGATAATGGCCCTTAACAATTTATAAACATCACATTATCTCAAGACATTAAATATGAAGTGGACCGCCTGCCTATACCTATCTGATTTTCAATAGGTATCTAACTCTTTAGCTGCCTTTTGTAATCAGATGAGATTTCAGTTGGAAAAGTTTCATATTAAGAGCTCAAAGAGCATAAACGTGGAAGCAAAAGCAACCATCATTAGACAGGTCATACCAGAAATTGTTCTGTTATTTTTTCTGATAAATGGGTCATACTAGTAGTAAATCACCCTTATCAGTCATCACCTTCAGTTTTAGCCATTATACTACTCAAGAGAAGGGTATAGATTTTACTTCTCGAAAGAATGTCCCTCAAATATAATGATTTAACCCGTAATAAAGCACCCAAATTCTTAGATATCTATCAGACCAATAAAAATTGATAAGGCATACGGACAATGTTAACAACAAATATAAGGGAAGGTGGAAGATTAGTTAACTTACCATGTGATTTATCACATAAGTCATTGTATCTGATCTATAAAAAATGATTTACCAATAAGAAAGGCAGCCCATGAAGTAAATAAATCAAGTTGTCAGCAACTCATCTATTATGATTTTTCTTTTTGAAAAAATCATCGATTGTGACTTTTCACAATATAAAAGCCATTATGCTAAAACTACTTGTCAGCAAAAGAAATGAAATACGCTACAAGAATCATCAGTTGGAGACTTGAAGTTTCATAAGTTCTTCAGTTTAAACAGCAAAGAAACAAAGGGTTAGTGGCTCACCTATGGAAACAGACCTCAGCATTAGGTGGACGCCCACTTGGATTCAGATATGATATATTCACCTTTACTGAATGGGAAAACTTTCTCAGATTTGTAAGCCTTGACAAGCCATGGATCTGAACTCTCTCACAAATGACTTTAGTTCCTGGCTTAGAGCCGGGAGAGTTTTCCACTACTAATCCTGGAGATATCTGCAGCGTGGTAGATTGAGATACAACTGTTGAACACAAAAAGGAAAGGAAATTATAATGAGTATAACCAGCATCTAATCATTCAAAGAAAAATATACCATTTCGAGGTATAAACATGTTATAATGTTTTGTAGGAGCTCATGCTTGGCTCTATGTTCTACTAACAACTGGTCAAAAGGGAACACTAAAAACTCTATACAACTCTTTTTCACCGAAGGATCACCTCTTACCAACAAGCCAGTCCTAAATGTTGGATTTTATGCAGGGGCAGTGGGGCACTAACCACAGTAAAGAAGGAGCTATCAAGAAAAACTACCAATACTTTCTGTGTAAGCTCTCTCTCGACAAGAAATAGGGATTTGAAACCAAGCGAACTCCGAAAAAGAGATAGCACAATATGTACAAGTACTTGACTATCAGATATAAAAATAAAATAAACAAAGAAAGAAAGAAAGTGCTAGTATCAATTCATGAGGTTATAGTGCATCCCAAATCAGTGTTACAGATATGTGAGAAATAGTAACAACAGGCGAACTAAAGTGAGAAGAAGTTAGGAGAAAAAGAAAAAACAACCCAGTCCATCTAGCTGTAGAGGTTAGGAACCCTTTTCGTATACCATATTAAATGTAGCAATTTTGATAAACAACAAACAGTCTATTATGTTTCTATCTTTTTGGGACAACATGGCAAATGTAAATCTTTCTCAAGATGTTGAGGCCATGTTTGACTGTTTTTAACTCCTTACATACTCTGTTATAACCAACAGCTGTTTGTAATTGTCTCAATGCTAGAGCACAGCCTTGTTGCTGGTCATTCATATATAAACTACCTTACTTTTAGAAAAGAGTATATTCTCAATTACTCAGTTTTGACGAGCAACAAGCAAGCCTAATAACCTGTTTGGCCAAGCTTTTGAGACGCCAAAAGTAATCAATTTTTTTCAAAAAGTGCTTATTTTAAAGAAGTGAGGTGTTTGGCCAAGCTTTTGGGAGAAAATAAGTGTTTTTGGAGAGTAGCTGAAGCTGTTTTACAAAAGCTTAAAAAATAGCTTTCTCACAAAAGTACTTTTCTGAAAAACACTTTGCAAAAAATACACTTAGAAGCACTTGTTAAAAGCTTAGTCAAATACTAATTGCTGCTCAGAAGCGCTTTATAATTTGATTAGGCAAATACAAATTGTTTTTCACCAAAAACACTTTTTTGAAAAGCCCTTTTCAAAATAAGCTGATTTTAAAAGCTTGGTCAAATAGACTATAAACATTAGCAACAAAAAATCTACTTATCCTTTTTCTACTTTAATCCATCAAGAAAAAATAACTTCTCAAAATTCAAATACAGTAAATAGTAGCAACTTCAACATTAAAACCAGCAAGCCCTTCTTAGAATTATTTCTGCAAATTATAATGAAACTGATGAATATTATTTTTTTATGACAAGAGCCGCGCACAGGGTAAACCCCACTCCAGTGTCATAGCTCACAAACAACACATGAGAGATAACCCGCACTAGGACAACCTCGTGCTACGAGCTCGACCCAGAAGACAAATCCCCTGCAGTCATAGGCAGGAGGGTTTCGAACATGAGACCTCCATTATGAAACTGATGAATATTAAGAATTCATTAAAACTGATTACAATTACTTTTTAGTTGAGGCATATTTTCTGTAATAATAGTAATTTACAAGGACTACAAGCCTAAAGCAAGACTCCTTAAGTGTCAAACACTCGTAATCTTAAAGTCATGGGGAAAAAATAAGATAAAGACAAAATAATGTTTGAGAACCCTAGAATTTAAGAGAAACGTTACCTAAAGAAAGTTCATCAGCGTGGACTATGGAGGTTGACGTGGAAATTAATGCGACAAGGAGACATAGAATAATAGCAAATAATCCATGCCAAGAAATTGCTATACCCATTGCATTAGCTTTTGCCATTCGAGTAGGAACTCAAGAGCGTTTTTATGGAGGAGCAAACTGAAATTACCAAGTCCTTTAGGGGCAATTTAATTATTTTCTGTTCTAATTTATATGAAAAGAATTTAGGATAGGGCTCGGACAAGTTTTTGTGCGGATTCTCCTTCAAAAGCACTAGTATTTATTTTTTACCCCTCAAGTTATTGGTATTTTATTTTTGTTCTTCACTTAAAAATATTTCGAGGTTCGGGGTTTGAACCCCCACTCAGTTAAAAATTTAAAAAAATTTATAAAGTAGAATTTGGATTCGCAAGGCAGAATTTGCTTGCAAACTCTACCTTATAAGACATAGTTTGTCTTATATGCCTGAAGGCAAACTCTGTCTTAAAGGTAGAGTTTGCATGCCTTAAAGTAGAGTTTGATACTTTAAGGTAAACTCTGTCTTATAAGGCATGATTTGCAGACAAACTCTGCCTTATAAGACATACTTTGCAGGTAAACTCTCTCTTAAGGCATAGTTTGCAAGTAAACTCTGGCTTGTGAATCCAAACTATGTCTTGCTATTTTTTTTAATTTTTAACTAAGCTGGGATTCGAACACATAACCCAAATTTTTTTTAGGTAAAGGGCAAAAATTAAAGACCACTCGAAAGAAGGGCATTTGTGCGAATTCCCATTTATGTGGGGTCGCCTATCTAAGTAAAAATTGGTTTACTTTTTTTGGATACCACTATTTAACTTATACTGATTTTTTACATGTCTGACCTCTTCGGAACAACTTAAGATATGTGATATCTGAAATTAAGTTTGACAAAACTCTTGTCTAAAGTTACATATAGCTAAAGTTCAAGCAATTCTGACTAAAATTCAAGAAAATATGGCTAAATTTTAGTCATATGTGCATGAACTTCAACCATATCTTTATGAGTTCAATCATGGCTGAAATTCAGGCAAAAATGATTATGATTCAGATAACATTGACGAAATTCAACCACATGACAAAAATTTTGGCAAAAATAGTTGAATTCAGCTATATGAGCTAACAAAAAATTATTGAACTTCAGCCATGGATAAACTTGCAAATTTTTGTGCATTATGTATTTGACTTAAATGTGGTCCAAAAATTAAGTATCTATGCACTTCGACGCCTACCTAAGGACACTCATTTATTTTTTGACCTCTTTACAGAAGTTTAACAAATGTAGATTCTCGCCACGAAATCGCTTCTTCTTCCTATTTCTTCTCGTTACTTATTTGAGATTGTAATTGCATGGGTATTGTTGCATTAAATTTATATAACATATCCTTAATGACTTGGGTTGATTTGGTTGGAAAAATTGAAGAACATCATCGCTGGAGTGTTGAGCTTGAAAAAAGTTTATTGAAGAAGACAAAAAGTGAATGTTGTTTTAGCAACGCACCTAGACACGAAGGGGTGTGAATCGTGTCTTATTCAATTTTTGCGACTTAAAAGAACCTAATTTTTTAACGTCAGTAATCTAGACACAATCAATAAAGTGCGAAATTAAAATATACAAGTAATTTTAAGTAAAAAATTCTTACTCAAGGGAGTAAAATCCACGACCTACACTCGTAGGATTTACCTAAAAACTACACTAACTTCAATAGCAGTTTTAAGTTATAACTCCATAACCAAAGATACTACAAACTCTAATACCTTAACCCCTACCATCAACTTAATTGTAGTAGCTCCTTTCGTGACTATAACCGTGGTCTAGAAAGCCACAAACTTCAGAATTGATCACCTACAACAATACTTCTCCAAAGCGAAATATGTTACAATTAAAAAAATAAAATTCAAACCTAACCCACTCAAGAGCTAATACGATCCGACTTGTGAAAGATACGGATTCAAATAACAAAAACACGGAAACTATAATAACAAGAGAATTGAGGATGAGAATAGAGGGATAGAAGCAAGACTCAAAGAGTAATGATTCTATGGGCAAACTTAGGTATATGAAACCTAAATCCTCCCAATTGGAATCAACCCTAAGAACCTATACTATTTGATCTTCAACAAAGAGTAATCCAAATGAATCCACAAATGAACAACACTATATGAAAATCAATGGAAAGAGTTTCAATAGCCAACAATGGAATCCACCATAATTAACTATCACTAAATTAGCACTACCAACTATCCTAAGATAATACTATGGCTGGCCAGTGGGCTGACCCCGGTCCCGCCCCGAACCCGACATTTTTTTAAAAAAAATCGGTGTCGGGACTCGAACCGGGACGGGACATGGTCTCGTCCCGCCCCATCCCGGCCCGCCCCAGGCCCGCCAGTCCCGACCCGATCCTGCCCGAACCTCCCTTTTGCAAAAACAGTTGTTGCACCAACGACCATTTTACATTTTGGCCGTTGTGCAATGGCCATTTTTGGCCTCCCCCCTCCCCCAACCCCCCTACCCCCTTAATATTTATTTTTAACCCATAAGTTATTATATTTACACTTTAACCCAATTTTTCAACTATAAATACCTCATTTTTCTTCATCTTTCTCACAAATCTTCCTACAATCTCTCTAATCTCTCAATCTATCTCTCTACAAGTCTACATTGTCTACTAAATATTCAATGTTATTTATTCATTTGGGAGTGAAGTTGGCAACTAGCTTGAGGATCTTCCATCGAACAAAGTTTCAATTTTCAACCTCTCGATTACATGTCGACGTTACGTCGGGGTTTGGTACATTCATTCCTTCATTAAATTATTATTGTCTGTTTGTTTTATTTAGCGCACTTAATTTTATTTACTTTAATTATTTATTAGTATAATTATAAATTTATAATGGAAGGATTTAAACGTATGCTTACGGGTAGGGGTCATGCTTCTTCTAGTAGGGGAAACAAGGGCAATGGTCCTATTTATAGACAGAATCATATTCCTACACATGATGATTTTGTTGATACTGAACATTTTCCTACAATACCATTAGATTTAGACGAGGAGCTATTTTCTGGAACTCAAGAAAACTTTAATTTAGATGATGATCTAGATGATACACCCACTAATGTAGATGACAACACACCCATTAGTGCACCTTCAACTGAAATACCTCCTATTGCCCCTAGTATGAGACGAGGTCCAACAAAACGAACATTAAAATCAGATGCATGGACATTTTTTGATAGGGACGTAGAGAATCAAGTAGCTAGATGTAAAATTTGTAAAGATGTTTTAAAATTTAAAACTGGAAAAGGTCAAGGTGGGACCGGGGGGGGGGGGGGTTAATGAGACACGTAACAAGGGCTCATCCATCTAGGTATGTCCAATACGAGGCTTCAAAACCGGGTGCGCAAAAGTCCACTCCATCGGGACAAGGTTCACATATTGTCTCGGACCAAGTATAGGGTCAAATTAACCTTGTGACGGGGGGAATTGTAGGCCCTAAATACGATAAACATAGAGATAGGGAAGCAATAGCAAAATTAGTTGTTGTGGAGGGTTTGCCTTTTTCATTTCCTTCATCTCCCGATTTTATTCATTACATTAGAGATATGTATAATTCCGCTTTTAATGGTTTTCCTAGATCAACTGTTAAGAGAGATGTATTTAAATTCGCATATGAATATCAATAGTATTTACGTTATTCATTATATCATTTTAATGGCAAAGTGGCTATCACTTCTGATATAGGGCGTAGTACTAATGACCATGATTATTTAACGGTAACCTGTCATTGGATATATTATAAATGGTCTATGCAAAAATGTATCTTAGCGTATAGATATATAGATGATGGGCACACTGGTACTTTTATTGCATAAAATATTTATCAAGTGTGCGATTATTACGAAATAACTGATAAAATTATGACTATTACATTAGATAACACTTCTTCTAATAATTACGCTATTACAATTTTAAAAAATAGTTTAACTCCATCTTTTCCAGATCATTTTCATATAAAATGTGAGTGACATATATATAACTTAATTGTAAAGGATGATCTATCACTTTTTGAAGACATTATTAGTAAAATACAATTTGCTATAAACTTTATTTTTAAAAATAATAGAATACAACGAAGAAAAGAATATAAAAAAACTTGTCACGATTGCCAACTACCTTATAGAAAAATTCCAGAAGAAGTACCCACTAGGCGAAATTCTTTATACGAGCTACTTGTTGCTTATGACTATAGAAAATCTATAACTTTATTTTTTAACTCTCATAATCAAAATTCAGCTGATATGGTTGTAGATAGCGATTGGGGAAAAATTTATGAACTTATTGTATTTTTAGAGATTTTTTTTCAAGCAACAAAAGAATTTTTCGGTATATATTATCCTACTATTTCAACTATGTTATTTTGTATAGATATAATATTTTTATTACTTAGTGAATATATGAAAAACCCAACTTATAAAGCAGCTATTAAAAAAATGTTTATCAAAATAAAAAAATATTTTATTCCTATTCCCACTATTTATATTATAGGTGTTGTATTAAATCCGACTATTAAAATAGACGGTACTAAATCACTTATTGAAACTATTTACGATTGTATAGAAGTACTACCACCTCCAAGTCCCAAAAATCCAAATCACCCACCACCTATTGAACAAACTAAAGAAGAAGTGTTGTCTAACGTAGAAGATGAATGCAAAAAAATATATAGGTTTTAGCAACAAGAAAGTGCTAGTAACCTACCGGCTTCCATACCATCTTCTTCTTCTTCAACACAACCTCACAAAAGACATGCTGTTTCTGCGGCTAGTATTGAAAGCCTCAGAAATAGAATGTGCGGCCGTACCGCTACTAACCAAATTAGCGAGTTTGATATTTTTGTTTTGCAGGGTTCTGTACCGTACCAAGCAGTTCTCAATGAATAAGGACGTGAAGACTTGCTAAAATACTGAAGGGGGAATGAGAAGACCTTTCCGACACTTTCAATGATGGCCCGAGATGTTTTGAACATTCAAGCGTCATCAACGGCGTATGAAAGCGTTTTTTCTGCCGGCAGATGACACTCATTAGCCGGAGACAGCTTGGAGATTGTAGTATTATTCAAAGATTGGATACGAGCGGAGCGGAGAAGGTGCGGTCAACCGGAGATCAACGAAGAAGAAGACGAAAACTACAACGAAATCTTATTCGAAGGTGGTAAAAGCGACGTGGAGCAATTTGACCAACAAATACCAATTCCAACCGAAGAACCATAGAAAATTATCAAGAAACTAGAACAAGTTTTTTTCAGAATGTAATTTTTTTAATTGCAATTTTACTATGTAATTTGCAACTTTTGAACAACACCACAAAGTTGCAATTTTGACAATTGTATTTGTATTACAAAAAAAATCATATGTCTATTAAATAATATAAAAGGGACAAAAACAGTCTTGGGATATTTTTATTACACTATCTTGTCTTGTTTAATTATTGAGTTATATATATATATATATATATATATATGTTATTTTTAAAATTAAGTGCAAAAAAAAAAAAAACCGCCCGGATCTTGATCCCGATCCCGATTCCGATGGGATCGGGATCGGGACGGGACTTCGGCAAATCCCGCCTGATCCGTCCCGATCCCGCAAAATCCGGCCTGACGATCCCGAGCCCGGCCCACTGGCCACCCCTAGATAATACTAACACACTCATATGATTTCAACATTCATCTTCAAGTTAATGATGAAAATAAGGCTAAGGGTTCCTTATATACTATCTCTATTACAACAAAGACACAAAATTGGCCTTTGCACAAATAACCCAACATGGGCCTTCTCCTCTTGAATTGCAATCCTATCCTTGAATTTGCACTCCTAACCACGAATTGCACTCTTTAACCATGAATTGCACTTCTAACCATGTTTGCACTTTAACCACATTGTGTGGCTTCCGTCAATTGGCCTTATCTCCATGATTCTTCCAAGCAATCATCCACACAATATATTCCTTTATGACTTATCCTTCCATGGCCTCTAAAAGTCTTGTCTCCATCACCAAAAGGCATGTGGCATGAAAATGCATGTCCGAAGCTCTATCACAGATTTTAGCCTTCATAGTCGTCCATGAGCATCCTATGATCATATCATCCTCCCCTTCTTCAAAAGGATTCGTCCTCGAATCCGTACCTTGCACAACATGAAAGAGTATGAGTCGATATCCTTGCACACAACAAACAAGGTAATCATCATAAGGCAAATGATAATACCTAAAGTAAGCAAAGCATGCAACCAACACACCAAATGGCTCACTTTTATGATATAACCAAGCATCATAAGGATCTAGAAAGACTATGTATCCCAATAATGCCCAAGACACTTGTTTATTCAAGACATGTTGACAAAAGGGTAAAGTAAGGAACCCAATGCATTTAGGAAAACAAACATGCAAGTTCACATTGATCCTAGCATTCAAGAAGCACATATCTTCCCTTAAGTCAAGAAACAAGTGATCTCCCTCACAGCTAAGTGCAACATCACAAAAAAAACCAACCCAAGTCAATAGTCTAATTATTACACTAGCCCATCCCAAGAAAGGATCCACTATCAAGTCGACATCGGGGTCAAATACAAAGTATCCCCCACACTATTTTGCTCACATTCCCCATGCAAGCCCAACATAAAATTAAGTAATAACACTAGTAAAGAATCACATGAACGACTAGAAGTATTACTACCATATTCATCATACAAAGAAGTTACCTCCATGGCTTTAGAAAGCCCAAGAATAAGCATGAGCCATGAATACATACCGTCCTCGAAAGAAGTATAAGATGTGACATCATACCAAGTTGTTGGCCAGTGAGGTCCTCTCCAAAATGCCTCTTCAAGTCTCCTCCTTTGATGAAACTTCACAAATAAGTTAATCACATAATCAAGTTTGTCAAGAGAAAGAGTTTTACCTTTAAGCTCATCGATCCTATGCCAAGATTTGAGTAGCATCTCATCCCCCTTTAGGTTAGAAGATCTAGCATAGTCCTTCCAAAAAGTATGTTCTTTTCCTTTCAAATCGCTCTGACATCATTTTCCCATAGTGGATTACCAAATACTTTGTAGCCTCCAAAGGTGGCTACATGTTCATCATCACAGCACATACCACTATGCACCGCATTTTCACTAATCATGTCATCATCAAATAAGACATTATCTTTAAAAAGAGAACAATCAATGAATGATGAGGATTGCAAACATGTAATTTCAATCTCATAAAGAAAATCGTCATTTTTCAAAGCATTTTTCTTTATATGACTATCCACATGATCAACTATATCAATATTTTCACTAATTTGAGGTTCATTAAGCACATCACAAAGATCCTCAATTAGTGGGTTATCATAACAATCAAGTTGATCAATACAAATATCCACACTAGTTGGATACAAATCGAACTTTCTAGAAGAATCAATCCAGCCATCAATAGGATCAACTAGTGGGTGAGCAATCTCAGCACATGACAATGAACAAACACTCTTATCATACGTGTCAAAACACTAGGTGGAAACAAATTGATCTCATAAAAAGAATCAATTCGGTTATCAAAAGGATCAACTAGTGTTGGAACACCAATATCAACAACATTGTCAATAATCATTAAAGAATTATGCTCACAACATGGTAAAAACTCACTAAGCTCACATAAGTATAAGCTATCACTCATACTCAAGTCAACAAGATGATTATTCACATTAATTGAAGTGTCGAGATTAGTTATTTTACATTGAAGTTCACACAAAGTATCTTCTTTACTGTGGTTTTCAATGGTGGAGCACATTTGCTCTTTTGGGAAGTCTTTAACTACCTCATGAGCTTTCAAAGTTTGAGGTTCATCTTTCGATTTGCTTCCAAGAATACCTGCACGACAACTAGAAAAGAAGGAAAAGTTACATGAGTTAGAATTGGGTTGTGATAACCCTCTCACATCACTCCACACAACCTCTCCTTTTTCCTCTCTAGAGTTGTCACTTTTCTCTCCCTTACTCATCTCAATATTTTCTCTCTCAAATTCATGGGAGTTGGGGCAAGTGCTAAGAATCTCTTGTGAAGGATTTGGTGAACCCTTCACTTTCTCTTTCCCTCTGGCTTCACTTGGAGTAACCTTCTCTTATTGTAGTGGTTCTTTCCTTTTCGAAATGTGTTTGGTTCTCTCCTTTTCATATGGATTGACAAAATGACACCTCCAAAATTCCTTCAAGGCACTCCAAGTCTCAATTGGGTGCCTCTTTACCTTCTCATGCTCCCAATGTTTAATAAGGGCTCCTCTTAGGGTGTTAGGAGTTAGCTCCACTTTCTTCTCTTCCAAGTAGTTGTAGCATTTAAAGATATCATTCAACTTGTGTTCCCATTCGAAGTAATCTTCTTCACTAGATTTTGTACATAAAGTTGGCCACTCTATGTTGGAATGTTTCTTACTTGCATTCGCCTCGAGATTAGGATGCATGAGTGGAAATATAAGTTTCTCTCTAGCATCCACTATGCACTTGTACCATTCTTGCTCATATGGGACCCTATTAAAATTGGAACCAAGGATATCCCAAATATATGTGACAAGTATTCATGGGAAGCACATCACATCAAACCTCCTCTTGGTACTCACCATATGTAATGAACACCTTAACGCTCCTATCAACCAAGTACCCTCTTTGATCATAGTAAGGTTCCTATCTCATCACACAAGGTATCCTCAACCATTCAACCGATTGAGGTAGAATCTAGTTGCCATGACTACCATCATCAAGCATAAAATAGTAACCCTCACAACCAAAGGCACTAACCTTCATTTTATGAATCTGCCTCTTCGGGTCATTTCCTCATTGAAACATGGCATTTCCTCTACTTATGTTGCCTACTGATGCTCCCCTCCTACCTTCAACATCATAACCATATCGAGGACATGGCACACTCGTTCTAGGATAAGTAGTACAATTCATTGTATTTCTTGAAGTAGGAAATGTATATTCCCCTCTCCTTCTAGGACGACTTCTACTTGGTCCAATCCACACATTTATACCATTTTTCTTAGAATATGAAGTATCACGAGTCAATGTACATGAATATTTACTAGAAGGCTCTTCACAAGTATCACATTCAAACTTACTATCTTCTTGGCCATATTCACTACAAAGCGCATAACCACAAGGTTCATGTTCATCACAATTTCCTAATGCACGCAAGTTTTCTCCAATTGATTCATAACGTAGGTGTAAGGAAGGAATATACCTCAAGTCGCCTCCATACCCATGTTATGTAGTATGAGAATCTTCATCATCTTCGTCCTTACCATAAGCATCCTCACCTTCTTCATAAGCCCCATGAGAAATATTTGTCCCATATTCGCTTCCAGAGTAGTAATTCTCACCATCATATTGACCATGATCATGTTGACCATCGTCGCCTCCATATTCTTCATCACTAGCATAACAATATCCTCCATTACTAGCGGTATAGCTCTCCATGTCACCATAGTAAGAATTCCAATGATATGGATGACATAATTCCTTATATCTCCTTCCCTTATGACTCATCTTCTTGTACCTACAAAACGAGCAAACAAGTTAGTAGCAAAAGCTCCTCACATCACTCGTATTTGCACTCAAGTTTACCACAACCTAATGTTTTTTCCAAAGTTGGTATAGAAACCACTTGTCCAATCAGTTCACACAGTTGCTAAGCTTTGTGGAAGAATAGATTCTTGTTTAGGAATGATGGACGACTCAAAACAAACGGACAAGAGCCAAGCAATTCACAACGAAATAAAAGAGAAAAACACAAAAGAAATTGGCATGAAATAAAAATTCGGACTCAAAAACTAGTTAACAATCAAGTAAGAATAATTACTAATTGTTAATTAGCTTAGAAAATTAAATAAATATGAAGGAAAGAAGAAAAATCGATTTTCAACACTTTAATTTTTTTTGTTTTGGAAATTTGGGATGAAAAGTGATGAAATTCAAGAATTAATTAGCAACAAGTAAGATTAATTACTTGTTGTTAATAATTATAAAGGATTAAAGAAAAACAATTAGGAGAAAAAAATCAAACTGGGAAAATTTTGGGTGAAAATTGGCTTGAAAAACCACTTAGAATGTACTGAAGCCTTTTCAGTGCTATAGCCCTAAATAAGGCTCTAAAGTGCTGAAGTACAACTCTCTGAAGTTGTACCCACGCGCCAACAGGGCGTGACTGGGCATGGATTCGTTGACTAGGCTATTGACGGTCGCCTTGCTGGCGCAGCCACGTTAGCAGACTGATGAGTTGAGCGCATGACGTGTCACTACTGACGTGGCATTTTGATTATTTATTTGAAATCATATTTTCGAACTAATCTTCCCTTCTTTTTTTTTTACTTTGGGCCCACAGACACTTTTCAACCTTTGACTTGAAGACTTTTGGATCAAACACACCTCTTTTGGATCTTTTTCTATATGAAGATTTGAAGTTCTTCAAGAACACCAAAATTCCAAACACCTTCAAATCAACTCCAAATTACACCAAATTTTAATTCTAAGATCCTCTTGATTGGTAGAACAAATTCCAATAACTCTCGAAGCCAAAATCATCTTCTTCCACCAAAACCCACTTTCAAGTTTCAAACCTTGAAGCTCCAACAATGGTAGAATGCTCAAAATACCTTCAAATTGAACGAAACTTGAAATTTAGGTTCAACTAACACTAGGGAACAATAATCTAGTGTCAAAACAACAAAACTAACACAATTATGTTTTTCTGGAATTTTTGAAATTTCAAATTTTTTTTTTGGGTTTTCAAAATAGAAGAACCTAGATTAAGAATTGTTGATACAATCCTTTAGCCTAAGCTCTGATACCAAATGATACGATCCGACTTGTGGAAGATACAAATTCAAATAACAAAAACGCGGAAACTAAAATAACAAGAAAATTGGGGATGAGAATAGAGGGATAAAAACAAGACCCAAATAGTAATGATTCTATGGGCAAACTTAGGTATATGAAACCTAAATCCTCCCAATTAGAATCAACCCTAAGAACCTATACTATTTGATCTTCAACAAAGAGTAATCCGAATGAATCAACAAATAAACAACTCTATATGAAAATCAATGGAAATAGTTTCAATAGCCAACAATGGAATCCACCATAATTAACTATCATTAACACTAATCACTAAATTAGCACTACCAACTATTCTAAGATAATACTAACACACTCATATGATTTCAACATTCATCTTCAAGTTAAAGATGAAAATAAGGCTAAGAGTTCCTTATATACAATCCCTATTACAACAAAGACCCAAAAGTGACATTTGCACAAATAACATAACATGGGCCCTTCTCCTCTTGAATTGCAATCCTGTCCACAAATTTGCACTCCTAACCACGAATTGCATGACTATCCATGAATTTCACTCTTTACCGCTAAATTGCACTTCTAACCATGTTTGCACTTCTAACGACATTGTGTGGCTTCCATCAATTGGCCTTATCTCCATGATTCTTCCAAGCAATCATCCACACAATATATGCCTTTATGATTTGTCCTTCCATGGCCTCCAAAGGCCTTATCTCCATCACCAAAAGGCATTTGGCATGGAAATGCATGTCCGAAGCTCTATCACGGGTTTTAGCCTTCATAGTCGCCCATGAGCTTCCTAGGATCATATCAAGAGCTAAAGTATCTTCATCTTTTGATTCAAAATCTTTCATTCAGTTCCTTGAATCCTTCACAACACCTTCTTGCAATGATAATTATTTGTCAAGAATTATCTCAGTATTTGTGCGAAATAGGCTAGTCTCAAATATCAGTAATGTGGTGCTTTATATAAGAGTGAGGTTGGTTGAATTCTTCTACACTTTGTTCTCCAAAATTAAAGTATTTTGATTAAGGAATCCAATCATAGGACTAAATTTCCTTACTTGTTTTCACCTCCACGTGTTTTCTCCTATTTGTTCACGAATTTCTTGATGCAACGTGTGTAGCCCATGAACTAAATTCTTCAAGAAATTCAATTTGCAATAGGAATCAGCGTCAACTCATGATCAAAGGTGTTCTCAAGACCTGGTTCTTTCGATACCTGCATAACACTCTTGCAATTCATTTAGTAGCATAACCAGTATCATCAAGGGACCTTGTTCTTTTATATCTATATGTTAATATCAAAATCAATTTAAGACTCAATTCAACAGTGTGTTTACTAATTTTTGAAGGTTTGGTCGATTCTAATTGTAAAATTCTTGGGATTGACATAAATAGTTTTATACAAATTTAGAGTTATTTAAAGTTGATTTGAATTAACTTTAAAGCAAAGATGTCTTGGTGAATTTTTACACAATAAATTATGGTGATTGTCAGAATTTTGTAGCAAATCCTGACAGATCACTAGGATTTTCAATCACAAATACTGAAAAGATCTTGGCAATTCAGGATCCAATTGGTCATGAAAATCGTACGGTGATGCTTTTCCCAAATCCCAGCATACCCCAGAACCTCTTAACTAAGATCTTTTCACCAAAACAAAACCCAAACCCCTTGCTCCTCGAACAATTGAATCAGAAGTCAAGTGCATAGATAGGACAAGACGAGCTTACAAGAGTAAGAAAGTTCGCTCTAACGACGGAGAAGCCAACTAAATGACTCCTAGTTCATATAGATCTAATCTGAACCCCCCCCCCCCTTACTTAGTAGGGCTTAGGAACGATGTTGGTAAATGGTTATTGAATATAGTTACTCACCTCACATCCCAATTTTCTCTGTGGGGTGTATACCGGTCGGGTTGCTGCCTGGAGGACCAAACCTGACTGTTGGGACAAGCTTGGTATACTGTCTTCCCTTTATCAGCAGGCGATATAGTCGCATTACAATTATTCAACCAGTACGGGTCACTTTATCCGGATGTAATTTTGAATAATATTCAAGAAAATAGTCTTCTAGAAAAATTAATAAAATTAGAGGAACTCCTCTTCTTGGACGAAATGATCAAGGAATACTCGAAAACACATCCCGAAGAGTTTGGGATAGGAATTCATAAAGAAACGATCCAATTAATCAAGATACAATATAAGAATCGTATTTCCATCTACTCTCGTAACTTTCCATTAGTTGTTCAGTACCACATCTGTATTATGTAAAGTAGCCATTATGTGCTAGCTTTCTAGTCTTCGAAGTAGTCGATTCCCTAAGCATTGGTTAAGTTGTGGGGGTTGTAGGTCTATCACCATTCGATGGCATTTGAGTTGTCTCTCTTCCTCTTTCAATAGAAACACTCAACGCAGATAGCTCCGGTGGCCCCCGCTTGTGCCTCTATCAGGCGGCGACAGCTCTCCCTCCACACCCACAACATAGAGAAGCTGCTCCAACATCTGAACTACAACCAATAAAAATACTCTCCAGAGTGATATATGATGCTAAATCGAGATCGAGATATAGAAGGGGTGTCCTTTTGTTTTGTTAGAACCCTAATTCTCTTGTTGGCTTTGATACCATGAAATAAAATAGAGAAAAAGACATTCAAGAGAATAAAAAAAGAAAACCTTTTTCAAGAGACAAACTCCAGTGAACCCATTTCCTCCAATTCATTGCCCTTTGAAAGAAGTCAAAATCAAAAAAGAATCTATGGCCCTCTGTACCCAAAACAGATGCGCTAACCAGACTGCGCTACACCTCGTCTTACCACCCCGAAGCATATAGATCCACCTGATCGATGAACACTCAAATCAAACTAGCCCATCGGGGTCAGGATTGCTTTATGATAATGGATCAGATTGTACCAATATTAACCCTTTTTCTTTCATTTATTCCTATCCAAGGCAAAAATTCAATAATCTCTTAACCAACCTCAAGGCATTATTCATACGTTGTTGAATATAAATAAGAAATGTCAGTCGTTGATAATTTTTTCATCAGCCAATTGTTCTCGGATGGGGCCATTCAAGAATGTAAAATATCATAGTGTGATAAAAGACTCAATTAAAACAAAATGTGTGTAGAACTGAACATTGAAGAAATCTCAAGAGAAATAAAAGATTTGATGATCTAATCAAATAATAATGCTATGGTTCAAGAGAAAGTAACAGTATCTACTCAGACAGTGGAAGTGTGTTGAATCAAGAACTAACAGTAAACGCCTTTATTATTAACCCTTTATTCTGTCTCCACTTATGAAAGACCAAGCCGACACAATAGGCATTGCGATGCGAAGAGCTTTACTTGGAGAAATAGAAGGAATATGTATCACACGTGTAAAATCTGGACGTTTGTTGCTCTCCATAGAGCTTTTAGCCTAATAGGTTTCATGTTACATCAATTCGAGGGAGTCTCCACCCTCATTACTCTACTATAAACAAACAGAACTACTACAGATAGATTAGAACATTTCTTATGTCAAACCATTTGATTGAATGAAATCTCTGACTTTTCATGTCATTCACATTTAGGTCCGATCGGATCCCTCCGTTATTTCATTTTCCTTCCGCACCTTTTCCTTGAAATGCGAAAGAAGATGGTACACTTAAATTGTATTATTTAAGTGCTTATTGCTTGCTAAAAATCCTACTTCTACAATTGGTAGTACATGTCGAGTGATCTCAGGGTTTTAGGGGTGCTTCTCCTGCTACGACTACCTCTTTTTTTCAAAAGTATATAGAAATGGTAGGCACTGGGAGTGAGTGAACTACCCAGGGAGAAAGGGATAAATCCAAGTTTGATCTGGATTTCCCCCATTTTTGTATCATATACCAAGGATCTATTTTCATTCCTTGTCTACTCTTTTCTTTCCAGTATTTTGATTATGATTATTTTTTAGTATTCTATTTTACGCATCACAACAGTTCATCTCGGGGGAAGAAGGAAGTAGTGGCTTCTACTCTCATACGAGTGCACATTAATTTAATTGAAATCCGAAAATAAGGAGGAAGGACTTGACCAATATCAAATAAAAATTCTAGCGGCTCATCGGAATTTTTCTCATGATTATGGGGAAAAGTTATTTTTGCTTATTTTTTAACGAGAGCAAAATTTAAAATGTGGAATCCAAGATTCTATTTGTGCAAATCACCCAAAAGATGTCTGAGAAATATATATGTTTTTATACGGGATTCGACAAATTTTAGTAGCTTTACACCAAGCTTTATATATGCTTCGAAAAGTCCACTTAATATGTACATGAGATAAACAGTGAAGTCGATAGTCTTAATAGATTTAGGGGTTCGATGACAAGTGAGAGATCGTCAAAGTTTATTATCCGTCTCTAGGAGGATGAGAAGGGCTTGAATTACATATTAAACCGACAATACTTGGGGGAAAGAGGGCTTGATGTACCTGCAATACCAACCAGTGTTTTTAAAGGCGTTTTTGGGTCGAGTCCTGAAGACGGGCATAGCAAAAACACTCTGAGACGCAAATTCATTTGGCGTACATCCTAAAATTTGAGGTGTAATTGTCGGCCGCAAAGGTGTAAGTCCGAAGCCTAAGCTCCGGGCGTAAAAGCGTATGCCCCCATCGTTAATTGATTTTTATTATTTTAATTTTTTTGTTATAGATAATATTATTTTATTATCGGTGTAATGATATTTATACTTTATTCTATCATGTTTTGATATTCTAATGCTTTTTTCTAAAAATATATAAATAAAGAAAGCAATTCTCATAGAAAATAACACTGTCATAAATAGTTTTTTAGATAATTATACCTAAAATTGACAGGATAGAGATTCCATAGCACTATGTTCCTAGTTTTTAGGCAACTTTATCCATTCTTGTCATTGCTCTTACACTTTTTAGCCTTCTCCCTCTCTAAACTTTGAAATATATAAATATAAATTAGTGCAATTTGTTGAGAGTGAGAAGGACTAATAGATGTGGATCGATAATGAAGTGGATGATTTCATTTTAAAAATTATCTCGATTAATATTATTTTTTGTGGGTTACTTTTCTCAAATAATAATTATAATATTTTTTTTATATTATTGATTATTTATTTACAGAATTTTGATGAAAAAATTAATTTTGCTTATTTTCTTAGTAATAAAATTATACATGAGACTTACGCCCTGTAAATCTATGAGACTTGTAGCCCGTTTCGAGATCGCCCGATACTGCGTAAAACATCCCGCCTTATGCCTCCGCCTCTATAAAGATTGATACCAACTTTCATGCCGTGAGAAATTAAGACAAGAAAATTGCAATAAACTTTAATTTGATTAGAAAATTATGAGGGTTTAAAATCTCTCGAATATTTAAGTTCGGGGGTGATGGAATTCTCTCATTCTTCTCATCAGGAACATTGCGAAGGGCTCGAGAGATTGATCTTGTGATAGAATTGGCTAAATGGTGGTCCGTAAGTTTTGGACCATGTTGCCACTACTCTCTTACTGAAAAATAACTACCCATTTTACAGAACTGCCGTACTATCAATTTCACCAAACCGTTCTTGATGGAGAACAATATAAGTATGACTTTTGGTTCAAGGGTTTCTAAGCAAATTACTTATTTGAACTCCATATCATCTAAGAGTAAGATTTTGAGTCCTTAAAATATTTTTGGTGTAGAACAGACTTATCGGAAGAAGGCGACGCCGATGGCGCTAACGACGACTTCGCAACAATAGCGAGAGGTATGTTATCTATTATTTCCGCTGCATTTTACTCTATAAATATTCTAGACATGCTATGAATAGTGTAAAATATCTAACATTTGGTATCATAGCAAGTAAAAATCTCTGTCTTGTTGTATTTTCGAAGCTTGCAAATTCGTCCTAAAATGGTGTTATGATTTTCCGATCTGATTTTTGAATTCTGACTTTTTGAATCTGTAATTTTTTTTACCTTTTCGATGAAAATCAGTTTTAAAAATTATAAGGAAACAAATTTCCAAACATCTCGTGAATTTCTGGGTGTTTGAATTATTAATGAACTGGGTTTGTTAATTTGGTCTTCCTTGACTCGGATTAAGAAAGAAGATGACACTGTTCTGATATGAAATATTATTCAGCGCATTATAAAAGGTGACTGTTTTCTAAGGGCAAGAAAATGACATAAGAGTCCATGTTAACCAGTTCTGGAAGGATCAAATATTAATGTTAATGTTGCGTTTTACATACATAAATTGAAATCAAATATTTAAGCACATAAAATTTGATTCTATTGCATAATGTACCTAGCAATAAAGTTTGAACAAATTTCATAATTAATGTCTAGTGATTCATATAATTTTATTTAACTAAGATTTAGCCACATCAACCTTGATTAGATAAAGATATATTGTGTTTAGGATCATATAAGGAAATTGTAGACATTAAATAAGGACTAATGTCTAATTGATCTATAATTTTATTTGATTGAAGATTAGCCACAACATCATAATGAAATTTCAGACATTAGAATTGTGATTAATTATGCATGATATAATAACTCAAGAACCTTTATTATTGGGTTGCATAACTAATTAGGATAAAATATTAAATACTTTTTACAATTACCCACAGAAATTATGAATGAGAGTTTAATAGTTTTATCGCAAGGATAGAATATCATGCTAATAAATCGATAATTCTATCGTAAAGAGTGAATCTATTGAATTAAAAATTTAGCCCACAAGCAATTTTTATGTTAGTAGATTCAGTTTTATATTATTTGCCTCAAATTTATTAAGCATGTATATTTTTTGTAGTTATATAACCTGCAAAATTTTCTTATATTTGTGATATTTTCCGAACTGAATGGTGAGAAATATAAGATCTGGAAGGAGAGAATTCTTATTCACTTAGGGTGCATGGACATTGATTATGCTATCAGGAAAGACGAACCACTTATTAATGAGTCTAGCACTCAAGTAGAGATTGCTCTTCATGAACAATGGGAGTGCTCGAGCCATTCGAGTGTTATGTTCATTAAGATTAAAATCTCTACTGGTATTTGTAGTTCTGTCGAACAATATAACAATGGCAGGACATTACTGAAAGCTATTGATGAACAATTTGAGACATCAGATAAAGCATTTGCTAGCACCTTGATCATAAAATTCTCATCAATGAGGCTCACCAGTGTGAGAGGTGTGCGTGAGCACATCATGAAAATGCGAGACTTAGCAGCTCAACGAAAGTCTCTTGAGATTAAAATGTCTGAAACTTTTCTCGTGCACACTATTTTGAACTCTCTTCCTCCACAATGCGACTCCTTTAAGATTTCCTATAACACACATAAAGATAAATGGTCAATTAATGAACTTATGACCACATGTGTTGAAGAGGAGAGTCGATTGCTGATGGAAACAAAAGAAAGTGTATTCATGACTTCGATTTCTCTTGTATTATGAAGCTAATATCGTTGATTTTAATCATAATAGGTGGTGGATTGATTCCAATTCTACAATCCACATTATGAATTCCTTGCAAGGTAAGAAACTTGTGGAAACCAGTGGGGGTTGAGCAAAACATCTATTCAGGAAAAAAGTTGCAGTCGTGTACGGAGGCCATTGGGACATGTCGTTTAGTTCTTAGTAGTGGTTTCATTTTGGAGTTAGAAAAGACATTTTACGTTCCTAATTTTGCTAGGAACTTAATTTCAATTTCAAGACTTGTACCCTTGGGATACTCCTTTGTTTTAGAAGGTTATTCCAAACTATTTTATAAATCTAAACTTGTTGGAAATGGTACATTGTCTGATGGTCTTTTCTCTCTTGATTTACAAAATAATTTCACTCATAATGTTATGCATGTCCAAACTAATATTAAATGATGTGTTATGAATGAGGATTCCTCTATTTTATGGCATCGGAGATTGGGACATATCTCCATAGATGAATTAAGAGATTAGTAAATGATGGAGTACTTAGTACTTTAGATTTTACTAATATCGATACTTGTGTGGACTACATTAAAGGCAAGCAGACCAACAAGTCAAAGAAAGGTGCCAAGAGGAGTTCAACTATATTAGAAATCATACATTCAGATATATGTTGCCCAGACATGGATGCATATGATCAGAAATATTTTATCACCTTTATAGATGATTACTCACGATGCATGTATCTCTACATGCTTCATAATAAAAGCGAAACAATAGAAGCCTTTAAAATTTTCAAGGCTGAAGTATAGAAACAATGTGGAAAGAAAATTAAGATTGTGAGAACTGCTAGAGGTGGTGAGTAATATGGTAGATACATTGAGTACAGACAAACATAGGGTCCAT
The DNA here is from genome assembly GCA_034509755.1 of Anisodus tanguticus. NCBI lineage: Eukaryota > Viridiplantae > Streptophyta > Magnoliopsida > Solanales > Solanaceae > Anisodus > Anisodus tanguticus. Next base: position 27,726,937 of record CM067556.1, read on the forward strand.
TTGCGAAGTTTCTTCAATAAAATGGAATTGTTGCCCAATACACAATGTCTGATTCTCCAGATCAAAATGGTGTAGCAGAAATAATAAACTAAACATTATTGGACATGGTGCGTAGTATGCTAAGTAGCTCTAAGATACCTAAGTCCTTGTGGATTGAAGCTCTTATGACGACAGTGTATATATTAAATCGAATTTCAACCAAGACTGTCCCAAAGACACTTTTTGAGTTGTTCAAAGGTTGGAAATCGAGTTTGAGACATATACGTGTATGGGGATGCCCATATGAGGCTAGAATATACAACCCACAAGAAAAGAAACTGAATCCTAGGACCATTAGCGGATATTTCATTGGATATTCCAAAAGTTTTAAGGGTACAAATTCTACTGTCCATCCAATAACACTAGGATTGTGGAAGAATGACTTAATTAATGGGAGTGATCAATTTCAGAATACAACTTTTTTAAGCGATCAACCTTCTACTTTAAGAGAAAGATTGGTTATCGTTCATAACACCCCTAAAGTACAATCGGGTGATGAGCATCCGATCAATGAAATTCCACAAGCTGCTGAAAATATTCCAGTAGATTAAGTTGTTCAAGAAATTCCAGAAATTACTGAACAACAAGTTGAATAACATAACCCTTAGGAAAATATTGACACAACATTAATGAGATCTACTAGAGAAAGGAAATCAACAATTCCTAGTGTCTATGTGGTGTATTTGCAAGAATTTGACATTGGAGTTGAAAATGACCCTGAGTCTTTTTCACAAGCCATGAATTGCAAAGAGTCAGAATTATGGTACAATGCCATGAAAGAAGAGATGAATTTCATGAAAAGTAACAAAGTTTGGGATCTTGTCGAGTTGTCTAATGGTGTAAAAGCCATTGGATGTAAATGAGTCTTTAAAACTAAAAGGGACTCATCATGCGGCATAGAAAGATATAAATCTAGACTCGTTACTAAAGGATTCACTCAAAGGGTAAGGAATTGACTATACAAAGACTTTTTCTCCTGTGTCTAAAAAGAATTCCTTGTGTATCATATTGGCATTAGTAGCCCATTTTGACTTAGAATTGCAACAGATGGATGTGAAAACCGCATTTCTCAATGGTGATCTAAAGGAACAACCTGAAGGATTCTCATCTATTAATGGTGAGCACTTGGTATGCAAGCTAAAGAAATCCATATATGGACTAAAATAAGCCTCCCATCAATGGTATCTAAAATTTCATAATGTTATCTCTTCATTTGACTTTGTTGAAAATATTATGGATTAATGTATATACCTGAAGGTCAGTGAGAGTAAAATTTGTTTCTTAGTTCTATATGTGGATGATATCTTGCTTGCATGTAATGATAAGAGAATTCTACATGACGTGAAATAATTTCTCTCTAAAAATTTTGATATGAAAGACATGGGTGATACGCCTTATGTCATTGGCAATAAGATTCATCGAGATAGACATCGAGGTACCTTAGGTCTATCTTAAGAAGCATATATCAATAAACTTCTAGAGAGGTTTCAGATGAAAGATTGTTCTCCAAGTGTAGCTCTCATTGTGAAGGGTGACAAGTTCAATTTGAATCAGTGCTCGAAGAACGATCTTGAAAGGGAACAAATGAAAGATATTCTATACGCTTCTGTTGTTGGAAGCTTAATGTATGATCAGGTTTGTACAAGACTTTCCATTGCATTTGCTGTTGGAATATTGGAAAGATATCAGAGTAACCCAGGTCTTGACCACTAGAAAGCTGCAAAGAAAATCTTAAGATACCTTCAAGGGACAAAAGACTACATGCTTATGTACAAACGATCAGATGATTTGTAAGTCATTGGCTATTCGGATTCAGACTTTGCTGGTTGTGTTAATTCATGGAAATCAACTTCAATATAAATTTTTATGTTGGCCGGTGAAGATATATCTTGGAGAAGTGCCAAACAGACTCTAATTACTACTTTCACTATGGAGGCTGAGTAGTTTCTTTTTTTGAGGCTACTCATATGGTGTATGATTGAAGAGTTTCATTTATGAGCTTAGAATTGTCGACTCTATCTCTAAGCCATTAAGGTTATGTTATGACAATTCAGCTGATGTCTTTATGACTAAGAACAACAAAAGTGATAGTCGAAGCAACCATATCGACATCATGTATCTAGCCATAAGAGAACGTGTCAAAGATAAAAAGGTCGTCATTCAACACGTTAGCACTGAACTAATGTTAGCCGATCATTTAACTAAAGGCATGCCACCACAGAAATTTAAGGATTATGTAGTCACAATGGAACTTAGTTCCACTATGTAAAATTTCATTATAACAATGAATATTGTTGAAACTCTATTTTATGTGATATTATCGTATTTGTTATTGTGTACACATTTAATTACTTTGAGAAATATCACTACAGTATGGACCCCGAATAAACTTAGTGTTTATTCATAAAGTAATTATGGGATAATGTTTAGAAGCATAATACATTGTGATACATGGAAGATACTACTAGTTGTTTAGAGGAAATATCGTCATGATTCAGGTATAATGTTTCTTTCATGGGATTAAAATATACGGATCAAGTGGGAGAATGATAGAATTGGCTAAATAGTGGTCCATAAGTTTTGGACCATGTTGCCACTACTCTCTATTACTTGGAAATAACTACCCATTTTACAGAACTGCCCGTTACTACCAATTTCAGCAAACCGTTCTTGATGGAGAACAATATAAGTATGACTTTTGGTTCAAGGGTCCCTAAGAACATTACTTCTTTGAACTCCATACCATCTAAGAGTGAGGTTTTGAGTGCTTAGAAGATCCTTGGTGTAGAACAGACTTACCAGAAGAAAGCTACGTCGTTGGCGCTAACGACTACTTCACAACAATGGCTGGATGTATGTGTTGGAAATTTGCCTTTGGCGGGAGTTGCGACCGACCAACTTTAACGGCTTAAACACTAGTGTAACGTATGTTGGAGAATCCGGTTCTTCACACATGCATGATCTACTAAGTACGTAGATAACCGTAGGGCCAAGAATCGTCAAATTTCATTGAGAAATGAAAGAGATATTGGTTCACGAAGTAAGGTGTTTGAAGCATGGAAAGTGTGGTATCATGTGTAATTCTCCCTCATCGGTAGAGGAAGAAAGAATTGTTGTGTATATAAGATTCGAAATTGGTTTGGGGTTTGGGACCCCAAGGGGTATCCCATGTGTTTAAAGGAGGGAGGACCTAGATGTGCTTCGGTTCGAGGAAAGCGACACGCGCGCCGCCGCCGCCCGCCCGTCCGGTCCGGTTCCGGTTCCGAGTTCCGGGTTCTCGGGTTCACGGGTTCACGGGTCACGGGTCACGGGTCACGGGTCACGGGTTCAAGATGTACAGTTTGGTCCCTGAAGTTTCCAGAAAATCAGAATTTCGACGGTCAAAAACAGAAATGCCAAGCACTCAATTCACCATTTATTTTGGCTGAATTACTCCTCCTATAATGGCCAAAACAGTTGGTCTTTCTCCCATTTATGTTGGTGACTTTACTACCTCCATAATGGCCATTATTTGGCTATTATGGAGGCGTTTTCAGCAAGAAATGCAAACCCCTCCCTCTCCTATATAAACACCCCATTACACCATTGTTGAGCACTAAGACATATGCACGAAAATACATAAACAGATGCTGAAAAACGGTTGCACGAAAATACACAACCGAAATAGTTTTCTTCCTACAACTTCCAAGCATCATTTCGTTACTCAATATTCTTCACGGTAGCTCTTGAGTTTCCTTTGCTCAAGGGTTCCATTGCTTGTTTTATCTTGGGAGACAAATTGTCCAGGACGTATAAAGGATACATACGGGGCAATATTGTCTTAAGGACAGAGTGCTACACTCGACTCAAAAAAAACATTTTACATTTTTCCGTCTTCTACAAAACTGGAATTTCAGCTTTTTACTTGTGTAACGATTGTAATTTCAGATTCCATGTTGAATTATTGAAATCTTTGTTTATCCTTTCGAATACTTGTAATAGTTAAATACTTCCCGTACTGCTTTATAAAGTACCATAAAGAGAAAAATCTCCCAACAGTATGTCGATCTATTATTTTTGCTGCATTTTGCTTTGTAAATATTCTATACATGCTACGAATAGTGTAAAATTTCTAACATCTTGAACTTGAAGAACTTAGAATTTTATTCAAGAACTTGATTTTGAATTTGTTGTGCGTCACAAAAAAATTGATGATCATACGAACCAGGATTTGAAATTCAGTACTTATCATGAACAGAAAATTTAAAACTGCCCGCTTGGAATCTTGACTTAAACTAATTCGTCCTAGGATTTTATCATAGACAAGGAGGCAGATGTAGTGGAAACTTTGAATATTGTCTTCAGAGTTTCTTTAGCTTTCCTTTTGCTTAGTTTATATACATATTTTCAATAAAGCCTTATGAGAGCTCCATATTTATAGTGATGTAATAAAGGAGTTATGATACGACCAAACTCATTTTCTTTATTTGTGTAACGATTTAAAAAGTCATTTTGCCTATTCTGCCTAAAAATTCCCAAATTACCCTCATCGAGCCTGTATTTGCTTGTTTGTGACTTGCGGGAATGGATGACATGGTTCCCGAGGTGATCGGGTAGGCTTCGGACCCACTTTGGTAAGTTTGAGAAATTTTAAGTTAAGAGAATATAGAAGTTTGACCTATAGTTGACTTTTAGATAACATGCTCCGTTCATAGTTTTGTATGTTTTATTAGCTCCGAAATAACGTTTGTGACTTAGTCGAGCCTTTGGTTAAGTTTCCGAGGTAGCCCGGTGAGTTTTGAGAGTAGTTATAAAAATTGTAAAATTAAAACTTAAGAGTTGACTTTAGTCAAACCCGAGCCTTAGAGACCTTTTTTGGGAATTTCGTACGCGCGAGCTTGTCGGAATGTATTTTCTGATAGAAATGCATGTTTGGTTTGTGTTATTTGACTTCCGTATGATTTCCGAGTATTGAATCGAAGTTGGAGAGCAATTAGCAAAATCTGGTTTTAGATGTTCTGATTTCCTTCTTCGCTATCGCGATGGAATGAGCACGAACGCGGGCCCTGGTGAATCAGTCTCCAGCGATCGCGGTGGTCTTTGTCACGATCGCGTGGACACGCATACGGGGGAGGGCGAATCGCGATGCTTCGCAATTGCGAAGAGTCCCGTGAGATCGGGTCCGGTTAAGCCTCCACGACCGCGAACGGGTGCTCGCGATTGTGAAGGATGTACTGTAGCGAATAATGATAAGCCGTAGTCCGAACCTAATGTTTACAATTTCTTAAGCTCAATTATTGGGAGATTCAAGGTGTAAATTCAGGATTCTTCACCTAGGTGACTTCTAAACTCTAATCTTAGTCATTTCTATTGATATGTTCCATTATTACATGCTTGAGTCCATGTTTTGGGAATGGAAAAGAGGAGTTGATTTATGTTGAGACTAAGAGAACTTTAATTGGGAATTGAAGGTTAAGTATTGGACTATTGTTATTGATATTATAGATTAGTGATGTAATTTACTAGTATATGATAATTAATTGACCAATTGCATGCTCAAACATTTTTTAAGAATTGGGGGGAAATTCTAGGATTTGAATTGGGGATTTTGCGTTATCTTGAAATTGAGGATCCAATTGAGGTCCGTTGTTAAATTAACTTGATATTATGATTATCTAGCACATATGGATACTATTTGAGTAGAAAAGTCCGTATTTTGATAACGTGGGCTTGGGGTTCCTTTGTAAATTAGCTTGGGGATTATGAGTATCGACTAGATCATAATCTCATATAATTGATATGATTGATCAGAGTGGGATCGTGAGGAGGCTCAATGAAAGGGAAAAACTACTGCGTGACCTTTTCGGCTCTATCCATGCAAGTTGAGACTTTCTAGACTCTAGTGTAACGTTTACGTGTTGATATATGTTGTAATGAACTAAGGGAGTAATGTGGATTTTGGGGTCTTGTATTAGTGAGATGATGAGCACTAATACAAGCATCAGATGAACTTAATTGGGTAATTAATGAACTAGAATGATACATGCAAATGAGTTTATGTGTTTAGCCTTCGGTCCACGAGTGCGGTGCAAGAGTCCGCTTAGGTTGGTGTGATTTCTGTGTACTTGGGCTTGTATCCATTTGATGTGATATTCTGATTTGACTTGTCATGCATTCATCACTCCACGTCTCGTCTGAACACTTGAATAGAAATTGATAGACACTGATAAATTGATTATTCCGATTGCATGATGTACTCATATCCATCTCATTCATACATTATATATACTTGGTATTGGTTTAGAGATATATTGATGAGGATGGCTTGAGAAGTCGGATTAAGGGAAATGGTACATGGTTATGATAGTGATGAATGATATGACACTTCAGCCCTCGTGCTGGTATCCGATGGGATCAGATGGGTATATGGACCTCATGAGTTTCCCATGGGTCACGTGACAGCTACTGTAGCACAGTGTGTATACCGATTACATATGACCACTTACATTCATACATATCATTCTGCATTGCATTTATTTATATCATGATATGTAATTGATGTTGTGTGTGCTCAGTGTTGGATTATGTTATACTTGAGATTCTTGGACTGATAGAAGGAATACTAGTAGTTTATATATAATCTTGTTGTGAGACTTGAGTGAAATGTCTTGATGGGTCTAGACGCCCTAAATGGTGTTTAGGCTGAACCTCGTATGAATCTGAGACTATGAGAGAACTTGTACACTATTGAACTGTAGGCTGACTATTAGGTTGGTTAACTGATTATATTATACTTGTGTAACTAATTAGTAGAGAGGTATCGGAAAGTACTAACCCTCGCCACCATTATAGCTATGGTCGGTCGACGATGCTGATGAGTACACGTGTTTTCCGTACTCACTCTACACCTGTTGCACTCCATGTGCAGGTACTGAGCCATGAGGTGACAGAGCAGTTGACCGTGCTTAGTACGTGTTGATCATTCGAAGAATTCAGGGTGAGCCGCTGATGCATTTTCGGCACTAGAGCTCTTTATCTATCTTTATCTTTTTGTCATTTACATTAAGACAATGTTGTTATTTCTATTCAGATTTGTACTCATGATTACCAGATCTATTTAAAGTTTCTTCAGACTATGTATTTTTATTTAAAGACTTGTTAATTATTTCTCTTCTACTTATTTAATTTTCGTATTAAATTCCGGATGTTCTTATGTGGTATGAGTAGGGTTCGCCTACGGGTCAGGGTATGTGCCCTCATTGCACAATATGATTTTTGATCATGACAAATTGGTATTAGAGCACTAGGTTAATGGTCTCATGAGTACATAAGCGATGTCTAGTACAGTCATGCGGATCCGTAAGAAGAGCTCTGTACCTATCTTCGAGAGGCTATAAGACATTTAGGAAAATTTCATTCTTTCATTCTTTCGTGCGATGTGATTATGATTGAATTCTAAATCTCTTTGTTCCACTCTTTCTCACAGATGGTGAGGATTAGAGGTTTGTACTCATGACTACCAGATCTATTTGAGATTTTTTCAGATTATGTATTTTTATTTAAAGACTTGTTAATTACTTTTTTTCTACTTATTTAATTTCCGTATTAAATTCCGCATGTTCTTATGTGGTATGAGTAGGGTTCGTTTACGGGTTAGGATAGATGACACAATGAGATTTTGGGGGGTGACTATTTGATTGGTTTGTTTGAATTACGAATTAATCTCGTTTCTCTTGTGATGAACTTCCATTTGATTGGCCAAGATATATCACATGTACACTTGGCCCAACTACTTATATTAGCAATTTGATTTCGCTTGACATATGACATGATTCTTTGACTAGTTTGGTTGACTTGGCGTCACACAATTTGCTATGTGGCATTAGCTTGGGACTTCAAGATGAACTAACAGTCATTTCGATCAGTTTGGCTCATTTGAGACTTGAATGGACTTGCGCATATGAGGCCTTGAATTTAAAACCGTAATTTGGACTTAAAACAATGGTTGATCTTAATTTTAGTTTGTTATTTTCTTAAATGTAGAAATTTATTCAAATTTAATATGAATTTTAATCTCATCTATATTATTTTAAAAATATGAATATAAATGTTGATTGATCAAAATATTCTTTAAATATTTGGATGCCTTTTATACCATTTAAAACTAAAATATTTCTTTGTAGGAGCTATTATATGTTGGATAAAATTGTACTATTTAAATTTACTTAAATATTTAAGACTTCGAATTCAAGTAAAAGATTATTATTTGACTAAAATCGTGAAAGTGGAATCTAAACCTTTATGCCTTTACGATGAATTCTGTCTAAATTTGTTGATGTTTACCACTTTGGTTATAATTGCAATCAAGTTAATTCCTAAAAGGATTTATATCCTTTAGCAGCTGTTGAATTTGAGTTACTTCGAAATACACAAAGTTTTACTTGGATAGGACAAAGTCACACAACACTTTACAGCGAACTACATACAAATTAAATACGGATCATGATCATCTATGCATTATTTTCAACTGGGAATAACAACCATGGCAAGTAGGGAAGCTGTGAAAATTCAATGAAAAGCCGCAAACATATTTGCATAATTCATTCTTGAAAAAATAGTATTGCATCGGTTTAATTAATTTATGTGAAATGTTTGACTAAATACGGAGTACAAGAAAAGAAAATTTTGAAATTTGTAATTTAAAATAAGTCATATATATTTGTGTTGTTATAAGTAATTTTATTAAGAGTAAAATAAAAAATTTAAGTTAAATATTTTGTAATTAATAAAATAAATGTATATAATTACAAATAATACTATGTAGTAATATTTTTCATTATGACTGAGATTGTCTAAAAATAACGTGCAACTGCACATTTATAGAGACTAGTAAAATTTATATGTCTCACAAAAGTTTCATATGATTTGATACAAATATACAGATAAATATTTACCCTATCTTGCTACTCCACCTTCATTGTATTTTCCAATTAACTTTTATCCGTCTTTCCATATTGAAAGGAGAAAAAAGAGAGGCTAAAGAGGATTAAACACAGAATAAGGAAAATGTAAATAGATAAAACTTTCTAAACTAATACTTGATCACACGTGGGTGCTTACATATTGTCAAACAAAATGATGTACTAGTATGGCTTTCAACAATGACCCTTGAAGGATTCGACACGTGACTAGTTGCCCTTTGTTTGAATTTACAGACCAAAACTTATTTATTTTCCTCATAGTATTGCTTGATGAACTACAAAAGTCTTGCACGAATACATTTTCATCATTAAATGTTTATAACAAGAAACAGATTACTACCAGAGACGTCACGAAATTTTATGCATGATGAGTCATATTAAATTTTAATTAATACTCCCTTAATCTCAAATTTTTTTATTCTTTTATTTTACACTTTCCTTAAGAAATACTCCTATTAATTAGGAGTTGTATTTGACATACTTTACCTTTATTTATATTTAAGACTTTAAGTTATAATTTCTCTCTATTAAATATTTACTATATTTATGTATCATCTTCATTAATGATAAAATTCTACTAAGGGTAAAATGAAGAAAAAATAATTAATTAAGCTTTTTATATTCTAAAATGATAAATAATTTGAGATAATTATTTTTAATAATTACAATAAATAATTTGAAACGGAGGGAGTATCATAAGTGATCACAAGCATTGACAATATGTAGAACGATATTCTATGTGGTCTCAAATATTAGACGTTTGACAAAGTAAAGTTATCATAGAATATATACACATCTAGGAAAAGAAATCATATAATAGTTTGAATCTATATACCCTTATTGTCTAAGTATTAATTATTGTAGGGTTAATTGAGTGTGACGTTCAAGAAGAAAATAAAAAATATTTAGGCGATTTTCTTCAACTGATTAAGATTATTAAGTATCTTTTTTAAGGAGGACACAATTTCTTTTTTTAAAAAAGACAGATAATACCGAGAACAAATTGACGCCAACCGACAATTCATGATGATAGTTCTAGAAGAGTTCTGTCTTCTGTCCTTCTCAAGGAAAATGAATGTGTTGGATTTAGTCAACAGGTTGAATTTTGAAATAAGATTGAATATGGAGTTCCATAAGTGCATTGGCAATGCTCGTTTGAATAGACTGTTTGACGGTACGTTGCACGGTTGCACCTTATTAAAGTTGGTTTAAACTTTAAATTACTATATATAAACAAACTCAACAGACTGTCTCTAGCCCTATGTATATTCAATGACAGAAATGATGTAAAAATGTTACTAATGTGTTTCAACTTTATAAGGTTTAAGATTATTTTATCGTAATAGAGCAAAAAGGAGAGAGACAATTATTGTCCTTTTATATATTATTCCAAGTTAGTAAACAGAAGCAATGTATTATATATAATAATAATAATAATAATAATAATAATAATAATAATAATAATAATGTGAAATGTTCACAAATAGCTATAGTTTAAGAGTTTAAAATGTCGCCTAGTTATACTTTGCATAATTACATAGCATAGTTAATTTTTTAGTAGATACAGCGAGAGGCCTGATGTTGTATTCATAATATGTCTTGATTATTCATGAATACAACGAGTAAAATTAGCTGAAATCGTGGGATGTGATCTGTTAAACATGAGAAACTGTTAACAATCAAAAATACTTTTAGTGTTTAGCCGAATCAAGTGACAGCCGAAGGTGGAAATCTCAAAATAAGCAGGCAACAAAGTTCTAAGCCGATAACCGAACTGACTCGTAGCCGAATCTATTAGTCCTAGCCCTCGGCTAGAAAAGCTCTACCGACTATTTCGGTAACTTGGCCGAATCGTAATTCCGAGGAACGACTGGGACCCACACATATTTGAACGCCTCGAAGACCAAGTCAAAGCACCTTCTAGACCCCAAGAAATGGAAACAAACCGTCAACGGCTAGAAGGAGGTGCCTTCGATCGTGCGAGAGGAAATTAAGGAGAAAAAACTGGCACCACCTCCTCATAGTTGGCTAGTGGATTTAGTGGGCGATTTAGTGGCTAACATAGGAGGATCACATTTTATTTCTTGTAGTATAAATATAAGATCACTTGTACAGAATAAAAACAACACAATCAATCAAAAATCTGATTTTTACATATCTTCATTCTATCTTTATAGCATTTATTGCACTCTAGCTGTATTTATGTTTCTTACCACTTAGTTTACTCAGTCACCATCCTAGCACTTTCTGGAGTAGTTGGGGAACCCATGCGCCCCTCTCTACTGCATGTATGGACATCGTCTCTTGGACGCTAACTTTTGATGGGTTAAGAACCCAGAAGGGAGTCGGAGCCAGAATAACGATAATCGATCCTAGAGATGAAATGTGAAGGTTCTCTTATCGGTTAGATTCCGACTTGACAAATAACCAAGCTGAATACGATGCTCTTATCATAGGACTCAAACTCCTAGTTTCTGTGAAAGCAAAATGCATCAAGATCCATGGAGATTCTCAGTTGGTTATAAGCAACTGGCCGGGGAATATGAAAGCAGAGACTCAAATTTGTTGGCCCGTTATGAAACGGCTAGCATGTTACTTGGTAGGTTCACATCGTCTACGTTAAGTCATGTTCCCAGAGGCATGAATGTTGAGGCTAACGATTTAGCACAAGAAGCTTCCGGCTTTAGGAAGTCTCTACTTACTCTAGAGTATGATGAGCTGTCAGCCGAAGTGTTATCCATGGACCAGATCGACTCGTGGAAGCAGGTATTAATTGGCTACTTAAAATATCCTTCCACGTGCAAAGACCTTAAGGTTAAGAGAAGGGCCTTGAAGTATGTGCTCATTGATAATGATCTTTACAAAATGAGTGTAAATGGGATGCTACTCAAGTGAATTGATAAGACAGAGGCCTTAAGAATCACGAGAGAAGTTCATGAAGAAATCAGTGGATCACACAGAGCCGGGCCAACGATGAAGTGGTTGATTTATCGCCATGGCTATTATTGGCCTACCATCACGGCCGATTGCTTTCAATACGCAAAATGTTATAAGAGTGTCAGAGACATGGACCAATCCAACGGTACCAGCCGAGGTGTTATACCCGATCGTGAAGCCCTGGCCTTTCAGAGGATGGGCTATAGACTTCATTGGCAAGATTCACCCATAATCGGCTAAAAGACATAATTTTATTAATGTGGCTACCGATTACTTCACTAAATGGGTAGAGGCACAGTCGATGAAGAGGGTCACCAGACAGATGTCATTCAGTTTATTCAATATTAGATCATATATAGATATGGTATCCTGAGACGATTACAACTGATCAAGGGATGGTGTTCACTGGTTCTAAGGTGGAAGCCTTTGCTGAGAAGTTTGGGATCAAGATGATCACATCTTCGTCTTATTATGCACAGGCAAACGGACAAGCCAAGGCAGCTAACAAGCTTATTGTGGACATAATTAGTAAAAATGTGAAGGATAGACGGCAGTGTGCATCTCACTTTGGATGAAGCTATTTAGGAAATCAGAAACTCTAAGTCTATTGCTACGAGGACAATACCTTATCGACTAACCTATGACCAAGATGCAGTGTTACCCATGGAAATTAATGTTAAGTCATTACGGGTGGCCAAATAGAATTCTTTAAGCTTGGAAGCATATCAGCAAGCCATGCTAATGGAGTTAGATAAGCTAGATGAAGATCGACTGATGGCCCTAGAAAGAATCGAAGCTGGGAAATGAAAAATTGCTAAAGCATACAACAAGCATGTTAAGACCAAGAGGTTCGCCGAAGGAGACTTAGTCTGGAAAACCGTATTGCCGCTTGGAATGAAAAATCGTAAATTCGGCAAATTGTAGCCAAATTGGGAAGGACACTTCGTAGTAAGCCAATATATTGCTGGCAATGTGTATCGACTAATAGACATGCATGATGAAGAGCTTGACAGAAACGTAAACGGCAAGTACTTAAAAAAGTATTACCCTTCGATTTGGGGTATGCATGAGTAGGCAACCATGACAGACTGGCTGTCTAGACACACAAAAGAACTAATTCCCTTCGATTTGGGGAATACATGAATGTGTGATAGCCACAGGCTGGCGGCTTGGTCACAGTCACATAAAAAGGCAAAAAAAAATACTTTTCTTCGATTTTGGGAATGCAAGAGTAAACGACAGCCACAAACCGGCTGCATGGTCACAAAAAATAGACCCTTCGATTTGGGGTCAATAAAACTAGGAAGGCAAGTTGGTTGACATGTCACCAGCTAAGGGTTGCACTACATCATCAGTCATAGGGGTTTTAGGAATAGCCAAATCTACCGTTGCTTGGTCACCCTGGATAGTCGCAGTCTCTCTTTCATCCTTAGGCGCACCAACGGCTACTACCTCATCTGTTTTTGCTTATTCGGGAAACCCCTTTTCCGCATCCAACAAAGGTTCAGCCACCACCACTGATGGGATCTCGATAAAAGCTTGAGTGTCGACCTCTAGAGTATCATATGGTTGCTGTTCGGCTTCTGACAATACCTCTTGGGTTACAGAATCAATGATGGCTTCAGATTGCAAGTCTACGAGGATATCGGCTGACAACTGAGCAACAAAATCAATCGGCAAAGGAGTGGTCATAACTGAAGAACAAGTTCCCTTGGATGCTACTTTGGAAAAACTAACAGGGAGTGTTGGCATTGCTTGAGCAAGTCTGTTTTTTCACACAGTCCACACATTCTCCAGTTGGGCCAGCCGTTCACTGACAGCACCGACTAGCACCAGTGGGTTTAATAGAAAATGACAGTCATCAAAACCATTAGGAATAAACTCGGGGAAATATAAGATCCACAGCTGAAGGAACCACAGGGGATCGACTAAGGTATCTAGATTTCTGGAGTCCCCAAGAGCCATATAAAGATAAGTTAAGAAAAAAGATGCCCAACTGACATCTTCCCCCGAAACGGCTAGCGCTGCGTAAATTTCCAGTTCCTTCACGACTGCACAAGATCTTGTGCAGACAAAGTATAGGCTAAACAAAAAAAAAAAACAGGAAAGCATGATGCTCAACATCATCAATTGGGAGAGACGGTACTCGGCTATTGTTGGCCATGAAGTGTACATAGCCAGAAGAAGTCTTTAAAACCTTTATGCCCAAATCGACAACATCTATATCGCCTAAGACACGCGCTTCGTCTCCCGGTATCGGAAGGCCAAGTATCGCCGTCACGTCAAGTAGTATGGGGTTATCATCCCTCAAGAAAAAACAAAAGCGTTGGCGGTGGTCGACTAATAACCAAGGAAAGTGTATACGAGACCAATGTTACAAGGGAGGTCAAACCCCGACAGTGCAATGGAATCATAAAGACCCATGCATCTCGATTCGACCTCTCTGGCCGACTTTACTCGTTCCAACCAACCAGAATAGTTGGCAATCTTGGCCGGCCAGGTATGCAGGCGAGTCGGACAACGGTCACCGGTGAACCAATCACAGGTGATAGAAAGGTCATATTTTGCTGGGCCAAGATGCTGAGAAAGAAGGAGGTCGCCCTGTTCAGATATACCATAAGGGGCAAGAACCAACTGTTCATTGATGAAGGCAAAGGTAGGGGTTAGGTCACCAGCAGCCAAATCAGCGCTATCTGATCCCTGAGATAGGGAAAAGGATGAAGACATGGTTCTCTGATTAAAAAAATAGGGTTTTTAGACGCGCAAAGGAATTCGGGAACGACTGATGGCTAAGTGTGAAACCCATGGGAAGACGTCTCCCTTTAAATATCCTCTTTCCTTTTGGAAGATATGGCTGACACATTAAGACTCCTTTCTTTCAAACATTCAGCTGAAATGCGTCGAAATTTATTTATGGTAGCCGAGACGCCTTAGTTAAAGAAAGTCAGGGAAATTCATCATTGCATACATTTAAGGCAAAAGTGATTGAAGTGACACATGTGGTTGGCACAAGAAACGATGGCTATTTTTGAATACATCAACTCAATAGCTACATTCGAGTTAATGTAGGGGGCAATTATTAACACTCAAAATTACTTTTAGTGTTTAGCCGATTCAAGTGGCAACCGAAGGTGGAAATCTCAAAATAAGCAGGCAACAAAGTTCTAAGCCGAAAACTGAACTGACTCGTAGCCGAATCTATTAGTCCTAGCCCTTGGCTAGAAAAGCTCCACCGGCTATTTTGATAACTTGGCCGAATCGTAATTCTGAGGAACGACTGGGACCCACACATATTTGAATGCCTCGAAGACCAAGTCAAAGCACCTTCTAGACCCCAAGAAATGGAAACAAACTGTCAACGGCTAGAAGGAGGTGCCTTCGATCGTGCGAGAGGAAATTAAGGAGCAAAAACTGGCACCACCTCCTCATAGTTGGCTAGTGGATTTAGTGGGCGATTTAGTGGCTAACATAGGAGGATCACATTTTATTTCTTGTAGTATAAATATAAGATCACTTGTACAGAATAAAAACAACACAATCAATCAAAAATCTAATTTTTACATATCTTCATTCTATCTTTATAGTCTTTATTACACTCTAGCTGTATTTATATTTCTTACCACTTAGTTTACTCAGTCACCATCTTAACGCTTTCTGGAGTAGTTGGGGAACCCATTGCTAGAAGTTAGAGTTCCACTTTCAGCTCAAATCGCTTAGTTAAGGAATCAATTCGTCATCCGATAAAACGGAAAACATTTCAGAGGGAAACAGAAACAAAATAAATCCTTCTCCGAATCACGCTTAACGTATTTTCTTCCATATTTCACACGGCTCTTTGTTCAGTTTTACGTTCAATTTGAAATTCAAATTTCTACCATCAAAATCATCAAAACAGAGCACATAAGTAACAAAATTTGAATTCAATTAGAACACATAACAACCATTATTATCTCAATATCTTTCGCGATTCGATTTCGTTGTTGTATATTACAACTCTGTTTTTTGTTACGAGATTCAAATAATTTGATTTTGTTGATGTATAACGATATGGTTCAACTGTTGTTGTATCGATTATAATCCAGAGATCGAACATAAATACAACATTCAACAGGTATGTAACTTAGAATTTAATTATTGTTGATGTTTTTTTTTGTCAAATTAAACTGGTTAAATTGATTAGTTGTTCATGTATTTTCGTGATTTTGAAGTTTCTGATTTACAATATTGAATTCGAATACAAAAATGTCGAACATAACAACGTTAATTCGACATTTTGATATTTAAAATAATCAGCATTGTTTTGTGAATATCACTATTGATGCAATTATTTTCAAAGAGTATGCGTCGTATGTGGTCCGGCCCTTCCCCGAACCCCGCGCATAGCGGGAGCTTAGTGCACCGGGCTGCCCTTTAGTATGCGTCGTATGTGGAGTTGGTTGCTACAATAGCGATTCAAGTTCGAATAAATATGTGTTTAAAAATAATTAATATCAAATACATGATCGAAGATAATTCTGTGCAATTGAAATTACACAAGGACATGAGTGTCAGGGTGTATTTGAACTCAAGAAAGAAAATAGGCAATTCAACATGTATCTGTTGTGTGTCAGTACAACGGATAAGGTGAACGAATACAATGCGTAAGGTGAAAGTGTTGTTCAAAATGACCTAGCACAAATCGAATACGGACTTGACATAGTATATTTTCGGATAGTGTTTGTATTTGGATTCGGATCAATGGTTGTATTCCTTTCTACCAGAGTGATAATAGGTGGCAATTGAAGCGTAACAACCTCATTGGCTGTCGGCAATATGTTAGCGAATATATGCATATCCTAATGAACAAAGTAAAATTGTCAGACCTTGTATATAACATTTAAATACAAAGTGAGAGATGTATTTGCATTCAATTAGATTCAAAAAAATAAAATAAAAAAATAGATATATCCAAAAATATGATTACAGGAAAATTATCGGATCATCTCCTTCTTTAAACATGTCGTCCATCAGATATTCAATTGTTGGCTGACTTTTGATTCTCATCCAATTGAGCATTCTGGGAATGTATTCACTATTGCTTCTGAATGTAATAGTGTTGTCAATTAATGAACAACACTGATACAACCATATTTGCATGCCAAGAGGATTTCCGTGAAGCCTATAATAATTTTTGACTGAATCCATCTTCTGTCGGATACCTCTCATCAAATCACGAAATGCTTTTATTCCCCTGGGTATTCACTATATCTTCCAGTCTCCACCAAATTAAAATACAGTTTTGAAACGTTAATTATGATCGGCTCATCGGATAAAATGTACTAGTGGATGAAATATAGGATTGCTATCTTAACAACATCACCGTCATTTGGGTCCCAATTTTTGTCTTTAAAGCATTTAATCAAAGCTTCCTTTTTGGGAAATTTTCTCGACCCCCAAAATACCTTTTCATTAGCCTGATTTCCTTTTTTAGTGCAACTTTGAAATCACTCAGATTCTCAGTACAGTTCAAACCTGTTACAGTAGTAAACTCCCTAATGGTAAACATCAATTCTCTACCATTTATCTCCATTAAGAAGGCATCTTCGGTACTTGCCGTCAACACTTTCATCATAAAGTACAGTAACATTTGTGCTTAAACTTCGCAATGCTGCATTCGGAGAAATACGCCAAAGCAAGTTTTTCCAAATAATTTATACTGTCGTTCAGTAAGTGTATCTTTCAGTTCTTTAAACACATCAATGTTTGTGTAACAACTCATGTGCAGATAATGCATAGGAGGATATATCACAAAGAATTTTTTTATCATGTATACAGTTAAACAAACCTTGTGTTAACAGGAAAATAATACAACAATCGTGATGGTGTTAATTAAAGTACAGAAAGTCATGATGTGTATACAATAAATATAAATACATTCTATGCATATACAAAGTTCATAAAAAGGAACTTGTATTCGCAAATGAAAAAAAACTTATACACTGTTAAAAATATATATACACAATATACATGAACAACATAATCAATAATATATACATAAAATCCATTATATAGTGTATATATAATACACTATGTGCATTATTTGCACTAATCAAATGTATATCACAAAATATAATGCATTCAGTGATAAAAATATAAATACACAATATACATGAACAACATAATCATCAGTGTATATATAAATTTCATTATATACAACAACAACAACAACATACCCAGTGAAATCCCACAACGTGGAGTCTGAGGAGGGTAGAGTGTACGCAGACCTTACCTATACCTTGATAGGTAGAGAGACTATTTATGAGAGACCCTCGGCTCAAGACAAAGCACAAGCAAAGCAAGAGAAACGGTCAGACCCGGATAAGAAATTTAAAGCAGTATGAAAATACTGGTATCAATAGCGAATAAGTCATGATAGTGCATTCTGAAAAAAAGGAGCAGTAACTAACGCATGTAAATAAGATAAATAAAGTACACTAGAGAACACATAGAAGCAGAAATCAAACTATAAGGGACTCTAAAGCAATACTGCGCCCACTAGTATGATAGGCTAAGTGGGCTTACAATAATAACACTACAACTACCAGTTTGTAAGCGTAAGTAGGACTACGTTGGACTACCTACTACCCTTGTACCCTAATTCGTGCCCTCCATAACCCTCTATCTAAGGTCATGTCCTCAATAAGTTGCACCTGCGTCATATCCTGTCTAATCACCTCTCCCCAATACTTCTTCGGCCTACCTCTACCCCTCATGAACTCATCCATAGCCAACCTCTCACACCTCCGCACTGGAGAATTTATGTCTCTTCTCTGCACGTGCCCGAACCATCTCAACCTCGCTTTCCGCATCTTATCCTCCACCAAGGTCACTCACACTCTGTCTCGGATATCATTATTTCTAATTCTAGCCCTCCTTGTATGCCCACACATCCATCTCAGCATCCTCATCTCCGTAACTTTAATCTTTTGGGTGTGCGAAGTCTTGACCGGCCTACACTCCGCCCCATACAACATAGTCGGTCTAACCACCACCCTATAGAACTTGCCTTTAAGTTTTGGTGATACCTTTTTATCGCACAAGACTCCAGATGCGAGCCTTCATTTCATCCACCCTGTCCCAATACGATGTGTGACATCGTCATCAATCTCTCCATTCCCTTGGATAATAGACCCGAGGTATTATAGTGTATATATAATACACTATATGCATTGTTTACACTAATCAATGTATATCACAAAATACAATGTATTCACTGTTTATAATTTGTATACACAATATACATGGACAATATAATCAACTTTGTATACATAAATTTCACTATATAATGTATATATAATACACTATATGCGTTGTTTACACTAATCAATGTATACAAAAAATACAATGTATTCACTGTTAAAAATATAAATACACAATATACATGAACAAAAAATTATATTCATATTACAGAAATTAACATACAAAATCCATATGAAGTTGAAAATATATAATAATGAATACATGAATACATAGTATTAGCATGAGAGACTGAAATTACAGTATTTGTGGTTTCACCAATACTGATTTCAGATGTTCTTCCTCAACATCATTTGTAGGCTCACTACCCGATGCATCCGCATCTCCATTTTAGGCTTACTCGATGAAGCGACATGAACGACTTTTCTCTGCTTTTTTGTATTTGATACCGAGGCTTTGGATTTCAATGGAGTTTGAACAATCTCCTTTCGCTTGGGAGATTTTGCGGCGTATGATTCATGGTGCATAGTAGACATTTTAGCAATAGAGCCTACAATTTCGATTTTGTCTTGAGTGATACACAAATCAAAAGAAGGAGCATCCTCAAAATTGAGTATACCTCTAGTAACTCTAGTTGGAGTACTTCGGTCCGCCATTAACATGTAATTCTAAGCTCTTTCCGGTGAAAACCCTAACAATGCATAAAATTGAGGATTAAAATCAGAGAAATTGAAGAATGTATGAATGAAATACAATGTAAGATAATCTAAAACTACCCAATAACTTACCTATTAGTGGACTGCAACGATTTAGGAGAAGATGATTGTGTGTGTATCGTGCAGAAGGAAAATGAAGGGAAAATAGGAGAAGATTGAAGTTGAAAGAGAGAGAAATTGGTTTGAATATGGGTGTATGGGGGAAACCGTCATACGTTGTGTTTGGGTAAGAGATTTTACCGTGTATCTTTATTAATAGCTATTAATTGTATTTAACATATTACTCTTAGTTATAGGATGTAATTACTCTAAACAATAGCTACTAAATATAAATATGTACTAGTAGTTAGTTATGTCATGTAAATTTTCCTATAATATAACTAGACTATATAAATGTGTATTGCACATTATTTTCCGTCAATCCCAATCATCGCAAGAAAATGTTAGATAATATTATCCTTAATTACATTACATTTGTTTTCTTAGGTACAAAAATATTACTACATATAAGATTGTATATTGTATATATTACGAATATACAGTACAATAATGGACAAGATTAATAGATAACGTAAAGTATATGTGAATACTTTTTTATAACCATGAAATTCTTGTTAAATTTTTAAATGTTTTCTGTATTATCTTCATGCTGGTATAAAAGATATCATTAAAGAATTTAATGAGGCAAATTATTAAGTAAATAAACGTTCTAAAAGTTTGATGTAAGGTAGGTTAGTTAGAGATAGATTTGATAAGTCGTTTTCAGTGGGAAGAAGGATTAGTAGTAACAGCTGATTGGATTGGTAGTTTAACAGAATTAGGATCGATAGGATTCTTGAGTTATTTACAATTATATCTTTAAATTATATAAATATTTAAGAATATAAAAGTCATTTAACATGTGAAACCAACATTTATATTCATGCTTTTAAAATAATATAGATCTTTCATAAAGTAGTGACGTTACAATGGTACTCTAAATTTGCTAATGATGAGACAATTTTATTTTATTACACCAAAGTCATTATAATAGGAGCTCTAGAAAACTAACTTTTGTTACGGCTGATGGAAGATGGGTCTTTAAGCTCCTTGTGGTTTTTAAATCTTACTACTACTTTCTTTTTTCCTGTTCCATGACAATTAATAAAATTTGACAGTACTAAAGTAGCTGAAATTATTCATCAAGAAGGGAGAGTGAAGGAGTTGAACGAGAGAGAGCTACAGAGAGATTTAAAACAACCTCTCTATTTCAGGTTTGCGTACACTTTACCCATTCTAGACTTCACATTGTGGAATTTCAATGAATATGTTGTTGTTGTTGTTGTTGTTATATTTGCAGAAAAGAATAATTAAGTATATGGGTTATAATAATACAAAGCGAATGAGACTACTAGCATGTTTGACCAAGCTTATTTTAAAAAAACTGAGGTGTTTAACTAAAATTTTGAAAGAAAATAAGTACTTTTAGGGAGTAGCAGAAACAAATTTTCAGAAGCTAAAAGAATAACTTTTCTTCAAAAGAATTTTTTTAAAAACACTTTTGAGAAAATAATATACTTAAGCATTTTTAAGCGTTTGACCAAACATTAATTATTGCTCAAAAGTATTTTTTAAATTAATTGGTCAAACACAAATCGTTTCCCAAGAAAAAGTATTTTTTTTTAAAAAAAACACTTTTCAAAGTGAGCCCGTTTGGATTGGCTTAAAAAGTGCTTTTAAGCATAAATGGTGAAACTTATCTTATAAATAAACAGTTACTTGTTTGCATAAAAGTGCTCAAGCTGAAAATAAATTATTGATGTGTTTGGTACACAAGTGCTGATAAACACTTTTCTGTCAAAATGACTGAAATATCCTTAAAGCTATTAACACTATAAAGAAGTTGATTACTATTAGATTTTTAATTCTAAAATTGATTCAAATTAAAATTAATCTATATTTTAATCCAGTTCCAATATAAATTGTTTATTTAAGTTAATTTTATAAATTATGTTACTTTTAATTTTTAAAATATATAATTTGGATAAAAATGAACCATAATAAAAGGTTTTAGGAATAAAACTAATAAAAACAATAGATGAACTTTTCCAAAGCCTTGTTAGACGTAGATGTAGTGAACCTCCAGTTACATAAAACATCCGATTTGCTTTGCGATACAAAGTATTTAGCAGTAGAATGAAACGAATGGAATAGACGTACATATACTCACACATTCGATAGACAGTGCACAATTGAGAAAAATATTGGTATAAACGATTCAATAGTGACTGCATAGGCAAATAATAATAATAGCAGTACCCCCAAAGCCTTCATGTTTTATACAAAAGGATAATACAATTCAAATTCCAAAGATGGAGAATTTGAGAAAGAATAAAAGTGCTAATATGGCTGAAAGCGCTCCACTATACATTCAAAAAGTGGAAGATATTCATATAATACAAACATCAAACATTAGAAATTTCACTAGCAATTACAGATTTACAAGATAAAACGGAAAGGAATTAAAAGTTGAAGTCGCATATGACTTCTGCTTGAAAAATCTAACTAAGTAGACATAGACAACCTCTCATAACAATCGCTCCATACAAAACTAATCTAGAATCTAAACAACAATTGTAATGTTGACAGAATGTTGTCAACACACTCAGGCAACACTGGTGATCCAGATTTCTGAGATGAAATCCCGAGAGCTCTCTTGGTATTTTTACTTTCTGATTCTGGATATTGATTCTCTGTAGTGGCCTCTCAATTTATAGTAGGGAGTCTTCCTTGAAAAGCTCATCGATCAGTTGTGGAGGTTGAGGGAAAGGTGGACTGCTGGTGGGATTGATTGGAGAAGATCATGGAGTAATTATCTCAACAGCTTTGGCTTGATCCTCACGACAAGCAACAACTTTTGACTTAGTTTTCACTCATTTTTTACCAGCTCCTTTTTACCTTGCCAAATCATTTTTACCATAGTAATATTTACACAAATATTACTGCATCGCGTGAAGTAAGGCAAAATCAGTTCAGAAAATGTTGGTCCGAATGTTGTGCAACATTTGTCCCAACATACTTACACATTCATATCAATACTTTAGGAGATATGTTGGGTCAAATGTCATAACACCTAATCCAACATTAAAAATCTCCCCCTTTCTGCCTTTCTTCACAAAACTCATTAAAATGTAAAGTTGACTTAGGATGTTGTCACAAATGTTGTCCGACATCTGTGATCAACAATTTCAAGATTATGCTCCCCCTTAACATGTGATGGCATACAAGCAAACATGTGTATACCGATTCATAGGATTAGAAAACAAGAAAAAAACATGAGCGCACATATTACATATCATCCAATATATACAAAACACAAATAGAAATAAACCATTGTCAACAAATATCAATATCAATCCACTAAAGATCCTCATATAGCATCGACAACAACAACATCATCAGCTTCCAGCAGATTTCTACTCATGCATAACAGCTTCAACTTCCTCTGCACAACAACCTTTAGCTTCCTCCCCTGCATCAACACCGTCTCCCTCTTTTTGTGAAGAAAGTAGCATCATGAAATGGTCTCTAGATTGTATCAGGGAATTTCTTGCAGCATCAACCTCAGAAATCTGTTGGTTGATTTTTCCAATTTGATCCACAAGCCATTCTGTAGATAGTGTAGACTGTCTTGGACCAGTTTTGCCCAGAATGTTGGTGACATTTCTAGCAACATTTTCACTGACTCTGTCCTTGCTCTTCAAAATTGCTTTGTTTATAGTGTAAAGCCCAGGAGCCTTCTAAAATGTCTTCTCTCTTAGGCTCAAAGCCTTGGGTGGTTAATACTTTGTAGAGCAGAGAGGGAAAATGAAGGATTGAAGTTGATTCTTTCTCAGCCAAGCTGGAAATTTGATGAAACATCATTTCTCCCAAATCAACTTTCAAACCTTTCCCAATTTTATACAACATGGTGGCTTGTTCAGATGTCACAATTGACTCATTAATTGAAGGAAGCCAATTGTGAATAGCAATTTTATGGAGGCTGGACATCTAGGGATCCACTTCTTCATCATACCTCTAGTGAGATATTCAATCACTTTATCCCTATTGTCTACGACATGTTCTGCTTCTCTAACATTATCTTCAGCATCTAGTCCCATGTATTGATTTATTATAGAAGGCGTAAACAGATAGACCTTGTTGTAGAGACACACCTTCCCAAATATCTTCGAGGAGGTCTTCTCTATAATAGGGCTCAAATTAGCATAAAAAAACCTTACTACTCTATCAGCATAAGGTCATTTTTCAGTGACAAATTCTAGGAGCAGTCTGTCCTTTAAGAATTCTACCAGTACATATTTAGTACAAGAGGCAATAATAATTACTTTCTCAGGCCTGGTTACTCTATTCTTGTAGCAATCACACATATCATAGTTAGTTTTAGAATAGAATTTATCTGAGTAAGTAGATACCTCAAAGTCTGAATCGGTGGATTCAATACTGCTGGAGGATGTTATTGTATGTGTCTCTACAAATGTTGGCTGAAATGTAGCCTGAGATGTTGTGGCATCAATGACAACATTTGGAAGCAGCACTCAACTTTGTAGGTTTGTAACTCCCTTTGGAAAGAATTATTTTAAAGGAGAGTCGTATGGAATTTCCATTTCTTGAGGCACATTTGGCTGCACTAAAGCAGCTGGTTCTTCTTCACTCTCCTCTGTTGAAAGCACATAGTCCGTATCTTCACTTGCACTGCTCTAGTAAGAGGGTATAGATGTTTCATATCTGGACCTTTTGTTACTTGGTCCTTCTTGGACTGTTTTCTCAAAAACTCTACTCGATCGACGAGTAGAGAAGGTAGATGACCTTGGCCTTTTACCCAAAGATGAAAAATCAACATTTTCATTAACATCTATAGGGTTATTATCATCTCTAGGATATCTAATATCTAAAGGTTCATCAAAACCTTTAAACAATATTGTTGTACATTGGTTTTCTGGGAGATTAGAGGAAGAGGATGGATGTTCTGTTTGTCGGGGATCATTGTGCTCAGAAGCCTCCGTATTCATTGGAGGGCTTGTACTCATTGGAGTGTTGGAGTGGATGTTGGATGACATTTATTCTGATATTGGTGATGTTTCCATTGGTGAAAATTTGAGAGAGAGTTTTGAGGAACCAATGTTTTTGATTGAGATAGGATTTTGATTTGGTGAGTCCATCGGGTAGGTAGGTAGATGTGTACTCGATGTGATTTTTCCCTCCCCTTTTGATTTTTATTTTATGGGAAAATCAGAAATGATAAACAAATAGCAAATGAGAGGAATATTTATATACATGGCAAACCTTTTCTTAGCAATAAAAATACCTTATTTTTAGGTGTTTCAATTTTACACAATAACTTACACCTAAAATATTGGGATAAACATCACAGTAGGAATAAAATTTAATCTTATCATTTTAAATTATGAAATTCCATCAAACAAGGCATATAATAGGGAGTAAAATTTGATATTTCAAAGATCAGATAAGAATAACATGCCAACACATATCACATTCTGAAAATGTTAACATCAATGTTGGCAACATTTTGGATGACACAAGTATTTTGATCCCACAAGAATTTTCAGATTTGGCAACAAACCAAGACACATTTTATATGCACTTTATGAGTTTGATCACTGGACCAATGTAACACTTTCCCATCGTGTCCTTGATCTAATCATATCACATATAAAAGAATTTTTCGTGTAAAAAATAAGAATACTTTTATGGTATTCTCAAATCTCTTTTGAAGCACTCTATACTCCTATAGAATAGGAACAATATCTTTTCACGGACTTTGCCCATTTTTCACAGTTGCCAAATATTTGTAAAGGCTTTGCCTTATTTTGATACTCCATTTTTATGATATATATATATCATCGCAGAGAACGATATCACTTTGATAACATATTCTTATTGAAGGATCATGCTTGTGGTCCAGCCCTTTCTCGGATCCCGCGCATAGCGGGATCTTAGTGCACCAGACTGCCCTTTATACTTGTGTTACCAAAATTATGCACCATACAACAACAATAATCAGTTAGTGATATAACATAGGTAAATGTCACTCAAAATGTTAGACACCATTTCAGCTCGACATTCACCAAAAATGCCTTTTTAGAGATTACAAAGACCAAGAGATTTCTTTAACTAGAAAATCTCTCATGGTCCAAAGCTTATGTAAAAATATCAGCTAGTTGATGAAGAGTGTTAACATGTTCAATTTGAACTAGCTATTTTTCAACTAAATCTCTTAAAAAGTGATGTCTAATATCAATATGTTTTGTACGTGAGTGCTGAACTAGATTTTTGGAAATATTTATAGCACTCAAATTATCACAGTACAAAATCAAATGTTGCTAGTAAATTCATAGTCGTCTAACATGTGTCGTAGCCATATTAATTGAGAGCAACAACTTTCAGCTGCTACATATTAAGATTCAGCAGTTGAAAGTGAGATACAATTTTGTTTACGACTATACCATGAAACAAGGTTATTGCCAAGATAAAAACATCATCCACTTGTACTTTTTCTATCATCCACATCTCTATTCCAATCCGAGTCACTAAATCCTATTAAGTTAGAATTAGTGTCTTTGGAATACTAGATTTCCAACTCACATGTGCTATCAACATATCGAATAGTACGTTTTATAACATTTAAGTGGGACATTTTGGGATAGGCTTGAAAACGTGAACAAACATAGACACTCAACATAATATCTGGGCGACTAGCAGTAAGATAAAGAAGGCTACCTATCATAGATCGATATAATGTTGGGTCGACATTTTCACAAACATTATCCTTACATACCTTCTGCCATGAACCCATTAGCGTTTTCATCTGTTTAGCGTTCTCCAACCCAAATCTTTTAACAAGATTCTTGGCATATTTACTCCGTGAGATAAAAATTTCATCTTCACTTTTCTTTATCTGCAATCCTAAGAAAAAAGTTAATTCCCTAATCATGCTCATTTCAAATGTCAATGATATAACTTCAACAAATGAATTTAGGTATGATTGTGAAGTCGACCCAAAGACTATGTCATCCACATAAATTTGAGAAATTATAATATCTACACCGTATCATTTAATAAACAAGGTACGATCACCTTCGCCACAGTTAAAACCAAATTCAAGAAGAAAGTTAGTTAAACGACCATACCATGCACGAGGGGTTTGTTTCAACCAATACAATTCCTTTTTAAGCTTGTACACATAGTGTGGATGGTAAGGATCTTCAAATCCTTTTGGTTGTTCAACATATACCTCCTTGTCTAGATAGCCATTTAAGAAGACACCTTTTACATCCATTTGGTGTAAATTAATTTTCATACTACAAGCAATAGCAAGTAAAAGTCTAATCGACTCTATTCTAGCTACATGTGCGAATGTTTCATCAAAATCAATTCCTTCAACCTGAGTATAACCTTGTGGAACTAGACGTTCTTTGTTTCTAACAACTGTTCCCTATTTTTAAAATCCACTTAGTTCCAGTTACATTTGTATTATTTGGACGTGGAACTAAGTCCCAGACTTTATAAAATTGTTCAAGTTCTTCTTGCATTGCTTGTATCCAGAAATTATCTTTAAGTGCTTCTACAACATTCTTTGGTTCTAATGTAGATATAAAACAAGAAAGACTAACCTCTTGGTATATGGTTGAAATACACACATACCTTATCATTTCTCTATAGTTGAGTGGTTCTTTGCCTCTTGTTCTAATTCATTCAAAAACTCCCCTATCTCTTGGCCCGTTGGATGATTCTTCCTAATCCTTGATGAGGGGTCCCTGCGAACTTGGTCTAACAATTCATCACTTGACTCCTCATCTGTGGCCTCTTTGGTCTCTATTGCTGTTTCGGATGTTGCTTCAGGTGTGGTAACATTTTTGGCAACATCTGATTCTTCTACAATCAGTGGACTTTCCACTATATCTATAATGTTATTTTCAATAATATTTTCTGAAACACCAGAAAGATCATCAAATATAACATTTACAGACTCTTGTACAGTTCTGGATCTTAAATTGTATACTCGATAAGCATGACAATTTTGTGAATAGCCAACAAAAAATTCATTATCACTCTTAGAGTCTAAATTTTCCAAATGATCCCTGTCAATCAAAATATAACAAATACACCAAAAAATATGAAAATAACGTAAGTTTGGTTTCTTTCCATTTATAATCTCATAGGGTATCATCTTTGTTCATGGCCTTAAATAGACTCTATTAGCGATGTGATTAGCAATATTCAAGGCTTCTGCCCATAAACGTTTTGACAAATGTTTAGAACTAAGCATCACTCTAGCCATTTCTTGCAATGTCCTATTCTTCCGTTCTGCAACCCCATTATGTTGAGGAGTTTTGGGGGTAAAAAACTCATGGAAAATTCCCTTATTTTCACAAAAAATTATGAATGAACTATTTTCAAATTCTTTTCCATGGTCGGATCTAATCCAAAAAATAGGAGAATAGAATAAATTTCTAATTCTAGAGTGCAAAATTTTAAACATGTCAAACGTTTGTGATTTTTCTTTCAACAAATATATCCAAGAATATCTAGAAAAATCACCTACTATCACAAAGGAATAGCTCATACCTCCTAGAATGTCTACTTCAATTGGACCCATTAAATCCATATGTAGCAATTGAAAATAGTGAGACGTACCTGAATGTTGTCCGTCGTGTTGGATAACATTATGAGTGGCACGGGTTTGCTTACCTTTCAAACAATCTTCACAGACAGTTTTACCTTTATGACTAAGATTGGGTATGCCTCTAACCGCTTCATATGAGACCAATTTTTCTAAAATGCGGTAGTTGACATGCCCCAACTTTTGATGTCATAGTGTTGTGTCATCGACCTTAGCATTATTGCACGTTTCTTGTCTTTCAACAAGATAGCAATTGTCACCTGTTCTTGTACCTATCATGACACATATATTGGCTTTATTCGTAACTTCACATGCATTCTTATTAAATTTTACCTCAAGATCGTCATCACACAGTTGACTAATACTAATCAAATTAGTCATTAATCCCTCAACGTGTAAGACATTTATTAAGGCTGGAAATCCAGGAACATCGAAGATCCCTTTTCCAATTATTTTTCTTTTACTGCCACCTCCATAAGTCACGTTTCCTCTATTGAATGACTCATAGTTCTTTAGAAAACCTTTTGTACCTGTCATGTGTCGAGAACATCCACTATCAAAGTACCAAGAACCTGAAATATTAGTTCTTAATGCAGTTATAGCAACATTACATGTTACATCCTTTTTAGGAACCCAAACTCTCTTAAAACATTTTTTACCTTTTGGCTCAAAAATGTTGCTTCGATTGTTATTTGGAATGTTGGACTACATTTTAGGCAATACTTTTCTCACAGAATCTTGAAGTTTGAAACAATATGATTTTAAGTGTCCAGGGGAGTTACAGTGTCGACACACAAACTTCATATTCTTTGACATATATGAGAACCTATTATTCATCACTTTTTCTTTTACAAAGCATATTTTCTCATTTTTATCAAAGAGATTAGAGCATATGATTTTAAGAGAATTTTCGTACCCAATTCCTGCATGTGAAGATTTACTAAAGTTGAGTATCTTATTCAATTTCGAAGCCCCGTGTTGAGCTTATAGAAGGTTGCTTCGGCTATATCCAATTTTGCACGGATCTTACCAAATTCAATATCATTTTTGGTAAGTGGAACCTCAAGTCGAGTTATCGTACCTTTTAATACTAAATTTTCACGAGTTAAAATTTTTACCTTTTTGTCAAGTTGCTTGGATTCTATGAGTTAAAGATTTAAAGCTTTACAAATACTTTTTAATTCATTAATCATATCATCTTTGCATTCAACTTGATCAATACAATCAGCCTCACTAACATAAATAGAACCACTAAAGCAATTAACATCATAATAGTTAAAGAATTCATACCTTTCGGATATCGCTGGATGTTGCTGTCGTTGCTGATGTTGGAGCAAATGTCGTGGCATCCGAGACAACATTGTATATTACATCTTCATTATCCGATAGAGACTGTTCAAGAATAGTTGCCAGCATTGCTTGTGTTTCAATTTCACGATCTCCTTCATCTTCTCCTTCATAATCACTAAGAGAAACCCATAGGTTCTTACCAAATTTTCTAAGAGTGTTTGCACATTAGTTAGCATAGTGACCCCAACCCAAGCATGCATGACACTGCATTGACTCAAGTTATTTGGGATCAAATTTGGTACGATCTGAGTTGGTTCTTCTTAGTTGATTTCCTTTTTGCACATTTGGAAGGAATCTAGTGGGCTTTTGATTGAAGACTTGGTTTTGGTGCTCTTTAGATTTAGATTGATTTCTCTCATTGTTGAAATTCCTCATTATCGAATTGCATTTTTGAGTGAGTAAGGCAACATTTGCACCATCACCAATTTCTTCAAGATTCTCATCCTCTTTTTCGATTTGATTCTCCGAGGATTGAACTTGAAGTGCCACATTTTTGCTTTTATACAATTCCTTTTGATTCTCAATTTTCATCTCATAATTTTTGAGAATGCTCATCAAGGTATGAAGGTCCATTGTGGCAAGATTGTGAGCTTATTCAATAGCACAAATCTTTAAATTGAACTTTTCAGGAAGAGAACGAAGAGTCTTTTCAACAAGTTGAGTGTTGGTTAATGGTTCACCAAGAACTTGACATTCACTTGGGATGTCAATCAACTTTTCAAAATAAGATTTAATATCATCCGCGTCTTCCATCCTTAAACGTTCATATTTATTCATGAGCATGCGTAGCTTTGTTCGACGAACACTTGAGCTACGTTCACAATGAATTTGTAAAGTATCCCATGAATCCTTAGCCGTGGGGCAGTTTTGAATGAGTTTGAACATATACATATCAACTCATCCAAAAACTATATTAAGGCTTTTTCGTTAAAGCATTGGTTTCTTCTACAGTCCATTCGGATTCAGGTTTAACAAGAATGTCACCTTCCTCATCCGATGGAAACATTGGAACAACATACCAATTGGTTATAGATCTCCATGCCCTAACATCAATTGATTTGATATGAGAACGCAGGCCAATCTTCCAATAGGCATAATTGATCCATCTAAAATAGGAAGCATACCAATAGTTGGATTTGCCGGATCCATAACTTATGACAACAGGACCAAACACTTATTGTGTTAAGTGTTGGCTCTAATACCACTTGAAGGGGGGTCAAATGCTACGGAAAGTAAAACCAAGAGATGAAAATAAATCGAATGCCAATTCTGTTTTGGAATGTCGGCAATTATGTCGTCCGACACCAGTAACAACACTTTAGCAAAACAGAAAAACTTGAAAAGTAAATGCAGCGGAAATTTAAAGAACACAAAGATTTTAAATTTTCAAAAGTTATATAATATATATAACTTATGATGGTCAATGACCAAATGTATTGTATATATATTACATACAAATAGACAAATTCCTTTCTTTACAGATTTACAACATAAAACGGAAAGGAATTAAAAGTTGAAGTTGCATATGACTTCTGCCTGAAAAATCTAACTAAGTAGAAATAGACAACCTCTTATTACAATCGCTCCATAAAAAATTAATCTAGAATCTAAACAACAATTGTAATGTTGACAGAATGTTGTCAACACATTCAAGCACCACTGGTGATCCAGATTTATAGGATGAAATCCCGAGAGCTCTCTTGGTATTTTTACCTTCTAACTATGGATATTGATTCTATGTAGTAGCCTCTCAATTTATAGTAGAGAGTCTTCCTTCAAAAGCTCATCGATCAGTTGTGGAGGTTGAGGGAAAGGTGGACTGCTGGTGGGATTGGTTGCAGAAGATCAGGGAGTAATTATCTCAACAGCTTTGGCTTGATCCTCACGACAAGCAACAACTTTTGACTTAGTCTTCACTCATTTTTTACCAGCTCATTTTTACCTTGCCAAATCATTTTTTACCATAGTAATATTTACACAAATATTATTGCATCGCGTGAAGTAAGGCAAAATCAGTTCAGAAAATATTGTCCGAATGTTGTGCAACATTTGCCACAACATACTTACACATTCATATCAATACTTTAGGAGATATGTTGAGTTAAATGTCACAACAACTAATACAACATTAACAAAAAGTGTGATTATCCCGTCATAATATTTTTACCGCGTCTATTAAAAATTTACATCTTCAAGGGAATGAACCCACCTTTTTCTTCAAATGGAGTTAATAGTGCATAGCGAGGAAAAAGGAGGGAGAGAATAAAGTAGCAAAAACCTAGGGATAAGGGATGGCAACGGATAGGATCTGGACCGGATTCTACTAGATCCAGATCCATTTTTCATATCTATAACCAAATCCAGATCCATCGGGTCCATAAAAATCATATCCAAATCTAGATCCATCGGATCCACCGGGTCCACGGATCGGACCTGGATCCACACGTAAATTTTTTTGACTTGAATAATATTCCAACATTCAACATACAACCATTCCAGGATAGTACAATACTGAATCGAAAAACACAATAACATTCATATCTAATATTAAAGTCCATGGCATTCAATTTCTCGTAACTAGCAAACCGGAAAGTTCCAATGCTTTCAATTTCCAAAGGTGTATCAGAATCTTGAATCAACAAAACACAACAACATTCATATCCAATGCATTTAGTTTCCAGTTTCCAATTTCAAAATTGAGATACTGGAAAGTTCATTTTCTCATAAATTATAGAAGTGTGTGCAAATATGAATTGTATCGACGCTTCAATTGGCTTCGAAATTTGTAAGCAAAAATTAATCATTGTTCTCTCGCTCTTGTTGGTTTAATAAAATCATACACGTATTTTATTTTTTTGTTTGTGTTTGACTGTTAATATATCTTTCAAAATCCCAAAACATCAAATATTATATAAATGATGGTTGAAGAAGATCAGGGATTGGTTGGAGAAGATCATGGAGTAATTATCTCCACAGCTTTGGCTTGATACTCACGACAAGCAACAACTTTTGACTTTGTCTTAACTCATTTTTTACCAGCTCTCTTTTACCTTGCCAAATCATTTTTTACCATAGTTATATTTACACAAATATTACTGCATCGCGTGAAGTAAGGAAAAATCAGTTCAGAAAATGTTGGTCCGAATGTTGTGCAACATTTGTCACAACATACTTACACATTAATATCAATACTTTAGGAGATATGTTGGGTTAAATGTCACAACACTAATCCAACATTATCAAAGAGTGTGATTATCCCGTCATAATATTTTTACCGCGTCTATTTAAAATTTCCCTCTTCAATGGAATGAACCCCCATTTTTCTTCAAATGGAGTTAATAGTGCATAGCGGAGAAAAAGGAGGGAGAGAATAAAGTAGCAAAAACCTAGGGATTAGGGATGGCAACAGATACGATCCGGACCGGATACTAATAGATCCGGATCCGGATCCATTTTTCATACCTCTATCCAGATCCATCCGGTCCATAAAAATTATATCTAAATCCGGATCCATCGGATCCACCGGCCCAAGGATCGGACCTGGATCCACACGTAATTTTTTTTGACTTGAATAATATTCCAACATTCAACATACAACCATTCAAGGATAGTACGATAATGAATCAACGAAAACACAACAACATTCGTATCTAATATTAAAGTCAATGCATTCAGTTTCCAGTAACTAGCAAACTGGAAAGTTCTAATGCATTCAATTTCCATTGCATTCAGATACTGAATCAACAAAACACAACAACATTCATATGAAATGCATTCAGTTTTCAGTTTCCAATTTCAAAATTGAGATACTAGAAAGTTCTTTTTCTCATAAATAATAGATGTGTGTGCAAATATGAATTGTATCGACCTTCAATTGGCTTCAGATATTTATAAGAAAAAATTAATCTTTGTTCTCTACTCTTGTTGGATTGATAAAATCGTACACGTATTTTATTTTTATGTTTGTGTTTTAGTGTAAATATATCTTTCAAAATCCCAAAACATCAAATATTATATAAATGATGGTTGAAGAAGATAAGGGATTGGTTGGAGAAGATCATGGAGTATTTATCTCAACAGCTTTGTCTTGATCCTCACGACAAGCAACAAATTTTGACTTAGTCTTCACTCATTTTTTACCTTGCCAAATCATTTTTTACCATAGTTATATTTACACAAAAATTACTGCATCGCGTGAAGTATGGCAAAATCAGTTTAGAAAATGTTGGTTCGAATGTTGTGCAACATTTGTACCAACATACTTACACATTCATATCAATACTTTAGGAGATATGTTGAGTTAAATGTCACAACAACTAATACAACATTAACAAAAAGTGTGATTATCCCGTCATAATATTTTTACCGCGTCTATTAAAAATTTACATCTTCAAGGGAATGAACCCACCTTTTTCTTCAAAAGGAGTTAATAGTGCATAGCGAGGAAAAAGGAGGGAGAGAATAAAGTAGCAAAAACCTAGGGATAAGGGATGGCAACGGATAGGATCTGGACCGGATACTACTAGATCCAGATCTAGATCCATTTTCATACCTATATCCAGATTGGGATCCAGATCCATCGGGTGCATAAAAATCATATCCAAATCGAGATCCATCGGATCCACCGGGTCCACGGATCGGACCTGGATCCACACGTAAATTTTTTTGACTTGAATAATATTCCAACATTCAACATACAACCATTCCAGTATAGTACAATACTGAATCGACAAAACACAATAACATTCATATCTAATATTAAAGTCAATGCATTCAGTTTCAAGTAACTAGCAAACTGGAAAGTTCCAATGTATTCAATTTCCAGTGTATTCAGATACTGAATCAACAAAACACAACAACATTCATATCCAATGCATTCAGTTTCCAGTTTCCAATTTCAAAATTGAGATACTTTGGAAAGTTCATTTTCTCATAAATTATAGAAGTGTGTGCAAATATGAATTGTATCGACGCTTCAATTTGCTTTAGATATTTGTAAGCAAAAATTAATCTTTGTTCTCTCGCTCTTGTTGGTTTAATAAAATCATACACGTATTTTATTTTTTTGTTTGTGTTTGACTGTTAATATATCTTTCAAAATCCCAAAACATCAAATATTATATAAATGATGGTTGAAGAAGATCAGGGATTGGTTGGAGAAGATCATGGAGTAATTATCTCCACAGCTTTGGCTTGATACTCACGACAAGTAACAACTTTTGACTTTGTCTTAACTCATTTTTTACCAGCTCTCTTTTACCTTGCCAAATCATTTTTTACCATAGTTATATTTACACAAATATTACTGCATCGCGTGAAGTAAGGAAAAATCAGTTCAGAAAATGTTGGTCCGAATGTTGTGCAACATTTGTCACAACATACTTACACATTAATATCAATACTTTAGGAGATATGTTGGGTTAAATGTCACAACAGCTAATCCAACATTATCAAAGAGTGTGATTATCCCGTCATAATATTTTTACCGCGTCTATTTAAAATTTCCCTCTTCAATGGAATGAACCCCCATTTTTCTTCAAATGGAGTTAATAGTGCATAGCGAGAGAAAAAGGAGGGAGAGAATAAAGTAGCAAAAACCTAGGGATTAGGGATGGCAACGGATACGATCGGAATCGGATACTAATAGATCCGAATCCGGATCCATTTTTCATACCTCTATCCGGATCCATCGGGTCCATAAAAATTATATCTAAATCCAGATCCATCGGATCCACCGGGTCCAAGGATCGGACATGGATCCACACGTAATTTTTTTTGACTTGAATAATATTCCAACATTCAACATACAACCATTCAAGGATAGTACGATAATGAATCAACGAAAACACAACAACATTCGTATCTAATATTAAAGTCAATGCATTCGGTTCCCGAACTAGCAAACGGAAAGTTCTAATGCATTCAATTTCCATTGCATTCGATATCTTTGAATCAACAAAACACAACAACATTCATATGAAATGCATTCGGTTTTCGCTTTCCAATTTCAAAATTGAGATACTAGAAAGTTCTTTTCCTCATAAATAATAGATGTGTGTGCAAATATGAATTGTATCGACCTTCAATTGGCTTCAGATATTTATAAGAAAAAATTAATCTTTGTTCTCTACTCTTGTTGGATTGATAAAATCGTACACGTATTTTCTTTTTCTGTTTGTGTTTTAGTGTAAATATATCTTTCAAAATCCCAAAACATCAAATATTATATAAATGATGGTTGAAGAAGATCGAGGGATTGGTTGGAGAAGATCATGGAGTATTTATCTCAACACTTTGGCTTGATCCTCACGACAAGCAACAAATTTTGACTTAGTCTTCACTCATTTTTTACCAAACTCTTTTTTACCTTGCCAAATCATTTTTTACCATAGTTATATTTACACAAATATTACTGCATCGCGTGAAGTATGGCAAAATCAGTTTAGAAAATGTTGGTTCGAATGTTGTGCAACATTTGTACCAACATACTTACACATTCATATCAATACTTTAGGAGATATGTTGAGTTAAATGTCACAACAACTAATACAACATTAACAAAAAGTGTGATTATCCCGTCATAATATTTTTACCGCGTCTATTAAAAATTTACATCTTCAAGGGAATGAACCCACCTTTTTCTTCAAAAGGAGTTAATAGTGCATAGCGAGGAAAAAGGATGGAGAGAATAAAGTAGCAAAAACCTAGGGATAAGGGATGGCAACGGATAGGATCCGGACCGGATACTACTAGATCCGGATCTAGATCCATTTTCATACCTATATCCGATTGGGATCCGGATCCATCGGGTGCATAAAAATCATATCCAAATCCAGATCCATCGGATCCACCGGGTCCACGGATCGGACCTGGATCCACACGTAATTTTTTTTGACTTGAATAATATTCCAACATTCAACATACAACCATTCCAGTATAGTACAATACTGAATCGACAAAACACAATAACATTCATATCTAATATTAAAGTCAATGCATTCAGTTTCAAGTAACTAGCAAACTGGAAAGTTCCAATGCATTCAATTTCCATTGCATTCAGATACTGAATCAACAAAACACAACAACTTCCATATCCAATGCATTCAGTTTCCAGTTTCCAATTTCAAAATTGAGATACTGGAAAGTTCTTTTTCTCATAAATAATAGATGTGTGTGCAAATATGAATTGTATCGACGCTTCAATTTGCTGCAGATATTTGTAAGAAAAATTAATCTTTGTTCTCTGCTCTTGTTGGTTTAATAAAATCATACACGTATTTTATTTTTTTGTTTGTGTTTGACTGTTAATATATCTTTCAAAATCCCAAAACATAAAATATTATATAAATGATGGTTGAAGAAGATCAGGGATTGGTTGGAGAAGATCATGGAGTAATTATCTCAACAGCTTTGGCTTGATCCTCACGACAAGCAACAACTTTTGACTTAGTCTTCACTCATTTTTTACCAACTCTTTTTTACCTTTCCAAATTATTTTTTACCATAGTAATATTTACACAAATATTACTGGCATCGGTGGAGGTAAGGCAAAATCATTTAGAAAATGTTGGTCCGAATGTTGTGCAACATTTGTAACAACATATTTACACATTCATATCAATACTTTAGGAGATATGTTGGGTTAAATGCCACAACAACTAATCCAACAATAACAAAAAGTGTGATTATCCCGTCATAATATTTTTACCGCGTCTATTAAAAATTTCCCTCTTCAAGGGCATGAACCCACCTTTTTCTTCAAATGGAGTTAATAGTACATAGCGGGGAAAAAGAAGGGAGAGAATAAAGTAGCAAAAAACTAGGGATAAGGCATGGCAACGGATAGGATCTGGACCGGATACTACTAGATCCAGATCTAGATCCATTTTTCATACCTATATCCAGGTTGGGATCCAGATCCATCGGTTGCATAAAAATCATATCCAAATCCAGATCCATCGGATCCACCGGGTCCACGGATCGGACCTGGATCCACACGTAAATTTTTTTGACTTGAATAATATTCCAACATTCAACATACAACCAATCCAGTATAGTACAATACTGAATCGACAAAACACAACAACATTCATATCCAATATTAAAGTCAATGCATTCAGTTTCAAGTAACTAGCAAACTGGAAAGTTCCAATGCATTCAATTTCCAGTGTATTCAGATACTGAATCAACAAAACACAACAACATTCATATCCAATGCATTCAGTTTCCAGTTTCCAATTTCAAAATTGAGATACTGGAAAGTTCATTTTCTCATAAATTATAGAAATGTGTGCAAATATGAATTGTATCGACGCTTCAATTTGCTGTAGATATTTGTAAACAAAAATTAATCTTTGTTCTCTGCTCTTGTTGGATTAATAAAATCATACACGTATTTTCTTTTTTTGTTTGATTTTGACTGTTAATATATCTTTCAAAATCCCAAAACATCAAATATTATATAAATGATGGTTGAAGAAGATCGAGGATTGGTTGTAGAAGATCATGGAGTAATTATCTCCACAGGTTTGGCTTGATCCTCACGACAAGCAACAACTTTTGACTTAGTGTTAACTCATTTTTTACCAACTCTCTTTTACCTTGCCAAATCATTTTTTACCATAGTTATATTTACACAAATATTACTGCATCGCGTGAAGTATGGCAAAATCAGTTTAGAAAATGTTGGTTCGAATGTTGTGCAACATTTGTACCAACATACTTACACATTCATATCAATACTTTAGGAGATATGTTGAGTTAAATGTCACAACAACTAATACAACATTAACAAAAAGTGTGATTATCCCGTCATAATATTTTTACCGCGTCTATTAAAAATTTACATCTTCAAGGGAATGAACCCACCTTTTTCTTCAAAAGGAGTTAATAGTGCATAGCGAGGAAAAAGGAGGGAGAGAATAAAGTAGCAAAAACCTAGGGATAAGGGATGGCAACGGATAGGATCTGGACCGGATACTACTAGATCCGAATCTAGATCCATTTTTCATACCAATATCCGATTGGGATCCGGATCCATCGGGTGCATAAAAATCATATCCAAATCCGGATCCATCGGATCCACCGGTCCACGGATCGGACTGGATCCACACGTAAATTTTTTTGACTTGAATAATATTCCAACATTCAACATACAACCATTCCAGTATAGTACAATACTGAATCGACAAAACACAATAACATTCATATCTAATATTAAAGTCAATGCATTCAGTTTCAAGTAACTAGCAAACCGGAAAGTTCCAATGCATTCAATTTCCGGTATTCGAATACTTTGAATCAACAAAACACAACAACATTCATATCCAATGCATTCGGTTTCAGCTTTCCAATTTCAAAATTGAGATACTGGAAAGTTCATTTTCTCATAAATTATAGAAGTGTGTGCAAATATGAATTGTATCGACGCTTCAATTTGCTGCAGATATTTGTAAGCAAAAATTAATCTTTGTTCTCTGCTCTTGTTGGTTTAATAAAATCATACACGTATTTTATTTTTTTGTTTGTGTTTGACTGTTAATATATCTTTCAAAATCCCAAAACATCAAATATTATATAAATGATGGTTGAAGAAGATCAGGGATTGGTTGGAGAAGATCATGGAGTAATTATCTCCACAGCTTTGGCTTGATACTCACGACAAGCAACAACTTTTGACATTGTCTTAACTCATTTTTTACCAGCTCTCTTTTACCTTGCCAAATCATTTTTTACCATAGTTATATTTACACAAATATTACTGCATCGCGTGAAGTAAGGAAAAATCAGTTCAGAAAATGTTGGTCCGAATGTTGTGCAACATTTGTCACAACATACTTACACATTAATATCAATACTTTAGGAGATATGTTGGGTTAAATGTCACAACAGCTAATCCAACATTATCAAAGAGTGTGATTATCCCGTCATAATATTTTTACCGCGTCTATTTAAAATTTCCCTCTTCAATGGAATGAACCCCCATTTTTCTTCAAATGGAGTTAATAGTGCATAGCGGAGAAAAAGGAGGAGAGAATAAAGTAGCAAAAACCTAGGGATTAGGGATGGCAACAGATACGATCTGGACCTGGATACTAATAGATCCGGATCCGGATCCATTTTTCATACCTCTATCCGGATCCATCGGGTCCATAAAAATTATATCTAAATCCGGATCCATCGGATCCACCGGTCCAAGGATCGGACTGGATCCACACGTAATTTTTTTTGAATTGAATAATATTCCAACATTCAACATACAACCATTCAAGGATAGTACGATAATGAATCAACGAAAACACAACAACATTCGTATCTAATATTAAAGTCAATGCATTCGGTTTCCGAAGAACTAGCAAACTGGAAAGTTCTAATGCATTCAATTTCCATTGCATTCAGATACTGAATCAACAAAACACAACAACATTCATATGAAATGCATTCAGTTTTCAGTTTCCAATTTCAAAATTGAGATACTAGAAAGTTCTTTTTCTCATAAATAATAGATGTGTGTGCAAATATGAATTGTATCGACCTTCAATTGCTTGAGATATTTATAAGAAAAAATTAATCTTTGATCTCTACTCTTGTTGGATTGATAAAATCGTACACGTATTTTCTTTTTCTGTTTGTGTTTTAGTGTAAATATATCTTTCAAAATCCCAAAACATCAAATATTATATAAATGATGGTTGAAGAAGATCAGGGATTGGTTGGAGAAGATCATGGAGTATTTATCTCAACAGCTTTGGCTTGATCCTCACGACAAGCAACAAATTTTGACTTAGTCTTCACTCATTTTTTACCAGCTCTTTTTTACCTTGCCAAATCATTTTTTACCATAGTTATATTTACACAAATATTACTGCATCGCGTGAAGTATGGCAAAATCAGTTTAGAAAATGTTGGTTCGAATGTTGTGCAACATTTGTACCAACATACTTACACATTCATATCAATACTTTAGGAGATATGTTGAGTTAAATGTCACAACAACTAATACAACATTAACAAAAAGTGTGATTATCCCGTCATAATATTTTTACCGCGTCTATTAAAAATTTACATCTTCAAGGGAATGAACCCACCTTTTTCTTCAAAAGGAGTTAATAGTGCATAGCGAGGAAAAATGATGGAGAGAATAAAGTAGCAAAAACCTAGGGATAAGGGATGGCAACGGATAGGATCTGGACCGGATACTACTAGATCCAGATCTAGATCCATTTTTCATACCTATATCCAGATTGGGATCCAGATCCATCGGGTGCATAAAAATCATATCGAAATCCAGATCCATCGGATCCACCGGGTCCACGGATCGGACCTGGATCCACACGTAAATTTTTTTGACTTGAATAATATTCCAACATTCAACATACAACCATTCCAGTATAGTACAATACTGAATCGACAAAACACAATAACATTCATATCTAATATTAAAGTCAATGCATTCAGTTTCAAGTAACTAGCAAACTGGAAAGTTCCAATGCATTCAATTTCCAGTGTATTCAGATACTGAATCAACAAAACACAACAACATTCATATCCAATGCATTCAGTTTCCAGTTTCCAATTTCAAAATTGAGATACTGGAAAGTTCATTTTCTCATAAATTATAGAAGTGTGTGCAAATATGAATTGTATCGACGCTTCAATTTGCTGCAGATATTTGTAAGCAAAAATTAATCTTTGTTCTCTGCTCTTGTTGGTTTAATAAAATCATACACGTATTTTATTTTTTTGTTTGTGTTTGACTGTTAATATATCTTTCAAAATCCCAAAACATCAAATATTATATAAATGATGGTTGAAGAAGATCAGGGATTGGTTGGAGAAGATCATGGAGTAATTATCTCCACAGCTTTGGCTTGATACTCACGACAAGCAACAACTTTTGACATTGTCTTAACTCATTTTTTACCAGCTCTCTTTTACCTTGCCAAATCATTTTTTACCATAGTTATATTTACACAAATATTACTGCATCGCGTGAAGTAAGGAAAAATCAGTTCAGAAAATGTTGGTCCGAATGTTGTGCAACATTTGTCACAACATACTTACACATTAATATCAATACTTTAGGAGATATGTTGGGTTAAATGTCACAACAAATAATCCAACATTATCAAAGAGTGTGATTATCCCGTCATAATATTTTTACCGCGTCTATTTAAAATTTCCCTCTTCAATGGAATGAACCCCCATTTTTCTTCAAATGGAGTTAATAGTGCATAGCGGAGAAAAAGGAGGGAGAGAATAAAGTAGCAAAAACCTAGGGATTAGGGATGGCAACAGATACGATCTGGACCGGATACTAATAGATCCAGATCCAGATCCATTTTTCATACCTCTATCCAGATCCATCGGGTCCATAAAAATTATATCTAAATCCAGATCCATCGGATCCACCGGGTCCAAGGATCGGACCTGGATCCACACGTAATTTTTTTTGAATTGAATAATATTCCAACATTCAACATACAACCATTCAAGGATAGTACGATAATGAATCAACGAAAACACAACAACATTCGTATCTAATATTAAAGTCAATGCATTCAGTTTCCAGTAACT
This sequence comes from Anisodus tanguticus, assembly GCA_034509755.1. Classification (NCBI taxonomy): domain Eukaryota; kingdom Viridiplantae; phylum Streptophyta; class Magnoliopsida; order Solanales; family Solanaceae; genus Anisodus; species Anisodus tanguticus. The sequence goes on from CM067556.1 coordinate 27,769,431, forward strand.
AGCAAACTGGAAAGTTCTAATGCATTCAATTTCCATTGCATTCAGATACTGAATCAACAAAACACAACAACATTCATATGAAATGCATTCAGTTTTCAGTTTCCAATTTCAAAATTGAGATACTAGAAAGTTCTTTTTCTCATAAATAATAGATGTGTGTGCAAATATGAATTGTATCGACCTTCAATTGGCTTCAGATATTTATAAGAAAAAATTAATCTTTGATCTCTACTCTTGTTGGATTGATAAAATCGTACACGTATTTTCTTTTTCTGTTTGTGTTTTAGTGTAAATATATCTTTCAAAATCCCAAAACATCAAATATTATATAAATGATGGTTGAAGAAGATCAGGGATTGGTTGGAGAAGATCATGGAGTATTTATCTCAACCGCTTTGGCTTGATCCTCACGACAAGCAACAAATTTTGACTTAGTCTTCACTCATTTTTTACCAGCTCTTTTTTACCTTGCCAAATCATTTTTTACCATAGTTATATTTACACAAATATTACTGCATCGCGTGAAGTATGGCAAAATCAGTTTAGAAAATGTTGGTTCGAATGTTGTGCAACATTTGTACCAACATACTTACACATTCATATCAATACTTTAGGAGATATGTTGAGTTAAATGTCACAACAACTAATACAACATTAACAAAAAGTGTGATTATCCCGTCATAATATTTTTACCGCGTCTATTAAAAATTTACATCTTCAAGGGAATGAACCCACCTTTTTCTTCAAAAGGAGTTAATAGTGCATAGCGAGGAAAAAGGAGGGAGAGAATAAAGTAGCAAAAACCTAGGGATAAGGGATGGCAACGGATAGGATCTGGACCGGATACTACTAGATCCAGATCTAGATCCATTTTTCATACCTATATCCAGATTGGGATCCAGATCCATCGGGTGCATAAAAATCATATCCAAATCCAGATCCATCGGATCCACCGGGTCCACGGATCGGACCTGGATCCACACGTAAATTTTTTTGACTTGAATAATATTCCAACATTCAACATACAACCATTCCAGTATAGTACAATACTGAATCGACAAAACACAATAACATTCATATCTAATATTAAAGTCAATGCATTCAGTTTCAAGTAACTAGCAAACTGGAAAGTTCCAATGCATTCAATTTCCGGTGTATTCGAATCTTTGAATCAACAAAACACAACAACATTCATATCCAATGCATTCGTTTCAGTTTCCAATTTCAAAATTGAGATACTTTGGAAAGTTCATTTTCTCATAAATTATAGAAATGTGTGCAAATATGAATTGTATTGACGCTTCAATTTGCTTTGTAGATATTTGTAAACAAAAATTAATCTTTGTTCTCTATTCTTGTTGGATTAATAAAATCATACACGTATTTTCTTTTTTTTGTTTGATTTTGACTGTTAATATATCTTTCAAAATCCCAAAACATCAAATATTATATAAATGATGGTTGAAGAAGATCGGGGATTGGTTGTAGAAGATCATGGAGTAATTATCTCCACGGGTTTGGCTTGATCCTCACGACAAGCAACAACTTTTGACTTAGTGTTAACTCATTTTTTACCAGCTCTCTTTTACCTTGCCAAATCATTTTTTACCATAGTTATATTTACACAAATATTACTGCATCGCGTGAAGTATGGCAAAATCAGTTTAGAAAATGTTGGTTCGAATGTTGTGCAACATTTGTACCAACATACTTACACATTCATATCAATACTTTAGGAGATATGTTGAGTTAAATGTCACAACAACTAATACAACATTAACAAAAAGTGTGATTATCCCGTCATAATATTTTTACCGCGTCTATTAAAAATTTACATCTTCAAGGGAATGAACCCACCTTTTTCTTCAAAAGGAGTTAATAGTGCATAGCGAGGAAAAAGGAGGGAGAGAATAAAGTAGCAAAAACCTAGGGATAAGGGATGGCAACGGATAGGATCGGACCGGATACTACTAGATCCGGATCTAGATCCATTTTTCATACCTATATCCAGATTGGGATCCGGATCCATCGGGTGCATAAAAATCATATCCAAATACGGATCCATCGGATCCACCGGGTCCACGGATCGGACCTGGATCCACACGTAAATTTTTTTGACTTGAATAATATTCCAACATTCAACATACAACCTTCCCGTTTAGTACAATACTTGAATCGACAAAACACAATAACATTCATATCTAATATTAAAGTCAATGCATTCGAGTTTCAAGTAACTAGCAAACGGAAAGTTCCAATGCATTCAATTTCCGGTGTATTCGAATCTTTGAATCAACAAAACACAACAACATTCATATCCAATGCATTCGGTTTCAGCTTTCCAATTTCAAAATTGAGATACTTTGGAAAGTTCATTTTCTCATAAATTATAGAAGTGTGTGCAAATATGAATTGTATCGACGCTTCAATTTGCTTTGAGATATTTGTAAGCAAAAATTAATCTTTGTTCTCTCTCTTGTTGGTTTAATAAAATCATACACGTATTTTATTTTTTTGTTTGTGTTTGACTGTTAATATATCTTTCAAAATCCCAAAACATCAAATATTATATAAATGATGGTTGAAGAAGATCAGGGATTGGTTGGAGAAGATCATGGAGTAATTATCTCCACAGCTTTGGCTTGATACTCACGACAAGTAACAACTTTTGACTTAGTCTTCACTCATTTTTTACCAACTCTTTTTTACCTTTCCAAATTATTTTTTACCATAGTAATATTTACACAAATATTACTTGCATCGCGTGAAGTAAGGCAAAATCAGTTTAGAAAATGTTGGTCCGAATGTTGTGCAACATTTGTAACAACTTATTTAAACATTCATATCAATACTTTAGGAGATATGTTGGGTTAAATGCCACAACAACTAATCCAACATTAACAAAAAGTGTGATTATCCCGTCGTAATATTTTTACCGCGTCTATTAAAAATTTCCCTCTTCAAGGGCATGAACCCACCTTTTTCTTCAAATGGAGTTAATAGTACATAGCGGGGAAAAAGGAGGGAGAGAATAAAGTAGCAAAAAACTAGGGATAAGGGATGGCAACGGATAGGATCTGGACCGGATACTACTAGATCCAGATCTAGATCCATTTTTCATACCTATATCCAGATTGGGATCCAGATCCATCGGGTGCATAAAAATCATATCCAAATCCAGATCCATCGGATCCACCGGGTCCACGGATCGGACCTGGATCCACACGTAAATTTTTTTGACTTGAATAATATTCCAACATTCAACATACAACCATTCCAGTATAGTACAATACTGAATCGACAAAAAACAACAACATTCATATCTAATATTAAAGTCAATGCATTCAGTTTCAAGTAACTAGCAAACTGGAAAGTTCCAATGCATTCAATTTCCAGTGTATTCAGATACTGAATCAACAAAACACAACAACTTTCATATCCAATGCATTCAGTTTCCAGTTTCCAATTTCAAAATTGAGATACTGGAAAGTTTATTTTCTCATAAATTATAGAAGTGTGTGCAAATATGAATTGTATCGACGCTTCAATTTGCTTTATGAGATATTTGTAAGAAAAATTAATCTTTGTTCTCTGCTCTTGTTGGTTTAATAAAATCATACACGTATTTTATTTTTTTGTTTGTGTTTGACTGTTAATATATCTTTCAAAATCCCAAAACATAAAATATTATATAAATGATGGTTGAAGAAGATCAGGGATTGGTTGGAGAAGATCATGGAGTAATTATCTCAACAGTTTTGGCTTGATCCTCACGACAAGCAACAACTTTTGACTTAGTCTTCACTCATTTTTTACCAACTCTTTTTTACCTTTCCAAATTATTTTTTACCATAGTAATATTTACACAAATATTACTGCATCGCGTGAAGTAAGGCAAAATCAGGTTAGAAAATGTTGGTCCGAATGTTGTGCAACATTTGTAACAACTTATTTACACATTCATATCAATACTTTAGGAGATATGTTGGGTTAAATACCACAACAACTAATCCAACATTAACAAAAAGTGTGATTATCCCGTCGTAATATTTTTACCGCGTCTATTAAAAATTTCCCTCTTCAAGGGCATGAACCCACCTTTTTCTTCAAATGGAGTTAATAGTACATAGCGGGGAAAAAGGAGGGAGAGAATAAAGTAGCAAAAAACTAGGGATAAGGGATGGCAACGGATAGGATCTGGACCGGATACTACTAGATCCAGATCTAGATCCATTTTTCATACCTATATCCAGATTGGGATCCAGATCCATCGGGTGCATAAAAATCATATCCAAATCCAGATCCATCGGATCCACCGGGTCCACGGATCGGACCTGGATCCACACGTAAATTTTTTTGACTTGAATAATATTCCAACATTCAACATACAACCATTCCAGTATAGTACAATACTGAATCGACAAAAAACAACAACATTCATATCTAATATTAAAGTCAATGCATTCAGTTTCAAGTAACTAGCAAACTGGAAAGTTCCAATGCATTCAATTTCCAGTGTATTCGATCTCTGAATCAACAAAACACAACAACTTTCATATCCAATGCATTCAGTTTCCAGTTTCCAATTTCAAAATTGAGATACTGGAAAGTTTATTTTCTCATAAATTATAGAAGTGTGTGCAAATATGAATTGTATCGACGCTTCAATTTGCTGCAGATATTTGTAAGAAAAATTAATCTTTGTTCTTTGCTCTTGTTGGTTTAATAAAATCATACACGTATTTTATTTTTTCGTTTGTGTTTGACTGTTAATATATCTTTCAAAATCCCAAAACATAAAATATTATATAAATGATGGTTGAAGAAGATCAGGGATTGGTTGGAGAAGATCATGGAGTAATTATCTCAACAGCTTTGGCTTGATCCTCACGACAAGCAACAACTTTTGACTTAGTCTTCACTCATTTTTTACCAACTCTTTTTTACCTTTCCAAATTATTTTTTACCATAGTAATATTTACACAAATATTACTGCATCGCGTGAAGTAAGGCAAAATCAGTTTAGAAAATGTTGGTCCGAATGTTGTGCAACATTTGTAACAACATATTTACACATTCATATCAATACTTTAGGAGATATGTTGGGTTAAATGCCACAACAACTAATCCAACAATAACAAAAAGTGTGATTATCCCGTCTTAATATTTTTACCGCGTCTATTAAAAATTTCCCTCTTCAAGGGCATGAACCCACCTTTTTCTTCAAATGGAGTTAATAGTACATAGCGGGGAAAAAGGAGGGAGAGAATAAAGTAGCAAAAAACTAGGGATAAGGGATGGCAACGGATAGGATCTGGACCGGATACTACTAGATCCAGATCTAGATCCATTTTCATACCTATATCCAGATTGGGATCCAGATCCATCGGTTGCATAAAAATCATATCCAAATCCAGATCCATCGGATCCACCGGGTCCACGGATCGGACCTGGATCCACACGTAAATTTTTTTGACTTGAATAATATTCCAACATTCAACATACAACCAATCCAGTATAGTACAATACTGAATCGACAAAACACAACAACATTCATATCCAATATTAAAGTCAATGCATTCAGTTTCAAGTAACTAGCAAACTGGAAAGTTCCAATGCATTCAATTTCCAGTGTATTCAGATACTGAATCAACAAAACACAACAACATTCATATCCAATGCATTCAGTTTCCAGTTTCCAATTTCAAAATTGAGATACTGGAAAGTTCATTTTCTCATAAATTATAGAAATGTGTGCAAATATGAATTGTATCGATGCTTCAATTTGCTGTAGATATTTGTAAACAAAAATTAATCTTTGTTCTCTGCTCTTGTTGGATTAATAAAATCATACACGTATTTTCTTTTTTTGTTTGATTTTGACTGTTAATATATCTTTCAAAATCCCAAAACATCAAATATTATATAAATGATGGTTGAAGAAGATCAGGGATTGGTTGGAGAAGATCATGGAGTAATTATCTCCACAGGTTTGGCTTGATCCTCACGACCAGCAACAACTTTTGACTTAGTGTTAACTCATTTTTTACCAGCTCTCTTTTACCTTGCCAAATCATTTTTTACCATAGTTATATTTACACAAATATTACTGCATCGCGTGAAGTATGGCAAAATCAGTTTAGAAAATGTTGGTTCGAATGTTGTGCAACATTTGTACCAACATACTTACACATTCATATCAATACTTTAGGAGATATGTTGAGTTAAATGTCACAACAACTAATAAAACATTAACAAAAAGTGTGATTATCCCGTCATAATATTTTTACCGCGTCTATTAAAAATTTACATCTTCAAGGGAATGAACCCACCTTTTTCTTCAAAAGGAGTTAATAGTGCATAGTGAGGAAAAAGGATGGAGAGAATAAAGTAGCAAAAACCTAGGGATAAGGGATGGCAACGGATAGGATCTGGACCGGATACTACTAGATCCAGATCTAGATCCATTTTTCATACCTATATCCAGATTGGGATCCAGATCCATCGGGTGCATAAAAATCATATCCAAATCCAGATCCATCGGATCCACCGGGTCCACGGATCGGACCTGGATCCACACGTAATTTTTTTTGACTTGAATAATATTCCAACATTCAACATACAACCATTCCAGTATAGTACAATACTGAATCGACAAAACACATCAACATTCATATCTAATATTAAAGTCAATGCATTCAGTTTCAAGTAACTAGCAAACTGGAAAGTTCCAATGCATTCAATTTGCAGTGCATTCTGATCCTGAATCAACAAAACACAACAACATTCATATCCAATGGATTCAGTTTCCAATTTCAAAATTGAGATACTAGAAAGTTCATTTTCTCATAAATTATAGAAGTGTGTGCAAATATGAATTGTATCGACGCTTCAATTTGCTGCAGTTATTTGTAAGCAAAAATTAATCTTTGTTCTCTGCTCTTGTTGGATTGATAAAATTATACACGTATTTTCTTTTTTTGTTTGTGTTTGACTGTTAATATATCTTTCAAAATCCCAAAACATCAAATATTATATAAATGATGGTTGAAGAAGATCAGGGATTGGTTGGAGAAGATCATGGAGTAATTATCTCCACAGCTTTGGCTTGATCCTCACGACAAGCAACAACTTTTGACTTAGTCTTAACTCATTTTTTACCAGCTCTCTTTTACCTTTCCAAATCATTTTTTACCATAGTTATATTTACACAAATATTTCTGCATCGCGTGAAGTATGGCAAAATCAGTTTAGAAAATGTTGGTCCGAATGTTGTGCAACATTTGTAACAACATATTTACACATTCATATCAATACTTTAGGAGATATGTTGGGTTAAATGCCACAACAACTAATCCAACATTAACAAAAAGTGTGATTATCCCGTCATAATATTTTTACCGCGTCTATTAAAAATTTCCCTCTTCAAGGGAATGAACCCACGTTTTTCTTCAAATGGAGTTAATAGTGCATAGCGGGGAAAAAGGAGGGAGAGAACAAAGTAGCAAAAACCTAGGGATAAGGGATGGCAACGGATAGGATCTGGACAAGATACTACTAGATCCAGATCTAGATCCATTTTTCATACCTATATCGAGATTGAGATCCAGATCTATCGGGTCCATAAAAATCATATCCAAATCCAGATCCATCGGATCCACCGGGTCCACGGATCGGACCTGGATCCACACATAAATTTTTTTGACTTGAATAATATTCCAACATTCAACATACAACCATTCCGGGATAGTACAATACTTTGAATAAACAAAACACAACAACATTCATATCCAATATTAAAGTCAATGCATTCGGTTTCAAGTAACTAGCAAACGGAAAGTTCCAATGCATTCAATTTCCGATGTATTCGATATCGAATCAACAAAACACAACAACATTCATATCCAATGCATTCGGTTTCAGTTTCCAATTTCAAAATTGAGATACTAGAAAGTTCATTTTCTCATAAATTATAGAAGTGTGTGCAAATATGAATTGTATCGACGCTTCAATTTGCTTTGAGTTTATTTGTAAGCAAAAATTAATCTTTGTTCTCTTGCTCTTGTTGGATTGATAAAATTATACACGTATTTTCTTTTTTTGTTTGTGTTTGACTGTTAATATATCTTTCAAAATCCCAAAACATCAAATATTATATAAATGATGGTTGAAGAAGATCAGGAATTGGTTGGAGAAGATCATGGAGTAATTATCTCCACAGCTTTGGCTTGATCCTCACGACAAGCAACAACTTTTGACTTAGTCTTTACTCATTTTTTACCAACTCTTTTTTACCTTTCCAAATTATTTTTTACCATAGTAATATTTACACAAATATTACTGCATCGCGTGAAGTAAGGCAAAATCAGTTAAGAAAATGTTGGTCCGAATGTTGTGTAACATTTGTAACAACTTATTTACACATTCATATCAATACTTTAGGAGATATGTTGGGTTAAATGCCACAACAACTAATCCAAGTTTAACAAAAAGTGTGATTATCCCGTCATATAATTTTTACCGCGTCTATTAAAAATTTCCCTCTTCAAGGGCATGAACCCACCTTTTTCTTCAAATGGATTTAATAGTACTTAGCGGGGAAAAAGGAGGGAGAGAATAAAGTAGCAAAAAACTAGGGATAAGGGATGGCAACGGATAGGATCTGGACCGGATACTACTAGATCCAGATCTAGATCCATTTTTCATACCTATATCCAGATTGGGATCCAGATCCATCGGGTGCATAAAAATCATATCCAAATCCAGATCCATCGGGTCCACGGATCGGACCTGGATCCACACGTAAATTTTTTTGACTTGAATAATATTCCAACATTCAACATACAACCATTCCAAAGTATAGTACAATACCGAATCGACAAAAAACAACAAAATTCATATCTAATATTAAAGTCAATGCATTCGCCAAGTAACTAGCAAACCGGAAAGTTCCAATGCATTCAATTTCCGGTGTATTCGATATCGAATCAACAAAACACAACAACTTTCATATCCAATGCATTCGGTTTCCGGTTTCCAATTTCAAAATTGAGATACCGGAAAGTTTATTTTCTCATAAATTATAGAAGTGTGTGCAAATATGAATTGTATCGACGCTTCAATTTGCTGCGAGATATTTGTAAATAAAAATTAATCTTTGTTCTCTCGCTCTTGTTGGTTTAATAAAATTATACACGTATTTTCTTTTTTTGTTTGTGTTTGACTGTTAATATATCTTTCAAAATCCCAAAACATCAAATATTATATAAATGATGGTTGAAGAAGATCAGGGATTGGTTGGAGAAGATCATGGAGTAATTATCTCAACAGCTTTGGCTTGATCCTCACGACAAGCAACAACTTTTGACTTAGTCTTCACTCATTTTTTACCAACTCTTTTTTACCTTTCCAAATTATTTTTTACCATAGTAATATTTACACAAATATTACTGCATCGCGTGAAGAAAGGCAAAATCAGTTTAGAAAATGTTGTTCCGAATGTTGTGCAACATTTGTAACAACATATTTACACATTCATATCAATACTTTAGGAGATATGTTGGGTTAAATCCCACAACAACTAATCCAACATTAACAAAAAGTGTGATTATCCCGTCATAATATTTTTACCGCGTCTATTAAAAATTTCCCTCTTCAAGGGAATGAACCCACGTTTTTCTTCAAATGGAGTTAATAGTGCATAGCGGGGAAAAAGGAGGAGAGAACAAAGTAGCAAAAACCTAGGGATAAGGGATGGCAACGGATAGGATCTGGACAAGATACTACTAGATCCGCATCTAGATCCATTTTTCATACCTATATCGAGATTGAGATCCAGATCTATCGGGTCCATAAAAATCATATCCAAATCCAGATCCATCGGATCCACCGGGTCCACGGATCGGACCTGGATCCACACATAAATTTTTTTGACTTGAATAATATTCCAACATTCAACATACAACCATTCCAGGATAGTACAATACTGAATAAACAAAACACAACAACATTCATATCCAATATTAAAGTCAATGCATTCAGTTTCAAGTAACTAGCAAACTGGAAAGTTCCAATGCATTCAATTTCCAGTGTATTCAGATATGAATCAACAAAACACAACAACATTCATATCCAATGCATTCAGTTTCCAGTTTCCAATTTCAAAATTGAGATACTAGAAAGTTCATTTTCTCATAAATTATAGAAGTGTGTGCAAATATGAATTGTATCGACGCTTCAATTTGCTTTGCGATTATTTGTAAGCAAAAATTAATCTTTGTTCTCTTGCTCTTGTTGGATTGATAAAATTATACACGTATTTTCTTTTTTTGTTTGTGTTTGACTTGTTAATATATCTTTCAAAATCCCAAAACATCAAATATTATATAAATGATGGTTGAAGAAGATCAGGAATTGGTTGGAGAAGATCATGGAGTAATTATCTCCACAGCTTTGGCTTGATCCTCACGACAAGCAACAACTTTTGACTTAGTCTTTACTCATTTTTTACCAACTCTTTTTTACCTTTCCAAATTATTTTTTACCATAGTAATATTTACACAAATATTACTGCATCGCGTGAAGTAAGGCAAAATCAGTTAAGAAAATGTTGGTCCGAATGTTGTGTAACATTTGTAACAACTTATTTACACATTCATATCAATACTTTAGGAGATATGTTGGGTTAAATGCCACAACAACTAATCCAAGTTTAACAAAAAGTGTGATTATCCCGTCATATAATTTTTACCGCGTCTATTAAAAATTTCCCTCTTCAAGGGCATGAACCCACCTTTTTCTTCAAATGGATTTAATAGTACTTAGCGGGGAAAAAGGAGGGAGAGAATAAAGTAGCAAAAAACTAGGGATAAGGGATGGCAACGGATAGGATCTGGACCGGATACTACTAGATCCAGATCTAGATCCATTTTTCATACCTATATCCAGATTGGGATCCAGATCCATCGGGTGCATAAAAATCATATCCAAATCCAGATCCATCGGGTCCACGGATCGGACCTGGATCCACACGTAAATTTTTTTGACTTGAATAATATTCCAACATTCAACATACAACCATTCCAGTATAGTACAATACTGAATCGACAAAAAACAACAAAATTCATATCTAATATTAAAGTCAATGCATTCAGTTTCAAGTAACTAGCAAACTGGAAAGTTCCAATGCATTCAATTTCCGGTGTATTCGAATCGAATCAACAAAACACAACAACTTTCATATCCAATGCATTCAGTTTCCAGTTTCCAATTTCAAAATTGAGATACTGGAAAGTTTATTTTCTCATAAATTATAGAAGTGTGTGCAAATATGAATTGTATCGACGCTTCAATTTGCTGCAGATATTTGTAAATAAAAATTAATCTTTGTTCTCTGCTCTTGTTGGTTTAATAAAATTATACACGTATTTTCTTTTTTTGTTTGTGTTTGACTGTTAATATATCTTTCAAAATCCCAAAACATCAAATATTATATAAATGATGGTTGAAGAAGATCAGGGATTGGTTGGAGAAGATCATGGAGTAATTATCTCAACAGCTTTGGCTTGATCCTCACGACAAGCAACAACTTTTGACTTAGTCTTCACTCATTTTTTACCAACTCTTTTTTACCTTTCCAAATTATTTTTTACCATAGTAATATTTACACAAATATTACTGCATCGCGTGAAGAAAGGCAAAATCAGTTTAGAAAATGTTGTTCCGAATGTTGTGCAACATTTGTAACAACATATTTACACATTCATATCAATACTTTAGGAGATATGTTGGGTTAAATCCCACAACAACTAATCCAACATTAACAAAAAGTGTGATTATCCCGTCATAATATTTTTACCGCGTCTATTAAAAATTTCCCTCTTCAAGGGAATGAACCCACGTTTTTCTTCAAATGGAGTTAATAGTGCATAGCGGGGAAAAAGGAGGGAGAGAACAAAGTAGCAAAAACCTAGGGATAAGGGATGGCAACGGATAGGATCTGGACAAGATACTACTAGATCCAGATCTAGATCCATTTTTCATACCTATATCGAGATTGAGATCCAGATCTATCGGGTCCATAAAAATCATATCCAAATCCAGATCCATCGGATCCACCGGGTCCACGGATCGGACCTGGATCCACACATAAATTTTTTTGACTTGAATAATATTCCAACATTCAACATACAACCATTCCAGGATAGTACAATACTGAATAAACAAAACACAACAACATTCATATCCAATATTAAAGTCAATGCATTCAGTTTCAAGTAACTAGCAAACTGGAAAGTTCCAATGCATTCAATTTCCAGTGTATTCGAATCTGAATCAACAAAACACAACAACATTCATATCCAATGCATTCAGTTTCCAGTTTCCAATTTCAAAATTGAGATACTAGAAAGTTCATTTTCTCATAAATTATAGAAGTGTGTGCAAATATGAATTGTATCGACGCTTCAATTTGCTTTGCAGGTTATTTGTAAGCAAAAATTAATCTTTGTTCTCTCGCTCTTGTTGGATTGATAAAATTATACACGTATTTTCTTTTTTTGTTTGTGTTTGACTGTTAATATATCTTTCAAAATCCCAAAACATCAAATATTATATAAATGATGGTTGAAGAAGATCGAGAATTGGTTGGAGAAGATCATGGAGTAATTATCTCCACAAACTTTGGCTTGATCCTCACGACAAGCAACAACTTTTGACTTAGTCTTTACTCATTTTTTACCAACTCTTTTTTACCTTTCCAAATTATTTTTTACCATAGTAATATTTACACAAATATTACTTGCATCGCGTGAAGTAAGGCAAAATCGCTTAAGAAAATGTTGGTCCGAATGTTGTGTAACATTTGTAACAACTTATTTACACATTCATATCAATACTTTAGGAGATATGTTGGGTTAAATGCCACAACAACTAATCCAAGTTTAACAAAAAGTGTGATTATCCCGTCATATAATTTTTACCGCGTCTATTAAAAATTTCCCTCTTCAAGGGCATGAACCCACCTTTTTCTTCAAATGGATTTAATAGTACTTAGCGGGGAAAAAGGAGGGAGAGAATAAAGTAGCAAAAAACTAGGGATAAGGGATGGCAACGGATAGGATCTGGACCGGATACTACTAGATCCGGATCTAGATCCATTTTTCATACCTATATCCAGATTGGGATCCGCATCCATCGGGTGCATAAAAATCATATCCAAATCCGGATCCATCGGGTCCACGGATCGGACACGGATCCACACGTAAATTTTTTTGACTTGAATAATATTCCAACATTCAACATACAACCATTCCAAAGATAGTACAATACTTTGAATCGACAAAAAACAACAAAATTCATATCTAATATTAAAGTCAATGCATTCGGTTTCAAGTAACTAGCAAATTTGGAAAGTTCCAATGCATTCAATTTCCGGTGTATTCGATATCTTGAATCAACAAAACACAACAACTTTCATATCCAATGCATTCGGTTTCCGGTTTCCAATTTCAAAATTGAGATACCGGAAAGTTTATTTTCTCATAAATTATAGAAGTGTGTGCAAATATGAATTGTATCGACGCTTCAATTTGCTTTGAGATATTTGTAAATAAAAATTAATCTTTGTTCTCTGCTCTTGTTGGTTTAATAAAATTACACACGTATTTTCTTTTTTTGTTTGTGTTTGACTGTTAATATATCTTTCAAAATCCCAAAACATCAAATATTATATAAATGATGGTTGAAGAAGATCAGGGATTGGTTGGAGAAGATCATGGAGTAATTATCTCAACAGCTTTGGCTTGATCCTCACGACAAGCAACAACTTTTGACTTAGTCTTCACTCATTTTTTACCAACTCTATTTTACCTTTCCAAATTATTTTTTACCATAGTAATATTTACACAAATATTACTGCATCGCGTGAAGAAAGGCAAAATCAGTTTAGAAAATGTTGTTCCGAATGTTGTGCAACATTTGTAACAACATATTTACACATTCATATCAATACTTTAGGAGATATGTTGGGTTAAATCCCACAACAACTAATCCAACATTTACAAAAAGTGTGATTATCCCGTCCTAATATTTTTACCGCGTCTATTAAAAATTTCCCTTTTCAAGGGTATGAACCCACCTTTTTCTTCAAATGGAGTTAATAGTGCATAGCGGGGAAAAAGGAGGGAGAGAACAAAGTAGCAAAAACCTAGGGATAAGGGATGGCAACGGATAGGATCTGGACCAGATACTAAAAGATCCAGATCTAGATCCATTTTTCATACCTATATCGAGATTGAGATCCAGATCTATCGGGTCCATAAAAATTATATCCAAATCCAGATCGATCGGATCCACCGGGTCCACGGATCGGACCTGGATCCACACATAAATTTTTTTGACTTGAATAATATTCCAACATTCAACATACAACCATTCCAGTATAGTACAATACTGAATCGACAAAACACAACAACATTCATATCTAATATTAACGTCAATGCATTCAGTTTCAAGTAACTAGCAAACTGGAAAGTTCCAATGCATTCAATTTCCAGTGTATTCAGATACTGAATCAACAAAACACAACAACATTCATATCCAATGCATTCAGTTTCCTGTTTCCAATTTCAAAATTGAGATACTGGAAATTTCATTTTCTCATAAATTATAGAAGTGTGTGCAAATATGAATTGTATCAACGCTTCAATTTGCTGCAGATATTTGTAAACAAAAATTAATCTTTGTTCTCTGCTCTTGTTGGATTAATAAAATCATACACGTATTTTCTTTTTTTGTTTGATTTTGACTGTTAATATATCTTTCAAAATCCCAAAACATCAAATATTATATAAATGATGGTTGAAGAAGATCAGGGATTGGTTGTAGAAGATCATGGAGTAATTATCTCCACAGTTTGGCTTGATCCTCACGACAAGCAACAACTTTTGACTTAGTGTTAACTCATTTTTTACCAGCTCTCTTTTACCTTGCCAAATCATTTTTTACCATAGTTATATTTACACAAATATTACTGCATCGCGTGAAGTATGGCAAAATCAGTTTAGAAAATGTTGGTTCGAATGTTGTGCAACATTTGTACCAACATACTTACACATTCATATCAATACTTTAGGAGATATGTTGAGTTAAATGTCACAACAACTAATACAACATTAACAAAAAGTGTGATTATCCCGTCATAATATTTTTACCGCGTCTATTAAAAATTTACATCTTCAAGGGAATGAACCCACCTTTTTCTTCAAAAGGAGTTAATAGTGCATAGCGAGGAAAAAGGAGGAGAGAATAAAGTAGCAAAAACCTAGGGATAAGGGATGGCAACGGATAGGATCCGGACCGGATACTACTAGATCCGGATCTAGATCCATTTTTCATACCTATATCCAGATTGGGATCCGATCCATCGGGTGCATAAAAATCATATCCATATACGGATCCATCGGATCCACCGGTCCACGGATCGGACTCGATCCACACGTAAATTTTTTTGACTTGAATAATATTCCAACATTCAACATACAACCATTCCAAAGATAGTACAATACCGAATCGACAAAAAACAACAACATTCATATCTAATATTAAAGTCAATGCATTCGGTTTCAAGTAACTAGCAAACTGGAAAGTTCCAATGCATTCAATTTCCAGTGTATTCAGATACTGAATCAACAAAACACAACAACATTCATATCCAATGCATTCAGTTTCCAGTTTCCAATTTCAAAATTGAGATACTGGAAAGTTCATTTTCTCATAAATTATAGAAGTGTGTGCAAATATGAATTGTATCGACGCTTCAATTTGCTTTATTGCAGATATTTGTAAGCAAAAATTAATCTTTGTTCTCTGCTCTTGTTGGTTTAATAAAATCATACACGTATTTTATTTTTTTGTTTGTGTTTGACTGTTAATATATCTTTCAAAATCCCAAAACATCAAATATTATATAAATGATGGTTGAAGAAGATCAGGGATTGGTTGGAGAAGATCATGGAGTAATTATCTCCACAGCTTTGGCTTGATACTCACGACAAGTAACAACTTTTGACTTTGTCTTAACTCATTTTTTACCAGCTCTCTTTTACCTTGCCAAATCATTTTTTACCATAGTTATATTTACACAAATATTACTGCATCGCGTGAAGTAAGGAAAAATCAGTTCAGAAAATGTTGGTCCGAATGTTGTGCAACATTTGTCACAACATACTTACACATTAATATCAATACTTTAGGAGATATGTTGAGTTAAATGTCACAACAACTAATACAACATTAACAAAAAGTGTGATTATCCCGTCATAATATTTTTACCGCGTCTATTAAAAATTTACATCTTCAAGGGAATGAACCCACCTTTTTCTTCAAAAGGAGTTAATAGTGCATAGCGAGGAAAAAGGAGGGAGAGAATAAAGTAGCAAAAACCTAGGGATAAGGGATGGCAACGGATAGGATCTGGACCGGATACTACTAGATCCAGATCTAGATCCATTTTTTATACCTATATCCAGATTGGGATCCGGATCCATCGGGTGCATAAAAATCATATCCAAATACGGATCCATCGGATCCACCGGGTCCACGGATCGGACCGGATCCACACGTAAATTTTTTTGACTTGAATAATATTCCAACATTCAACATACAACCATTCCGGTATAGTACAATACTGAATCGACAAAAAACAACAACATTCATATCTAATATTAAAGTCAATGCATTCAGTTTCAAGTAACTAGCAAACTGGAAAGTTCCAATGCATTCAATTTCCAGTGTATTCAGATACTGAATCAACAAAACACAACAACATTCATATCCAATGCATTCAGTTTCCAGTTTCCAATTTCAAAATTGAGATACTAGAAAGTTCTTTTTCTCATAAATAATAGATGTGTGTGCAAATATGAATTGTATCGACCTTCAATTGGCTTCAGATATTTATAAGAAAAAATTAATCTTTGTTCTCTACTCTTGTTGGATTGATAAAATCGTACACGTATTTTCTTTTTCTGTTTGTGTTTTAGTGTAAATATATCTTTCAAAATCCCAAAACATCAAATATTATATAAATGATGGTTGAAGAAGATCAGGGATTGGTTGGAGAAGATCATGGAGTAATTATCTCCACAGCTTTGGCTTGATACTCACGACAAGTAACAACTTTTGACTTTGTCTTAACTCATTTTTTACCAGCTCTCTTTTACCTTGCCAAATCATTTTTTACCATAGTTATATTTACACAAATATTACTGCATCGCGTGAAGTAAGGAAAAATCAGTTCAGAAAATGTTGGTCCGAATGTTGTGCAACATTTGTCACAACATACTTACACATTAATATCAATACTTTAGGAGATATGTTGGGTTAAATGTCACAACAGCTAATCCAACATTATCAAAGAGTGTGATTATCCCGTCATAATATCTTTACCGCGTCTATTTAAAATTTCCCTCTTCAATGGAATGAACCCCCATTTTTCTTCAAATGGAGTTAATAGTGCATAGCGGAGAAAAAGGAGGGAGAGAATAAAGTAGCAAAAACCTAGGGATTAGGGATGGCAACGGATAGGATCTGGACCGGATACTACTAGATCCAGATCTAGATCCATTTTTCATACCTATATCCAGATTGGGATCCGATCCATCGGGTGCATAAAAATCATATCCAAATACAGATCCATCGGATCCACCGGTCCACGGATCGGACCGGATCCACACGTAAATTTTTTTGACTTGAATAATATTCCAACATTCAACATACAACCATTCCAGTATAGTACAATACTGAATCGACAAAAAACAACAACATTCATATCTAATATTAAAGTCAATGCATTCAGTTTCAAGTAACTAGCAAACTGGAAAGTTCCAATGCATTCAATTTCCAGTGTATTCGATCTTTGAATCAACAAAACACAACAACATTCATATCCAATGCATTCAGTTTCCAGTTTCCAATTTCAAAATTGAGATACTAGAAAGTTCTTTTTCTCATAAATAATAGATGTGTGTGCAAATATGAATTGTATCGACCTTCAATTGGCTTCAGATATTTATAAGAAAAAATTAATCTTTGTTCTCTACTCTTGTTGGATTGATAAAATCGTACACGTATTTTCTTTTTCTGTTTGTGTTTTAGTGTAAATATATCTTTCAAAATCCCAAAACATCAAATATTATATAAATGATGGTTGAAGAAGATCGAGGATTGGTTGGAGAAGATCATGGAGTAATTATCTCCACAGCTTTGGCTTGATACTCACGACAAGTAACAACTTTTGACTTTGTCTTAACTCATTTTTTACCAGCTCTCTTTTACCTTGCCAAATCATTTTTTACCATAGTTATATTTACACAAATATTACTGCATCGCGTGAAGTAAGGAAAAATCAGTTCAGAAAATGTTGGTCCGAATGTTGTGCAACATTTGTCACAACATACTTACACATTAATATCAATACTTTAGGAGATATGTTGGGTTAAATGTCACAACAGCTAATCCAACATTATCAAAGAGTGTGATTATCCCGTCATAATATCTTTACCGCGTCTATTTAAAATTTCCCTCTTCAATGGAATGAACCCCCATTTTTCTTCAAATGGAGTTAATAGTGCATAGCGGAGAAAAAGGAGGGAGAGAATAAAGTAGCAAAAACCTAGGGATTAGGGATGGCAACAGATACGATCTGGACCGGATACTAATAGATCCAGATCCATATCCATTTTTCATACCTCTATCCAGATCCATCGGGTCCATAAAAATTATATCTAAATCCAGATCCATCGGATCCACCGGGTCCAAGGATCGGACCTGGATCCACACGTAATTTTTTTTGACTTGAATAATATTCCAACATTCAACATACAACCATTCAAGGATAGTACGATAATGAATCAACGAAAACACAACAACATTCGTATCTAATATTAAAGTCAATGCATTCAGTTTCCAGTAACTAGCAACCTGGAAAGTTCTAATGCATTCAATTTCCATTGCATTCAGATACTGAATCAACAAAACACAACAACATTCATATGAAATGCATTCAGTTTTCAGTTTCCAATTTCAAAATTGAGATACTAGAAAGTTCTTTTTCTCATAAATAATAGATGTGTGTGCAAATATGAATTGTATCGACCTTCAATTGGCTTCAGATATTTATAAGAAAAAATTAATCTTTGTTCTCTACTCTTGTTGGATTGATAAAATCGTACACGTATTTTCTTTTTCTGTTTGTGTTTTAGTGTAAATATATCTTTCAAAATCCCAAAACATCAAATATTATATAAATGATGGTTGAAGAAGATCAGGGATTGGTTGGAGAAGATCATGGAGTAATTATCTCCACAGCTTTGGCTTGATACTCACGACAAGTAACAACTTTTGACTTTGTCTTAACTCATTTTTTACCAGCTCTCTTTTACCTTGCCAAATCATTTTTTACCATAGTTATATTTACACAAATATTACTGCATCGCGTGAAGTAAGGAAAAATCAGTTCAGAAAATGTTGGTCCGAATGTTGTGCAACATTTGTCACAACATACTTACACATTAATATCAATACTTTAGGAGATATGTTGGGTTAAATGTCACAACAGCTAATCCAACATTATCAAAGAGTGTGATTATCCCGTCATAATATCTTTACCGCGTCTATTTAAAATTTCCCTCTTCAATGGAATGAACCCCCATTTTTCTTCAAATGGAGTTAATAGTGCATAGCGGAGAAAAAGGAGGGAGAGAATAAAGTAGCAAAAACCTAGGGATTAGGGATGGCAACAGATACGATCTGGACCGGATACTAATAGATCCAGATCCATATCCATTTTTCATACCTCTATCCAGATCCATCGGGTCCATAAAAATTATATCTAAATCCAGATCCATCGGATCCACCGGGTCCAAGGATCGGACCTGGATCCACACGTAATTTTTTTTGACTTGAATAATATTCCAACATTCAACATACAACCATTCAAGGATAGTACGATAATGAATCAACGAAAACACAACAACATTCGTATCTAATATTAAAGTCAATGCATTCAGTTTCCAGTAACTAGCAACCTGGAAAGTTCTAATGCATTCAATTTCCATTGCATTCAGATACTGAATCAACAAAACACAACAACATTCATATGAAATGCATTCGCTTTTCGCTTTCCAATTTCAAAATTGAGATACTAGAAAGTTCTTTTTCTCATAAATAATAGATGTGTGTGCAAATATGAATTGTATCAACCTTCAATTGGCTTCAGATATTTATAAGAAAAAATTAATCTTTGTTCTCTACTCTTGTTGGATTGATAAAATCGTACACGTATTTTCTTTTTCTGTTTGTGTTTTAGTGTAAATATATCTTTCAAAATCCCAAAACATCAAATATTATATAAATGATGGTTGAAGAAGATCAGGGATTGGATGGAGAAGATCATGGAGTAATTATCTCAACAGCTTTGGCTTGATCCTCACGACAAGCAACAACTTTTGACTTAGTCTTCACTCATTTTTTACCAACTCTTTTTTACCTTTCCAAATTATTTTTTACCATAGTAATATTTACACAAATATTACTGCATCGCGTGAAGTAAGGCAAAATCAGTTTAGAAAATGTTGGTCCGAATGTTGTGCAACATTTGTAACAACTTATTTAAACATTCATATCAATACTTTAGGAGATATGTTGGGTTAAATGCCACAACAACTAATCCAACATTAACAAAAAGTGTGATTATCCCGTCGTAATATTTTTACCGCGTCTATTAAAAATTTCCCTCTTCAAGGGCATGAACCCACCTTTTTCTTCAAATGGAGTTAATAGTACATAGCGGGGAAAAAGGAGGGAGAGAATAAAGTAGCAAAAAACTAGGGATAAGGGATGGCAACGGATAGGATCTGGACCGGATACTACTAGATCCAGATCTAGATCCATTTTTCATACCTATATCCAGATTGGGATCCAGATCCATCGGGTGCATAAAAATCATATCCAAATCCAGATCCATCGGATCCACCGGGTCCACGGATCGGACTGGATCCACACGTAAATTTTTTTGACTTGAATAATATTCCAACATTCAACATACAACCATTCCAAGATAGTACAATACCGAATCGACAAAAAACAACAACATTCATATCTAATATTAAAGTCAATGCATTCAGTTTCAAGTAACTAGCAAACTGGAAAGTTCCAATGCATTCAATTTCCAGTGTATTCAGATACTTACTGAATCAACAAAACACAACAACTTTCATATCCAATGCATTCAGTTTCCAGTTTCCAATTTCAAAATTGAGATACTGGAAAGTTTATTTTCTCATAAATTATAGAAGTGTGTGCAAATATGAATTGTATCGACGCTTCAATTTGCTGCAGATATTTGTAAGAAAAATTAATCTTTGTTCTCTGCTCTTGTTGGTTTAATAAAATCATACACGTATTTTATTTTTTTGTTTGTGTTTGACTGTTAATATATCTTTCAAAATCCCAAAACATAAAATATTATATAAATGATGGTTGAAGAAGATCAGGGATTGGTTGGAGAAGATCATGGAGTAATTATCTCAACAGCTTTGGCTTGATCCTCACGACAAGCAACAACTTTTGACTTAGTCTTCACTCATTTTTTACCAACTCTTTTTTACCTTTCCAAATTATTTTTTACCATAGTAATATTTACACAAATATTACTGCATCGCGTGAAGTAAGGCAAAATCAGTTTAGAAAATGTTGGTCCGAATGTTGTGCAACATTTGTAACAACTTATTTACACATTCATATCAATACTTTAGGAGATATGTTGGGTTAAATACCACAACAACTAATCCAACATTAACAAAAAGTGTGATTATCCCGTCGTAATATTTTTACCGCGTCTATTAAAAATTTCCCTCTTCAAGGGCATGAACCCACCTTTTTCTTCAAATGGAGTTAATAGTACATAGCGGGGAAAAAGGAGGGAGAGAATAAAGTAGCAAAAAACTAGGGATAAGGGATGGCAACGGATAGGATCTGGACCGGATACTACTAGATCCAGATCTAGATCCATTTTTCATACCTATATCCAGATTGGGATCCAGATCCATCGGGTGCATAAAAATCATATCCAAATCCAGATCCATCGGATCCACCGGGTCCACGGATCGGACTTGGATCCACACGTAAATTTTTTTGACTTGAATAATATTCCAACATTCAACATACAACCATTCCAGTATAGTACAATACTGAATCGACAAAAAACAACAACATTCATATCTAATATTAAAGTCAATGCATTCAGCTTTCAAGTAACTAGCAAACCGGAAAGTTCCAATGCATTCAATTTCCAAAGTATTCGAGATACTTTGAATCAACAAAACACAACAACTTTCATATCCAATGCATTCGCTTCAGTTTCCAATTTCAAAATTGAGATCTTTTGGAAAGTTTATTTTCTCATAAATTATAGAAGTGTGTGCAAATATGAATTGTATCGACGCTTCAATTTGCTGCAGATATTTGTAAGAAAAATTAATCTTTGTTCTCTGCTCTTGTTGGTTTAATAAAATCATACACGAATTTTATTTTTTTGTTTGTGTTTGACTGTTAATATATCTTTCAAAATCCCAAAACATAAAATATTATATAAATGATGGTTGAAGAAGATCAGGGATTGGTTGGAAAAGATCATGGAGTAATTATCTCAACAGCTTTGGCTTGATCCTCACGACAAGCAACAAATTTTGACTTAGTCTTCACTCATTTTTTACCAGCTCTTTTTTACCTTGCCAAATCATTTTTTACCATAGTTATATTTACACAAATATTACTGCATCGCGTGAAGTATGGCAAAATCAGTTTAGAAAATGTTGGTTCGAATGTTGTGCAACATTTGTACCAACATACTTACACATTCATATCAATACTTTAGGAGATATGTTGAGTTAAATGTCACAACAACTAATACAACATTAACAAAAAGTGTGATTATCCCGTCATAATATTTTTACCACGTCTATTAAAAATTTACATCTTCAAGGGAATGAACCCGCCTTTTTCTTCAAAAGGAGTTAATAGTGCATAGCGAGGAAAAAGGATGGAGAGAATAAAGTAGCAAAAACCTAGGGATAAGGGATGGCAACGGATAGGATCTGGACCGGATACTACTAGATCCAGATCTAGATCCATTTTCATACCTATATCCAGATTGGGATCCGCATCCATCGGGTGCATAAAAATCATATCCAAATCCGGATCCATCGGATCCACCGGGTCCACGGATCGGACCTGGATCCACACGTAAATTTTTTTGACTTGAATAATATTCCAACATTCAACATACAACCATTCCAGTATAGTACAATACTGAATCGACAAAACACAATAACATTCATATCTAATATTAAAGTCAATGCATTCAGTTTCAAGTAACTAGCAAACTGGAAAGTTCCAATGCATTCAATTTCCAGTGTATTCGATTCTTGAATCAACAAAACACAACAACATTCATATCCAATGCATTCAGTTTCCAGTTTCCAATTTCAAAATTGAGATACTGGAAAGTTCATTTTCTCATAAATTATAGAAATGTGTGCAAATATGAATTGTATTGACGCTTCAATTTGCTGTAGATATTTGTAAACAAAAATTAATCTTTGTTCTCTGCTCTTGTTGGATTAATAAAATCATACACGTATTTTCTTTTTTTGTTTGATTTTGACTGTTAATATATCTTTCAAAATCCCAAAACATCAAATATTATATAAATGATGGTTGAAGAAGATCAGGGATTGGTTGTAGAAGATCATGGAGTAATTATCTCCACAGGTTTGGCTTGATCCTCACGACAAGCAACAACTTTTGACTTAGTGTTAACTCATTTTTTACCAGCTCTCTTTTACCTTGCCAAATCATTTTTTACCATAGTTATATTTACACAAATATTACTGCATCGCGTGAAGTATGGCAAAATCAGTTTAGAAAATGTTGGTTCGAATGTTGTGCAACATTTGTACCAACATACTTACACATTCATATCAATACTTTAGGAGATATGTTGAGTTAAATGTCACAACAACTAATACAACATTAACAAAAAGTGTGATTATCCCGTCATAATATTTTTACCGCGTCTATTAAAAATTTACATCTTCAAGGGAATGAACCCACCTTTTTCTTCAAAAGGAGTTAATAGTGCATAGCGAGGAAAAAGGAGGGAGAGAATAAAGTAGCAAAAACCTAGGGATAAGGGATGGCAACGGATAGGATCTGGACCGGATACTACTAGATCCAGATCTAGATCCATTTTTCATACCTATATCCAGATTGGGATCCAGATCCATCGGGTGCATAAAAATCATATCCAAATACAGATCCATCGGATCCACCGGGTCCACGGATCGGACCGGGATCCACACGTAAATTTTTTTGACTTGAATAATATTCCAACATTCAACATACAACCATTCCAGTATAGTACAATACTGAATCGACAAAAAACAACAACATTCATATCTAATATTAAAGTCAATGCATTCGAGTTTCAAGTAACTAGCAAACTGAAAGTTCCAATGCATTCAATTTCCAGTGTATTCAGATACTTTGAATCAACAAAACACAACAACATTCATATCCAATGCATTCAGTTTCCAGTTTCCAATTTCAAAATTGAGATACTAGAAAGTTCTTTTTCTCATAAATAATAGATGTGTGTGCAAATATGAATTGTATCGACCTTCAATTGGCTTCAGATATTTATAAGAAAAAATTAATCTTTGTTCTCTACTCTTGTTGGATTGATAAAATCGTACACGTATTTTCTTTTTCTGTTTGTGTTTTAGTGTAAATATATCTTTCAAAATCCCAAAACATCAAATATTATATAAATGATGGTTGAAGAAGATCAGGGATTGGTTGGAGAAGATCATGGAGTAATTATCTCCATGACTTTGGCTTGATACTCACGACAAGTAACAACTTTTGACTTTGTCTTAACTCATTTTTTACCAGCTCTCTTTTACCTTGCCAAATCATTTTTTACCATAGTTATATTTACACAAATATTACTTGCATCGCGTGAAGTAAGGAAAAATCGGTTCGAAAATGTTGGTCCGAATGTTGTGCAACATTTGTCACAACATACTTACACATTAATATCAATACTTTAGGAGATATGTTGGGTTAAATGTCACAACAGACTAATCCAACATTATCAAAGAGTGTGATTATCCCGTCATAATATCTTTACCGCGTCTATTTAAAATTTCCCTCTTCAATGGAATGAACCCCCATTTTTCTTCAAATGGAGTTAATAGTGCATAGCGGAGAAAAAGGAGGGAGAGAATAAAGTAGCAAAAACCTAGGGATTAGGGATGGCAACAGATACGATCCGGACCGGATACTAATAGATCCGATCCATATCCATTTTTCATACCTCATCCGGATCCATCGGGTCCATAAAAATTATATCTAAATCCAGATCCATCGGATCCACCGGGTCCAAGGATCGGACTCGGATCCACACGTAATTTTTTTTGACTTGAATAATATTCCAACATTCAACATACAACCATTCAAGGATAGTACGATAATGAATCAACGAAAACACAACAACATTCGTATCTAATATTAAAGTCAATGCATTCAGTTTCCAGTAACTAGCAACCGGGAAAGTTCTAATGCATTCAATTTCCATTGCATTCAGATACTGAATCAACAAAACACAACAACATTCATATGAAATGCATTCAGTTTTCAGTTTCCAATTTCAAAATTGAGATACTAGAAAGTTCTTTTTCTCATAAATAATAGATGTGTGTGCAAATATGAATTGTATCAACCTTCAATTGGCTTCAGATATTTATAAGAAAAAATTAATCTTTGTTCTCTACTCTTGTTGGATTGATAAAATCGTACACGTATTTTCTTTTTCTCGTTTGTGTTTTAGTGTAAATATATCTTTCAAAATCCCAAAACATCAAATATTATATAAATGATGGTTGAAGAAGATCAGGGATTGGATGGAGAAGATCATGGAGTAATTATCTCAACAGCTTTGGCTTGATCCTCACGACAAGCAACAACTTTTGACTTAGTCTTCACTCATTTTTTACCAACTCTTTTTTACCTTTCCAAATTATTTTTTACCATAGTAATATTTACACAAATATTACTTGCATCGCGTGAAGTAAGGCAAAATCGGTTTAGAAAATGTTGGTCCGAATGTTGTGCAACATTTGTAACAACTTATTTAAACATTCATATCAATACTTTAGGAGATATGTTGGGTTAAATGCCACAACAACTAATCCAACATTAACAAAAAGTGTGATTATCCCGTCGTAATATTTTTACCGCGTCTATTAAAAATTTCCCTCTTCAAGGGCATGAACCCACCTTTTTCTTCAAATGGAGTTAATAGTACATAGCGGGGAAAAAGGAGGGAGAGAATAAAGTAGCAAAAAACTAGGGATAAGGGATGGCAACGGATAGGATCGGGACCGGATACTACTAGATCCGAGATCTAGATCCATTTTTCATACCTATATCCAGATTGGGATCCGCATCCATCGGGTGCATAAAAATCATATCCAAATCCAGATCCATCGGATCCACCGGGTCCACGGATCGGACTGGATCCACACGTAAATTTTTTTGACTTGAATAATATTCCAACATTCAACATACAACCATTCCAAAGTATAGTACAATACCGAATCGACAAAAAACAACAACATTCATATCTAATATTAAAGTCAATGCATTCGGTTTCAAGTAACTAGCAAACGGAAAGTTCCAATGCATTCAATTTCCAAAGTGTATTCGAATACTTTGAATCAACAAAACACAACAACTTTCATATCCAATGCATTCGGTTTCAGTTTCCAATTTCAAAATTGAGATACTTGGAAAGTTTATTTTCTCATAAATTATAGAAGTGTGTGCAAATATGAATTGTATCGACGCTTCAATTTGCTTTGCGTATATTTGTAAGAAAAATTAATCTTTGTTCTCTGCTCTTGTTGGTTTAATAAAATCATACACGTATTTTATTTTTTTGTTTGTGTTTGACTGTTAATATATCTTTCAAAATCCCAAAACATAAAATATTATATAAATGATGGTTGAAGAAGATCAGGGATTGGTTGGAGAAGATCATGGAGTAATTATCTCAACAGCTTTGGCTTGATCCTCACGACAAGCAACAACTTTTGACTTAGTCTTCACTCATTTTTTACCAACTCTTTTTTACCTTTCCAAATTATTTTTTACCATAGTAATATTTACACAAATATTACTGCATCGCGTGAAGTAAGGCAAAATCGCTTAGAAAATGTTGGTCCGAATGTTGTGCAACATTTGTAACAACTTATTTACACATTCATATCAATACTTTAGGAGATATGTTGGGTTAAATACCACAACAACTAATCCAACATTAACAAAAAGTGTGATTATCCCGTCGTAATATTTTTACCGCGTCTATTAAAAATTTCCCTCTTCAAGGGCATGAACCCACCTTTTTCTTCAAATGGAGTTAATAGTACATAGCGGGGAAAAAGGAGGGAGAGAATAAAGTAGCAAAAAACTAGGGATAAGGGATGGCAACGGATAGGATCTGGACCGGATACTACTAGATCCAGATCTAGATCCATTTTTCATACCTATATCCAGATTGGGATCCAGATCCATCGGGTGCATAAAAATCATATCCAAATCCAGATCCTTCGGATCCACCGGGTCCACGGATCGGACTTGGATCCACACGTAAATTTTTTTGACTTGAATAATATTCCAACATTCAACATACAACCATTCCAGTATAGTACAATACTGAATCGACAAAAAATAACAACATTCATATCTAATATTAAAGTCAATGCATTCGGTTTCAAGTAACTAGCAAACCGGAAAGTTCCAATGCATTCAATTTCCAAAGGTATTCGAATCTTTGAATCAACAAAACACAACAACTTTCATATCCAATGCATTCAGTTTCCAGTTTCCAATTTCAAAATTGAGATACTGGAAAGTTTATTTTCTCATAAATTATAGAAGTGTGTGCAAATATGAATTGTATCGACGCTTCAATTTGCTGCAGATATTTGTAAGAAAAATTAATCTTTGTTCTCTGCTCTTGTTGGTTTAATAAAATCATACACGTATTTTATTTTTTTGTTTGTGTTTGACTGTTAATATATCTTTCAAAATCCCAAAACATAAAATATTATATAAATGATGGTTGA
This sequence comes from Anisodus tanguticus, assembly GCA_034509755.1. Taxonomy (NCBI): domain Eukaryota; kingdom Viridiplantae; phylum Streptophyta; class Magnoliopsida; order Solanales; family Solanaceae; genus Anisodus; species Anisodus tanguticus. Next base: position 27,797,681 of record CM067556.1, read on the forward strand.
AGAAGATCAGGGATTGGTTGGAAAAGATCATGGAGTAATTATCTCAACAGCTTTGGCTTGATCCTCACGACAAGCAACAACTTTTGACTTAGTCTTCACTCATTTTTTACCAACTCTTTTTTACCTTTCCAAATTATTTTTTACCATAGTAATATTTACACAAATATTACTACATCGCGTGAAGTAAGGCAAAATCAGTTTAGAAAATGTTGGTCCGAATGTTGTGCAACATTTGTAACAACTTATTTACAAATTCATATCAATACTTTAGGAGATATGTTGGGTTAAATGCCACAACAACTAATCCAACATTAACAAAAAGTGTGATTATCCCGTCGTAATATTTTTACCGCGTCTATTAAAAATTTCCCTCTTCAAGGGCATGAACCCACCTTTTTCTTCAAATGGAGTTAATAGTACATAGCGGGGAAAAAGGAGGGAGAGAATAAAGTAGCAAAAAACTAGGGATAAGGGATGGCAACGGATAGGATCTGGACCGGATACTACTAGATCCGATCTAGATCCATTTTTCATACCTATATCCGTTGGGATCCAGATCCATCGGGTGCATAAAAATCATATCCAAATCCGGATCCATCGGATCCACCGGTCCACGGATCGGACTGGATCCACACGTAAATTTTTTTGACTTGAATAATATTCCAACATTCAACATACAACCATTCCAAGTATAGTACAATACTTGAATCGACAAAAAACAACAACATTCATATCTAATATTAAAGTCAATGCATTCGGTTTCAAGTAACTAGCAAACCGGAAAGTTCCAATGCATTCAATTTCCGAGTGTATTCGATCGAATCAACAAAACACAACAACTTTCATATCCAATGCATTCGGTTTCAGTTTCCAATTTAAAAATTGAGATACTTTGGAAAGTTTATTTTCTCATAAATTATAGAAGTGTGTGCAAATATGAATTGTATCGACGCTTCAATTTGCTGCAGATATTTGTAAGAAAAATTAATCTTTGTTCTCTGCTCCTGTTGGTTTAACAAAATCATACACGTATTTTATTTTTTTGTTTGTGTTTGACTGTTAATATATCTTTCAAAATCCCAAAACATAAAATATTATATAAATGATGGTTGAAGAAGATCAGGGATTGGTTGGAGAAGATCATGGAGTAATTATGTCATCAGCTTTGGCTTGATCCTCACGACAAGCAACAACTTTTTACTTAGTCTTCACTCATTTTTTACCAACTCTTTTTTACCTTTCCAAATTATTTTTTACCATAGTAATATTTACACAAATATTACTGCATCGCGTGAAGTAAGGCAAAATCAGTTTAGAAAATGTTGGTCCGAATGTTGTGCAACATTTGTAACAACTTATTTACACATTCATATCAATACTTTAGGAGATATGTTGGGTTAAATGCCACAACAACTAATCCAACATTAACAAAAAGTGTGATTATCCCGTCGTAATATTTTTACCGCGTCTATTAAAAATTTCCCTCTTCAAGGGCATGAACCCACCTTTTTCTTCAAATGGAGTTAATAGTACATAGCGGGGAAAAAGGAGGGAGAGAATAAAGTAGCAAAAAACTAGGGATAAGGGATGGCAACGGATAGGATCTGGACCGGATACTACTAGATCCAGATCTAGATCCATTTTTCATACCTATATCCAGATTGGGATCCAGATCCATCGGGTGCATAAAAATCATATCCAAATCCAGATCCATCGGATCCACCGGGTCCACGGATCGGACTTGGATCCACACGTAAATTTTTTTGACTTGAATAATATTCCAACATTCAACATACAACCATTCCAAAGATAGTACAATACCGAATCGACAAAAAACAACAACATTCATATCTAATATTAAAGTCAATGCATTCGGTTTCAAGTAACTAGCAAACGGAAAGTTCCAATGCATTCAATTTCCGGTGTATTCGAATACGAATCAACAAAACACAACAACTTTCATATCCAATGCATTCGGTTTCAGGTTTCCAATTTCAAAATTGAGATACTTTGGAAAGTTTATTTTCTCATAAATTATAGAAGTGTGTGCAAATATGAATTGTATCGACGCTTCAATTTGCTTTATGAGATATTTGTAAGAAAAATTAATCTTTGTTCTTTGCTCTTGTTGGTTTAATAAAATCATACACGTATTTTATTTTTTCGTTTGTGTTTGACTGTTAATATATCTTTCAAAATCCCAAAACATAAAATATTATATAAATGATGGTTGAAGAAGATCAGGGATTGGTTGGAGAAGATCATGGAGTAATTATCTCAACAAACTTTGGCTTGATCCTCACGACAAGCAACAACTTTTGACTTAGTCTTCACTCATTTTTTACCAACTCTATTTTACCTTTCCAAATTATTTTTTACCATAGTAATATTTACACAAATATTACTGCATCGCGTGAAGAAAGGCAAAATCAGTTTAGAAAATGTTGTTCCGAATGTTGTGCAACATTTGTAACAACTTATTTACAAATTCATATCAATACTTTAGGAGATATGTTGGGTTAAATGCCACAACAACTAATCCAACATTAACAAAAAGTGTGATTATCCCGTCGTAATATTTTTACCGCGTCTATTAAAAATTTCCCTCTTCAAGGGCATGAACCCACCTTTTTCTTCAAATGGAGTTAATAGTACATAGCGGGGAAAAAGGAGGGAGAGAATAAAGTAGCAAAAAACTAGGGATAAGGGATGGCAACGGATAGGATCTGGACCGGATACTACTAGATCCAGATCTAGATCCATTTTTCATACCTATATCCAGATTGGGATCCAGATCCATCGGGTGCATAAAAATCATATCCAAATCCAGATCCATCGGATCCACCGGGTCCACGGATCGGACCTGGATCCACACGTAAATTTTTTTGACTTGAATAATATTCCAACATTCAACATACAACCATTCCAAGATAGTACAATACTTGAATCGACAAAAAACAACAACATTCATATCTAATATTAAAGTCAATGCATTCAGTTTCAAGTAACTAGCAAACCGGAAAGTTCCAATGCATTCAATTTCCAATGTATTCGATTCTTCGAATCAACAAAACACAACAACTTTCATATCCAATGCATTCAGTTTCCAGTTTCCAATTTAAAAATTGAGATACTGGAAAGTTTATTTTCTCATAAATTATAGAAGTGTGTGCAAATATGAATTGTATCGACGCTTCAATTTGCTGCAGATATTTGTAAGAAAAATTAATCTTTGTTCTCTGCTCCTGTTGGTTTAACAAAATCATACACGTATTTTATTTTTTTGTTTGTGTTTGACTGTTAATATATCTTTCAAAATCCCAAAACATAAAATATTATATAAATGATGGTTGAAGAAGATCAGGGATTGGTTGGAGAAGATCATGGAGTAATTATGTCATCAGCTTTGGCTTGATCCTCACGACAAGCAACAACTTTTTACTTAGTCTTCACTCATTTTTTACCAACTCTTTTTTACCTTTCCAAATTATTTTTTACCATAGTAATATTTACACAAATATTACTGCATCGCGTGAAGTAAGGCAAAATCAGGTTTAGAAAATGTTGGTCCGAATGTTGTGCAACATTTGTAACAACTTATTTACACATTCATATCAATACTTTAGGAGATATGTTGGGTTAAATGCCACAACAACTAATCCAACATTAACAAAAAGTGTGATTATCCCGTCGTAATATTTTTACCGCGTCTATTAAAAATTTCCCTCTTCAAGGGCATGAACCCACCTTTTTCTTCAAATGGAGTTAATAGTACATAGCGGGGAAAAAGGAGGGAGAGAATAAAGTAGCAAAAAACTAGGGATAAGGGATGGCAACGGATAGGATCTGGACCGGATACTACTAGATCCGCATCTAGATCCATTTTTCATACCTATATCCAGATTGGGATCCGATCCATCGGGTGCATAAAAATCATATCCAAATCCAGATCCATCGGATCCACCGATCCACGGATCGGACTTGGATCCACACGTAAATTTTTTTGACTTGAATAATATTCCAACATTCAACATACAACCATTCCAAAGTATAGTACAATACTTTGAATCGACAAAAAACAACAACATTCATATCTAATATTAAAGTCAATGCATTCAGTTTCAAGTAACTAGCAAACCGGAAAGTTCCAATGCATTCAATTTCCAAAGGTGTATTCGACATCGAATCAACAAAACACAACAACTTTCATATCCAATGCATTCGGTTTCAGTTTCCAATTTCAAAATTGAGATACTTTGGAAAGTTTATTTTCTCATAAATTATAGAAGTGTGTGCAAATATGAATTGTATCGACGCTTCAATTTGCTTTGCGATATTTGTAAGAAAAATTAATCTTTGTTCTTTGCTCTTGTTGGTTTAATAAAATCATACACGTATTTTATTTTTTCGTTTGTGTTTGACTGTTAATATATCTTTCAAAATCCCAAAACATAAAATATTATATAAATGATGGTTGAAGAAGATCAGGGATTGGTTGGAGAAGATCATGGAGTAATTATCTCAATGCAAATTTGGCTTGATCCTCACGACAAGCAACAACTTTTGACTTAGTCTTCACTCATTTTTTACCAACTCTTTTTTACCTTTCCAAATTATTTTTTACCATAGTAATATTTACACAAATATTACTGCATCGCGTGAAGTAAGGCAAAATCAGTTTAGAAAATGTTGGTCCGAATGTTGTTCAACATTTGTAACAACATATTTACACATTCATATCAATACTTTAGGAGATATGTTGGGTTAAATGCCACAACAACTAATCCAACAATAACAAAAAGTGTGATTATCCCGTCTTAATATTTTTACCGCGTCTATTAAAAATTTCCCTCTTCAAGGGCATGAACCCACCTTTTTCTTCAAATGGAGTTAATAGTACATAGCGGGGAAAAAGGAGGGAGAGAATAAAGTAGCAAAAACTAGGGATAAGGGATGGCAACGGATAGGATCTGGACCGGATACTACTAGATCCAGATCTAGATCTATTTTTCATACCTATATCCAGATTGGGATCCAGATCCATCGGTTGCATAAAAATCATATCCAAATCCAGATCCATCGGATCCACCGGGTCCACGGATCGGACCTGGATCCACACGTAAATTTTTTTGACTTGAATAATATTCCAACATTCAACATACAACCAATCCAGTATAGTACAATACTGAATCGACAAAACACAACAACATTCATATCCAATTTTAAAGTCAATGCATTCAGTTTCAAGTAACTAGCAAACTGGAAAGTTCCAATGCATTCAATTTCCAGTGTATTCGAATATTTGAATCAACAAAACACAACAACATTCATATCCAATGCATTCGGTTTCAGGTTTCCAATTTCAAAATTGAGATACCGGAAAGTTCATTTTCTCATAAATTATAGAAATGTGTGCAAATATGAATTGTATCGACGCTTCAATTTGTCAGTAGATATTTGTAAACAAAAATTAATCTTTGTTCTCTCGCTCTTGTTGGATTAATAAAATCATACACGTATTTTCTTTTTTTGTTTGATTTTGATCGTTAATATATCTTTCAAAATCCCAAAACATCAAATATTATATAAATGATGGTTGAAGAAGATCGTGGATTGGTTGTAGAAGATCATGGAGTAATTATCTCCACAGGAGTTTGGCTTGATCCTCACGACCAAAGAACAACTTTTGACTTAGTGTTAACTCATTTTTTACCAGCTCTCTTTTACCTTGCCAAATCATTTTTTACCATAGTTATATTTACACAAATATTACTTTTTGCATCGCGTGAAGTATGGCAAAATCAGTTTAGAAAATGTTGGTTCGAATGTTGTGCAACATTTGTACCAACATACTTACACATTCATATCAATACTTTAGGAGATATGTTGAGTTAAATGTCACAACAACTAATACAACATTAACAAAAAGTGTGATTATCCCGTCATAATATTTTTACCGCGTCTATTAAAAATTTACATCTTCAAGGGAATGAACCCACCTTTTTCTTCAAAAGGAGTTAATAGTGCATAGTGAGGAAAAAGGATGGAGAGAATAAAGTAGCAAAAACCTAGGGATAAGGGATGGCAACGGATAGGATCTGGACCGGATACTACTAGATCCAGATCTAGATCCATTTTTCATACCTATATCCAGATTGGGATCCAGATCCATCGGGTGCATAAAAATCATATCCAAATCCAGATCCATCGGATCCACCGGGTCCACGGATCGGACCTGGATCCACACGTAATTTTTTTTGACTTGAATAATATTCCAACATTCAACATACAACCATTCCAAAGATAGTACAATACCGAATCGACAAAACACATCAACATTCATATCTAATATTAAAGTCAATGCATTGAGCTTCAAGTAACTAGCAAACCGGAAAGTTCCAATGCATTCAATTTGCGATTGCATTCGATATCGAATCAACAAGACACAACAACATTCATATCCAATGGATTCGGTTTCCAATTTCAAAATTGAGATACTAGAAAGTTCATTTTCTCATAAATTATAGAAGTGTGTGCAAATATGAATTGTATCGACGCTTCAATTTGCTTTAGATTATTTGTAAGCAAAAATTAATCTTTGTTCTCTCGCTCTTGTTGGATTGATAAAATTATACACGTATTTTCTTTTTTTGTTTGTGTTTGACTCGTTAATATATCTTTCAAAATCCCAAAACATCAAATATTATATAAATGATGGTTGAAGAAGATCAGGGATTGGTTGGAGAAGATCATGGAGTAATTATCTCCACAGCTTTGGCTTGATCCTCACGACAAGCAACAACTTTTGACTTAGTCTTAACTCATTTTTTACCAGCTCTCTTTTACCTTTCCAAATCATTTTTTACCATAGTTATATTTACACAAATATTACTGCATCGCGTGAAGTATGGCAAAATCAGTTTAGAAAATGTTGGTCCGAATGTTGTGCAACATTTGTAACAACATATTTACACATTCATATCAATACTTTAGGAGATATGTTGGGTTAAATGCCACAACAACTAATCCAACATTAACAAAAAGTGTGATTATCCCGTCATAATATTTTTACCGCGTCTATTAAAAATTTCCCTCTTCAAGGGAATGAACCCACCTTTTTCTTCAAATGGAGTTAATAGTGCATAGCGGGGAAAAAGGAGGGAGAGAACAAAGTAGCAAAAACCTAGGGATAAGGGATGGCAACGGATAGGATCTGGACAAGATACTACTAGATCTAGATCTAGATCCATTTTTCATACCTATATCGAGATTGAGATCCAGATCTATCGGGTCCATAAAAATCATATCCAAATCCAGATCCATCGGATCCACCGGGTCCACGGATCGGACCTGGATCCACACATAAATTTTTTGACTTGAATAATATTCCAACATTCAACATACAACCATTCCAGGATAGTACAATACTGAATAAACAAAACACAACAACATTCATATCCAATATTAAAGTCAATGCATTCAGTTTCAAGTAACTAGCAAACTGGAAAGTTCCAATGCATTCAATTTCCAGTGTATTCAGATACTGAATCAACAAAACACAACAACATTCATATCCAATGCATTCAGTTTCCAGTTTCCAATTTCAAAATTGAGATACTAGAAAGTTCATTTTCTCATAAATTATAGAAGTGTGTGCAAATATGAATTGTATCGACGCTTCAATTTGCTGCAGTTATTTGTAAGCAAAAATTAATCTTTGTTCTCTGCTCTTGTTGGATTGATAAAATTATACACGTATTTTCTTTTTTTGTTTGTGTTTGACTGTTAATATATCTTTCAAAATCCCAAAACATCAAATATTATATAAATGATGGTTGAAGAAGATCAGGAATTGGTTGGAGAAGATCATGGAGTAATTATCTCCACAGCTTTGGCTTGATCCTCACGACAAGCAACAACTTTTGACTTAGTCTTTACTCATTTTTTACCAACTCTTTTTTACCTTTCCAAATTATTTTTTACCATAGTAATATTTACACAAATATTACTGCATCGCGTGAAGTAAGGCAAAATCAGTTAAGAAAATGTTGGTCCGAATGTTGTGTAACATTTGTAACAACTTATTTACACATTCATATCAATACTTTAGGAGATATGTTGGGTTAAATGCCACAACAACTAATCCAACTTTAACAAAAAGTGTGATTATCCCGTCATATAATTTTTACCGCGTCTATTAAAAATTTCCCTCTTCAAGGGCATGAACCCACCTTTTTCTTCAAATGGATTTAATAGTACTTAGCGGGGAAAAAGGAGGGAGAGAATAAAGTAGCAAAAAACTAGGGATAAGGGATGGCAACGGATAGGATCTGGACCGGATACTACTAGATCCAGATCTAGATCCATTTTTCATACCTATATCCAGATTGGGATCCAGATCCATCGGGTGCATAAAAATCATATCCAAATCCAGATCCATCGGGTCCACGGATCGGACCTGGATCCACACGTAAATTTTTTTGACTTGAATAATATTCCAACATTCAACATACAACCATTCCAGTATAGTACAATACTGAATCGACAAAAAACAACAACATTCATATCTAATATTAAAGTCAATGCATTCAGTTTCAAGTAACTAGCAAACTGGAAAGTTCCAATGCATTCAATTTCCAGTGTATTCAGATACTGAATCAACAAAACACAACAACTTTCATATCCAATGCATTCAGTTTCCAGTTTCCAATTTCAAAATTGAGATACTGGAAAGTTTATTTTCTCATAAATTATAGAAGTGTGTGCAAATATGAATTGTATCGACGCTTCAATTTGCTGCAGATATTTGTAAACAAAAATTAATCTTTGTTCTCTGCTCTTGTTGGTTTAATAAAATTATACACGTATTTTCTTTTTTTGTTTGTGTTTGACTGTTAATATATCTTTAAAAATCCCAAAACATCAAATATTATATAAATGATGGTTGAAGAAGATCAGGGATTGGTTGGAGAAGATCATGGAGTAATTATCTCAACAGCTTTGGCTTGATCCTCACGACAAGCAACAACTTTTGACTTAGTCTTCACTCATTTTTTACCAACTCTTTTTTACCTTTCCAAATTATTTTTTACCATAGTAATATTTACACAAATATTACTGCATCGCGTGAAGAAAGGCAAAATCAGTTTAGAAAATGTTGTTCCGAATGTTGTGCAACATTTGTAACAACATATTTACACATTCATATCAATACTTTAGGAGATATGTTGGGTTAAATCCCACAACAACTAATCCAACATTTACAAAAAGTGTGATTATCCCGTCCTAATATTTTTACCGCGTCTATTAAAAATTTCCCTTTTCAAGGGTATGAACCCACCCTTTTCTTCAAATGGAGTTAATAGTGCATAGCGGGGAAAAAGGAGGGAGAGAACAAAGTAGCAAAAACCTAGGGATAAGGGATGGCAACGGATAGGATCTGGACCAGATACTAAAAGATCCAGATCTAGATCCATTTTTCATACCTATATCGAGATTGAGATCCAGATCTATCGGGTCCATAAAAATTATATCCAAATCCAGATCGATCGGATCCACCGGTCCACGGATCGGACCGGATCCACACATAAATTTTTTTGACTTGAATAATATTCCAACATTCAACATACAACCATTCCAGTATAGTACAATACTGAATCGACAAAACACAACAACATTCATATCTAATATTAACGTCAATGCATTCAGTTTCAAGTAACTAGCAAACTGGAAAGTTCCAATGCATTCAATTTCCAGTGTATTCAGATACTGAATCAACAAAACACAACAACATTCATATCCAATGCATTCAGTTTCCTGTTTCCAATTTCAAAATTGAGATACTGGAAATTTCATTTTCACATAAATTATAGAAGTGTGTGCAAATATGAATTGTATCGACGCTTCAATTTGCTGCAGATATTTGTAAACAAAAATTAATCTTTGTTCTCTGCTCTTGTTGGATTAATAAAATCATACACGTATTTTATTTTTTTGTTTGTGTTTGACTGTTAATATATCTTTCAAAATCCCAAAACATCAAATATTATATAAATGATGGTTGAAGAAGATCAGGGATTGGTTGGCGAAGACCAGGGAGTAATTATCTCAACAGCTTTGGCTTGATCCTAACGACATGCAACAACTTTTGACTTAGTCTTCACTCATTTTTTACCAACTCTTTTTTACCTTACCAAATCATTTTTTACCATAGTAATATTTACACAAATATTACTGCATCGCGTGAAGTAAGGAAAAATCAGTTTAGAAAATGTTGGTCCGAATGTTGTGCAACATTTGTAACAACATATTTACACATTCATATCAATACTTTAGGAGATATGTTGGGTTAAATGCCACAACAACTAATCCAACATTAACAAAATGTGTGATTATCCCGTCATAATAATTTTACCGCGTCTATTAAAAATTTCCCTCTTCAAGGGCATGAACCCACCTTTTTATTCAAATGGAGTTAATAGTACATAGCGGGGAAAAAGGAGGGAGAGAATAAAGTAGCAAAAAACTAGGGATAAGGGATGACAACGGATAGGATCTGGACCAGATACTACTAGATCCGAATCCAGATTCATTTTTCATACCTGTATCCAGATCCATCGGGTCCATAAAAGTCATATCAACATCCAGATTCATCGGATCCACCGGGTCCACGGATCGGACCTGGATGCACACGTAAATTTTTTTGACTTAAATAATATTCCAACATTCAACATACAACCCTTCCAGGATAGTACAATACTGAATCAACAAAACACAACAACATTCATATCTAATATTAAAGTCAATGCATTCAGTTTCCATTAACTAACAAACTGGAAAGTTCCAATGCATTCAATTTGCAGTGCATTCTGATACTGAATCAACAAGACACAACAACATTCATATCCAATGGATTCAGTTTCCAATTTCAAAATTGAGATACTAGAAAGTTCATTTTCTCATAAATTATAGATGTGTGTGCAAATATGAATTGTATCGACGCTTCAATTTGTTGCAGAAATTTATAAGCAAAAATTAATCTTTTTTCTCTGCTCTTGTTGGATTGATAAAATCGTACACGTATTTTCTTTTTTTGTTTGTGTTTGACTGTTAATATATCTTTCAAAATCCCATAACATCAAATATTATATAAATGATGGTGGAAGAAGATCAGGGATTGGTTGGAGAAGATCATGGAGTAATTATCTCAACAGCTTTGGCTTGATCCTCACGACAAGCAACAACTTTTGACTTAGTCTTTACTCATTTTTTACCAGCTCTCTTTTACCTTGCCAAATCATTTTTTACCATAGTTATATTTACACAAATATTACTGCATCGCGTGAAGTATGGCAAAATCAGTTTAGAAAATGTTGGTCCGAATGTTGTGCAACATTTGTAACAACATACTTACACATTCATATCAATACTTTAGGAGATATGTTGGGTTAAATTCCACAACAACTAATCCAACATTAACAAAAAGTGTGATTATCCCGTCATAATATTTTTACCGCGTCTATTAAAAATTTCCCTCTTCAAGAGCATGAACCCACCTTTTTCTTCAAATGGAGTTAATAGTGCATAGCGGGGAAAAAGGAGGGAGAGAACAAAGTAGCAAAAACCTAGGGATAAGGGATGGCAACGGATAGGATCTGGACCAGATACTACAAGATCCAGATCTAGATCCATTTTTCATACCTATATCGAGATTGAGATCCAGATCTATCGGGTCCATAAAAATCATATCCAAATCCAGATCCATCGGATCCACCGGGTCCACGGATCGGACCTGGATCCACACATAAATTTTTTTGACTTGAATAATATTCCAACATTCAACATACAACCATTCCAGGATAGTACAATACTGAATAAACAAAACACAACAACATTCATATCCAATATTAAAGTCAATGCATTCAGTTTCAAGTAACTAGCAACCTGGAAAGTTCCAATGCATTCAATTTCCAGTGTATTCAGGTACTGAATCAACAAAACACAACAACATTGATATCCAATGCATTCGGTTTCAGCTTCCAATTTCAAAATTGAGATACTTTGGAAAGTTCATTTTCTCATAAATTATAGATGTGTGTGCAAATATGAATTGTATCGACGCTTCAATTTCTTCACGAGATATTTGTAAGCAAAAATTAATCTTTGTTCTCTCTCTTGTTGGATTGATAAAATCATACACGTATTTTCTTTTTTTGTTTGTGTTTGACTGTTAATATGTCTTTCAAAATCCCAAAACATCAAATATTATATAAATGATGGTTGAAGAAGATCGTGGATTGGTTGGAGAAGATCATGGAGTAATTATCTCCACACTTTGGCTTGATCCTCACGACAAGCAACAACTTTTGACTTAGTCTTAACTCATTTTTTACCAGCTCTCTTTTACCTTGCCAAATCATTTTTTACCATAGTTATATTTACACAAATATTACTTGCATCGCGTGAAGTATGGCAAAATCAGTTTAGAAAATGTTGGTCCGAATGTTGTGCAACATTTGTAACAACATACTTACACATTCATATCAATACTTTAGGAGATATGTTGGGTTAAATGCCACAACAACTAATCCAACATTAACAAAAAGTGTGATTATCCCGTCATAATATTTTTACCGCTTCTATTAAAAATTTCCCTCTTCAAGGGCATGAACCCACCTTTTTCTTCAAATGGAGTTAATAGTGCATAGCGGGGAAAAAGGAGGGAGAGAACAAAGTAGCAAAAACCTAGGGATAAGGGATGGCAACGGATAGGATCTGGACCGGATACTACAAGATCCGATCTAGATCCATTTTTCATACCTATATCGAGATTGAGATCCGATCTATCGGGTCCATAAAAATCATATCCAAATCCGATCCATCGGATCCACCGGGTCCACGGATCGGACCCGGATCCACACATAATTTTTTTGACTTGAATAATATTCCAACATTCAACATACAACCATTCCAGGATAGTACAATACTGAATAAACAAAACACAACAACATTCATATCCAATATTAAAGTCAATGCATTCAGTTTCAAGTAACTAGCAAACTGGAAAGTTCCAATGCATTCAATTTGCATGCATTCTCGACATCGAATCAACAAGACACAACAACATTCATATCCAATGGATTCAGTTTCCAATTTCAAAATTGAGATACTAGAAAGTTCATTTTCTCATAAATTATATATGTGTGTGCAAATATGAATTGTATCGACGCTTCAATTTGCTGCAGAAATTTATAAGCAAAAATTAATCTTTTTCTCTCGCTCTTGTTGGATTGATAAAATCGTACACGTATTTTCTTTTTTTGTTTGTGTTTGGCTGTTAATATATCTTTCAAAATCCCATAACATCAAATATTATATAAATGATGGTTGAAGAAGATCGTGGATTGGTTGGAGAAGATCATGGAGTAATTATCTCAACACTTTGGCTTGATCCTCACGACAAGCAACAACTTTTGACTTTGTCTTCACTCATTTTTTACCAAGTCTTTTTTACCTTTCCAAATTATTTTTTACCATAGTAATATTTACACAAATATTACTTGCATCGCGTGAAGTAAGGAAAAATCAGTTTAGAAAATGTTGGTCCGAATGTTGTGCAACATTTGTAACAACATATTTACACATTCATATCAATACTTTAGGAGATATGTTGGGTTAAATGCCACAACAACTAATCCAATATTAACAAAAAGTGTGATTATCCCGTCATAATATTTTTACCGCGTCTATTAAAAATTTCCCTCTTCAAGGGCATGAACCCACCTTTTTATTCAAATGGAGTTAATAGTACATAGCGGGGAAAAAGGAGGGAGAGAATAAAGTAGCAAAAAACTAGGAATAAGGGATGACAACGGATAGGATCTGGACCAGATACTACTAGATCCGAATCCAGATTCATTTTTCATACCTGTATCCCGATCCATCGGGTCCATAAAAGTCATATCAACATCCTGATTCATCGGATCCACCGGGTCCACGGATCGGACCTGGATGCACACGTAAATTTTTTGACTTAAATAATATTCCAACATTCAACATACAACCCTTCCAGGATAGTACAATACTTGAATCAACAAAACACAACAACATTCATATCTAATATTAAAGTCAATGCATTCGCCATTAACTAACAAACGGAAAGTTCTAATGCATTCAATTTGCGGTGCATTCGATATCTTGAATCAACAAGACACAACAACATTCATATCCAATGGATTCAGCTTTCCAATTTCAAAATTGAGATACTAGAAAGTTCATTTTCTCATAAATTATAGATGTGTGTGCAAATATGAATTGTATCGACGCTTCAATTTGTCTTTGCAGAAATTTATAAGCAAAAATTAATCTTTTTTCTCTCGCTCTTGTTGGATTGATAAAATCGCACACGTATTTTCTTTTTTTGTTTGTGTTTGACTGTTAATATATCTTTCAAAATCCCATAACATCAAATATTATATAAATGATGGTTGAAGAAGATCGTGGGATTGGTTGCGGAAGATCATGGAGTAATTATCTCAACACCTTTGGCTTGATCCTTACGACAAGCAACACATTTTGACTTAGTCTTCACTCATTTTTTACCAAACTCTTTTTTACCTTGCCAAATCATTTTTTACCATAGTAATATTTACACAAATATTACTACATCGCGTGAAGTAAGGCAAACTCTGTTCAGAAAATGTTGGTCCGAATGTTGTGCAACATTTGTCACAATATAATTACACATTCATATCAATACTTTAGGAGATATGTTGGGTTAAATGTCACAACAGCTAATACAACATTAACAAAAAGTGTGATTATCCCGTCATAATATTTTTACCGCGTCTATTAAAAATTTCCCTCTTCAAGGGAATGAACCCACCTTTTTCTTCAAATGGAGTTAATAGTGCATAGCGGGAAAAGGGGAGAGAACAAAGTAGCAAAAACCTAGGGATAAGGGATGGCAACGGATAGGATCTGGACCAGATACTACAAGATCCAGATCTAGATCCATTTTTCATACCTATATCGAGATTGAGATCCAGATCTATCGGGTCCATAAAAATCATATCCAAATCCAGATCCATCGGATCCACCGGGTCCACGGATCGGACCTGGATCCACACATAATTTTTTTTGACTTGAATAATATTCCAACATTCAACATACAACCATTCCAGGATAGTACAATACTGAATAAACAAAACACAACAACATTCATATCCAATATTAAAGTCAATGCATTCAGTTTCAAGTAACTAGCAAACTGGAAAGTTCCAATGCATTCAATTTGCAGCAGCATTCTCGATACCTTTGAATCAACAAGACACAACAACATTCATATCCAATGGATTCAGTTTCCAATTTCAAAATTGAGATACTAGAAAGTTCATTTTCTCATAAATTATATATGTGTGTGCAAATATGAATTGTATCGACGCTTCAATTTGTGCAGAAATTTATAAGCAAAAATTAATCTTTTTCTCTCGCTCTTGTTGGATTGATAAAATCGTACACGTATTTTCTTTTTTTGTTTGTGTTTGGCTGTTAATATATCTTTCAAAATCCCATAACATCAAATATTATATAAATGATGGTTGAAGAAGATCGTGGATTGGTTGGAGAAGATCATGGAGTAATTATCTCAACAAATTTTGGCTTGATCCTCACGACAAGCAACAACTTTTGACTTTGTCTTCACTCATTTTTTACCAAGTCTTTTTTACCTTTCCAAATTATTTTTTACCATAGTAATATTTACACAAATATTACTGCATCGCGTGAAGTAAGGAAAAATCAGTTTAGAAAATGTTGGTCCGAATGTTGTGCAACATTTGTAACAACATATTTACACATTCATATCAATACTTTAGGAGATATGTTGGGTTAAATGCCACAACAACTAATCCAATATTAACAAAAAGTGTGATTATCCCGTCATAATATTTTTACCGCGTCTATTAAAAATTTCCCTCTTCAAGGGCATGAACCCACCTTTTTATTCAAATGGAGTTAATAGTACATAGCGGGGAAAAAGGAGGGAGAGAATAAAGTAGCAAAAAACTAGGAATGAGGGATGACAACGGATAGGATCTGGACCAGATACTACTAGATCCGAATCCAGATTCATTTTTCATACCTGTATCCCGATCCATCGGGTCCATAAAAGTCATATCAACATCCTGATTCATCGGATCCACCGGGTCCACGGATCGGACCTGGATGCACACGTAAATTTTTTTGACTTAAATAATATTCCAACATTCAACATACAACCCTTCCAGGGATAGTACAATACTTGAATCAACAAAACACAACAACATTCATATCTAATATTAAAGTCAATGCATTCGGTTTCCATTAACTAACAAATCGGAAAGTTCTAATGCATTCAATTTGCGCAGCATTCGATACATCGAATCAACAAGACACAACAACATTCATATCCAATGGATTCAGCTTCCAATTTCAAAATTGAGATACTAGAAAGTTCATTTTCTCATAAATTATAGATGTGTGTGCAAATATGAATTGTATCGACGCTTCAATTTGCTTGCAGAAATTTATAAGCAAAAATTAATCTTTTTTCTCTCGCTCTTGTTGGATTTATAAAATCGCACACGTATTTTCTTTTTTTGTTTGTGTTTGACTGTTAATATATCTTTCAAAATCCCATAACATCAAATATTATATAAATGATGGTTGAAGAAGATCGTGGATTGGTTGCGTAAGATCATGGAGTAATTATCTCAACACCTTTGGCTTGATCCTTACGACAAGCAACACATTTTGACTTAGTCTTCACTCATTTTTTACCAAATCTTTTTTACCTTGCCAAATCATTTTTTACCATAGTAATATTTACACAAATATTACTACATCGCGTGAAGTAAGGCAAACTCTGTTCAGAAAATGTTGGTCCGAATGTTGTGCAACATTTGTCACAATATAATTACACATTCATATCAATACTTTAGGAGATATGTTGGGTTAAATGTCACAACAGCTAATACAACATTAACAAAAAGTGTGATTATCCCGTCATAATATTTTTACCGCGTCTATTAAAAATTTCCTCTTCAAGGGAATGAACCCACCTTTTTCTTCAAATGGAGTTAATAGTGCATAGCGGGGAAAAAGGGGGAGAGAACAAAGTAGCAAAAACCTAGGGATAAGGGATGGCAACGGATAGGATCTGGACCAGATACTACAAGATCCAGATCTAGATCCATTTTTCATACCTATATCGAGATTGAGATCCAGATCTATCGGGTCCATAAAAATCATATCCAAATCCAGATCCATCGGATCCACCGGGTCCACGGATCGGACCTGGATCCACACATAATTTTTTTTGACTTGAATAATATTCCAACATTCAACATACAACCATTCCAGGATAGTACAATACTGAATAAACAAAACACAACAACATTCATATCCAATATTAAAGTCAATGCATTCAGTTTCAAGTAACTAGCAAACTGGAAAGTTCCAATGCATTCAATTTGCAGTGCATTCTGATACTGAATCAACAAGACACAACAACATTCATATCCAATGGATTCAGTTTCCAATTTCAAAATTGAGATACTAGAAAGTTCATTTTCTCATAAATTATATATGTGTGTGCAAATATGAATTGTATCGACGCTTCAATTTGCTGCAGAAATTTATAAGCAAAAATTAATCTTTTTTCTCTGCTCTTGTTGGATTGATAAAATCGTACACGTATTTTCTTTTTTTGTTTGTGTTTGGCTGTTAATATATCTTTCAAAATCCCATAACATCAAATATTATATAAATGATGGTTGAAGAAGATCAGGGATTGGTTGGAGAAGATCATGGAGTAATTATCTCAACAGCTTTGGCTTGATCCTCACGACAAGCAACAACTTTTGACTTTGTCTTCACTCATTTTTTACCAAGTCTTTTTTACCTTTCCAAATTATTTTTTACCATAGTAATATTTACACAAATATTACTGCATCGCGTGAAGTAAGGAAAAATCAGTTTAGAAAATGTTGGTCCGAATGTTGTGCAACATTTGTAACAACATATTTACACATTCATATCAATACTTTAGGAGATATGTTGGGTTAAATGCCACAACAACTAATCCAATATTAACAAAAAGTGTGATTATCCCGTCATAATATTTTTACCGCGTCTATTAAAAATTTCCCTCTTCAAGGGCATGAACCCACCTTTTTATTCAAATGGAGTTAATAGTACATAGCGGGGAAAAAGGAGGGAGAGAATAAAGTAGCAAAAAACTAGGAATGAGGGATGACAACGGATAGGATCTGGACCAGATACTACTAGATCCGAATCCAGATTCATTTTTCATACCTGTATCCCGATCCATCGGGTCCATAAAAGTCATATCAACATCCTGATTCATCGGATCCACCGGGTCCACGGATCGGACCTGGATGCACACGTAAATTTTTTTGACTTAAATAATATTCCAACATTCAACATACAACCCTTCCAGGATAGTACAATACTGAATCAACAAAACACAACAACATTCATATCTAATATTAAAGTCAATGCATTCAGTTTCCATTAACTAACAAACTGGAAAGTTCTAATGCATTCAATTTGCAAAGGCATTCGATATCGAATCAACAAGACACAACAACATTCATATCCAATGGATTCAGTTTCCAATTTCAAAATTGAGATACTAGAAAGTTCATTTTCTCATAAATTATAGATGTGTGTGCAAATATGAATTGTATCGACGCTTCAATTTGCTGCAGAAATTTATAAGCAAAAATTAATCTTTTTTCTCTGCTCTTGTTGGATTTATAAAATCGCACACGTATTTTCTTTTTTTGTTTGTGTTTGACTGTTAATATATCTTTCAAAATCCCATAACATCAAATATTATATAAATGATGGTTGAAGAAGATCAGGGATTGGTTGCAGAAGATCATGGAGTAATTATCTCAACACCTTTGGCTTGATCCTTACGACAAGCAACACATTTTGACTTAGTCTTCACTCATTTTTTACCAAATTCTTTTTTACCTTGCCAAATCATTTTTTACCATAGTAATATTTACACAAATATTACTACATCGCGTGAAGTAAGGCAAACTCGTTCGTAAAATGTTGGTCCGAATGTTGTGCAACATTTGTCACAATATAATTACACATTCATATCAATACTTTAGGAGATATGTTGGGTTAAATGTCACAACAGCTAATACAACATTAACAAAAAGTGTGATTATCCCGTCATAATATTTTTACCGCGTCTATTAAAAATTTCCCTCTTCAAGGGAATGAACCCACCTTTTTCTTCAAATGGAGTTAATAGTGCATAGCGGGGAAAAAGGGGGAGAGAACAAAGTAGCAAAAACCTAGGGATAAGGGATGGCAACGGATAGGATCTGGACCAGATACTACAAGATCCAGATCTAGATCCATTTTTCATACCTATATCGAGATTGAGATCCAGATCTATCGGGTCCATAAAAATCATATCCAAATCCGGATCCATCGGATCCACCGGGTCCACGGATCGGACCTGGATCCACACATAATTTTTTTTGACTTGAATAATATTCCAACATTCAACATACAACCATTCCAGGATAGTACAATACTGAATAAACAAAACACAACAACATTCATATCCAATATTAAAGTCAATGCATTCAGTTTCAAGTAACTAGCAAACTGGAAAGTTCCAATGCATTCAATTTGCATGCATTCTCGATACCGAATCAACAAGACACAACAACATTCATATCCAATGGATTCAGTTTCCAATTTCAAAATTGAGATACTAGAAA
This sequence comes from Anisodus tanguticus, assembly GCA_034509755.1. Classification (NCBI taxonomy): domain Eukaryota; kingdom Viridiplantae; phylum Streptophyta; class Magnoliopsida; order Solanales; family Solanaceae; genus Anisodus; species Anisodus tanguticus. The sequence continues at coordinate 27,817,492 of CM067556.1, forward strand.
GTTCATTTTCTCATAAATTATATATGTGTGTGCAAATATGAATTGTATCGACGCTTCAATTTGCCGCAGAAATTTATAAGCAAAAATTAATCTTTTTCTCTCGCTCTTGTTGGATTGATAAAATCGTACACGTATTTTCTTTTTTTGTTTGTGTTTGGCTGTTAATATATCTTTCAAAATCCCATAACATCAAATATTATATAAATGATGGTTGAAGAAGATCGTGGATTGGTTGGAGAAGATCATGGAGTAATTATCTCAACAACTTTGGCTTGATCCTCACGACAAGCAACAACTTTTGACTTTGTCTTCACTCATTTTTTACCAAGTCTTTTTTACCTTTCCAAATTATTTTTTACCATAGTAATATTTACACAAATATTACTTGCATCGCGTGAAGTAAGGAAAAATCGGTTTAGAAAATGTTGGTCCGAATGTTGTGCAACATTTGTAACAACATATTTACACATTCATATCAATACTTTAGGAGATATGTTGGGTTAAATGCCACAACAACTAATCCAATATTAACAAAAAGTGTGATTATCCCGTCATAATATTTTTACCGCGTCTATTAAAAATTTCCCTCTTCAAGGGCATGAACCCACCTTTTTATTCAAATGGAGTTAATAGTACATAGCGGGGAAAAAGGAGGGAGAGAATAAAGTAGCAAAAAACTAGGAATGAGGGATGACAACGGATAGGATCTGGACCGAGATACTACTAGATCCGAATCCAGATTCATTTTTCATACACGTATCCCGATCCATCGGGTCCATAAAAGTCATATCAACATCCCGATTCATCGGATCCACCGGGTCCACGGATCGGACACTGGATGCACACGTAAATTTTTTTGACTTAAATAATATTCCAACATTCAACATACAACCCTTCCAGGATAGTACAATACTTTGAATCAACAAAACACAACAACATTCATATCTAATATTAAAGTCAATGCATTCGGTTTCCATTAACTAACAAACGGAAAGTTCTAATGCATTCAATTTGCGGTGCATTCGATACTTGAATCAACAAGACACAACAACATTCATATCCAATGGATTCGGTTTCCAATTTCAAAATTGAGATACTAGAAAGTTCATTTTCTCATAAATTATAGATGTGTGTGCAAATATGAATTGTATCGACGCTTCAATTTGCTTGTAGAAATTTATAAGCAAAAATTAATCTTTTTTCTCTCGCTCTTGTTGGATTTATAAAATCGCACACGTATTTTCTTTTTTTGTTTGTGTTTGACTGTTAATATATCTTTCAAAATCCCATAACATCAAATATTATATAAATGATGGTTGAAGAAGATCGGGGATTGGTTGCGAGAAAGATCATGGAGTAATTATCTCAACACCTTTGGCTTGATCCTTACGACAAGCAACACATTTTGACTTAGTCTTCACTCATTTTTTACCACTCTTTTTACCTTGCCAAATCATTTTTTACCATAGTAATATTTACACAAATATTACTACATCGCGTGAAGTAAGGCAAACTCGTTCGAAAATGTTGGTCCGAATGTTGTGCAACATTTGTCACAATATAATTACACATTCATATCAATACTTTAGGAGATATGTTGGGTTAAATGTCACAACAAATAATACAACATTAACAAAAAGTGTGATTATCCCGTCATAATATTTTTACCGCGTCTATTAAAAATTTCCCTCTTCAAGGGAATGAACCCACCTTTTTCTTCAAATGGAGTTAATAGTGCATAGCGGGGAAAAAGGGGGAGAGAACAAAGTAGCAAAAACCTAGGGATAAGGGATGGCAACGGATAGGATCCGGACCAGATACTACAAGATCCAGATCTAGATCCATTTTTCATACCTATATCGAGATTGAGATCCAGATCTATCGGGTCCATAAAAATCATATCCAAATCCAGATCCATCGGATCCACCGGGTCCACGGATCGGACCTGGATCCACACATAATTTTTTTTGACTTGAATAATATTCCAACATTCAACATACAACCATTCCAGGATAGTACAATACGAATAAACAAAACACAACAACATTCATATCCAATATTAAAGTCAATGCATTCGAGTTTCAAGTAACTAGCAAACGGAAAGTTCCAATGCATTCAATTTGCGGTGCATTCGATCTTTGAATCAACAAGACACAACAACATTCATATCCAATGGATTCAGTTTCCAATTTCAAAATTGAGATACTAGAAAGTTCATTTTCTCATAAATTATATATGTGTGTGCAAATATGAATTGTATCGACGCTTCAATTTGCATGAAATTTATAAGCAAAAATTAATCTTTTTTCTCTCGCTCTTGTTGGATTGATAAAATCGTACACGTATTTTCTTTTTTTGTTTGTGTTTGGCTGTTAATATATCTTTCAAAATCCCATAACATCAAATATTATATAAATGATGGTTGAAGAAGATCGTGGATTGGTTGGAGAAGATCATGGAGTAATTATCTCAACAAATTTGGCTTGATCCTCACGACAAGCAACAACTTTTGACTTTGTCTTCACTCATTTTTTACCAAGTCTTTTTTACCTTTCCAAATTATTTTTTACCATAGTAATATTTACACAAATATTACCGCATCGCGTGAAGTAAGGAAAAATCGCTTTAGAAAATGTTGGTCCGAATGTTGTGCAACATTTGTAACAACATATTTACACATTCATATCAATACTTTAGGAGATATGTTGGGTTAAATGCCACAACAACTAATCCAATATTAACAAAAAGTGTGATTATCCCGTCATAATATTTTTACCGCGTCTATTAAAAATTTCCCTCTTCAAGGGCATGAACCCACCTTTTTATTCAAATGGAGTTAATAGTACATAGCGGGGAAAAAGGAGGGAGAGAATAAAGTAGCAAAAAACTAGGAATAAGGGATGACAACGGATAGGATCTGGACCAGATACTACTAGATCCGAATCCAGATTCATTTTTCATACCTGTATCCCGATCCATCGGGTCCATAAAAGTCATATCAACATCCTGATTCATCGGATCCACCGGGTCCACGGATCGGACCTGGATGCACACGTAAATTTTTTTGACTTAAATAATATTCCAACATTCAACATACAACCCTTCCAGGATAGTACAATACTGAATCAACAAAACACAACAACATTCATATCTAATATTAAAGTCAATGCATTCAGTTTCCATTAACTAACAAACTGGAAAGTTCTAATGCATTCAATTTGCAGTGCATTCTGATACTGAATCAACAAGACACAACAACATTCATATCCAATGGATTCAGTTTCCAATTTCAAAATTGAGATACTAGAAAGTTCATTTTCTCATAAATTATAGATGTGTGTGCAAATATGAATTGTATCGACGCTTCAATTTGCTGCAGAAATTTATAAGCAAAAATTAATCTTTTTTCTCTGCTCTTGTTGGATTGATAAAATCGCACACGTATTTTCTTTTTTTGTTTGTGTTTGACTGTTAATATATCTTTCAAAATCCCATAACATCAAATATTATATAAATGATGGTTGAAGAAGATCAGGGATTGGTTGCAGAAGATCATGGAGTAATTATCTCAACACCTTTGGCTTGATCCTTACGACAAGCAACACATTTTGACTTAGTCTTCACTCATTTTTTACCAGCTCTTTTTTACCTTGCCAAATCATTTTTTACCATAGTAATATTTACACAAATATTACTACATCGCGTGAAGTAAGGCAAACTCTGTTCAGAAAATGTTGGTCCGAATGTTGTGCAACATTTGTCACAATATAATTACACATTCATATCAATACTTTAGGAGATATGTTGGGTTAAATGTCACAACAGCTAATACAACATTAACAAAAAGTGTGATTATCCCGTCATAATATTTTTACCGCGTCTATTAAAAATTTCCCTCTTCAAGAGCATGAACCCACCTTTTTCTTCAAATGGAGTTAATAGTGCATAGCGGGGAAAAAGGAGGGAGAGAACAAAGTAGCAAAAACCTAGGGATAAGGGATGGCAACGGATAGGATCTGGACCAGATACTACAAGATCCGCAGATCTAGATCCATTTTTCATACCTATATCGAGATTGAGATCCGGATCTATCGGGTCCATAAAAATCATATCCAAATCCAGGATCCATCGGATCCACCGGTCCACGGATCGGACCGGATCCACACATAAATTTTTTTGACTTGAATAATATTCCAACATTCAACATACAACCATTCCAGGATAGTACAATACTGAATAAACAAAACACAACAACATTCATATCCAATATTAAAGTCAATGCATTCAGTTTCAAGTAACTAGCAACCTGGAAAGTTCCAATGCATTCAATTTCCAGTGTATTCAGGTACTGAATCAACAAAACACAACAACATTGATATCCAATGCATTCAGTTTCCAGTTTCCAATTTCAAAATTGAGATACTGGAAAGTTCATTTTCTCATAAATTATAGATGTGTGTGCAAATATGAATTGTATCGACGCTTCAATTTGCTGCAGATATTTGTAAGCAAAAATTAATCTTTGTTCTCTGCTCTTGTTGGATTGATAAAATCATACACGTATTTTCTTTTTTTGTTTGTGTTTGACTGTTAATATGTCTTTCAAAATCCCAAAACATCAAATATTATATAAATGATGGTTGAAGAAGATCAGGGATTGGTTGGAGAAGATCATGGAGTAATTATCTCCACAGCTTTGGCTTGATCCTCACGACAAGCAACAACTTTTGACTTAGTCTTAACTCATTTTTTACCAGCTCTCTTTTACCTTGCCAAATCATTTTTACCATAGTTATATTTACACAAATATTACTGCATCGTGTGAAGTATGGCAAAATCAGTTTAGAAAATGTTGGTCCGAATGTTGTGCAACATTTGTAACAACATACTTACACATTCATATCAATACTTTAGGAGATATGTTGGGTTAAATGCCACAACAACTAATCCAACATTAACAAAAAGTGTGATTATCCCGTCATAATATTTTTACCGCTTCTATTAAAAATTTCCCTCTTCAAGGGCATGAACCCACCTTTTTCTTCAAATGGAGTTAATAGTGCATAGCGGGGAAAAAGGAGGGAGAGAACAAAGTAGCAAAAACCTAGGGATAAGGGATGGCAACGAGATAGGATCTGGACCGATACTACAAGATCCGGATCTAGATCCATTTTTCATACCTATATCGAGATTGAGATCCGATCTATCGGGTCCATAAAAATCATATCCAAATCCGGATCCATCGGATCCACCGGGTCCACGGATCGGACCTGGATCCACACATAATTTTTTTTGACTTGAATAATATTCCAACATTCAACATACAACCATTCCAGGATAGTACAATACTGAATAAACAAAACACAACAACATTCATATCCAATATTAAAGTCAATGCATTCAGTTTCAAGTAACTACAAACTGGAAAGTTCCAATGCATTCAATTTGCAGTGCATTCTGATACTGAATCAACAAGACACAACAACATTCATATCCAATGGATTCAGTTTCCAATTTCAAAATTGAGATACTAGAAAGTTCATTTTCTCATAAATTATATATGTGTGTGCAAATATGAATTGTATCGACGCTTCAATTTGCTGCAGAAATTTATAAGCAAAAATTAATCTTTTTTCTCTGCTCTTGTTGGATTGATAAAATCGTACACGTATTTTCTTTTTTTGTTTGTGTTTGGCTGTTAATATATCTTTCAAAATCCCATAACATCAAATATTATATAAATGATGGTTGAAGAAGATCAGGGATTGGTTGGAGAAGATCATGGAGTAATTATCTCAACAGCTTTGGCTTGATCCTCACGACAAGCAACAACTTTTGACTTTGTCTTCACTCATTTTTTACCAAGTCTTTTTTACCTTTCCAAATTATTTTTTACCATAGTAATATTTACACAAATATTACTGCATCGCGTGAAGTAAGGAAAAATCGCTTTAGAAAATGTTGGTCCGAATGTTGTGCAACATTTGTAACAACATATTTACACATTCATATCAATACTTTAGGAGATATGTTGGGTTAAATGCCACAACAACTAATCCAATATTAACAAAAAGTGTGATTATCCCGTCATAATATTTTTACCGCGTCTATTAAAAATTTCCCTCTTCAAGGGCATGAACCCACCTTTTTATTCAAATGGAGTTAATAGTACATAGCGGGGAAAAAGGAGGAGAGAATAAAGTAGCAAAAAACTAGGAATAAGGGATGACAACGGATAGGATCTGGACCGAGATACTACTAGATCCGAATCCGATTCATTTTTCATACACGTATCCCGATCCATCGGGTCCATAAAAGTCATATCAACATCCTGATTCATCGGATCCACCGGGTCCACGGATCGGACCTGGATGCACACGTAAATTTTTTTGACTTAAATAATATTCCAACATTCAACATACAACCCTTCCAGGATAGTACAATACTGAATCAACAAAACACAACAACATTCATATCTAATATTAAAGTCAATGCATTCAGTTTCCATTAACTAACAAACTGGAAAGTTCTAATGCATTCAATTTGCAGTGCATTCTGATACTGAATCAACAAGACACAACAACATTCATATCCAATGGATTCAGTTTCCAATTACAAAATTGAGATACTAGAAAGTTCATTTTCTCATAAATTATAGATGTGTGTGCAAATATGAATTGTATCGACGCTTCAATTTGCTGCAGAAATTTATAAGCAAAAATTAATCTTTTTTCTCTGCTCTTGTTGGATTGATAAAATCGCACACGTATTTTCTTTTTTTGTTTGTGTTTGACTGTTAATATATCTTTCAAAATCCCATAACATCAAATATTATATAAATGATGGTTGAAGAAGATCAGGGATTGGTTGCAGAAGATCATGGAGTAATTATCTCAACACCTTTGGCTTGATCCTTACGACAAGCAACACATTTTGACTTAGTCTTCACTCATTTTTTACCAGCTCTTTTTACCTTGCCAAATCATTTTTTACCATAGTAATATTTACACAAATATTACTACATCGCGTGAAGTAAGGCAAACTCGTTCGAAAAAAATGTTGGTCCGAATGTTGTGCAACATTTGTCACAATATAATTACACATTCATATCAATACTTTAGGAGATATGTTGGGTTAAATGTCACAACAGCTAATACAACATTAACAAAAAGTGTGATTATCCCGTCATAATATTTGCACCGCGTCTATTAAAAATTTCCCTCTTCAAGAGCATGAACCCACCTTTTTCTTCAAATGGAGTTAATAGTGCATAGCGGGGAAAAAGGAGGGAGAGAACAAAGTAGCAAAAACCTAGGGATAAGGGATGGCAACGGATAGGATCCGGACCGGATACTACAAGATCCAGATCTAGATCCATTTTTCATACCTATATCGAGATTGAGATCCAGATCTATCGGGTCCATAAAAATCATATCCAAATCCAGATCCATCGGATCCACCGGGTCCACGGATCGGACCTGGATCCACACATAAATTTTTTTGACTTGAATAATATTCCAACATTCAACATACAACCATTCCAGGATAGTACAATACTGAATAAACAAAACACAACAACATTCATATCCAATATTAAAGTCAATGCATTCAGTTTCAAGTAACTAGCAACCTGGAAAGTTCCAATGCATTCAATTTCCAGTGTATTCAGGTACTGAATCAACAAAACACAACAACATTGATATCCAATGCATTCAGTTTCCAGTTTCCAATTTCAAAATTGAGATACTGGAAAGTTCATTTTCTCATAAATTATAGATGTGTGTGCAAATATGAATTGTATCGACGCTTCAATTTGCTGCAGATATTTGTAAGCAAAAATTAATCTTTGTTCTCTGCTCTTGTTGGATTGATAAAATCATACACGTATTTTCTTTTTTTGTTTGTGTTTGATTTGTTAATATGTCTTTCAAAATCCCAAAACATCAAATATTATATAAATGATGGTTGAAGAAGATCGGGATTGGTTGGAGAAGATCATGGAGTAATTATCTCCACAGCTTTGGCTTGATCCTCACGACAAGCAACAACTTTTGACTTAGTCTTAACTCATTTTTTACCAGCTCTCTTTTACCTTGCCAAATCATTTTTTACCATAGTTATATTTACACAAATATTACTGCATCGCGTGAAGTATGGCAAAATCAGTTTAGAAAATGTTGGTCCGAATGTTGTGCAACATTTGTAACAACATACTTACACATTCATATCAATACTTTAGGAGATATGTTGGGTTAAATGCCACAACAACTAATCCAACATTAACAAAAAGTGTGATTATCCCGTCATAATATTTTTACCGCTTCTATTAAAAATTTCCCTCTTCAAGGGCATGAACCCACCTTTTTCTTCAAATGGAGTTAATAGTGCATAGCGGGGAAAAAGGAGGGAGAGAACAAAGTAGCAAAAACCTAGGGATAAGGGATGGCAACAGATAGGATCTGGACCGAGATACTACAAGATCCGGATCTAGATCCATTTTTCATACCTATATCGAGATTGAGATCCGGATCTATCGGGTCCATAAAAATCATATCCAAATCCGGATCCATCGGATCCACCGGGTCCACGGATCGGACTCGATCCACACATAATTTTTTTTGACTTGAATAATATTCCAACATTCAACATACAACCATTCCAGGATAGTACAATACTTTGAATAAACAAAACACAACAACATTCATATCCAATATTAAAGTCAATGCATTCGGTTTCAAGTAACTACAAACTGGAAAGTTCCAATGCATTCAATTTGCGGTGCATTACGATCTTTGAATCAACAAGACACAACAACATTCATATCCAATGGATTCAGTTTCCAATTTCAAAATTGAGATACTAGAAAGTTCATTTTCTCATAAATTATATATGTGTGTGCAAATATGAATTGTATCGACGCTTCAATTTGCATTGAGAAATTTATAAGCAAAAATTAATCTTTTTTCTCTGCTCTTGTTGGATTGATAAAATCGTACACGTATTTTCTTTTTTTGTTTGTGTTTGGCTGTTAATATATCTTTCAAAATCCCATAACATCAAATATTATATAAATGATGGTTGAAGAAGATCAGGGATTGGTTGGAGAAGATCATGGAGTAATTATCTCAACAGCTTTGGCTTGATCCTCACGACAAGCAACAACTTTTGACTTTGTCTTCACTCATTTTTTACCAAGTCTTTTTTACCTTTCCAAATTATTTTTTACCATAGTAATATTTACACAAATATTACTGCATCGCGTGAAGTAAGGAAAAATCAGTTTAGAAAATGTTGGTCCGAATGTTGTGCAACATTTGTAACAACATATTTACACATTCATATCAATACTTTAGGAGATATGTTGGGTTAAATGCCACAACAACTAATCCAATATTAACAAAAAGTGTGATTATCCCGTCATAATATTTTTACCGCGTCTATTAAAAATTTCCCTCTTCAAGGGCATGAACCCACCTTTTTATTCAAATGGAGTTAATAGTACATAGCGGGGAAAAAGGAGGGAGAGAATAAAGTAGCAAAAAACTAGGAATAAGGGATGACAACGGATAGGATCTGGACCAGATACTACTAGATCCGAATCCAGATTCATTTTTCATACCTGTATCCCGATCCATCGGGTCCATAAAAGTCATATCAACATCCTGATTCATCGGATCCACCGGGTCCACGGATCGGACCTGGATGCACACGTAAATTTTTTTGACTTAAATAATATTCCAACATTCAACATACAACCCTTCCAGGATAGTACAATACTGAATCAACAAAACACAACAACATTCATATCTAATATTAAAGTCAATGCATTCGGTTTCCATTAACTAACAAACGGAAAGTTCTAATGCATTCAATTTGCAAGTGCATTACCGAATCAACAAGACACAACAACATTCATATCCAATGGATTCAGTTTCCAATTACAAAATTGAGATACTAGAAAGTTCATTTTCTCATAAATTATAGATGTGTGTGCAAATATGAATTGTATCGACGCTTCAATTTGCTGCAGAAATTTATAAGCAAAAATTAATCTTTTTTCTCTGCTCTTGTTGGATTGATAAAATCGCACACGTATTTTCTTTTTTTGTTTGTGTTTGACTGTTAATATATCTTTCAAAATCCCATAACATCAAATATTATATAAATGATGGTTGAAGAAGATCAGGGATTGGTTGCAGAAGATCATGGAGTAATTATCTCAACACCTTTGGCTTGATCCTTACGACAAGCAACACATTTTGACTTAGTCTTCACTCATTTTTTACCAGCTCTTTTTTACCTTGCCAAATCATTTTTTACCATAGTAATATTTACACAAATATTACTACATCGCGTGAAGTAAGGCAAACTCTGTTCGAAAAATGTTGGTCCGAATGTTGTGCAACATTTGTCACAATATAATTACACATTCATATCAATACTTTAGGAGATATGTTGGGTTAAATGTCACAACAGCTAATACAACATTAACAAAAAGTGTGATTATCCCGTCATAATATTTTTACCGCGTCTATTAAAAATTTCCCTCTTCAAGGGAATGAACCCACCTTTTTCTTCAAATGGAGTTAATAGTGCATAGCGGGGAAAAAGGGGGAGAGAACAAAGTAGCAAAAACCTAGGGATAAGGGATGGCAACGGATAGGATGCGGACCAGATACTACAAGATCCAGATCTAGATCCATTTTTCATACCTATATCGAGATTGAGATCCGGATCTATCGGGTCCATAAAAATCATATCCAAATCCAGATCCATCGGATCCACCGGTCCACGGATCGGACTGATCCACACATAAATTTTTTTGACTTGAATAATATTCCAACATTCAACATACAACCATTCCAGGATAGTACAATACGAATAAACAAACAACAACAACATTCATATCCAATATTAAAGTCAATGCATTCGGTTTCAAGTAACTAGCAACCTGGAAAGTTCCAATGCATTCAATTTCCAAAGGTGTATTCGAATCTTCGAATCAACAAAACACAACAACATTGATATCCAATGCATTCGGTTTCAGCTTCCAATTTCAAAATTGAGATACTTTGGAAAGTTCATTTTCTCATAAATTATAGATGTGTGTGCAAATATGAATTGTATCGACGCTTCAATTTGCTTTGCATATTTGTAAACAAAAATTAATCTTTGTTCTCTCGCTCTTGTTGGATTGATAAAATCATACACGTATTTTCTTTTTTTGTTTGTGTTTGATTGTTAATATGTCTTTCAAAATCCCAAAACATCAAATATTATATAAATGATGGTTGAAGAAGATCAGGGATTGGTTGGAGAAGATCATGGAGTAATTATCTCCACAAACTTTGGCTTGATCCTCACGACAAGCAACAACTTTTGACTTAGTCTTAACTCATTTTTTACCAGCTCTCTTTTACCTTGCCAAATCATTTTTTACCATAGTTATATTTACACAAATATTACTTGCATCGCGTGAAGTATGGCAAAATCGGTTTAGAAAATGTTGGTCCGAATGTTGTGCAACATTTGTAACAACATACTTACACATTCATATCAATACTTTAGGAGATATGTTGGGTTAAATGCCACAACAACTAATCCAACATTAACAAAAAGTGTGATTATCCCGTCATAATATTTTTACCGCTTCTATTAAAAATTTCCCTCTTCAAGGGCATGAACCCACCTTTTTCTTCAAATGGAGTTAATAGTGCATAGCGGGGAAAAAGGAGGGAGAGAACAAAGTAGCAAAAACCTAGGGATAAGGGATGGCAACGATAGGATCCGGACCAGATACTACAAGATCCGATCTAGATCCATTTTTCATACCTATATCGAGATTGAGATCCGATCTATCGGGTCCATAAAAATCATATCCAAATCCGATCCATCGGATCCACCGGTCCACGGATCGGACACTGGATCCACACATAATTTTTTTTGACTTGAATAATATTCCAACATTCAACATACAACCATTCCAGGATAGTACAATACTTTGAATAAACAAAACACAACAACATTCATATCCAATATTAAAGTCAATGCATTCGGTTTCAAGTAACTACAAACTGGAAAGTTCCAATGCATTCAATTTGCGGTGCATTCGATATTTGAATCAACAAGACACAACAACATTCATATCCAATGGATTCAGTTTCCAATTTCAAAATTGAGATACTAGAAAGTTCATTTTCTCATAAATTATATATGTGTGTGCAAATATGAATTGTATCGACGCTTCAATTTGCTTTGCAGAAATTTATAAGCAAAAATTAATCTTTTTCTCTCGCTCTTGTTGGATTGATAAAATCGTACACGTATTTTCTTTTTTTGTTTGTGTTTGGCTGTTAATATATCTTTCAAAATCCCATAACATCAAATATTATATAAATGATGGTTGAAGAAGATCGAGGGATTGGTTGGAGAAGATCATGGAGTAATTATCTCAACAAACTTTGGCTTGATCCTCACGACAAGCAACAACTTTTGACTTTGTCTTCACTCATTTTTTACCAAGTCTTTTTTACCTTTCCAAATTATTTTTTACCATAGTAATATTTACACAAATATTACTGCATCGCGTGAAGTAAGGAAAAATCAGTTTAGAAAATGTTGGTCCGAATGTTGTGCAACATTTGTAACAACATATTTACACATTCATATCAATACTTTAGGAGATATGTTGGGTTAAATGCCACAACAACTAATCCAATATTAACAAAAAGTGTGATTATCCCGTCATAATATTTTTACCGCGTCTATTAAAAATTTCCCTCTTCAAGGGCATGAACCCACCTTTTTATTCAAATGGAGTTAATAGTACATAGCGGGGAAAAAGGAGGGAGAGAATAAAGTAGCAAAAAACTAGGAATAAGGGATGACAACGGATAGGATCTGGACCAGATACTACTAGATCCGAATCCAGATTCATTTTTCATACCTGTATCCCGATCCATCGGGTCCATAAAAGTCATATCAACATCCTGATTCATCGGATCCACCGGGTCCACGGATCGGACCTGGATGCACACGTAAATTTTTTTGACTTAAATAATATTCCAACATTCAACATACAACCCTTCCAGGATAGTACAATACTGAATCAACAAAACACAACAACATTCATATCTAATATTAAAGTCAATGCATTCAGTTTCCATTAACTAACAAACTGGAAAGTTCTAATGCATTCAATTTGCAGTGCATTCTGATACTGAATCAACAAGACACAACAACATTCATATCCAATGGATTCAGTTTCCAATTTCAAAATTGAGATACTAGAAAGTTCATTTTCTCATAAATTATAGATGTGTGTGCAAATATGAATTGTATCGACGCTTCAATTTGCTTCGAAATTTATAAGCAAAAATTAATCTTTTTCTCTCGCTCTTGTTGGATTGATAAAATCGCACACGTATTTTCTTTTTTTGTTTGTGTTTGACCGTTAATATATCTTTCAAAATCCCATAACATCAAATATTATATAAATGATGGTTGAAGAAGATCGGGGATTGGTTGCGAAAGATCATGGAGTAATTATCTCAACACCTTTGGCTTGATCCTTACGACAAGCAACACATTTTGACTTAGTCTTCACTCATTTTTTACCAGCTCTTTTTTACCTTGCCAAATCATTTTTTACCATAGTAATATTTACACAAATATTACTACATCGCGTGAAGTAAGGCAAACTCTGTTCAGAAAATGTTGGTCCGAATGTTGTGCAACATTTGTCACAATATAATTACACATTCATATCAATACTTTAGGAGATATGTTGGGTTAAATGTCACAACAAATAATACAACATTAACAAAAAGTGTGATTATCCCGTCATAATATTTTTACCGCGTCTATTAAAAATTTCCCTCTTCAAGGGAATGAACCCACCTTTTTCTTCAAATGGAGTTAATAGTGCATAGCGGGGAAAAAGGGGGAGAGAACAAAGTAGCAAAAACCTAGGGATAAGGGATGGCAACGGATAGGATCTGGACCAGATACTACAAGATCCGATCTAGATCCATTTTTCATACCTATATCGAGATTGAGATCCAGATCTATCGGGTCCATAAAAATCATATCCAAATCCAGATCCATCGGATCCACCGGGTCCACGGATCGGACCTGGATCCACACATAAATTTTTTTGACTTGAATAATATTCCAACATTCAACATACAACCATTCCAGGATAGTACAATACTGAATAAACAAACAACAACAACATTCATATCCAATATTAAAGTCAATGCATTCAGTTTCAAGTAACTAGCAACCTGGAAAGTTCCAATGCATTCAATTTCCAGTGTATTCAGGTACTGAATCAACAAAACACAACAACATTGATATCCAATGCATTCAGTTTCCGCCCAATTTCAAAATTGAGATACTGGAAAGTTCATTTTCTCATAAATTATAGATGTGTGTGCAAATATGAATTGTATCGACGCTTCAATTTGCTGCAGATATTTGTAAACAAAAATTAATCTTTGTTCTCTGCTCTTGTTGGATTGATAAAATCATACACGTATTTTCTTTTTTTGTTTGTGTTTGACTGTTAATATGTCTTTCAAAATCCCAAAACATCAAATATTATATAAATGATGGTTGAAGAAGATCGTGGATTGGTTGGAGAAGATCATGGAGTAATTATCTCCACAGCTTTGGCTTGATCCTCACGACAAGCAACAACTTTTGACTTAGTCTTAACTCATTTTTTACCAGCTCTCTTTTACCTTGCCAAATCATTTTTTACCATAGTTATATTTACACAAATATTACTGCATCGCGTGAAGTATGGCAAAATCGCTTTAGAAAATGTTGGTCCGAATGTTGTGCAACATTTGTAACAACATACTTACACATTCATATCAATACTTTAGGAGATATGTTGGGTTAAATTCCACAACAACTAATCCAACATTAACAAAAAGTGTGATTATCCCGTCATAATATTTTTACCGCTTCTATTAAAAATTTCCCTCTTCAAGGGCATGAACCCACCTTTTTCTTCAAATGGAGTTAATAGTGCATAGCGGGGAAAAAGGAGGGAGAGAACAAAGTAGCAAAAACCTAGGGATAAGGGATGGCAACGGATAGGATCCGGACCGAGATACTACAAGATCCGATCTAGATCCATTTTTCATACCTATATCGAGATTGAGATCCAGATCTATCGGGTCCATAAAAATCATATCCAAATCCAGATCCATCGGATCCACCGGGTCCACGGATCGGACCTGGATCCACACATAATTTTTTTTGACTTGAATAATATTCCAACATTCAACATACAACCATTCCAGGATAGTACAATACTTTTGAATAAACAAAACACAACAACATTCATATCCAATATTAAAGTCAATGCATTCAGCTTTCAAGTAACTACAAACGGAAAGTTCCAATGCATTCAATTTGCAAAGCATTCGATATCGAATCAACAAGACACAACAACATTCATATCCAATGGATTCAGGTTTCCAATTTCAAAATTGAGATACTAGAAAGTTCATTTTCTCATAAATTATATATGTGTGTGCAAATATGAATTGTATCGACGCTTCAATTTGCTGCAGAAATTTATAAGCAAAAATTAATCTTTTTCTCTCGCTCTTGTTGGATTGATAAAATCGTACACGTATTTTCTTTTTTTGTTTGTGTTTGGCTGTTAATATATCTTTCAAAATCCCATAACATCAAATATTATATAAATGATGGTTGAAGAAGATCAGGGATTGGTTGGAGAAGATCATGGAGTAATTATCTCAACAGCTTTGGCTTGATCCTCACGACAAGCAACAACTTTTGACTTTGTCTTCACTCATTTTTTACCAAGTCTTTTTTACCTTTCCAAATTATTTTTTACCATAGTAATATTTACACAAATATTACTGCATCGCGTGAAGTAAGGAAAAATCAGTTTAGAAAATGTTGGTCCGAATGTTGTGCAACATTTGTAACAACATATTTACACATTCATATCAATACTTTAGGAGATATGTTGGGTTAAATGCCACAACAACTAATCCAATATTAACAAAAAGTGTGATTATCCCGTCATAATATTTTTACCGCGTCTATTAAAAATTTCCCTCTTCAAGGGCATGAACCCACCTTTTTATTCAAATGGAGTTAATAGTACATAGCGGGGAAAAAGGAGGGAGAGAATAAAGTAGCAAAAAACTAGGAATAAGGGATGACAACGGATAGGATCTGGACCAGATACTACTAGATCCGAATCCAGATTCATTTTTCATACCTGTATCCCGATCCATCGGGTCCATAAAAGTCATATCAACATCCTGATTCATCGGATCCACCGGGTCCACGGATCGGACCTGGATGCACACGTAAATTTTTTTGACTTAAATAATATTCCAACATTCAACATACAACCCTTCCAGGATAGTACAATAC
Organism: Anisodus tanguticus; assembly: GCA_034509755.1. Classification (NCBI taxonomy): domain Eukaryota; kingdom Viridiplantae; phylum Streptophyta; class Magnoliopsida; order Solanales; family Solanaceae; genus Anisodus; species Anisodus tanguticus. The sequence continues at coordinate 27,833,920 of CM067556.1, forward strand.
TGAATCAACAAAACACAACAACATTCATATCTAATATTAAAGTCAATGCATTCAGTTTCCATTAACTAACAAACTGGAAAGTTCTAATGCATTCAATTTGCAGTGCATTCTGATACTGAATCAACAAGACACAACAACATTCATATCCAATGGATTCAGTTTCCAATTTCAAAATTGAGATACTAGAAAGTTCATTTTCTCATAAATTATAGATGTGTGTGCAAATATGAATTGTATCGACGCTTCAATTTGTCTTAGAAATTTATAAGCAAAAATTAATCTTTTTCTCTCTTGCTCTTGTTGGATTGATAAAATCGCACACGTATTTTCTTTTTTTGTTTGTGTTTGACTGTTAATATATCTTTCAAAATCCCATAACATCAAATATTATATAAATGATGGTTGAAGAAGATCGTGGATTGGTTGCGTAGAAGATCATGGAGTAATTATCTCAACACCTTTGGCTTGATCCTTACGACAAGCAACACATTTTGACTTAGTCTTCACTCATTTTTTACCAGCTCTTTTTTACCTTGCCAAATCATTTTTTACCATAGTAATATTTACACAAATATTACTACATCGCGTGAAGTAAGGCAAACTCGTTTCGAAAATGTTGGTCCGAATGTTGTGCAACATTTGTCACAATATAATTACACATTCATATCAATACTTTAGGAGATATGTTGGGTTAAATGTCACAACAACTAATACAACATTAACAAAAAGTGTGATTATCCCGTCATAATATTTTTACCGCGTCTATTAAAAATTTCCCTCTTCAAGGGAATGAACCCACCTTTTTCTTCAAATGGAGTTAATAGTGCATAGCGGGAAAAAGGGGAGAGAACAAAGTAGCAAAAACCTAGGGATAAGGGATGGCAACGGATAGGATCTGGACCAGATACTACAAGATCCAGATCTAGATCCATTTTTCATACCTATATCGAGATTGAGATCCAGATCTATCGGGTCCATAAAAATCATATCCAAATCCAGATCCATCGGATCCACCGGTCCACGGATCGGACCGGATCCACACATAAATTTTTTTGACTTGAATAATATTCCAACATTCAACATACAACCATTCCAGGATAGTACAATACTGAATAAACAAACAACAACAACATTCATATCCAATATTAAAGTCAATGCATTCAGTTTCAAGTAACTAGCAACCTGGAAAGTTCCAATGCATTCAATTTCCAGTGTATTCAGGTACTGAATCAACAAAACACAACAACATTGATATCCAATGCATTCAGTTTCCACTTTCCAATTTCAAAATTGAGATACTGGAAAGTTCATTTTCTCATAAATTATAGATGTGTGTGCAAATATGAATTGTATCGACGCTTCAATTTGTCATGAGATATTTGTAAACAAAAATTAATCTTTGTTCTCTGCTCTTGTTGGATTGATAAAATCATACACGTATTTTCTTTTTTTGTTTGTGTTTGACTGTTAATATGTCTTTCAAAATCCCAAAACATCAAATATTATATAAATGATGGTTGAAGAAGATCAGGGATTGGTTGGAGAAGATCATGGAGTAATTATCTCCACAGCTTTGGCTTGATCCTCACGACAAGCAACAACTTTTGACTTAGTCTTAACTCATTTTTTACCAGCTCTCTTTTACCTTGCCAAATCATTTTTTACCATAGTTATATTTACACAAATATTACTGCATCGCGTGAAGTATGGCAAAATCAGTTTAGAAAATGTTGGTCCGAATGTTGTGCAACATTTGTAACAACATACTTACACATTCATATCAATACTTTAGGAGATATGTTGGGTTAAATGCCACAACAACTAATCCAACATTAACAAAAAGTGTGATTATCCCGTCATAATATTTTTACCGCTTCTATTAAAAATTTCCCTCTTCAAGGGCATGAACCCACCTTTTTCTTCAAATGGAGTTAATAGTGCATAGCGGGGAAAAAGGAGGGAGAGAACAAAGTAGCAAAAACCTAGGGATAAGGGATGGCAACAGATAGGATCTGGACCAGATACTACAAGATCCAGATCTAGATCCATTTTTCATACCTATATCGAGATTGAGATCCAGATCTATCGGGTCCATAAAAATCATATCCAAATCCAGATCCATCGGATCCACCGGGTCCACGGATCGGACCTGGATCCACACATAATTTTTTTTGACTTGAATAATATTCCAACATTCAACATACAACCATTCCAGGATAGTACAATGCTGAATAAACAAAACACAACAACATTCATATCCAATATTAAAGTCAATGCATTCAGTTTCAAGTAACTACAAACTGGAAAGTTCCAATGCATTCAATTTGCAGTGCATTCTGATACTGAATCAACAAGACACAACAACATTCATATCCAATGGATTCAGTTTCCAATTTCAAAATTGAGATACTAGAAAGTTCATTTTCTCATAAATTATATATGTGTGTGCAAATATGAATTGTATCGACGCTTCAATTTGTCCGCAGAAATTTATAAGCAAAAATTAATCTTTTTTCTCTGCTCTTGTTGGATTGATAAAATCGTACACGTATTTTCTTTTTTTGTTTGTGTTTGGCTGTTAATATATCTTTCAAAATCCCATAACATCAAATATTATATAAATGATGGTTGAAGAAGATCGTGGATTGGTTGGAGAAGATCATGGAGTAATTATCTCAACAAACTTTGGCTTGATCCTCACGACAAGCAACAACTTTTGACTTTGTCTTCACTCATTTTTTACCAAGTCTTTTTTACCTTTCCAAATTATTTTTTACCATAGTAATATTTACACAAATATTACCGCATCGCGTGAAGTAAGGAAAAATCGGTTTAGAAAATGTTGGTCCGAATGTTGTGCAACATTTGTAACAACATATTTACACATTCATATCAATACTTTAGGAGATATGTTGGGTTAAATGCCACAACAACTAATCCAATATTAACAAAAGTGTGATTATCCCGTCATAATATTTTTACCGCGTCTATTAAAAATTTCCCTCTTCAAGGGCATGAACCCACCTTTTTATTCAAATGGAGTTAATAGTACATAGCGGGGAAAAAGGAGGGAGAGAATAAAGTAGCAAAAAACTAGGAATAAGGGATGACAACGGATAGGATCCGGACCGAGATACTACTAGATCCGAATCCGATTCATTTTTCATACCTGTATCCCGATCCATCGGGTCCATAAAAGTCATATCAACATCCTGATTCATCGGATCCACCGGGTCCACGGATCGGACCTGGATGCACACGTAAATTTTTTTGACTTAAATAATATTCCAACATTCAACATACAACCCTTCCAGGATAGTACAATACTGAATCAACAAAACACAACAACATTCATATCTAATATTAAAGTCAATGCATTCAGTTTCCATTAACTAACAAACTGGAAAGTTCTAATGCATTCAATTTGCGAAGCATTCGATACTTGAATCAACAAGACACAACAACATTCATATCCAATGGATTCGCTTCCAATTTCAAAATTGAGATACTAGAAAGTTCATTTTCTCATAAATTATAGATGTGTGTGCAAATATGAATTGTATCGACGCTTCAATTTGCTGCAGAAATTTATAAGCAAAAATTAATCTTTTTTCTCTGCTCTTGTTGGATTGATAAAATCGCACACGTATTTTCTTTTTTTGTTTGTGTTTGACTGTTAATATATCTTTCAAAATCCCATAACATCAAATATTATATAAATGATGGTTGAAGAAGATCAGGGATTGGTTGCAGAAGATCATGGAGTAATTATCTCAACACCTTTGGCTTGATCCTTACGACAAGCAACACATTTTGACTTAGTCTTCACTCATTTTTTACCAGCTCTTTTTTACCTTGCCAAATCATTTTTTACCATAGTAATATTTACACAAATATTACTACATCGCGTGAAGTAAGGCAAACTCTGTTCAGAAAATGTTGGTCCGAATGTTGTGCAACATTTGTCACAATATAATTACACATTCATATCAATACTTTAGGAGATATGTTGGGTTAAATGTCACAACAGCTAATACAACATTAACAAAAAGTGTGATTATCCCGTCATAATATTTTTACCGCGTCTATTAAAAATTTCCCTCTTCAAGGGAATGAACCCACCTTTTTCTTCAAATGGAGTTAATAGTGCATAGCGGGGAAAAAGGGGGAGAGAACAAAGTAGCAAAAACCTAGGGATAAGGGATGGCAACGGATAGGATCTGGACCAGATACTACAAGATCCAGATCTAGATCCATTTTTCATACCTATATCGAGATTGAGATCCAGATCTATCGGGTCCATAAAAATCATATCCAAATCCAGATCCATCGGATCCACCGGGTCCACGGATCGGACCTGGATCCACACATAATTTTTTTTTGACTTGAATAATATTCCAACATTCAACATACAACCATTCCAGGATAGTACAATACCGAATAAACAAAACACAACAACATTCATATCCAATATTAAAGTCAATGCATTCAGCCAAGTAACTAGCAAACCGGAAAGTTCCAATGCATTCAATTTGCAAAGTGCATTCTCGATATCGAATCAACAAGACACAACAACATTCATATCCAATGGATTCGGTTTCCAATTTCAAAATTGAGATACTTGGAAAGTTCATTTTCTCATAAATTATAGATGTGTGTGCAAATATGAATTGTATCGACGCTTCAATTTGCTGCGTATATTTGTAAACAAAAATTAATCTTTGTTCTCTCGCTTCTTGTTGGATTGATAAAATCATACACGTATTTTCTTTTTTTGTTTGTGTTTGACTGTTAATATGTCTTTCAAAATCCCAAAACATCAAATATTATATAAATGATGGTTGAAGAAGATCAGGGATTGGTTGGAGAAGATCATGGAGTAATTATCTCCACAGCTTTGGCTTGATCCTCACGACAAGCAACAACTTTTGACTTAGTCTTAACTCATTTTTTACCAGCTCTCTTTTACCTTGCCAAATCATTTTTTACCATAGTTATATTTACACAAATATTACTGCATCGCGTGAAGTATGGCAAAATCGTTTAGAAAATGTTGGTCCGAATGTTGTGCAACATTTGTAACAACATACTTACACATTCATATCAATACTTTAGGAGATATGTTGGGTTAAATGCCACAACAACTAATCCAACATTAACAAAAAGTGTGATTATCCCGTCATAATATTTTTACCGCTTCTATTAAAAATTTCCCTCTTCAAGGGCATGAACCCACCTTTTTCTTCAAATGGAGTTAATAGTGCATAGCGGGGAAAAAGGAGGGAGAGAACAAAGTAGCAAAAACCTAGGGATAAGGGATGGCAATGATAGGATCTGGACCGATACTACAAGATCCAGATCTAGATCCATTTTTCATACCTATATCGAGATTGAGATCCAGATCTATCGGGTCCATAAAAATCATATCCAAATCCAGATCCATCGGATCCACCGGGTCCACGGATCGGACCTGGATCCACACATAATTTTTTTTGACTTGAATAATATTCCAACATTCAACATACAACCATTCCAGGATAGTACAATACTGAATAAACAAAACACAACAACATTCATATCCAATATTAAAGTCAATGCATTCGGTTTCAAGTAACTACAAACCGGAAAGTTCCAATGCATTCAATTTGCGTTATTCTCGATATCAATCAACAAGACACAACAACATTCATATCCAATGGATTCAGTTTCCAATTTCAAAATTGAGATACTAGAAAGTTCATTTTCTCATAAATTATATATGTGTGTGCAAATATGAATTGTATCGACGCTTCAATTTGCTGCAGAAATTTATAAGCAAAAATTAATCTTTTTTCTCTGCTCTTGTTGGATTGATAAAATCGTACACGTATTTTCTTTTTTTGTTTGTGTTTGGCTGTTAATATATCTTTCAAAATCCCATAACATCAAATATTATATAAATGATGGTTGAAGAAGATCGTGGATTGGTTGGAGAAGATCATGGAGTAATTATCTCAACAAACTTTGGCTTGATCCTCACGACAAGCAACAACTTTTGACTTTGTCTTCACTCATTTTTTACCAAGTCTTTTTTACCTTTCCAAATTATTTTTTACCATAGTAATATTTACACAAATATTACTGCATCGCGTGAAGTAAGGAAAAATCAGTTTAGAAAATGTTGGTCCGAATGTTGTGCAACATTTGTAACAACATATTTACACATTCATATCAATACTTTAGGAGATATGTTGGGTTAAATGCCACAACAACTAATCCAATATTAACAAAAAGTGTGATTATCCCGTCATAATATTTTTACCGCGTCTATTAAAAATTTCCCTCTTCAAGGGCATGAACCCACCTTTTTATTCAAATGGAGTTAATAGTACATAGCGGGGAAAAAGGAGGAGAGAATAAAGTAGCAAAAAACTAGGAATAAGGGATGACAACGGATAGGATCCGGACCAGATACTACTAGATCCGAATCCGATTCATTTTTCATACCGTATCCCGATCCATCGGGTCCATAAAAGTCATATCAACATCCTGATTCATCGGATCCACCGGGTCCACGGATCGGACTCTGGATGCACACGTAAATTTTTTTGACTTAAATAATATTCCAACATTCAACATACAACCCTTCCAGGATAGTACAATACCGAATCAACAAAACACAACAACATTCATATCTAATATTAAAGTCAATGCATTCAGTTTCCATTAACTAACAAATCGGAAAAAGTTCTAATGCATTCAATTTGCAAAGCATTCGATATCAATCAACAAGACACAACAACATTCATATCCAATGGATTCAGCTTTCCAATTTCAAAATTGAGATACTAGAAAGTTCATTTTCTCATAAATTATAGATGTGTGTGCAAATATGAATTGTATCGACGCTTCAATTTGCTTTGCAGAAATTTATAAGCAAAAATTAATCTTTTTCTCTCGCTCTTGTTGGATTGATAAAATCGCACACGTATTTTCTTTTTTTGTTTGTGTTTGACTCGTTAATATATCTTTCAAAATCCCATAACATCAAATATTATATAAATGATGGTTGAAGAAGATCGGGGATTGGTTGCGAAGATCATGGAGTAATTATCTCAACACCTTTGGCTTGATCCTTACGACAAGCAACACATTTTGACTTAGTCTTCACTCATTTTTTACCAGCTCTTTTTTACCTTGCCAAATCATTTTTTACCATAGTAATATTTACACAAATATTACTACATCGCGTGAAGTAAGGCAAACTCGTTCGTAAAATGTTGGTCCGAATGTTGTGCAACATTTGTCACAATATAATTACACATTCATATCAATACTTTAGGAGATATGTTGGGTTAAATGTCACAACAACTAATACAACATTAACAAAAAGTGTGATTATCCCGTCATAATATTTTTACCGCGTCTATTAAAAATTTCCCTCTTCAAGGGAATGAACCCACCTTTTTCTTCAAATGGAGTTAATAGTGCATAGCGGGGAAAAAGGGGAGAGAACAAAGTAGCAAAAACCTAGGGATAAGGGATGGCAACGGATAGGATCCGGACCGGATACTACAAGATCCGATCTAGATCCATTTTTCATACCTATATCGAGATTGAGATCCGATCTATCGGGTCCATAAAAATCATATCCAAATCCGGATCCATCGGATCCACCGGTCCACGGATCGGACTCGGATCCACACATAATTTTTTTTGACTTGAATAATATTCCAACATTCAACATACAACCATTCCAGGATAGTACAATACCGAATAAACAAAACACAACAACATTCATATCCAATATTAAAGTCAATGCATTCGGTTTCAAGTAACTAGCAACCGGAAAGTTCCAATGCATTCAATTTGCAAGTGCATTCTGATATCGAATCAACAAGACACAACAACATTCATATCCAATGGATTCGGTTTCCAATTTCAAAATTGAGATACTAGAAAGTTCATTTTCTCATAAATTATATATGTGTGTGCAAATATGAATTGTATCGACGCTTCAATTTGCTTGCGAAAATTTATAAGCAAAAATTAATCTTTTTTCTCTCGCTCTTGTTGGATTGATAAAATCGTACACGTATTTTCTTTTTTTGTTTCTGTTTGACTGTTAATATATCTTTCAAAATCCCATAACATCAAATATTATATAAATGATGGTTGAAGAAGATCAGGGATTGGTTGGAGAAGATCATGGAGTAATTATATCAACAGCTTTGGCTTGATCCTCACGACAAGCAACAACTTTTGACTTAGTCTTCAATCATTTTTGACCAAGTCTTTTTTACCTTTCCAAATTATTTTTTACCATAGTAATATTTACACAAATATTACTGCATCGCGTGAAGTAAGGAAAAATCAGTTTAGAAAATGTTGGTCCGAATGTTGTGCAACATTTGTAACAACATATTTACACATTCATATCAATACTTTAGGAGATATGTTGGGTTAAATGCCACAACAACTAATCCAACATTAACAAAAAGTGTGATTATCCCGTCATAATATTTTTACCGCGTCTATTAAAAATTTCCCTCTTCAAGGGCATGAACCCACCTTTTTATTCAAATGGAGTTAATAGTACATAGCGGGGAAAAAGGAGGGAGAGAATAAAGTAGCAAAAAACTAGGGATAAGGGATGACAACGGATAGGATCTGGACCAGATACTACTAGATCCGAATCCAGATTCATTTTTCATACCTGTATCCAGATCCATCGGGTCCATAAAAGTCATATCAACATCCAGATTCATCGGATCCACCGGGTCCACGGATCGGACCTGGATGCACACGTATATTTTTTTGACTTAAATAATATTCCAACATTCAACATACAACCCTTCCAGGATAGTACAATACTTTTGAATCAACAAAACACAACAACATTCATATCTAATATTAAAGTCAATGCATTCGGTTTCCGGAACTAACAAACTGGAAAGTTCCAATGCATTCAATTTGCAAGTGCATTCGATATCGAATCAACAAGACACAACAACATTCATATCCAATGGATTCAGTTTCAAATTTCAAAATTGAGATACTAGAAAGTTCATTTTCTCATAAATTATAGATGTGTGTGCAAATATGAATTGTATCGACGCTTCAATTTGCTGCAGAAATTTATAAGCAAAAATTAATCTTTTTTCTCTACTCTTGTTGGATTGATAAAATCGTACACGTATTTTCTTTTTTTGTTTGTGTTTGACTGTTAATATATCTTTCAAAATCCCATAACATCAAATATTATATAAATGATGGTTGAAGAAGATCAAGGATTGGTTGCGAAAGATCATGGAGTAATTATCTCAACAGCTTTGGCTTGATCCTCACGACAAGCAACACATTTTGACTTAGTCTTCACTCATTTTTTACCAGCTATTTTTTACCTTGCCAAATCATTTTTTACCATAGTAATATTTACACAAATATTACTACATCGCGTGAAGTAAGGCAAACTCTCGTTCGAAAATGTTGGTCCGAATGTTGTGCAACATTTGTCACAATATAGTTACACATTCATATCAATACTTTAGGAGATATGTTGGGTTAAATTCCACAACAGCTAATACAACATTAACAAAAAGTGTGATTATCCCGTCATAATATTTTTACCGCGTCTATTAAAAATTTCCCTCTTCAAGGGAATGAACCCACCTTTTTCTTCAAATGGAGTTAATAGTGCATAGCTGGGAAAAAGGAGGGAGAGAACAAAGTAGCAAAAACCTAGGGATAAGGGATGGCAACGGATAGGATCTAGACCAGATACTACAAGATCCAGATCTAGATCCATTTTTCATACCTATATCGAGATTGAGATCCAGATCTATCGGGTCCATAAAAATCATATCCAAATCCAGATCCATCGGATCCACCGGGTCCACGGATCGGACCTGGATCCACACATAATTTTTTTTGACTTGAATAATATTCCAACATTCAACATACAACCATTCCAGGATAGTACAATACTTGAATAAACAAAACACAACAACATTCATATCCAATATTAAAGTCAATGCATTCGGCTTTCAAGTAACTAGCAACCCGGAAAGTTCCAATGCATTCAATTTCCGGTGTATTCGACATCGAATCAACAAAACACAACAACATTCATATCCAATGCATTCGGTTTCAGGTTTCCAATTTCAAAATTGAGATACTGGAAAGTTCATTTTCTCATAAATTATAGAAGTGTGTGCAAATATGAATTGTATCGACGCTTCAATTTGCTGCAGATTTTGTAAACAAAAATTAATCTTTGTTCTCTTCTCTTGTTGGATTCATAAAATCATACACGTATTTTCTTTTTTTGTTTGTGTTTGACTGTTAATATATCTTTCAAAATCCCATAACATCAAATATTATATAAATGATGGTTGAAGAAGATCAGGGATTGGTTGCAGAAGATCATGGAGTAATTATCTCAACAGCTTTGGCTTGATCCTCACGACGAGCAACACATTTTGACTTAGTCTTCACTCATTTTTTACCAACTCTTTTTTACCTTACCAAATCATTTTTTACCATAGTAATATTTACACAAATATTACTGCATCGCGTGAAGTATGGCAAAATCAGTTTAGAAAATGTTGGTCCGAATGTTGTGCAACATTTGTAACAACATATTTACACATTCATATCAATACTTTAGAAGATATGTTGGGTTAAATGTCACAACAACTAATCCAACATTAACAAAAAGTGAGATTATCCCGTCATAATATTTTTACCGCGTCTATTAAAAATTTCCCTCTTCAAGGGAATGAACTTCATCAAATGGAGTTAATAGTGCATAGCGGAGAAAAATGAGGTAGAGAATAAAGTAGCAAAAACCTAGGGATAAGGGATGACAACGGATAGGATCTGGACCAGATACTACTAGATCCGAATCCAGATTCATTTTTCATACCTGTATCCAAATCCATCGGGTCCACAAAAGTCATATCAACATCCAGATTCATCGGATCCACCGGGTCCACGGATCGGACCTGGATGCACACGTAAATTTTTTTGACTTAAATAATATTTCAACATTCAACATACAACCCTTCCAGGATAGTACAATACTGAATCAACAAAACAGAACAACATTCATATCTAATATTAAAGTCAATGCATTCAGTTTCCATTAACTAACAAACTGGAAAGTTCCAATGCATTCAATTTGCGGTGCATTCGATACATCGAATCAACAAGACACAACAACATTCATATCCAATGGATTCGCTTTCCAATTTCAAAATTGAGATACTAGAAAGTTCATTTTCTCATAAATTATAGATGTGTGTGCAAATATGAATTGTATCGACACTTCAATTTGCTGCAGAAATTTATAAGCAAAAATTATTCTTTTTTCTCTGCTCTTGTTGGATTGATAAAATCGTACACGTATTTTCTTTTTTTGTTTGTGTTTGACTCGTTAATATATCTTTCAAAATCCCATAACATCAAATATTATATAAATGATGGTTGAAGAAGATCAGGGATTGGTTGCAGAAGATCATGGAGTAATTATCTCAACAGCTTTGGCTTTATCCTCACGACAAGCCACACATTTTGATTTAGTCTTCACTCATTTTTTACCAGCTCTTTTTTACCTTTCCAAATCATTTTTTACCATAGTAATATTTACACAAATATTACTACATCGCGTGAAGTAAGGCAAACTCTGTTCGTAAAATGTTGGTCCGAATGTTGTGCAACATTTGTCACAATATAATTACACATTCATATCAATACTTTAGGAGATATGTTGGGTTAAATGTCACAACTGCTAATACAACATTAACAAAAAGTGTGATTATCCCGTCATAATATTTTTACCGCGTCTATTAAAAATTTCCCTCTTCAAGGGAATGAACCCACCTTTTTCTTCAAATGGAGTTAATAGTGCATAGCGGGGAAAAAGGAGGGAGAGAACAAAGTAGCAAAAACCTAGGGATAAGGGATGGCAACGGATAGGATCTCGGACCAGATATACAAGATCCAAATCTAGATCCATTTTTCATAACTATATCGAGATTGAGATCCAGATCTATCGGGTCCATAAAAATCATATCCAAATCCAGATCCATCGGATCCACCGGGTCCACGGATCGGACCTGGATCCACACATAAATTTTTTTGACTTGAATAATATTCCAACATTCAACATATAACCATTCCAGGATAGTACAATACTGAATAAACAAAACACAACAACATTCATATCCAATATTAAAGTCAATGCATTCAAGTTTCAAGTAACTAGCAACCCGGAAAGTTCCAATGCATTCAATTTCCAAAGGTGTATTCGACATCGAATCAACAAAACACAACAACATTCATATCCAATGCATTCGGTTTCAGGTTTCCAATTTCAAAATTGAGATACCGGAAAGTTCATTTTCTCATAAATTATAGAAGTGTGTGCAAATATGAATTGTATCGACGCTTCAATTTGCTGCAGATATTTGTAAGCAAAAATTAATCTTTTATTCTCTGCACTTGTTGGATTGATAAAATCATACACGTATTTTCTTTTTTTGTTTGTGTTTGACTGTTAATATATCTTTCAAAATCCCAAAACATCAAATATTATATAAATGATGGTTGAAGAAGATCAGGGATTGGTTGGAGAAGATCATGGAGTAATTATCTCCACAGCTTTGGCTTGATCCTCACGACAAGCAACAACTTTTGACTTAGTCTTAACTCATTTTTTACCAGCTCTCTTTTACCTTGCCAAATCATTTTTTACCATAGTTATATTTACACAAATATTACTGCATCGCGTGAAGTATGGCAAAATCAGTTTAGAAAATGTTGGTCCGAATGTTGTGCAACATTTGTAACAACATACTTACACATTCATATCAATACTTTAGGAGATATGTTTGGTTAAATGCCACAACAACTAATCCAACATTAACAAAAAGTGTGATTATCCCGTCATAATATTTTTACCGCGTCTATTAAATATTTCCCTCTTCAAGGGCATGAACACACCTTTTTCTTCAAATGGAGTTAATAGTACATAGCGGGGAAAAAGGAGGGAGAGAATAAAGTAGCAAAAAACTAGGGATAAGGGATGGCAACGGATAGGATCTGGACCGGATACTACTAGATCCAGATCTAGATCCATTTTTCATACCTATATCCAGATTGGGATCCAGATCCATCGGGTGCATAAAAATCATATCCAAATCCAGATCCATCGGATCCACCGGGTCCACGGATCGGACCTGGATCCACACGTAATTTTTTTTGACTTGAATAATATTCCAACATTCAACATACAACCATTCCAGTATAGTACAATACTGAATCGACAAAACACAACAACATTCATATCTAATATTAAAGTCAATGCATTCAGTTTCAAGTAACTAGCAAACTGGAAAGTTCCAATGCATTCAATTTCCAATGTATTCAGATCCTGAATCAACAAAACACAACAACATTCATATCCAATGCATTCGCTTTCAGCTTTCCAATTTCAAAATTGAGATACTAGAAAGTTCATTTTCTCATAAATTATAGAAGTGTGTGCAAATATGAATTGTATCGACGCTTCAATTTGCTTCATATTATTTGTAAGCAAAAATTAATCTTTGTTCTCTCGCTCTTGTTGGATTGATAAAATCATACACGTATTTTCTTTTTTTGTTTGTGTTTGACTGTTAATATATCTTTCAAAATCCCATAACATCAAATATTATATAAATGATGGTTGAAGAAGATCGAGGATTGGTTGGAGAAGATCGGGGAGTAATTATCTCAACAAATTTTGGCTTGATCCTCACAACAAGCAATAACTTTTGACTTAGTCTTCACCCATTTTTTACCAACTTTTTTTTACATTGACAAATCATTTTTTACCATAGTAATATTTACACAAATATTACTGCATCGCGTGAAGTAAGGCAAAATCAGTTTAGAAAATGTTGGTCCGAATGTTGTGCAACATTTGTAACAACATATTTACACATTCATATCAATACTTTAGGAGATATGTTGGGTTAAATGCCACAACAACTAATCCAACATTAACAAAAAGTGTGATTATCCCGTCTTAATATTTTTACCGCGTCAATTAAAAATTTCCCTCTTCAAGGGCATGAACCCACCTTTTTCTTCAAATGGAGTTAATAGTACATAGCGGGGAAAAAGGAGGGAGAGAATAAAGTAGCAAAAAACTAGGGATAAGGGATGGCAATGGATAGGATCTGGACCGGATACTACTAGATCCAGATCTAGATCCATTTTTCATACCTATATCCAGATTGGGATCCAGATCCATCGGTTGCATAAAAATCATATCCAAATCCAGATCCATCGGATCCACCGGGTCCACGGATCGGACCTGGATCCACACGTAAATTTTTTTGAATTGAATAATATTCCAACATTCAACATACAACCAATCCAGTATAGTACAATACTGAATCGACAAAACACAACAACATTCATATCCAATATTAAAGTCAATGCATTCAGTTTCAAGTAACTAGCAAACTGGAAAGTTCCAATGCATTCAATTTCCAGTGTATTCAGATACTTTGAATCAACAAAACACAACAACATTCATATCCAATGCATTCAGTTTCCAGTTTCCAATTTCAAAATTGAGATACTGGAAAGTTCATTTTCTCATAAATTATAGAAGTGTGTGCAAATATGAATTGTATCGATGCTTCAATTTGCTGCAGATATTTGTAAACAAAAATTAATCTTTGTTCTCTTCTCTTGTTGGATTAATAAAATCATACACGTATTTTCTTTTTTTGTTTGTGTTTGACTGTTAATATATCTTTCAAAATCCCAAAACATCAAATATTATATAAATGATGGTTGAAGAAGATCAGGGATTGGTTGGAGAAGATCAGGGAGTAATTATCTCTACAGCTTTCGCTTGATCCTCACGACAAGCAACAACTTTTGACTTAGTCTTCACTCATTTTTTACCAACTCTTTTTTACCGTACCAAATCATTTTTTACCATAGTAATATTTACACAAATATTACTGCATCGCGTGAAGTAAGGCAAAATCAGTTTAGAAAATGTTGGGCCGAATGTTGTGCAACATTTGTAACAACATATTTACACATTCATATCAATACTTTAGAAGATATGTTGGGTTAAATGTCACAACAACTAATCCAACATTAACAAAAAGTGTGATTATCCCGTCATAATATTTTTACCGCGTCTATTAAAAATTTCCCTCTTCAAGGGAATGAACCCACCTTCTTCATCAAATGGAGTTAATAGTGCACAGCGGAGAAAAAGGAGGTAGAGAATAAAGTAGCAAAAACCTAGGGATAAGGGATGACAACGGATAGGATCTGGACCAGATACTACTAGATCCGAATCCAGATTCATTTTTCATACCTGTATCCAGATCCATCGGGTCCATAAAAGTCATATCAACATCCAGATTCATCGGATCCACCGGGTCCACGGATCGGACCTGGATGCACACGTAAATTTTTTTGACTTAAATAATATTCCAACATTCAACATACAACCCTTCCAGGATAGTACAATACTGAGTCAACAAAACACAACAACATTCATATCTAATATTAAAGTCAATGCATTCAGTTTCCAGTAACTAACAAACTGGAAAGTTCCAATGCATTCAATATGCGAAAGGTGCATTCGATATCGAATCAACAAGACACAACAACATTCATATCCAATGGATTCAGTTTCCAATTTCAAAATTGAGATACTAGCAAGTTCATTTTCTCATAAATTATAGATGTGTGTGCAAATATGAATTGTATCGACGCTTCAATTTGCTGCAGAAATTTATAAGCAAAAATTAATCTTTTTTCTCTGCTCTTGTTGGATTGATAAAATCGTACACGTATTTTCTTTTTTTGTTTGTGTTTGACTCGTTAATATATCTTTCAAAATCCCATAACATCAAATATTATATAAATGATGGTTGAAGAAGATCAGGGATTGGTTGCAGAAGATCATGGAGTAATTATCTCAACAGCTTTGGCTTGATCCTCACGACGAGCAACACATTTTGACTTAGTCTTCACTCATTTTTTACCAGCTCTTTTTTACCTTGCCAAATCATTTTTTACCATAGTAATATTTACACAAATATTACTACATCGCGTGAAGTAAGGCAAACTCTGTTCAGAAAATGTTGGTCCGAATGTTGTGCAACATTTGTCACAATATAATTACACATTCATATCAATACTTTAGGAAATATGTTGGGTTAAATGTCACAACTGCTAATACAACATTAACAAAAAGTGTGATTATCCCGTCATAATATTTTTACCGCGTCTATTAAAAATTTCCCCCTTCAAGGGAATGAACCCACCTTTTTCTTCAAATGGAGTTAATAGTGCATAGCGGGGAAAAAGGAGGGAGAGAACAAAGTAGCAAAAACCTAGGGATAAGGGATGGCAACGGATAGGATCTGGACCAGATACTACAAGATCCAGATCTAGATCCATTTTTCATACCTATATCGAGATTGAGATCCAGATCTATCGGGTCCATAAAAATCATATCCAAATCCAGATCCATCGGATCCACCGGGTCCACGGATCGGACCTGGATCCACACATAAATTTTTTTGACTTGAATAATATTCCAACATTCAACATATAACCATTCCAGGATAGTACAATACTGAATAAACAAAACACAACAACATTCATATCCAATATTAAAGTCAATGCATTCAGTTTCAAGTAACTAGCAACCTGGAAAGTTCCAACGCATTCAATTTCCAGTGTATTCAGATACTGAATCAACAAAACACAACAACATTCATATCCAATGCATTCAGTTTCCAGTTTCCAATTTCAAAATTGAGATACTGGAAAGTTCATTTTCTCATAAATTA
Source organism: Anisodus tanguticus (assembly GCA_034509755.1). NCBI lineage: Eukaryota > Viridiplantae > Streptophyta > Magnoliopsida > Solanales > Solanaceae > Anisodus > Anisodus tanguticus. The sequence goes on from CM067556.1 coordinate 27,850,779, forward strand.
TAGAAGTGTGTGCAATTAAGAATTGTATCGACGCTTCAATTTGCTGCAGATATTTGTAAGCAAAAATTAATCTTTTATTCTCTGCTCTTGTTGGATTGATAAAATCATACACGTATTTTCTTTTTTTGTTTGTGTTTGACTGTTAATATATCTTTCAAAATCCCAAAACATCAAATATTATATAAATGATGGTTGAAGAAGATCAGGGATTGGTTGGAGAAGATCATGGAGTAATTATCTCCACAGCTTTGGCTTGATCCTCACGACAAGCAACAACTTTTGACTTAGTCTTAACTCATTTTTTACCAGCTCTCTTTTACCTTGCCAAATCATTTTTTACCATAGTTATATTTACACAAATATTACTGCATCGCGTGAAGTATGGTAAAATCAGTTTAGAAAATGTTGGTCCGAATGTTGTGCAACATTTGTAACAACATACTTACACATTCATATCAATACTTTAGGAGATATGTTGGGTTAAATGCCACAACAACTAATCCAACATTAACAAAAAGTGTGATTATCCCGTCATAATATTTTTACCGCGTCTATTAAATATTTCCCTCTTCAAGGGAATGAACACACCTTTTTCTTCAAATGGAGTTAATAGTACATAGCGGGGAAAAAGGAGGGAGAGAATAAAGTAGCAAAAAACTAGGGATAAGGGATGGCAACGGATAGGATCTGGACCGGATACTACTAGATCCGCATCTAGATCCATTTTTCATACCTATATCCAGATTGGGATCCGATCCATCGGTGCATAAAAATCATATCCAAATCCAGATCCATCGGATCCACCGGGTCCACGGATCGGACCTGGATCCACACGTAATTTTTTTTGACTTGAATAATATTCCAACATTCAACATACAACCATTCCAGTATAGTACAATACTGAATCGACAAAACACAACAACATTCATATCTAATATTAAAGTCAATGCATTCAGTTTCAAGTAACTAGCAAGCTGGAAAGTTCCAATGCATTCAATTTCCAATGTATTCGATATCTTTGAATCAACAAAACACAACAACATTCATATCCAATGCATTCGGTTTCAGGTTCCAATTTCAAAATTGAGATACTAGAAAGTTCATTTTCTCATAAATTATAGAAGTGTGTGCAAATATGAATTGTATCGACGCTTCAATTTGCTGCAGTTATTTGTAAGCAAAAATTAATCTTTGTTCTCTGCTCTTGTTGGATTGATAAAATCATACACGTATTTTCTTTTTTTGTTTGTGTTTGACTGTTAATATATCTTTCAAAATCCCATAACATCAAATATTATATAAATGATGGTTGAAGAAGATCAGGGATTGGTTGGAGAAGATCAGGGAGTAATTATCTCAACAGCTTTGGCTTGATCCTCACGACAAGCAATAACTTTTGACTTAGTCTTCACCCATTTTTTACCAACTTTTTTTTACATTGACAAATCATTTTTTACCATAGTAATATTTACACAAATATTACTGCATCGCGTGAAGTAAGGCAAAATCAGTTTAGAAAATGTTGGTCCGAATGTTGTGCAACATTTGTAACAACATATTTACACATTCATATCAATACTTTAGGAGATATGTTGGGTTAAATGCCACAACAACTAATACAACATTAACAAAAAGTGTGATTATCCCGTCTTAATATTTTTACCGCGTCAATTAAAAATTTCCCTCTTCAAGGGCATGAACCCACCTTTTTCTTCAAATGGAGTTAATAGTACATAGCGGGGAAAAAGGAGGGAGAGAATAAAGTAGCAAAAAACTAGGGATAAGGGATGGCAATGGATAGGATCTGGACCGGATACTACTAGATCCAGATCTAGATCCATTTTTCATACCTATATCCAGATTGGGATCCAGATCCATCGGTTGCATAAAAATCATATCCAAATCCAGATCCATCGGATCCACCGGGTCCACGGATCGGACTGGATCCACACGTAAATTTTTTTGACTTGAATAATATTCCAACATTCAACATACAACCAATCCAGTATAGTACAATACTGAATCGACAAAACACAACAACATTCATATCGAATATTAAAGTCAATGCATTCAGTTTCAAGTAACTAGCAAACTGGAAAGTTCCAATGCATTCAATTTCCAGTGTATTCAGATACTGAATCAACAAAACACAACAACATTCATATCCAATGCATTCAGTTTCCAGTTTCCCCTTTCAAAATTGAGATAATGGAAAGTTCATTTTCTCATAAATTATAGAAGTGTGTGCAAATATGAATTGTATCGATGCTTCAATTTGCTGCAGATATTTGTAAACAAAAATTAATCTTTGTTCTCTGCTCTTGTTGGATTAATAAAATCATACACGTATTTTCTTTTTTTGTTTGTGTTTGACTGTTAATATATCTTTCAAAATCCCAAAACATCAAATATTATATAAATGATGGTTGAAGAAGATCAGGGATTGGTTGGAGAAGATCAGGGAGTAATTATCTCTACAGCTTTCGCTTGATCCTCACGACAAGCAACAACTTTTGACTTAGTCTTCACTCATTTTTTACCAACTCTTTTTTACCGTACCAAATCATTTTTTACCATAGTAATATTTACACAAATATTACTTTGCATCGCGTGAAGTAAGGCAAAATCGCTTTAGAAAATGTTGGGCCGAATGTTGTGCAACATTTGTAACAACATATTTACACATTCATATCAATACTTTAGAAGATATGTTGGGTTAAATGTCACAACAACTAATCCAACATTAACAAAAAGTGTGATTATCCCGTCATAATATTTTTACCGCGTCTATTAAAAATTTCCCTCTTCAAGGGAATGAACCCACCTTCTTCATCAAATGGAGTTAATAGTGCACGGCGGAGAAAAAGGAGGTAGAGAATAAAGTAGCAAAAACCTAGGGATAAGGGATAACAACGGATAGGATGCTGGACCGATACTACTACTAGATCCGAATCCGATTCATTTTTCATACCCGTATCCGGATCCATCGGGTCCATAAAAGTCATATCAACATCCAGATTCATCGGATCCACCGGTCCACGGATCGGACTCCGGATGCACACGTAAATTTTTTTGACTTAAATAATATTCCAACATTCAACATACAACCCTTCCAGGATAGTACAATACTGAGTCAACAAAACACAACAACATTCATATCTAATATTAAAGTCAATGCATTCAGTTTCCAGTAACTAACAAACTGGAAAGTTCCAATGCATTCAATATGCAGTGCATTCTGATACTGAATCAACAAGACACAACAACATTCATATCCAATGGATTCAGTTTCCAATTTCAAAATTGAGATACTAGCAAGTTCATTTTCTCATAAATTATAGATGTGTGTGCAAATATGAATTGTATCGACGCTTCAATTTGCTGCAGAAATTTATAAGCAAAAATTAATCTTTTTTCTCTGCTCTTGTTGGATTGATAAAATCGTACACGTATTTTCTTTTTTTGTTTGTGTTTGACTGTTAATATATCTTTCAAAATCCCATAACATCAAATATTATATAAATGATGGTTGAAGAAGATCAAGGATTGGTTGCAGAAGATCATGGAGTAATTATCTCAACAGCTTTGGCTTGATCCTCACGACAAGCAACACATTTTGACTTAGTCTTCACTCATTTTTTACCAGCTATTTTTTACCTTGCCAAATCATTTTTTACCATAGTAATATTTACACAAATATTACTACATCGCGTGAAGTAAGGCAAACTCTGTTAAGAAAATGTTGGTCCGAATGTTGTGCAACATTTGTCACAATATAATTACACATTCATATCAATACTTTAGGAGATATGTTGGGTTAAATTCCACAACAGCTAATACAACATTAACAAAAAGTGTGATTATCCCGTCATAATATTTTTACCGCGTCTATTAAAAATTTCCCTCTTCAAGGGAATGAACCCACCTTTTTCTTCAAATGGAGTTAATAGTGCATAGCTGGGAAAAAGGAGGGAGAGAACAAAGTAGCAAAAACCTAGGGATAAGGGATGGCAACGGATAGGATCTAGACCAGATACTACAAGATCCAGATCTAGATCCATTTTTCATACCTATATCGAGATTGAGATCCAGATCTATCGGGTCCATAAAAATCATATCCAAATCCAGATCCATCGGATCCACCGGGTCCACGGATCGGACCTGGATCCACACATAATTTTTTTTGACTTGAATAATATTCCAACATTCAACATACAACCATTCCAAGATAGTACAATACTGAATAAACAAAACACAACAACATTCATATCCAATATTAAAGTCAATGCATTCAGTTTCAAGTAACTAGCAACCTGGAAAGTTCCAATGCATTCAATTTCCAGTGTATTCAGATACTGAATCAACAAAACACAACAACATTCATATCCAATGCATTCGCCCAGCTTCCAATTTCAAAATTGAGATACTGGAAAGTTCATTTTCTCATAAATTATAGAAGTGTGTGCAAATATGAATTGTATCGACGCTTCAATTTGCTGCAGATTTTGTAAACAAAAATTAATCTTTGTTCTCTTGCTCTTGTTGGATTCATAAAATCATACACGTATTTTCTTTTTTTGTTTGTGTTTGACTGTTAATATATCTTTCAAAATCCCATAACATCAAATATTATATAAATGATGGTTGAAGAAGATCAGGGATTGGTTGCAGAAGATCATGGAGTAATTATCTCAACAGCTTTGGCTTGATCCTCACGACGAGCAACACATTTTGACTTAGTCTTCACTCATTTTTTACCAACTCTTTTTTACCTTACCAAATCATTTTTTACCATAGTAATATTTACACAAATATTACTGCATCGCGTGAAGTATGGCAAAATCAGTTTAGAAAATGTTGGTCCGAATGTTGTGCAACATTTGTAACAACATATTTACACATTCATATCAATACTTTAGAAGATATGTTGGGTTAAATGTCACAACAACTAATCCAACATTAACAAAAAGTGTGATTATCACGTCATAATATTTTTACCGCGTCTAATAAAAATTTCCCTCTTCAAGGGAATGAACCCACCTTTTTCTTCAAATGGAGTTAATAGTGTATAGCGGAGAAAAAAGAGGGAGAGAATAAAGTAGCAAAATCCTAGGGATAAGGGATGTCAACAGATAGGATATGGACAGGATACTACTAGATCCAGATCGAGATCCTTATTTCATACCTTTATCCAGATTGGGATCCAGATCCATCGGGTCCATAAAAATAATATCCAAATCCAGATCCATCGGATCCACCGGGTCCACGGATCGGAACTGGATCCACACGTAAATTTTTTTGACTTGAATAATATTCCAACATTCAACATACAACCATTCCAGGATAGTACAATACTGAATCAAAAAACACAACAACATTCATATCTAATATTAAAGTCAATGCATTCAGTTTCCGGTAACTAGCAAACTGGAAAGTTCCAATGCATTCAGTTTCCAGTAACTAGCAAACTGGAAAGTTCCAGTGCATTCAGATCCTGAATCAAGAAGACACAACAACATTCATATCCAATAGATTCAGTTTCCAGTTTCCAATTTCAAAATTGAGATACTGGAAAATTCTTTTTCTCATAAATAATAGATGTGTGTGCAAATATGAATTGTATAGACGCTTTAATTTGCTGCCAAAATTTGTAAGTAAAAATTAATCTTTGTTCTCTGCTCTTGTTGGATTGATAAAATCGTACGAGTATTTTCTTTTTCTGTTTGTGTTTGACTGTTAATATAACTTTCAAAATCCCAAAACATCAAATATTATATAAATGATGGTTGAAGAAGATCAGGGATTGGTTGGAGAAGATCATGGAGTAATTATCTCAACAGCTTTGGCTTGATCCTCACGACAAGCAACAACTTTTGACTTAGTCTTCACCCATTTTTTACCAACTTTATTTTACATTGCCAAATCATTTTTTACCATAATAATATTCACACAAATATTACTGCATCGCGATCAGTTCAGAAAATGTTGGTCCGAATGTTGTGTAACATTTGTAACGACATACTTACATATTCATATCAATGCTTTAGAAGATATGTTGGGTTAAATGTCACACCAACTAATCCAAAATTAACAAAAAGTGTGATTATCCCGTCATAATATTTTTACCGTGACTATTAAAAATTTCCCTTTTCAAGGGAATGAACCCGCCTTTTTCTTCAAATGGAGTTAATAGTGCATAAGGGAGAAATAGGAGGGAGAGAATAAAGTAGAAAAAACTTAGGGATTAGGGATGGCAACGGATAGGATCTGTAATGGATACTACTAGATCCGAATCTAGATTCGTTTTTCATACCTGTATCCAGATCCATCGTATCCATAAAAATCATATCCAAATCCAGATCCATCGGAACAACCTGGTCCACGGATCGGATCTGGATCCACACGTAAATTTTTTGACTTGAATAATATTCCAACATTCAACATACAACCATTCCACGATAGTTCAATACTGAATCAACAAAACACAACAACATTCATATCTAATATTAAAGTCAATGCATTCAGTTTCCAGTAACTAGCAAACTGGAAAGTTCCAATGCATTCAATTTCCAGTGCATTAAGATACTGAATCAACATGACACAACAACATTCATATCCAATGCGTTCAGTTTCCAGTTTCCAATTTCAAAATGGAGTTACTGGAAAGTTCTTTTTCTCATAAATAATAGATGTGTGTGCAAATATGAATTGTATCGACGCTTCAATTTGCTGCAGAAATTTGTAAGCAAAAATTCATCTTTGTTCTCTATTCTTGTTGGATTGATAAAATCGTACACGTATTTTATTTTTCTGTTTGTGTTTGACTGTGAATATATCTTTCAAAATCCCAAAACATCAAATATTTTATAAATGATGGTTGAAGAAGATCAGGGATTGGTTGGAGAAGATCAGGGAGTAATTATCTCAACAGCTTTGGCTTGATCCTCACCACAAGCAACAATTTTTGACTTAGTCTTCACTCATTTTTTACCAACTCTTTTTTACCTTACCAAATCATTTTCTAACATAGTAATATTTACACAAATTTTACTGCATCGCGTGAAGTAAGGCAAAATTAGGTCAGAAAATGTTGGTCCGAATGTTGTACAACATTTGTAACAACATACTTACACATTCATATCAATACTTTAGGAGATATGTTGGGTTAAATGTCACAACAACTAATCCAACATTAACCAAAAGTGTGATTATCCCATCACAATATATTTGCCGCGTCTGTTAAAAATTTCCCTCTTCAAGGGAATGAACCCACCTTTTTCTTCTAATGGAGTTAATAGTGCATATCGGAGAAAAATGAGGGAGAGAATAAAGTAGCAAAAACCTAGGGATAAGGGATGGCAACAGATAGGATCTGGACCGGATACTACTAGATCCAGATCCAGATCCGTTTTCATACCTATATCCAGATCCGGATCCAGATCTATCGGATCCATAAAAATCATATCCAGATCCATCGGATCCACCGGGTCCACGGATCGAACCTGGATCCACACGTAAAATTTTTTGACCTTAATAATATTCCAACATTCAACATACAACCATTCCAGGATAGTACAATACTGAATCAACAAAAACACAACAACATTCATAACTAATATTAAAGTCAATGCATTCAGTTTCCAGTAACTAGCAAACTGGAAAGTTCCAATGCATTCAATTTCCAGTGCATTAAGATACTGGATCAACAAAACACAACAACATTCATATCCAATGCGTTCAGTTTCCAGTTTCCAATTTCAAAATTGATATACTGAAAAGTTCTTTTTCTCATAAATAATATATGTCTGTGCAAATATGAATTGTATCGATGCTTCAATTTGCTACAGAAATTTGTAAGAAAAAATAAATCTTTGTTTTCTGCTCTTGTTGGATTGATAAAATCGTACACGTATTTTATTTTTCTGTTTGTCTTTGACTGTTAATATATCTTTCAAAATCCCAAAACATCAAATATTATATAAATGATGGTTGAAGAAGATCAGAATTGGTTGGATAAGATCGTGAGTAATTATCTCAACAAACTTTGGCTTGATCCTCACGACAAGCAACAACTTTTGACTTAGTCTTCACCCATTTTTTACCAACTCTTTTTTCCCTTGCCAAATCATTTTTTACCATAGTAATATTTACACAAATATTACTGCATCGCGATCAGTTCAGAAAATATTGGTCCGAATGTTGTGCAACATTTGTAACAACATACCTACACATTCATATCAATACTTTAGGAGATATGTTGGGTTAAATGTCACAACAACTAATCCAACATTAACCAAAAGTGTGATTATCCCGTCATAATATATTTACCGCGTCTGTTAAAAATTTCCCTCTTCAAGGGAATGAACCCACCTTTTTCTTCAAATGGAGTTAATAGTGCAGGAGCGGAGAAAAATGAGGGAGAGAATAAAGTAGCAACAACCTAGGGATTAGGGATGGCAACGGATTGGATCTGTAACGGATACTACTAGATCCGAATCTAGATTCGTTATTCATAGCTGTATCCAGATCCATCGGGTCCATAATAATTATATCCAAATCCAGATCCATCGGATCCACCGGGTCCATGGATCGGACCTGGATCCACACGTAAATTTTTTTGACTTGAATAATATTCCAACATTCAACATACAACCATTCCAGGATAGTACAATACTGAATCAACAAAAACACAACAACATTCATAACTAATATTAAAGTCAATGCATCCAGTTTCCAGTAACTAGCAAACTGCAAAGTTCCAATGCATTCAATTTCCAGTGCATTAAGATACTGGATCAACAAAACACAACAACATTCATATCCAATGCGTTCAGTTTCCAGTTTCCAATTTCAAAATTGATATATACTGAAAAGTTCTTTTTCTCATAAATAATATATGTCTGTGCAAATATGAATTGTATCGATGCTTCAATTTGCTGCAGAAATTTGTAAGAAAAAATAAATCTTTGTTTTCTGCTCTTGTTGGATTGATAAAATCGTACACGTATTTTATTTTTCCGTTTGTCTTTGACTGTTAATATATCTTTCAAAATCCCAAAACATCAAATATTATATAAATGATGGTTGAAGAAGATCATGTATTGGTTGGAGAAGATCAGGGAGTAATTATCTCAACAGCTTTGGCTTGATCCTTACGTCAAGCAACAACTTTTGACTTATTCTTCACTCATTTTTTACCAAATCTTTTTTACCTTGCCAAATCATTTTTACCATAGTTATATTTACACAAATATTACTGCATCGCGATCAGTTCAGAAAATGTTGGTCGGAATGTTGTGCAACATTTGTCACAACATACTGACACATTCATATCAATACTTTAGAAGATATGTTAGGTTATATGTCACACCAGCTAATCCAACATTAACCAAAAGTGTGATTATCCCATCATAATATTTTTACCGCGTCTATAAAAAATTTCCTTCTTCAAGGGAATGAACTCGCCTTTTTCTTCAAATGGAGTTAATAGTGCATAGGTGAGAAAAAGGAGGGAGAGAATAAAGTATCAAAAACCTAGGGATTAGGTATGGCAACGAATAGTATCTGGAACGGATACTACTAGATCCGAATCCAGATTTGTTTTTCATACCTGTATCCAGATCCATCGGGTCCATAAAAATCATATCAAAATCCAGATCCATCGGATCCACCGGATCCACGGATCGAACCTGGATCAACACGTAAATTTTTTAGACTTGAATTATATTCCAACATTCAACATACAATCATTCCAAGATAGTACAAAACTGAATCAACAAAACACAATAACATTCATATCTAATATTAAAGTCAATGCATTCAGTTTCAAGTAACTAACAAACTGGAAAGTTCCAATGCATTCAATTTCCAGTACATTCAGATAATGAATCAACAAAACACAACAACATTCATATCCAATGCGTTCAGTTTCCAGTTTCCAAATTCAAAATTGAGATACTGAAAAGTTCTTTTTCTCATAAATAATATATGTCTGTGCAAATATGAATTGTATCGATGCTTCTATTTGCTGCAGAAATTTGTAAGAAAAAATTAATCTTTGTTCTCTATTCTTGTTGGATTGATAAAATCGTACACGTATTTTATTTTTCTGTTTGTGTTTGACTGTGAATATATCTTTCAAAATCCCAAAACATCAAATATTTTATAAATGATGGTTGAAGAAGATCAGGGATTGGTTGGAGAAGATCAGGGAGTAATTATTTCAACAGCTTTGGCTTGATCCTCACCACAAGCAACAACTTTTGACTTAGTATTCACTCATTTTTTACCAACTCTTTTTTACCTTACCAAATCATTTTCTAACATAGTAATATTTACACAAATATTACTGCATCGCGTGAAGTAAGGCAAAATCAGTTCAGAAAATGTTGGTCCGAATGTTGTACAACATTTGTAACAACATACTTACACATTCATATCAATACTTTAGGAGATTTGTTGGGTTATATGTCACAACAACTAATCCAACATTAACCAAAAGTGTGATTATCCCGTCACAATATATTTACCGCGTCTGTTAAAAATTTCCCTCTTCAAGGGAATGAACCCACCTTTTTCTTCAAATGGAGTTAATAGTGCATATCGGAGAAAAATGAGGGAGAGAATAATGTAGCAAAAACCTAGGGATAAGGGATGGCAACAGATAGGATCTGGACCGGATACTACTAGATCCAGATCCAGATCCGTTTTCATACCTATATCCAGATCCGGATCCAGATCTATCGGGTCCATAAAAATCATATCCAGATCCATCGGATCCACCGGGTCCACGGATCGAAACTGGATCCACACGTAAAATTTTTTGACCTTAATAATATTCCAACATTCAACATACAACCATTCCCGGATAGTACAATACTGAATCAACAAAAACACAACAACATTCATAACTAATATTAAAGTCAATGCATTCAGTTTCCAGTAACTAGCAAACTGGAAAGTTCCAATGCATTCAATTTCCAGTGCATTAAGATACTGAATCAACAAAACACAACAACATTCATATCCAATGCGTTCAGTTTCCAGTTTCCAATTTCAAAATTGATATACTGAAAAGTTCTTTTTCTCATAAATAATATATGTCTGTGCAAATATGAATTGTATCGATGCTTCAATTTTCTACAGAAATTTGTAAGAAAAAATAAATCTTTGTTTTCTGCTCTTGTTGGATTGATAAAATCGTACACGTATTTTATTTTTCTGTTTGTCTTTGACTGTTAATATATCTTTCAAAATCCCAAAACATCAAATATTATATAAATGATGGTTGAAGAAGATCAGGAATTGGTTGGAGAAGATCAGGGAGTAATTATCTCAACAGCTTTGGCTTGATCCTCACGACAAGCAACAACTTTTGACTTAGTCTTCACCCATTTTTTACCAACTCTTTTTTCCCTTGCCAAATCATTTTTTACCATAGTAATATTTACACAAATATTACTGCATCGCGATCAGTTCAGAAAATATTGGTCCGAATGTTGTGCAACATTTGTAACAACATACTTACACATTCATATCAATACTTTAGGAGATATGTTGGGTTAAATGTCACAACAACTAATCCAACATTAACCAAAAGTGTGATTATCCCGTCATAATATATTTACCGCGTCTGTTAAAAATTTCCCTCTTCAAGGGAATGAACCCACCTTTTTCTTCAAATGGAGTTAATAGTGCAGAGCGGAGAAAAATGAGGGAGAGAATAAAGTAGCAACAACCTAGGGATTAGGGATGGCAACGGATTGGATCTGTAACGGATACTACTAGATCCGAATCTAGATTCGTTATTCATAGCTGTATCCAGATCCATCGGGTCCATAATAATTATATCCAAATCCAGATCCATCGGATCCACCGGGTCCATGGATCGGACCTGGATCCACACGTAAATTTTTTTGACTTGAATAATATTCCAACATTCAACATACAACCATTCCAGGATAATACAATACTGAATCAACAAAAACACAACAACATTCATAACTAATATTAAAGTCAATGCATCCAGTTTCCAGTAACTAGCAAACTGCAAAGTTCCAATGCATTCAATTTCCAGTGCATTAAGATACTGGATCAACAAAACACAACAACATTCATATCCAATGCGTTCAGTTTCCAGTTTCCAATTTCAAAATTGATATACTGAAAAGTTCTTTTTCTCATAAATAATATATGTCTGTGCAAATATGAATTGTATCGATGCTTCAATTTGCTGCAGAAATTTGTAAGAAAAAATAAATCTTTGTTTTCTGCTCTTGTTGGATTGATAAAATCGTACACGTATTTTATTTTTCCGTTTGTCTTTGACTGTTAATATATCTTTCAAAATCCCAAAACATCAAATATTATATAAATGATGGTTGAAGAAGATCATGGATTGGTTGGAGAAGATCAGGGAGTAATTATCTCAACAGCTTTGGCTTGATCCTTACGTCAAGCAACAACTTTTGACTTATTCTTCACTCATTTTTTACCAAATCTTTTTTACCTTGCCAAATCATTTTTACCATTGTTATATTTACACAAATATTACTGCATCGCGATCAGTTCAGAAAATGTTGGTCGGAATGTTGTGCAACATTTGTCACAACATACTGACACATTCATATCAATACTTTAGAAGATATGTTAGGTTATATGTCACACCAGCTAATCAAACATTAACCAAAAGTGTGATTATCCCATCATAATATTTTTACCGCGTCAATTAAAAATTTCCCTCTTCAAGGGAATGAAGCCGCCTTTTTCTTCAAATGGAGTTAATAGTGCATAGGGGAGAAAAGGGAGGGAGAGAATAAAGTAGCAAAAACCTAGGGATTAGGGATGGCAACGGATAGGATCTGGAACGGATACTACTTGATCCTAATCCAGATTCATTTTTCATACCTGTATCCAGATCCATCGGGTCCGTAAAAATCATATCCAGATCCATCGGATCCACGGATCGGACCTGGATCCACACGTAAAATTTTTTGACTTGAATAATATTCCAACATTCAACATACAACCATTCCAGCATAGTACAATACTGAATCAACAAAACACAACAACATTCATATCTAATATTAAAGTCAATGCATTCAGGCTTCCAAGAACTAGCATACTTGGAAAGTTCCAATGCATTCAATTTCCAAAGTGCATTCGTTGATATCTTTGAATCAACAAGACACTACAACATTCATATCCAATGCATTCAGTTTCCAGTTTCCAATTTCAAAATTGAGATACTGGAAAGTTCTTTTTCTCACAAATAATAGATGTGTGTGCAAATATGAATTGTATCGACGCTTCAATTTGCTGCAGAAATTTGTAAGAAAAAATTAATCTTTGTTCGCTATTCTTGTTGGATTGATAAAATCGTACGCGTATTTTCTTTTTGTGTTTGTGATTGACTGTTAATATATCTTTCAAAATCCCAAAACATCAAATATTATATAAATGATGGTTGAAGAAGATCAGGGATTGGTTGGAGAAGATCAGGGAGTAATTATCTCAACAACTTTGGCTTGATCCTCACGACAAGCAACAACTTTTGACTTAGTCTTCACCCATTTTTTACCAACTCTTTTTTACCTTGCCAAATCAGTTTTTACCATAGTAATATTTACACAAATATTACTGCATCGCGATTAGTTCAGAAAATGTTGGTCCGAAAGTTGTGCAACATTTGTAACAACATACTTACACATTCATATCAATACTTTAGAAGATATGTTGGGTTAAATGTCACACCAACTAATCCAACATTAACAAAAAGTGTGATTATCCCGTCATAATATTTTTACCGTGTCTATTAAAAATTTCCCTTTTCAAGGGAATGAACTCGCCTTTTTCTTCAAATGGAGTTAATAGTGCATAGGGGAGAAAAACGAGGGAGAGAATAAAGTAGCAAAAACCTAGGGATTAGGGATGGCAATGGATAGGATCTATAACGGATACAACTAGATCCGAATCTAGATTCATTTTTCATACCTGTATCCAGATCCATCGGTTCCATAATAATCATATCCAAATCCAGATCCATCGGATCCACCGGGTCCACGGATCGGACCTGGATCCACACGTAAATGTTTTTTACTTGAATAATATTCCAACATTCAACATACAACAATTCCAGGATAGTACAATACTGAATCAACGAAAACACAACAACATTCATAACTAATATTAAAGTCAATGCATTCAGTTTCCAGTAACTAGCAAACTGGAAAGTTCCAATGCATTCAATTTTCAGTGCTTCCAGATACTGAATCAACAAGACACAACAACATTCATATCCAATGGATTCAGTTTCCAGTTTCCAATTTCAAAATTGAGATACTGGAAAGTTCTTTTTCTCACAAATAATAGATGTGTGTGCAAATAAGAATTTTATCGACGCTTCAATTTGCGGCAGAAATTTGTAAGAAAAAATTAATCTTTGTTCTCTATTCTTGTTGGATTGATAAAATCGTACACGTATTTTCTTTTTTCTGTTTGTGTTTGACTCTTAATATATCTTTCAAAATCCCAAAACATCAAATATTATATAAATGATGGTTGAAGAAGATCATGGATTGGTTGGAGAAGATCAGGGAGTAATTATCTCAACAGCTTTGGCTTGATCTTTACGTCAAGCAACAACTTTTGACTTATTCTTCACTCATTTTTTACCAAATCTTTTTTACCTTGCCAAATCATTTTTACCATAGTTATATTTACACAAATATTACTGCATCGCGATCAGTTCATAAAATGTTGGTCCGAATGTTGTGCAACATTTGTCACAACATTCTGACACATTCATATCAATACTTTAGAAGATATGTTAGGTTATATGTCACACCAGCTAATCCAACATTAACCAAAAGTGTGATTATCTCATTCAACAAGACACAACAACATTCATATCCAATGGATTCAGTTTCCAGTTTCCAATTTCAAAATTGAGACACTGGAAAGTTCTTTTTCTCACAAATAATAGATGTGTGTGCAAATAAGAATTTTATCGACGCATCAATTTGCGGCAGAAATTTGTAAGAAAAAATTAATCTTTGTTCTCTATTCTTGTTGGATTGATAAAATCGTACGCGTATTTTCTTTTTGTGTTTGTGATTGACTGTTAATATATCTTTCAAAATCCCAAAACATCAAATATTATATAAATGATGGTTGAAGAAGATCAGGGATTGGTTGGAGAAGATCAGGGAGTAATTATCTCAACAACTTTGGCTTGATCCTCACGACAAGCAACAACTTTTGACTTAGTCTTCACCCATTTTTTACCAACTCTTTTTTACCTTGCCAAATCAGTTTTTACCATAGTAATATTTACACAAATATTATTGCATCGCATCGCGATTAGTTCGAAAAATGTTGGTCCGAAAGTTGTGCAACATTTGTAACAACATACTTACACATTCATATCAATACTTTAGAAGATATGTTGGGTTAAATGTCACACCAGCTAATCCAACATAAACAAAAAGTGTGAATATCCCGTCATAATATTTTTACCGTATCTATTAAAAATTTCCTTTTCAAGGGAATGAACCCGCCTTTTTCTTCAAATGGAGTTAATAGTGCATAGGGGAGAAAAACGAGGGAGAGAATAAAGTAGCAAAAACCTAGGGATTAGGGATGGCAATGGATAGGATCTATAACGGATACAACTAGATCCGAATCTAGATTCATTTTTCATACTATATCCAAATCCAGATCCATCGGTTCCATAATAATCATATCCAAATCCGATCCATCGGATCCACCGGTCCACGGATCGGACTGGATCCACACGTAAATGTTTTTTACTTGAATAATATTCCAACATTCAACATACAACAATTCCAGGATAGTACAATACTGAATCAACGAAAACACAACAACATTCATAACTAATATTAAAGTCAATGCATTCAGTTTCCAGTAACTAGCAAACTGGAAAGTTCCAATGCATTCAATTTTCATGCTTCCGATCTTTGAATCAACAAGACACAACAACATTCATATCCAATGGATTCGTTTTCAGCTTCAATTTCAAAATTGAGATACTTTGGAAAGTTCTTTTTCTCACAAATAATAGATGTGTGTGCAAATAAGAATTTTATCGACGCTTCAATTTGCGGCGAAATTTGTAAGAAAAAATTAATCTTTGTTCTCTATTCTTGTTGGATTGATAAAATCGTACACGTATTTTCTTTTTTTGTTTGTGTTTGACTCTTAATATATCTTTCAAAATCCCAAAACATCAAATATTATATAAATGATGGTTGAAGAAGATCATGGATTGGTTGGAGAAGATCGGGGAGTAATTATCTCAACAAATTTGGCTTGATCTTTACGTCAAGCAACAACTTTTGACTTATTCTTCACTCATTTTTTACCAAATCTTTTTTACCTTGCCAAATCATTTTTACCATAGTTATATTTACACAAATATTACTTTTGCATCGCGATCGCGTAAAATGTTGGTCCGAATGTCCGAATTGTGCAACATTTGTCACAACATTCTCGACACATTCATATCAATACTTTAGAAGATATGTTAGGTTATATGTCACACCAATCCAACATTATCAAAGAGTAATCCAACATTAACCAAAAGTGTGATTATCTCATTCAACAAGACACAACAACATTCATATCCAATGGATTCAGTTTCCGAGCTTTCCAATTTCAAAATTGAGACACCATGGATCGGAAAGTTCTTTTTCTCATTCAAAATAATAGATGTGTGTGCAAATAAGAATTTTATCGACGCTTCTAATTTCAATTTCCATTGCAGAAATTTGTAAGAAAAAAACAACATTAATCTTTGTTCTCTATTCTTGTTGGATTGATAAAATCGTACGCGTATTTTCTTTTTTCTGTTTGTGATTGACGTATTTTCTTTTTCTGTTTGTTAATATATCTTTCAAAATCCCAAAACATCAAATATTATATAAATGATGGTTGAAGAAGATCGTGGATTGGTTGGAGAAGATCGGGGAGTAATTATCTCAACAACTTTGGCTTGATCCTCACGACAAGCAACAACTTTTGACTTAGTCTTCACTCATTTTTTACCAACTCTTTTTTCCTTGCCAAATCATTTTTTACCATAGTAATATTTACACAAATATTACTTGCATCGCGAAGTATGGCAAAATCGCTTCGTAAAATATTGGTCCGAATGTTGTGCAACATTTGTAACAACATACTTACACATTCATATCAATACTTTAGAAGATATGTTGGGTTAAATGTCACACCAGCTAATCCAACATAAACAAAAAGTGTGAATATCCCGTCATAATATTTTTACCGCATCTATAAAAAATTTCCTTCTTCAAGGGAATGAACCCGCCTTTTTCTTCAAATGGAGTTAATAGTGCATAGGTGAGAAAAAGGAGGGGGAGAATAAAGTATCAAAAACCTAGGGATTAGGGATGGCAACGGAATAGTATCTGGAACGGATACTACTAGATCCGAATCCGGATTTGTTTTTCATACCTGTATCCAGATCCATCGGATCCATAAAAATCATATCAAAATCCAGATCCATCAGATCAACCGGATCCACGGATCGAATCTGGATCAACACGTAAATTTTTTAGACTTGAATTATATTCCAACATTCAACATACAATCATTCCAAGATAGTACAAAACTGAATCAACAAAACACAATAACATTCATATCTAATATTAAAGTCAATGCATTCAGTTTCAAGTAACTAACAAACTGGAAAGTTCCAATGCATTCAATTTCCAGTGCATTCAGATAATGAATCAACAAAACACAACAACATTCATATCCAATGCGTTCAGTTTCCAGTTTCCAATTTCAAAATTGAGATACTGAAAAGTTCTTTTTCTCATAAATAATATATGTCCGTGCAAATATGAATTGTATCGATGCTTCAATTTGCTGCGAGAATTTGTAAGAAAAATTAATCTTTGTTCTCTATTCTTGTTGGATTGATAAAATCGTACACGTATTTTATTTTTTTGTTTGTGTTTGACGTTAATATATCTTTCAAAATCCCAAAACATCAAATATTATATAAATGATGGTTGAAGAAGATCGGGATTGGTTGGAGAAGATCGTGGAGTAATTATCTCAACGACTTTGGCTTGATCCTCACGACAAGCAACAACTTTTGACTTAGTCTTCACTCATTTTTTACCAACTCTTTTTTTACCTTGCCAAATCATTTTTTACCATAGTAATATTTACACAAATATTACCGCATCGCGTGAAGTAAGGCAAAATCGATTCGTAAAAATGTTGGTCCGAATGTTGTGTACAACATTTGTAACAACATACTTACACATTCATATCAATACTTTAGAAGATATGTTGGGTTAAATGTCACACCAACTAATCCAACATTAACAAAAAGTGTGATTATCCCGTCATAATATTTTTACCGTGTCTATTAAAAATTTCCCTTTTCAAGGGAATGAACCCGCCTTTTTCTTCAAATGGAGTTAATAGTGCATATCGGAGAAAAAGGAGGGAGAGAATAAAGTAGCAAAAACCTAGGGATTAGGGATGGCAACGGATAGGATCTCGGAACGGATACTACTAGATCCGAATCCGATTCGTTTTCATACCTATATCCGGATCCATCGGGTCCATAAAAATCATATCAAAATCCGATCCATCGGATCCACCGGTCCACGATCGAACATGGATCCACACGTAAAAATTTTTTGACTTGAATAATATTCCAACATTCAACATACAACCATTCCAAGGATAGTACAATAATGAATCAACAAAACACAACAACATTCATATCTAATATTAAAGTCAATGCATTCAGTTTCCAGTAACTAGCAAACTGGAAAGTTCCAATGCATTCAATTTCCAGTGCATTCAGATAATGAATCAACAAAACACAACAACATTCATATCCAATGCGTTCAGTTTTCAGTTTCCAATTTCAAAATTGAGATACTGAAAAGTTCTTTTTCTCATAAATAATATATGTCTGCAAATATGAATTGTATCGATGCTTCAATTTGCTTCGAGAATTTGTAAGAAAAAATTAATCTTTGTTCTCTATTCTTGTTTGATTGATAAAATCGTACACGTATTTTATTTTTCTGTTTGTGTTTGACGGTGAATATATCTTTCAAAATCCCAAAACATCAAATATTATATAAATGATGGTTGAAGAAGATCAGGGATTGGTTGGAGAAGATCAGGGAGTAATTATCTCAACAGCTTTGGCTTGATCCTCACGACAAGCAACAACTTTTGACTTAGTCTTCACTCATTTTTTACAAACTCTTTTTTATCTTACCAAATCATTTTTTAACATAGTAATATTTACACAAATATTACTGCATCGCCTGAAGTAAGGCAAAATCAGTTCAGAAAATGTTGGTCCGAATGTTGTGCAACATTTGTAACAACATACTTACACATTCATATCAATACTTTAGGAGATATGTTGGGTTAAATGTTACAACAACTAATCCAACATTAACCAAAAGTGTGATTATCCCGTAATAATATATTTACCGCGTCTATTAAAAATTTCCCTCTTCAAGGGAATGAACCCACCTTTTTCTTCAAATGGAGTTAATAGTGCATAGCGGGTGAAAATGAGGGAGATAATAAAGTAGCAAAAACCTAGGGATTAGGTATGGCAAGATAGGATCCGGACCGGATACTACTAGATCCGAATCCGCATCCGTTTTCATACCTATATCCGCATCCATCGGATCCATAAAAATCATATCAAAATCCGGATCCATCGGATCCACCGGTCCACGGATCGAACTGGATCCACACGTAAATTTTTTAGACTTGAATAATATTCCAACATTCAACATACAACCATTCCAAGATAGTACAATTACCGAATCAACAAAACACAACAACATTCATATCTAATATTAAAGTCAATGCATTCGGTTTCAAGAACTAGCAAACTGAAAAGTTCCAATGCATTCAATTTCCGGTGCATTCAGATAATGAATCAACAAAACACAACAACATTCATATCCAATGCGTTCGGTTTCAGCTTTCCAATTTCAAAATTTAGATACTTTGAAAAGTTCTTTTTCTCATAAATAATATATGTGTGCAAATATGAATTGTATCGATGCTTCAATTTGCTACGAGAAATTTGTAAGAAAAAATTAATCTTTGTTCTCTATTCTTGTTGGATTGATAAAATCGTACACGTATTTTATTTTTCTGTTTGTGTTTGACGGTTAATATATCTTTCAAAATCCCAAAACATCAAATATTATATAAATGATGGTTGAAGAAGATCAGGGATTGGTTGGAGAAGATCAGGGAGTAATTATCTCAACAGCTTTGGCTTGATCCTCACGACAAGCAACAACTTTTGACTTAGTCTTCACCCATTTTTTACCAGCTCTTTTTTACCTTGACAAATAATTTTTTACCATAGTTATATTTACACAAATATTACTGCATCGCGTGAAGTAAGGCAAAATCATTTCAAAAAAGTTGGTCCGAATGTTGTGCAACATTTGTAACAACATACTTACACATTCATATCAATACTTTAGGAGATATGTTGGGTTAAATGTCACAACAACTAATCCAACATTAACCAAAAGTGTGATTATCCCGTCATAATATATTTACCGCGTCTAATAAAAATTTCCCTCTTCAAGGGAATGAACCCACCTTTTTCTTCAAATGGAGTTAATAGTGCATAGCGGAGAAAAATGAGGGAGAGAATAAAGTAGCAAAAACCTAGGGATAAGGGATGGCAACAGATAGGATCTGGACCGGATACTACTAGATCCAGATCCAGATCCGTTTTCATACCTTTATCCAGATCCATCGGGTCCATAAAAATCATATCCAAATCCAGATCCATCGGATCCACCGGGTCCACGGATCGGACTGGATCCACACGTAAATTTTTTTAACTTGAATAATATTCCAACATTCAACATACAACCATTCCAGGATAGTACAATACTGAATCAACAAAAACACAACAACATTCATAACTAATATTAAAGTCAATGCATTCAGTTTCCAGTAACTAGCAAACTGGAAAGTTCCAATGCATTCAATTTCCAGTGCATTAAGATACTGAATCAACAAAACACAACAACATTCATATCCAATGCGTTCAGTTTCCAGTTTCCAATTTCAAAATTGATATACTGAAAAGTTCTTTTTCTCATAAATAATATATGTCTGTGCAAATATGAATTGTATCGATGCTTCAATTTGCTACAGAAATTTGTAAGAAAAAATAAATCTTTGTTTTCTGCTCTTGTTGGATTGATAAAATCGTACACGTATTTTATTTTTCTGTTTGTCTTTGACTGTTAATATATCTTTCAAAATCCCAAAACATCAAATATTATATAAATGATGGTTGAAGAAGATCAGGAATTGGTTGGAGAAGATCAGGGAGTAATTATCTCAACAGCTTTGGCTTGATCCTCACGACAAGCAACAACTTTTGACTTAGTCTTCACCCATTTTTTACCAACTCTTTTTTTACCTTGCCAAATCATTTTTACCATAGTAATATTTACACAAATATTACTTTGCATCGCGATCGAGTTCAGAAAATGTTGGTCCGAATGTTGTGCAACATTTGTAACAACATACTTACACATTCATATCAATACTTTAGAAGATATGTTGGGTTAAATGTCACAACAACTAATCCAACATTAACCAAAAGTGTGATTATCCCGTCATAATATATTTACCGCGTCTATTAAAAATTTCCCTCTTCAAGGGAATGAACCCACCTTTTTCTTCAAATGGAGTTAATAGTGCATAGCGGAGAAAATGAGGGAGAGAATAAAGTAGCAAAAACCTAGGGATTAGGGATGGCAACGGATTGGATCTGTAACGGATACTACTAGATCCGAATCTAGATTCGTTATTCATACCTGTATCCAGATCCATCGGGTCCGTAATAATCATCTCCAAATCCAGATCCATCGGATCCACCGGGTCCATGGATCGGATCTGGATCCACACGTAAATTTTTTTGACTTGAATAATATTCCAACATTCAACATACAACCATTCCAGGATAGTACAATACTGAATCAACAAAAACACAACAACATTCATATCTAATATTAAAGTCAATGCATTCGTTTCCGGTAACTAGCAAACTGGAAAGTTCAATGCATTCAATTTCCAGTGCATTAAAATACTGAATCAACAAAACACAATAACATTCATATCCAATGCGTTCAGTTTCCAGTTTCCAATTTCAAAATTGATATACTGAAAAGTTCTTTTTCTCATAAATAATATATGTCTGTGCAAATATGAATTGTATCGATGCTTCAATTTGCTGCAGAAATTTGTAAGAAAAAATAAATCTTTGTTCTCTGCTCTTGTTGGATTGATAAAATCGTACACGTATTTTATTTTTCTGTTTGTCTTTGACCGTTAATATATCTTTCAAAATCCCAGAACATCAAATATTATATAAATGATGGTTGAAGAAGATCAGGGATTGGTTGGAGAAGATCAGGGAGTAATTATCTCAACAGCTTTGGCTTGATCCTCACGACAAGCAACAACTTTTGACTTAGTCTTCACCATTTTTTACCAACTCTTTTTTACCTTGCCAAATCAGTTTTTACCATAGTAATATTTACACAAATATTACTGCATCGCGATTAGTTCAGAAAATGTTGGTCCGAAAGTTGTGCAACATTTGTAACAACATACATACACATTCATATCAACATACTTACACATTCATATCAATACTTTAGAAGATATGTTGGGTTAAATGTCACAACAACTAATCCAACATTAACCAAAAGTGTGATTATCCCGTCATAATATATTTACCGCGTCTATTAAAAATTTCCCTCTTCAAGGGAATGAACCCACCTTTTTCTTCAAATGGAGTTAATAGTGCATAGCGGAGAAAATGAGGGATCGAATAAAGTAGCAACAACCTAGGGATTAGGGATGGCAACGGATTGGATCTGTAACGGATACTACTAGATCCGAATCTAGATTCGTTATTCATACCTATATCCAGATCCATCGGGTCCGTAATAATCAAATCCAAATCCAGATCCATCGGATCCACCGGGTCCACGGATCGGACCTGGATCCACACGTAAATTTTTTTGACTTGAATAATATTCCAACATTCAACATACAACCATTCCAGGATAGTACAATACTGAATCAACAAAACACAACAACATTCATATCTAATATTAAAGTCAATGCATTCAGTTTCCAGTAACTAGCAAACTGGAAAGTTCCAATGCATTCAATTTCCAGTGCTTAGAGATACTGAATCAACAAGACACAACAACATTCATATCCAATGGATTCAGTTTCCAGTTTCCAATTTCAAAATTGAGATACTGGAAAGTTCTTTTTCTCACAAATAATAGATGTGTGTGCAAATATGAATTGTATCGACGCTTCAATTTGCTGCAGAAATTTGTAAGAAAAAATTAATCTTTG
This sequence comes from Anisodus tanguticus, assembly GCA_034509755.1. Classification (NCBI taxonomy): domain Eukaryota; kingdom Viridiplantae; phylum Streptophyta; class Magnoliopsida; order Solanales; family Solanaceae; genus Anisodus; species Anisodus tanguticus. The sequence goes on from CM067556.1 coordinate 27,874,233, forward strand.
TTCTCTATTCTTGTTGGATTGATAAAATCGTACACGTATTTTATTTTTCTGTTTGTCTTTGACTGTTAATATATCTTTCAAAATCCCAAAACATCAAATATTATATAAATGATGGTTGAAGAAGATCAGGGATTGGTTGGAGAAGATCAACGAGTAATTATCTCAACAGCTTTGGCTTGATCCTCACGACAATCAACAACTTTTGACTTATTCTTCACTCATTTTTACCAGCTCTTTTTTACCTTGCCAAATCATTTTTACCATAGTTATATTTACACAAATATTACTGCATCGCGATCAGTTCAGAAAATGTTGGTCCGAATGTTGTGCAACATTTGTCACAACATACTGACACATTTATATCAATACTTTAGAAGATATGTTGGGTTAAATGTCACACCAGCTAATCCAACATTAACAAAAAGTGTGATTATCCCGTCATAATATTATTACCGCGTCTATTAAAAATTTCCCTCTTCAAGGGAATGAAGCCGCCTTTTTCTTCAAATGGAGTTAATAGTGCATAGGGGAGAAAAAGGAGGGAGAGAATAAAGTAGCAAAAACCTAGGGATTAGGGATGGCAACGGATAGGATCTGTAATGGATACTACTAGATCCGAATCTAGATTCATTTTTCATACCTGTATCCAGATCCATCGGATCCATAAAAATCATATCCAAATCCAGATCCATCGGAACAACCTGGTCCACGGATCGGATCTGGATCCACACGTAAATTTTTTGACTTGAATAATATTCCAACATTCAACATACAACCATTCCACGATAGTTCAATACTGAATCAACAAAACACAACAACATTCATATCTAATATTAAAGTCAATGCATTCAGTTTCCAGTAACTAGCAAACTGGAAAGTTTCAATGCATTCAATTTCCAGTGCATTAAGATACTGAATCAACAAGACACAACAACATTCATATCCAATGCGTTCAGTTTCCAGTTTCCAATTTCAAAATGGAGATACTGGAAAGTTCTTTTTCTCATAAATAATAGATGTGTGTGCAAATATGAATTGTATCGACGCTTCAATTTGCTGCAGAAATTTGTAAGCAAAAATTAATCTTTGTTCTCTATTCTTGTTGGATTGATAAAATCGTACGTGTATTTTCTTTTTCTATTTGTGATTGACTGTTAATATATCTTTCAAGATCCCAAAACATCAAATATTATATAATTGATGGTTGAAAAAGATCATGGATTGGTTGGAAAGATCAGGGATTGGTTGGAGAAGATCAGGGAGTAATTATCTCAAAAGCTTTGGCTTGATCCTCACGACAAGCAACAACTTTTGACTTAGTCTTCTCCCATTTTTTACAAACTCTTTTTTACCTTGCCAAATCATTTTTTACCATAGTAATATTAACACAAATATTACTACATCGCGATCAGTTCATAAAATGTTAGTCCGAATGTTGTGTAACATTTGTAACAACATACTTACACAATCATATCAATACTTTAGAAGATATGTTGGGTTAAATGTCACACCAGCTAATCCAACATTAACAAAAAGTGAGATTATCCCGTCATAATATTTTTACCGCGTCTATTAAAAATTTCCTTCTTCAAGGGAATGAACCCACCTTTTTCTTCAAATGGAGTTAATAGTGCATAGGGGAGAAAAAGGAGGGAGAGAATAAATTAGCAAAAACCTACGGATTAGGGATGGCAACGGATAGGATCTGTAACGGATACTAATAGATCCGAATCTAGATTCATTTTTCATACCTGTATCCAGATCCATCGGGTCCATAAAAATCATATCCAAATCCAAATACATCGGATCCACCGGTCCACGGATCGAACCTGGATCCACACGTAATTTTTTTTACTTGAATAATATTCCCACATTCAACATACAACCATTCCAAGATAGTACAATACTGAATCAACAAAACACAATAACATTCATGTCTAATATTAAAGCCAATGCATTCAGTTTCAAGTAACCAACAAACTGGAAAGTTCCAATGCATTCAATTTCCAGTGCAATCAGATACTGAATCAAAAAACACAACAACATTCATATCTAATGCATTCAGTTTCCAGTTTCCAATTTCAAAATTGAGATACTGAAAAGTTATTTTTCTCATAAATAATATATGTGTGTGCAAATATGAATTGTATCGATGCTTCAATTTACTGCAGAAATTTGTAAAAAAAATTAATCTTTGTTCTCTGCTCTTGTTGGATTGATAAAATCGTACACGTATTTTATTTTTCTATTTGTCTTTGACTGTTAATATATCTTTCAAAATCCCAAAATATCAAATATTATATAAATGATGGTTGAAGAAGATCAGGGATTGGTTGGAGAAGATCAGGGAGTAATTATCTCAACACTTTAGGAGATATGTTGGGTTAAATGTCACAACAACTAATCCAACATTAAAAAAAAGTGTGATTATCCCGTCATAATATATTTACCGCGTCTATTAAAAATTTCCCTCTTCAAGGGAATGAACCCACCTTTTTCTTCAAATGGAGTTAATAGTGCATAGCGGAGAAAAAGGAGGGAGAGAATAAAGTAGCAAAAACCTAGGGATTAGGGATGGCAACGGATAGGATCTGTAACGGATACTACTAGATCCGAATCTAGATTCATTTTTCATACCTGTATCCAGATCCATCGGGTCCATAATAATCATATCCAAATCCAGATCCATCGGATCCACCGGGTCCACGGATCGGACCTGGATCCACACGTAAATTTTTTTGACTTGAATAATATTCCAACATTCAACATACAACCAATACAGGATAGTACAATACTGAATCAACAAAAACACAACAACATTCATATCTAATATTAAAGTCAATGCATTCAGTTTCCAGTAACTAACAAACTGGAAAGTTCCAATGCATTCAATTTGCAGTGCATTCAGATATTGAATCAACAAGACACAACAACATTCATATCCAATGGATTCAGTTTCTAGTTTCCAATTTCAAAATTGAGATACTGGAAAGTTCTTTTTCTCACAAATAATAGATGTGTGTGCAAATATGAATTGTATCGACGCTTCAATTTGCTGCATAAATTTATAAGAAAAAATTAATCTTTGTTCTCTATTCTTGTTGGATTGATAAAATCGAATGCGTATTTTCCTTTTTCTGTTTGTGTTTGACTGTTAATATATCTTTCAAAATCCCAAAACATCAAATATTATATAATTGATGGTTGAACAAGATCAGGGATTGGTTGGAGAAGATCAGGGAGTAATTATCTCAAAAGCTTTGGCTTGATCCTCACGACAAGCAACAACTTTTGACTTAGTCTTCACTCATTTTTTACCAACTCTTTTTTTCCTTACCAAATCATTTTTTAACATTGTAATATTTACACAAATATTACTGCATCGCGTGAAGTAAGGCAAAATCAGTTCAGAAAATGTTGATCCGAATGTTGTGCAACATTTGTAACAACATACTTACACAGCACTTTAATCGTTATGGAGAAGTGGTAAAGTCACAAATAATCAAATTTAGGGAGACAGGTTTTGGAAAAGGCTTTGGTTTTGTTACCTTTGCTGATTCCTCTGTTGTTCATCAAGTTCTTCAAGACCAACAAATCATTCTTGGAAGAACGGTAATATAATGCTCAACTACTCTTCCTTTGTCGAATTTAACTTATGCATAATTATTTATATCCACTCTCTCAGTCCCAATTTATGTGGCATGTTGAAATTCGAGAGTCAAAGAAATTTTTCTTTGATCGCAATTTTTTCACATGACTTTTAAATATTTGGAATTATTAATTATTATGACATATAGTACTTTTTACCTAGTTTTTAAATATATAAATCTTATGTTAAATTGTTTTTAAGATTCTATGTCCGAATTCTAGGTCAAAATTATCTAAGACCTCCCGAGCACTGAGATTCCATATTCCACATATGCAATCATACATAAGGGGGGGGGGGGGGGGGGGGGGCTAGAGTATAGTTTATTAGTAATGACTTTCAATTTCCAAAATAATTCCAATTGTGTCGAACTTTCCATTTTTGGAATAATTATATAATCTCCATAAATAGTATCATAAACTTCAAATACTAGCTCCACCTCTAATTCATATCTACTTTCTATTTGATGATTATTGTAGGTTGAAGTTAATTTGGCGACACCCAAAGGTGAAAGCCGCCAAAGCCAACGTTGTTCAGAATGCCAACAATTTCAAAGACAGAATATTGAAACCAGCAGATGTAGTCACACAAGGAAGATTTTTGTTGGTGGATTGCCTCATTTATTTGAACAAGACTTCAAAAAATATTTCGAGAGTTTTGGAAAAATTGAAGGTGCAAAAATTATCTTCGATAGAGCAACGAATACGCCTAGGGGATTTGGGTTTGTCACATATGAATCAGAGGAAGCTGTAACAAATGTGTTGCAGAATAGATTTTACATGTTGAATAATAAACTTGTTGAGGTAAAAAAAGCAGAGCCAAGGGAATATAGAGTTATGGATAGTTGCAATTACTACGATTCTTACCCTACATATTCAGGTTATGGAATGTGGCCAATTTATGATTCTAGTTGGATTTATGCCTCTCATTCTTGGGCCAATCATACTATGGGTCAGACTATTCCGTTTAATCATTTGGGTACAAATGTACCGGACCCGCAGCCCGTGCCTGTAATGGTACCGGTAGCAGTACCCTATTTTACTTCTAAATATCCAGTCAACTGCTACGGCTCAATGCATAATCAAGTGGATGAAAGGCGTTCTAGTTACGAGGTTTCATCAAATTCTGCTCATAACTCATGTAGTGATCATTGGGGGTCTCACAACTCTGTTTCTCATGAAGAAAATGACCAAGATTGCAACAATATTGAGGTTCAACTTGTTGGAAATGATTCACCTCGAGGTAAGACTGGTTTTTATCTACTCCATTGGATTTACTTGTGACTTGTGAGCTTAAATACTAGTCTATGTGACCCAATTTGAATTTTGAGAGTCAATTTTTTTATTTTTTACTGTGAATTCGGACATACAATCTTTAAGTATTTTGAAAAATAATTTACATAGTTAGAGACTACATAAAAGTACGGAGTATGTATTAACAATTAAAATATTTAAAGGGCATATGATATAAATTGCGGTAAAACATTTCCTTGTTGATTTAAAATTTGAACTGTATCACATAAATCGGGAGAAAGAGTATATATTTCCACTGCCAAATCAATTTAAAATAACTACACGAGTAATAATCCTTAAAGATTTATAAGTTCTATGTAGTTGCGCTAAAAGCTTTTTATACAATCAGGTTATTTATAAGGTAATTATAGATAAATTTCAATAATAAGTGTAAGATTAGAATAATTTTTCTTAGGGATTCCTTTCATTAATCACAATATATATAGTTGTACAGAGGTTGATTCCTAATACAATAAGAATCCTAACTTACCTTAAATGGTTGATTCCTAATACAATAAGAATCCTAAGTTACCTTAAATATACATCTATCATAATTACAAAATATACTGTGAATATTCGGAGAATATTCGCTAATACTCCCCCTCCGTCAGAGCGGGAGGAGGCCGAACGCTAAGGCTGGATCGAAAGTCGGTGAAGAGTTGTCTCGGTAGTCCCTTTGTGAAAATATCTGCATACTGATAGGCGGAAGGCACGTGTAATATCTTGACCTGGTAAATGGCAACCTTCTCACGCACAAAGTGAATATCCATCTCGATATGTTTGGTCCGCTGATGTTGGACCGGATTATGAGACATATAGATGGTAGATATGTTGTCACAGTAGACTATAGATGCTTTTCGCAGAGGACACTGGAGCTCCAAAAGAAGATTTCGAAGCCAACAGATCTCAGCAACGACATTAGCAACTCGCGATACTCTACTTCAATACTCGAACGGGATAGCGTGGCTTGCCGCTTGGCGGACCATGAAATAAGATTATCCCCAAGAAATAGACAGTAGCCCGAGGTGGAGCCACGTGTGTCCGGGCATCCTGCCCAATCTGCATCCGTGTATGGGAGTAATTTGGTTGGGCCAGAGGGGTATAGATGCATTCCAAAGTCAAGTGTGCCCTTAACGTATCTGATAATACGTTTGAGGGTCGCAAAATGGGACTCTCGAGGGGCATGCATAAACAGACACACCTGCTGAACTGTATATGCAATATCAGGCCTAGTGAATGTGAGATACGGAAGGGCACCTGCAAGACTCCGATATAGGGTGGGATCAGAAACTGGCACACCCTAATTGGCATTACGCTTGGATTTTGAGTCAACCGGAGTTGACATACTTTTACAATTTTCCATTTTAGCCTTGTACACGATCTCTTCCGCATATTTGCGTTGACATAGAAATATGGTAGCGGCCGATCTGACCACAGATATACCCAAGAAATAACTCAGTTTGCCCAAATCAGTCATAGCAAATTCAATTTTGAGTAGAGCAATGATTTTATTCTTCAATCCGTCAGAGGAGGCAGTAAGAACAATGTCATTCACATATAATGGAAATAAGCAGTGCCGCTACCTCGATGAAAAGTGAAGAGAAAGTTGTCACAGCTGCTACAAATAAATCTGATTTGCATAATATACCTGGCAAAATTATCATACCAAGCGCGGGTTGCCTGTTTCAACCCATTTAATGACTTCCTGAGACGACATACATACTGTGGGGCTGCCGGATGAACAAAGCCAGGGGGCTGATGCATGTACACAGTTTCTTTCAAATCCCCATGAATTAATGCATTCTTGACATCAAGCTGATGAATCAGCCAATGCATGCCCATAGCAATACTGAGAACAGTTCGAATAGTGGCCGATTTAATAACCGGACTGAATGTCTCACCACAATCAATACCCTGCTGCTGATTAGTGTCATTAGCAACCAGTCTTATCTTATACGCTCTAAGTCACCACTGCTCTAAACTTGTGACGATATAGCCACATACACCGGATAACATTCACACTGTCCGGTATAGGTACCAATTCCCAAGTGTTCTGCTTGGTTAAAGCATTAAATTTCTCGCACATGGCTGTATTCCAATTAGGGTACAGTTTGTCTAGTTTTGGATTTTTTGGAATGGGTGATAAGGTGTGTGTGGAGAGATTGAAGTGAACCTTGAGTTTGAAAACCGTGTTGGGCACGAGTCTCCATGTGATGGGCAAGCAACAGTGCTTGGACTGGGGTGTGAGACTGCTGGCTTATGAGTTCTGGAGGCAGCAGTGGTTGCACTGCGATATGCTGCAGCTGACTTGCTGGTTCTAGGGGGTGTTGGCTGGTCTCGGGTTGATGGCTAGTCGAGAAACAGTTGGTGGGGTAGGTAACACATGGGGGTCGACCAGTGGGGGGTTCGACCGAGAGATAGGGGTGTTTGGTCGGCGACAACACCAGACATTGTTGGTGACAATGCTACTGGTGCAGTCTTTGTCGAACAGGAAACTGCCGGTGACACACTGACTGGATTAGAGGAGACAGAGGAGACTCATCGAGAAATGTGTGATCTGTGGTTTGGAATTTTTGGAGATTTGAAAATGGATAGGTCGCCTCGTCAAATGTGACGTGACGTGAGATAAAGATTTTACGAGTGGCTATGTCATAGCAAAGGTAACCCCGATGGTTGGGTGAGAAACCGACGAAGACACATAACGTGGTGCGTGGGGCTAGTTTGTGAGATGCAGTGGAGGCCAGGTTGGGGTAGCATAGGCAACCGAAGATGCGGAGTTGATCATAGGAAGGGAACCTAAGGTATAAGATTTTGGTGGGGGTCTTGTTTTGGAGAGTGCTGGTTGGTAAAATATTAAGGAGGTATTCTACCATTTTAACAGCATAGACCCAGAATGGCGGTGGAAGACTGACATGAAAGAGAAGGGTACTAACCATGTTATTGATGGTACAGATGATTCATTCAGCTTTGCCGTTTTGGGAGGAAGTGTAGGGACAGGAAAAACTGAAAACCATGCCTTGTTTAGAGCAGAAATCGTGAAATGCCGAATTATTAAATTCACGTCCATTATCACATTGAAAAGATTTTATAGATTTTTTAAACTATGTTTTAATGAAGTTTTGAAATTCAAGGAACTTGGCAAACACTTCAGATTTGAACTTTAGTAGGTAGATCCACACAAAGTGTGAAAAATCATCTAATAATACTAGATAGAATTTGTGACCCAAGGAACTAACAACCGGAGATGTCCACAATCAGCATGAACAATATCAAATGGAGAAAAAGTAACACTGTTGGATGACATAAATGGAATACGAGTATGTTTGCCAAGCGGGCAAGAAAAATAGTGTTGGGCAAGTTTCCCATTATTACATTGAATACGCTTATTAGTCCTAAGAATATTAAAAACAGGATCTCCTGGGTGTCCGAGTCTGTTATGCCAAGTTGACGGAGAGATAGTAGCAAGGGAGATAGGTGAATGAGTTCTGACAGCAGAAGATTGAGTGAAGGGGTAGAGGTCTCCCACACTATTGCAGCGCGTAAGAATTTTCCCCGTATTGAGATCCTTCACAGAAAAACTAAAATGGTCAAATTCGACAGACACATAATTATTGCGAGTGAATTTTCTAACAGAGATTAAATTTTTAATGATGTTGGGTGTGTAAAGGACATGATTTAGGGAGAAAGGCGGTGGGGATGTTTGGTATGTGTGTTACCGTAACCTTCAATTGAAATGCGATGACCATTGCCAACAGTAATAAATTGAGGACACTTTAACCGAAGTATTTGGGATAAGTTACCTGATGATCGGGTGAGGTGAGATGTGGCTCCGGTGTCCATGTACCAATTATCGTCGGGCTGTTGAAGGTTCACGGTCCTGAAGACCTGGCCCAAATCGGTGGGGGCCAGGCTGCTGCCTTGCGGGTGCTGCTGGACTGAGACCATGTGGGCCTGTTGCGCTGCTGCTGGGCCTGCTTGTTGGCTGGGGCAGAGCCCAATAGACCAGGTGACCAAGCAGCCTGCTGGAACTGGGCCCCTGCAGTTGGGTAGAGGCATGCAGGCGAGGCCCAGTTCCCTTGATTGGGCCACAGTGGTTGCTGTCCAGGCCACGGGAGATAGGGAGCAGGAGTTGGGCCTGGCTGCTGGTTTCGGTTGCCCTTGTCGCGGCCCTTCCCTTTATTGTTGTTACCGCGGCCTTTGCCGCCACGCCCTCCGCCGCGGGACTACTGCTGCTGGTGGTCTTGCGATGGTGGCTGGATAGTGTTGGCCGCCGGTAGTGTCATGCCGTCAACGACTAATGCCTTGTGATTGTGCTCCTCTTGTTTAGCACGGTGGGTCTCTTCTAACAAAAGTTGCGAACGTGCTTTGTTGAAACTTGGGAGGGGGTCGGCCTGTTGAATCATCGTTGCAAGTGTATCATATTCACCTTTCAGTAAACTAGCAACTAGTTGAAGCACCATCTTGGTTTCTAAAACAGAAGTCCCTACGTTAGAAAGTTGGTCGGTTATGAGTTTCAGTTGTTTACAATATTCAGACATGTTAAAATTCTCGAGACGTGTATTGTTGAACTGCTCTTCCAAATACACGGCCCGAGTATTTTTATTATCCTGAATTTTTTTTTCTAGCCGTACCCAAAGTTCACGTTCCGTAGCACCTGTTTTCATGATAGTGCACAACAAGTCTTTAGAGATGGTGCCGTAGATCCATTGTTTGACGTTGGCATCAAGGCGACGCCAGGTTGAGTCTGCAACATCGGTTGGACGAGGAACAGAATCATCAATATGGTCGAGCACATTGTACGCACATGCATGAATATAGAACAGTTCTATCCACATGGAATATTGACAGTCTTCTTGGTCAAGAATTATAGGGATAAAATTCTTGATGTTGTTAACGGCGAATGCCGGATGAAAAGAAGACAATGAACGTTGAGGGGGGTTGTCAAGTGTGCCAGTGGATGACTGTGAATATTCGGAGAATATTCGCTAATACTAAGTAATATGTATTTCTTCCGTCTCAATTTATATAATGGTGTTTGACTGAGCACGTAGTTTAAAAATGACTTTTGAGACTTGTACTCTAAAACAAATCATATATATTGTGTGACTATAAATCATCTCATGGGTAACGTAAGACGTTTAAAGTTAAATTATCTCAAATGTAGAAATGTGTCATTCTTTACTGACTAAAAAGAAAAAAATGTCACATAAATTAAACCTGAGAAAGTAACTCCATAAAAATAATAATTAAACTGCTACCGAAGGTAAAAATTCACTGATAGTGTAAAATATCTTTTGTACATGCCAAAATTAAGCACTAATTGGTGTATTTTAAAGCCTTGGAAATCACATTACATGATAAGTTTCTTTGTGATCTTGTTATAGCTCCTGAGAGTGCAAAGCCACTGGAAAAAGAAGCAGACAATGGTGAAACAGACCAAAGTGACAAAAATTCCCAGGTCAATACCAAAGCAGAAAATAGTGAAAAAGATCAAAGTGTGGGAAAGTCACAGGTCAATTCCCTTGCAGACAATGGTGAAAAAGAGCAAAGTATGGAAAATTCCCAGGTCAATACTGAAAATGACACCTCAGAGGAAAGTAATGGAGTATCAAGTGCTTCAACTTTGTTTTGTCAGTTGACCTTATTTTAACTTCAAGTTTACTAAATTTCAAAATGTTATGTCAAAAAATGATAACCTTGAAGGATAACTGAGTCCATACTTGACAAAATAATGTATACTGTACTAAGTTATAAGCTGCACTCAAATCTTTGCTAATTGGAAAACTTTATATGCAAGTGTAAAAACTAATGTGTGTTAAGTTGCATATACTGGTATAGCCCTAGCAATGAAGTTAGATAAAAAGCATGGGGACCAATATTTTTTCACTAGAGACAAAAAAACAAGCACTGGGATCAATATTTTCCCAATAGAGACAAAAAATGTTAGGTAATTTCTTTTCAAAATTATTTGGTAAGAGAATTAGATCTCCACCTACTTTACGCATAAGCATTTAAGGTACGTAATTATTTATTGTTTTTTCCTTTTAGACCTTGTACATATTGCTTCATATTCAGAGTGTGAGATACAGTAATACAAAGGTTTATCATATGCATATTGGCTTAGTTGAATTTCTTATTTATTTTCTATTTCAATCATTTTTAAAACTTCTTTGTAATCTACATTTATATCTAGGAATTTTTTTTTCCAAAGCGATCTTTAAACCTTGTTGTAAAGCTTGGAATTCAGTTAAGATTACTAAAAACATGACTATATTTTAAAATTTTCAAGAGAAAGGGTATTGATTAATGACAGAAGCCATGATATACACTGACCAAACATGTATATCACCAAACCGAGTTTATTAATAACTTATCATAGTTGTAGAATTCTTGTACAAGTGTAATTATGGTATTAGAATTATAGTAGAAAAATGTAGATTTAATTTTCTTAATTAATTTTGTATATCATGTATATATAGACCTTTTCATTAATGAAAATAATCAAGGAATTATTCCCTTTCCTGGTATCAGCAGTCTAGGGCAAAAATACCTTCTCCCAAAACCCTTCCGCAACCCTCTTCTTCTCGGAAAAAGAGAAGCAGGCCGACGGCCAGTCCTTTTTTTTCTCCTCCCAATTTTTCTTCTGAATCCCTCTTTCTCCTCTTGTTATTTCATCATGTCTACCTCAAAGAACACGTTCCATCTTCTCCTTACAATTTCCAACATTAAGAACCACATCCCCATCATTCTTGAGATGGAAAACGTCCAATACGCGATGTGGGCAGAATTATTCAAAGTTCACGCACGCTCGCATCAAGTCCTTCATCACATCATTCCCGCGGATACAGGAAAGGAGAAGGTGTCTACCGCCAATGATGATCCTGCGTTATGGACGACTCTTGATGCTACAGTAATTTAGTGGATATATTCCACTATCTCTACGGACCTTCTACAGATGATTATTAAAACCCGACGCCACGGTGATGGAAACTTATAATAGGGCGCGTGATATATTCCAAGATAAAAAAAATTCACGTGCGTCACTCTTGAGTAGGAATTTTCCCATGTCAATATGGAGGATTTTCCGAATGTCTCAGCCTATTGTAAAAGACTGAAGGAATTGACAGATCAACTCAAGAACATTGGTACGCCCGTCACCAATGATCGTCTTGTTCTTCAGATGGTTGCAGGCCTATCTGAGGCTTATAATGGTGCTGGGACACTTCTTCGTCAGAGTAATCCTCTTCCACCGTTCTACGAGGCTCGTTCCATGCTCACATTAGAAGAGGCCAGTGTTAGATAGATTTTAGTACTGTTTTAGAAGGTGTTTTAGGGAGTCTTTTGTTGGTCTTTTAGTTGTCTTGTGTAGTATTATGCGTGTGTTTCGTGTTTTCAGGATTTAAGCGATTCAGAAAGGAATAAGGTGAATTCACAGGAAATAAGCGGTTATTGAGGACAAAAATGCATATCTAGTCACAATAAATAGGTCAAAGAAACCCTGGGAAGCTCGGAAAGTAGTTTAAACAAATTCCGGATGAAGAACGCGAAGACCCGCGGCGCAACAAACATGGAGCTGCGGTGCTGAAGTGTCGTGGCTGAGGAAGCAAGAGTTGCGGCTCTCTACTAGCAGAAAGTTCAGAAGCTAATTAGAGTCGCGACGCTCTAATAGCTAAGCCGCGGCGTCGACGACGTTCATACATCGAAGAAACCTAATTTTTAACAAGGGCAAAAATGTCCATTCAGGGGTTTTTGGGTGATATATGCTGGGGGAGGCGAATTTTGGGGGTATCACACATTGGAGACAAGGAATAGGAGAGCAAGAAGCAATTAGAGACATTAATTGTCCAAGTTCTTTTCCTTTTCTTTACTTTAATTCAGTTTATGTTGGATAGTAAGTTAATTAGTTCTCTTAGCATGTCTATGAGTTAATTACTTTTATTAGTATTTTCCGTTGAATAATTTGAAACTCTGTTCTGATTTAATGCACTGCTAGTGTTTCTTCTTCATCTATTAAGATCTCTTCAACTTGTGCTTATTGAATGAGAATTTATTGGCCATTAGTTTTCATTACCTATATAATTTTAAATCAAGATCTGAAAAGTGAGATTTGCATATGCTATAGTTGATTAGACGTAGGTTTAATCTGGAACGAGAGTATCTCGATTGCCTGTGTAGCTTTTTAGGTTATTGATCTTAATCCTCCTATGTGATTGAATTTATCATAGAAATATAGAAAATTCTCACTTAGGTTGAGTTTTTCTATGTCCTAACCGGAATATAGAACATCTCAGCTAACCTCCTATCTTAATAAGAAGATGAATCGATAGTCTTGCATTAATAAATGATAGAGTGGATTGTTGATGAGATTGGAAACCCTAATTTCCTTCATTACTGAATTAAACTTCGTGTGTTTCACTGCTATTTTATTCCCGCAATCTGTTTTAGTTTATTAATTCTTTAGTTTAGAAATCACCACTTATATCCGTTTGCCAAATAGAAACTAAGGATTAATTAATTGGTAATTGATAAATCAGTCTCTATGGACGATACTCGATTTTACCAAAATTATTACAAATTGCGATACGTATACTTGCATAGCATCTAGAAATTTTTTAATAGCCGGCTTGGCTAAAAAGGCAGCTACCAGAGCTAATTCCGTCATGATGGCCACGCCCGATGACCCTCACTTATTCTCGAATAATTCTAGCCAAAACTGTAACAACGATGGCGGCAAGAAGGACCAAAATTGGAAAAATAGTGGCAAGAACCGTGGTGGCGGTGGCGGTCGCGGAGGTGGTCGGAGCAGTGGCGGTAGTGGCAGTAGTGGGCCGGCTGGGCCGCAACACCACTGGCCGCAGCCTTGGGCCACTTTACCATGGCTGTGGGGTTGTTGGGCTAGTGGCCAGTGGCCCAACTCGGCCTCGCCTTTTTTACAGGTTTTCTAGCGAATTGGGCCAGTGGCCAACAGAGGTGCAATTCACCATTCCAGCAATCCCAACCCAAGCAGCCGACTGGGCCTTGGCCTCGCAGGCCTTCGCTGCTGCGGGTCCAGTTTCTGTCCGACACGTACGAATATTGAGGCCGCGATGTGTACTTGAATTAAAGACCTCGGATGCAAATTGGTATATGGTTACCGGAGCCACTTTTCTCATATGACATCCGCGCAAGGTAATCTCTCGTCTTATTTCAATTTGAACAAAAACCGTGGCATAATTGTTAGTAATGGCAATTTAATTCCAATTTGTGGTTATGGTCACACTAATTTGCCCCTCTCCCACATTCATGGCCCTCACTTAATTAAAAATTTGGTGTCTGTTCGAAAATTCACAACTGATAATTGAGTTTCTGTTAACTTTGACCCTTTTGGATTTTCTGTGAAGAATTTCAAGATGGGGATACCTCTAATGAGATGTAATAGTCTGGGAGAGCTTTATCCAATCATCACAACCACCATTTCCACGAGTCAAGCCACACCTTCAACATTTGCCGCTCTTGCTCCTTCTTTGTGGCATACACGTTTGGGTCATCTGGGGTTGTCTATTATTTCTTCTTTTTAAAATAATAATTTTATTGATTGTAAGAGTACGCATAGTACTCATATTTTCCTTCTTGTCCTCTAGAGAAACATGTTAGGTTGTCGTTTGTAGCCTCTACTTCTAGCACGTCGATGCATTTTGACATTATTCATAGTGATTTATGAACATCTCCCGTTTTGAGTTCGTTGGGCCATCATTACTATATTTTATTTTTGGATGATTATTCTAATTTTTTGTGGACTTTTCCGTTTTCTAACAAGTCTCAAGTTTTTTTTACATTCCTAAAATTTAGAGTCTTCATCCGTACCCAATTTGAACAGGAAATTAAAGATATTCATTGTGATAATGGTAGGGAATATGATAATGTGCCATTTTGGGAATTTTGTGACACTCATGGCATATCTTTTTGGTTTTCTTGTCCTCATACGTCCTTACAAAATAGGAAGGCCGAAAGGAAAATTTGTACCATTAATAATATTATCCGAACCTTACTAGCCGATGCTTTCATACCTCCGTCTTTTTGGCATCATGAGTTATAAATGGCTACTTACCTCCTTAACATCCTTCCTAGCAAAGGTTTAGCATATCAATCACCCCTAAAAATTCTTTATCATAAAGACCCCTCGTATTCTTATCTTAGGGTGTTTGTGCTATCCACTTTTTCCATCCACTACAATTAACAAACTTCAAGCCCACTCTACCGCTTGTGTATTTTTGGGTTATCCGTCTAATCATCATAGTTACAAATATTTTGATTTACCTTCAAATAAGATCATAATTAGTCGCCATGTTATTTTTTATGAAACCAATTTCCGTTTGCTAACTTGTATAATTCCGTGTCTAGTTCTTATAATTTTTGGATGATGGGCCATCACTGTATATGATCCATCAGTGGGCCCAACACTCCCGTTCTCCGGATCGGCCAGCAAGCCCACTACCTGCTGGCCCAACATATCTCGTGACTATTCTCGAGTCTCGGCCCAGTTCACACCTCCGTCCAGTTGTTGCTTTGGGTTCTCGGCCAGCAGGCCCAATAAATCCTACCTAGCGACCAGTTCCAGTTATTGGGCCAGCAGGCCCACTGCCTGCTGGCCAGTCCAAAATAAACCCGCCACCACCAAAACCCATCCCCATCTATCTCGAGTCAAGGGCCCGTTACTTGTAGCCAACGGGGTATTTTAAACCTAAACGTTATTTTAATCTCAATTCTAATGTCACTAAATCACCCCTACTACGTAACCCTATGTCTGCCCTTCATGACCCGAATTAGAAAATGGCCATGGATGACGAATATAAAGCTCTAATTGAAAATAAGACGTGGGAGTTGGTGCTCCATCCACCTGGTGTCAATATTATTCGGTCTATGTGGATTTTTACTCATAAGAAAAAATATTACGGTTGTTTTGAGAGGGATAAGGTCCGTCTTGTAGATGATGACAAAACTCAACAGGTTGGCGTGGATTGTGGTGAGACATTTAGTTCGGTGGTTAAACATGCTACTATTCACACTGTTCTCAGTCTAGCTCTCTCGAAAGCATGGCCCATTCATCAGTTGGACATGAATAATGCTTTTTTACATGGTGATCTCAAGGAGACAGTATACATGAATCAACCCTTGGATTTCGGAGACCCCGATTATCCAAATCATGTTTGTTTACTCAAGAAGTCCTTATATGGGCTTAAGCAGGCCCCGCGGGTTTGGTATAAGTGGTTTGCGGATTATGTGTCTACTATTGGGTTTTTTCACAGCAGGTCTGATCATCCTCTGTTCATCTATCGGTGTGGTACTTCTCTGTCATATATTCTGTTATATGTTGATGATATTATATTGACTGCCTCTTCTGAGATTCTATGCAATTCTATCATGTCTCTTCTCAGTTCAGAATTTGCTATGAAAGACTTGGGACCCTTGAGTTATTTTTTGGGCATAGCAGTCACTCGTCATGTATGTGATCTATTTTTATCACAGAAGAAGTATGCAACTTAGATTATTGAGAGAGCTGGCATGTCATCTTGTAAGTCTACTTCTACTCCGGTTGATACCAAACCGAAGTTGAGTGCTATAACTAGCACACCGTACGAGGATCTCACCCATTATCGCAGTCTTGCAGGGGCACTTCAGTATCTTACTTTCACGAGACCTGATATTACTTATGTAGTGCAGAAAATGTGTTTATTTATGCATGATCCGCGGATTGAGCACATGCATACGCTCAAACGCATTATATGATACATACATGGAACACTTGATTATGGATTGCATTTATATCCATCATACGTCTCTACTCTCGTGTCGTATACAGATGCTGATTGTGGTGGATTTCCCGATACCAGACGGTCGACATCTGGTTATTGTATGTTTCTTGGTGATAACTTGGTCTCTTGGTCGGCAAAACACCAGGCTACATTATCGCAATCCAGTGCGGAGGCCAAGTATTGAGAGGTAGCCAATGTGGTGTCTGAATCATGTTGGATGCGTAATCTTCTATTAGAGCTTCACTTTCCTATTCAGAAAGCTACATTGGTCTACTGTGATAATGTTAGTGCAGTCTCTCTCTGGGAATCCGGTCCAACATCAGCGCACTAAACATATCAAGATGGATATTCAATTTGTTCGCGAAAAGGTAGCTCGTGGACAAGTACGTGTCTTGCATGTCCCTTCAAGGTACCAAATTGCTGACATATTTACTAAGGGTCTTACCTTGGTTCTGTTTGAAGATTTTAGGGACATTCTCAATGTACGACAACCGCCCGCTATGACTGCGGGGGTGTGACTGAAGTCGTGATATACACGGACCAAACGTGTATATCACCAAACCGAGTTTTATAAATAACTTACCATAGTTGTAGAATTCTTGTACAAATATAATTATGCTATTAGAATTATAGTAGGAAAAGGTAGATTTAATTTCCTTAATTAATTTTATATATAATGTATATATACATTTTTATTAATGAAAATAAGCAAGTGATTATTCACTTTCAATTAATAGGCTGCAATTAGCACTTAATATGCAGACTTATTTCATTATTCGTATATATTTGTTAGAATGAATTTCAATCATGCTCATTTCTTTTGACTTATGGTACAACTCATTTAAATCTTAGCATTTCTTACATGTAATCTATTTAATTTGTCATACTCTATAATTTTCCTCCCTGTATTTTTTTTGTGTGGCTATTTTTGTTTTCAACTTCTCAACCTAAGATAATAACAAATTGTTTATATTTCTGCAGGGTGTATTTGACCTAGTAATTTACTTTATATATGATGCTGTACGTAACTTCCTGAACTTGACCAACTTATACAAGGACTACGTTTGGTATAACTAGGAAAATGTTGGTTAGTTTTATTAATTAACCAGATTCACATTTTTGCTTCCATTGTGTTTCATCTTTATCATGTGACAGTTTCTTTCCCATTCGGCGTATGTAATGTCAATGTTGATCCAATTTATACAACTGCTCAAGCTTTATTGGGTGGATTATTAATATACTCCCTCCGTCCCATATTACTTGTCACATTACTAAAAATATATGTTCCAAATTATTTGACCACTTTCTACAAACAAGATAGAATTAATTAAGTTTTTATTATTTTATTCTCGACATTAATTATCTTTTAAAGTAACCAATATTGATTAGAGTGTAATTAATTGGAGAGAGATAAGTGTAATGTAATAAAAATATACTTCTTATTTTTATTTTTTTAAAGAATGTGTGAAAGAGCTTTGATGAAGTGTAGAAAGTATAACGAGTCACAAGAATTGAACATGTCAAAAAGATTAAGTTGCAATGCATTTGAAAAATAACTCAACTAAAATGTGTAGGGTGTGTGAGGGGCCATTTTCATATTTGTTTAAGTAAAATTTTTCATACTAATGGGATGTACTAACTTTTGAAACTGCTCAATGACATGATTTGGGAGATAAGATCCTCTCCAGTAGAGTTTCCTGAAGTTTTCTCAATAGAGTGGTGGATGATTGTCAAATGTTCAATTTACATTTTAAAGTTTGAAATTAAATTAAAATATTAATAATTTCACCTGCAGTCCAAAAGCAAATTTGTTCGCACAACCTTTTTTCTTAATTTTCATCCATTTGAATACAAAAAAAATAATCCAAAATCTGCAATTTCCTCTTTTTGTGCTCGTTCTTCCTATTAATTTTCTTTTGTTTAAGATCAATTACTTAATTGAGATGAATTTTCACATTGATTGATTCCTAATATTAGATGACATAAGTTGAGAGTTGTCATATATTATTTATTTTTCTTCCTTTAATGTGTTATTTTTTAAGTTTTACTTTTTTATTTTTTTAAACATTTGAGGTAAGATGTGTATGCTGGGAGAAAAAAAATCCATATGTAGCATGGAAGAGGATGTATAAGAGGAAGAGTCGTGTGCAAACTTGCTTTTGGATTGCAGGTGAAATTATAGTTAAAACTAATCTCAATCCACCATCCACCATCCACCATTTCGTTGAGAAAAACTTGAGAAAATTCTACTGGAGGGCATCCCGATTTGGTTACATATGACTGATCACTCAATACATTTTGACAAAACTTGTTCATGCATCTAAGTAAGGACGGTAGTCATTCTTTTTAATTTATAATTTTTTTTACTGTTATATAGAAATATAGAAGAAAAAAAATTAAATTTGAACAATTCATGAAAAATGAATGAGTTGATATACATTTTATATAACTTTCTTAATAATAGCACGTATTCAAAAACTAGTATGTATGTATATATTTATGTAAGTTAGGTTTTGTATTACTTATGATTCATCCAAAATAAAACAATTTACACCTTGTTTGGATTGTTGTTTCATATTATTTCATATTGTATCGTATTGTATTGTACTGTATTTTTTTGATGAATAAAATGATTGAAATAGATTGTATTGTCCTTGTTCTTACATAATGTTAGACATCACCAGTTTGAAGGATAAACCTACAAGAAAAGTAGGGTACAATATAGAGCAATCATAAAAAGGTACGGTAAAGGATAAATAAGAAAAAAAATGATAATGATGCGATCACACCAAATCAGTCATTACATAAAATGAGACTTTTTGTCGTTACATAACGATGAATTTAATGATACAATACAAAATTTAAGTAACAATCAAAACAAACACGATATTTAAACTAATCACACAATATAATAGGCAACAACCATCCAAACAAGTTGTTCAGTACATTTATAAGTTCATATTAGAAATCTACGATTTCATAAAATTAACCTAAAAATCAATTCTGTTAAGTTCGATTCAGTGGATTCGATTGATTTTCAAAATAGTTTTTACACCACTAGATTTTAGGGTGTTCAACAACTAGCAAACATTGGTGTTACTGATTTTCACCCAATTTTTGGGGCCATTAGTCCAACTTATTATTGATACTATTAGCGAATATTCACCATATATTTTGTAATTATGATAGATATATATTTAAGGTAACTTAGGATTCTAATTGTATTAAGAATCAACCATTTAAGGTAAGTTAGGATTCGTACTGTATTAGGAATCAACCTTTGTACAACTATATATATTGTGAATAATGAAAGGAATCCCTAAGGGAAATTATTCTATCTTACATGGTATCAAGAGCATAAACCCTACTCTCCTCTCCAAATAAATTTGTCGGCCGAAACCCCCCCCCCCCCCTTTTCTCCCTTCATCTCGGCCGGCGGCAATAATTGCCACCATGTCTTCCCCACAAATTCCGGTTCCTCCACTAGCACTTTTGACAACCCCTCTCAACGATCATCGTCTTCTTTTCACCCGGCGTTCGCCGTTATAAACATCAAGAACTCTATCCCTATAATTTCTAACCAAGAAGACTGTCAATATTCCATGTGGACAGAACTATTCTATATTCATGCATGTGCGTACAACGTGCTCGACCATATTGATGACTCCGTTCCTCGTCCCACCGATATTGCCGAATCAACATGGCGTCGCCTTAACGCCATCATCAAACAGTGGATATACGGCACCATCTCAAAAGACTTGTTGTGTACTATCATGAAAACAGGTGCCACGGCACGTGACCTTTGGGTACGGTTGGAAGAAATCTTTCAGGACAACAAAAATACTCGGGCCGTGTATTTGGAGGAGCAATTCAAAAATACGCGCCTCGAGAATTTCAACAACATGTCCGAATATTGCAAACAACTAAAACTCATAGCCGACCAACTTTCCAACGTCATGACATTTGTTTCTGAAACCAAGATGGTACTCCAATTAGTTGCGGGTTTACCGAAAGGTGAATATGATACTCTTGCAACAATGATTCAACAGGCCGACCCACTACCAAGTTTCACCAAGGCATGGTCACATTTATTATTGGAAAAAACCCGACGTGCTAAACAAGAGGAACATAATCAAAAGGCGTTAGCTGTTGACGGGATGGCACCACTGGCAACCAACACCACCCCGCCACTACCGCAGGCCCAGCAGCAGCAGCAGTCCAGCGGCAGAGGTCGCAACAACAAAGGCAAGGGCCGCTGCAAGGGCCAACACAACCAGTGGGCTGGACAATAGCAACCGTAAGGCACCAATCCTGCCTCTTTCCAGTGGGCTGGACAACAGCCAACATGGCCCAATCAGCAGAACTGGGCCTCGCCTGCAAGCCCATACCCAACTGTAGGGGCCCATTTCCAGCAGCCTTGGTCGACTGGCCTGTTGGGCTCTGCCCCAGCCAACCGCTAGGCCCACCAGCAGCAGCAGCAGGCCCACCTGATCACTGGACAACAACAGCGCAAGGCAGCAGCCTGGCCCCCACTGATTTGGGCCAGGCCTACAACACCATGAACCTTCAACAGCCCGATGAAAATTGGTACATGGACACTGGGGCCATATCTCACCTCACCCGGTCGTCAGGTAACCTATCTCAATTACTTCGGTTAAAGTGTCCTCAATTTATTACTGTCTGCAATGGTCATCGCATTCCAATTGAAGGTTATGGTAACACACACACCAAACATCCACACCCGCCTTTCTCCCTAAAACACGTCCTATACACCCCTAACATCATTAAAAACTTAATCTCTATTAGAAAATTCACTAGCAATAATTCTGTGTCTGTCGAATTTGACCCTTTTGGTTTTTCTGTGAAGGAACTCAATACGGGGAAAATTCTTACACGCTGCAATAGTGTGGGGGACCTCTACCCATTT
Source organism: Anisodus tanguticus (assembly GCA_034509755.1). Classification (NCBI taxonomy): domain Eukaryota; kingdom Viridiplantae; phylum Streptophyta; class Magnoliopsida; order Solanales; family Solanaceae; genus Anisodus; species Anisodus tanguticus. The sequence continues at coordinate 27,895,890 of CM067556.1, forward strand.
ACTCAATCTTCCGCTGTCAGACCGCAAGCACCTCTATCCCTTGCGGCGATCTCTCCCTCAACTTGTCACAACAGACTCGGACACCCCGGAGACCCTGTTTTTACTTTTCTTAGGACTTCTAAGCGTATTCAATGTAATAATAGGAAAATTGCCCAACACTATTTTTCTTGCCCACTAGGCAAGCACACTCGTCTTCCATTTATGTCATCAAACAATGTTACTTTTTCTCCATTTGATATTGTTCATGCTGATTTATGGACATCTGCGGTTGTTAGTTCTTTAGGTCACAAATTTTATCTAGTGTTTTAGATAATTTTTCACTCTTTGTCTGGATTTACCCTCTGAAATTCAAATCTGAAGTGTTTGCCAAATTTCTTGAATTTCAAAAATTCATTAAAATACAGTTTGAAAAATCTATATAATCTTTTCAATGTGATAATGGACGTGAATTTAATAATTCGGCATTTCACAATTTCTGCTCTAAACAAGGCATGGTTTTCGTTTTTCCTGTCCCTACACTTCCTCCCAAAATGGCAAAGCTGAAAGAATCATTCGAACCATCAATAACATGGTACGCCCTTCTCTTTCATGCCAATCTTCCACCATCATTTTGGGTCTACGCTGTCAAAATGGTAGAATACCTCCTTAACATTTTACCAACCAGCACTCTCCAAAACAAAACCCCAACTGAAATCTTATATCGTAGGTTCCCTTCTTATGACCAAATACGCATATTTGGTTGCCTATGCTACCCCAACATGGCCTCCACTGCACCTCACAAACTAGCCTCACGCACCACACCATATGTATTCATCGGTTTCTCCACAAATCATCGGGGTTACTTGTGCTATGACATAACCACTCGTAAGGTCATCATCTCACGTCACATCACATTCGACGAGATGAACAATCCATTTTCCAACCTTCAAAAATTCCAAACCACGGATTACATATTTTTAGATTAGTCTCATCTAATCCAATCGATATATCTCCGGCAGTTTCCAGTTCAGTCGCGGACTGCTCCAATAGCTACACCACCCACACTGTCCGGTATCGTCACACCCCTCTGTCTCGGTCAAACCCTCCACTGCTCGACACCTCCACTGTTCGACCAACTATCGACCCGAGACCCCTCACTACCCCTCCAGAAATAGACAGTACACAACCCCTTATCGACCTGCAGATGCTACTGCCTTCAGAACCAGCACCTATGCCGTAAAAAATCCCAGTCCAGACATACCACTGCTGCTTACCCATCGCATGAAGACTCGTGCACAACACGGAATCTTCAAACCCAAGGTTCACTTCAACCTCTCCACACAAACCTTATCACCCATTCCAAAAAATCTAAAACTAGCCAAACTGGACCCTAATTGGAATGCGGCCATGTGTGAGGAGTTCAATGCTTTAACCAAGTAGGACACTTGGGATTTGGTACCTAGACCAGACGGTGTGAATTTTATCCGGTGTATGTGGCTATTTCGTCACAAGTTCAGAGACAGTGGTGACTTAGAGAGGTATAAGGCAAGACTAGTTGCCAATGGCACTAATCAGCAGGAGGGTATTGATTGTGGTGAGACACTCAGTCCGGTTGTTAAACCAGCCACTATTCGGACTGTTCTCAATATAGCTATAGGCATGCATTGGCCGATTCATCATCTTGATGTCAAGAATGCAGTTCTTCATAGGGATTTGAAAGAAACTGTGTACATGCATCAGCCCCCTGGCTTTGTTCATCCGGCAGTTCTGCAGTTTGTATGTCGTCTCATGAAGTCATTATATGGATTGAAACAGGCCCCGCGCTTGGTATGATCGTTTTGCCAGGTATCTTCTGCAAATTGGTTTTATATGTAGCAGGTGTGATAACTCTCTCTTCACTTCTCACCGAGGTAGCAGCACTGCATATTTGCTATTATATGTCGATGACATTGTTCTTACGGCCTCATCTGACGGTTTGAAGAATGAAATAATTTCCCTACTCAAAACTGAATTTTCTATGACTAACTTGGGCAAGCTGAGTTATTTTTTGGGTATATCAGTGACCAGATCTGCAGCCATTATGTTCCTGTGTCAGCGTAAGTATGTAGAAGAGATAGTGTATAGGGCCAAGATGGAAAATTGTAAAATTATGCCAACTCCGGTGGATTTAAAATCCAAGCTTAGTGCCAATGGCGGTGCGCCAGTTTCTGATTCCACTCTATAGCGGAGTCTTGCAGGTGCTCTTCAGTATCTTACATTCAGTAGGCCTGATATTGCATATGCCGTTCAGCGGGTGTGTCTATTTATGCACGACCCCCGAGAGTCTCATTTTGTCACCCTCAAACGTATTATCAGATACGTTAAGGGCACACTAGACTTTGGATTACATTTATACCCCTCTGCCCCAACCAAGTTGCTCGCCTACACGGATGCAGATTGGGCAGGATGTCCTGACACACGTCGCTCCACCTCAGGTTATTGTGTATTTCTTGGGGATAATCTTATCTCATGGTCCGCCAAGCGGCAAGCCACACTATCCCGTTCGAGTGCTGAAGCAGAATATCGCGGAGTTGCTAATGTTGTTGCTGAGATCTGTTGGCTCTGAAATCTTCTTTTGGAGCTCCAGTGTCCATTACGCAAGGCGTCTATAGTCTATTGTGACAACATATCTGCCATCTATATGTCTCATAATCTGGTCCATCATCAGCGGACTAAGCATATTGAGATGGATATCCACTTTGTGCGAGAGAAGATTGCCCGTGGTCAGGTCAAAATTCTACATGTGCCTTCCTCTTATCAGTATGCAGACATTTTCACAAAGGGACTACCGCGACAACTCTTCACCGACTTCCGATCCAGCCTTAGCGTTCGGCCTTCTCCCGCTCCGTCTGAGGGGGAGTATTAGAGAATATTCTCCGAATATTCACCGTATATTTTGTAATTATGATAGATGTATATTTAAGGTAACTTAGGATTCTAATTGTATTAGGAATCAACCATTTAAGGTAAGTTAGGATTCGTACTGTTAGGGATGGCATCGGATCGGATCGGATCGGATCCTACTAGATCCAGATCCAGATCTGTTTTTCATACCTGAATCCAGATCCGGATCTAGATCCATCGGGTCCATAAAAATCAGATCCAAATCCGGATCCATCGGATCCACGGATCGGATCTGGATCCACGGATCGGATCTGGATCCATATGTAAGAATGTAACCTTGCTAAGAATTATTTTTTGAACTGACAAACGATTTTTACTTAGCTAACAGTTTACTGTGTTTCAGTTTTGAAATGTTCATATGAGATGTTTTGTTCGTTGTCTCGTTTTGATTGTGAGCTATTAATTGAAAATGTTGGACAATAACAATAGTTGTGGAAAATGCTGACTAGTATTTCACAATACAGAACTTGCATGTGTTTGGAATCTTCACAAATGAAGTGAATATAATTTTAACTACTTGTCTATGGAGATGTTAGTCATTCACTAATATAACATTGATTTTATTATCGAAGTTACCTCTTTATTTTTTGGTTTTTGAATTAACGCGGGGATAAATTAAACTTGTTTTGAGAAAAACTTGCAAGGATGTGCTTAGCAATTTTTAAAAAATAGTTATAAAATTACATTCTAGGTTATGAATATATTTAATAAAAATGGATCCACGGGTCGGATCTGGACTGGATACGGATCTCAAATACAATATCCAGATCCAGATCCAATCCGTCAGAAATGGATCTGGGTCCGATCCGGATCCGTCGGGTCCAAATTTTGAAGATCCATATCCTATAAAACGGATCTGGATCCACCGGATCCGGACCGGGTCCAGGATCCACTGCCATCTCTACGTATTGTATTAGGAATCAACCTTTGTACAACTATATATATTGTGAATAATGAAAGGAATCCCTAAGGGAAATGAGACTTTTTGTCGTTACATAACGATGGATTTAACGATACAATACAAAATTTAAGTAACAATCAAAACAAACACGATATTTAAACTAATCACACAATATAATAGGCAACAACCATCCAAACAAGTTGTTCATTACATTTATAAGTTCATATTAGAAATCTACGATTTCATAAAATTAACCTAAAAATCAATTCTGTTAAGTTCGATTCAGTGGATTCGATTGATTTTCGAAATAGTTTTTACACCACTAGATTTTAGGGTGTTCAACAACTAGCAAACATTGGTGTTACTGATTTTCACCCAATTTTTGGGGCCATTAGTCCAACTTATTATTGATACTACTATTTAATAGTAAAAAGTACTTTTACTTTATTAGTACATAAAAGTTAAACTCATATAAAATCTATCATATCTTTAGGGTTTTGTTATACAACAGTTTTAGTTTCATAGGTGATCACTCAACTTAACTTTATTAAGCTTAAATTATTTATTATAGCAAAAAATCATTCTACCTATTTTTAAATATCATGATAGTCGCTAAAGTATTTTTTGTTAACCAAAGTTGTGGCTGTTCTTTGAACTTTTTGTTTGTTAGAGTGTCCATATTGCATAATTAGACGCACATTAAGCCAAAATAAATATCAAATACCAACTAAATTCCTGTCTGATCATTGATCAACTTATATAATTATCGTCCACTATGAGTACTGATGATGCCAAATTTTATTTTTTATGCTCTAATGTGCCAAATTTGTATTTAACTTATCACTTTATACTTTGTTCAGCATTTAATTGAAACTTTTTTGTTTTACTACAACCCATAATCTGGTATACATGAATCTATGCTTTAGATAACAAAAGACTGATTATGGAGTATACAAGTCTACAATATAAAATGTTACTAATGAATTTCCTATGAATTTGTTTACCAATTGGTAATTTTGAAACGTAGGTTTAAGAATCACATTGTGCGAACAAATAATTTGAAAAATTCTTTTAGTTTGTTATCTTTCCTGGGATGTAGGAGTTTCTAAGAATTTTAGCACGAGTTTTTTCATAAGTTTCCAGATCAATCAGTTTGTCAAATCTTTGAAGAAATTTTTATTTTTACATATAAAAAATCTAAAAGTAACATATGAGAAATTTTTGTTAAGTCATTTTCTTTAAATTCAAATAATAGTGGGTTATGTCTAATCATTTTCTCACAAAAATTCTTTCGAAATCCTTTTATTCGAGGAAATGATTCAAATTTTGAATAAAACAAATGACTATGCAAAAGACCTTTATAGTTTATTCTTAAACTCTCAAGTATAAAAATAGATATGAAATTTGATACTCTATTTGTCCTAAAAGGATGGTCTTCCTTTGCTTATTAGTTTGTTTCATAAAGATTAGAGATAATTTAACTTTATGAGATATTTACAATTATACAAATATTTAAGGTTTGTTTTGGATCACACATTTCAAAAAAAAATCTTTCATTTTTTAAAATTCATGTCAATTCAAACGAAGACAATTTTTTTTGGGACGGATGAAGTATAAGGAGCCGTTTGGACATGATTTGAAATCATTTGAAATCATATGATTTGAAGTTGAAGTTTTGTTTGGACAAACAATTTGGGTTTCTTAAGTTGTATTTTTTCTCATTGGCATAAAAACCCCACAAGTTATAAAAACCATAAAAAAATTCTAATTCTTATGCAACCTTAGCAAATGAGCAAGTCATAGTTCATAACAAAATTAATATGCGACTAGAATGCCTTTTTTTAAAATAGAACATCAATTGATCAAATTTTAGTTTAATAAAAAGGAAAATTGAATATGAATAGTAGTGTAACTAATCTTTAATATAATCCTCCCACATGGTATGAACAATCTCTTCGCGCAGAACATGTATTTCCCGATCAGATGACCGAGAAGACGAAGCTACATTGTTACTTTGAGTCGGTTGTTGGTCAATATCATTAGCAACCGTATCATTATGTTCATATTTCGTGAATATTTCATCACTCCTTTGGTATTCTCGCAAAAACTTTTGTAACACTGCACAAGCTATGACAATGGTCACCTGTGTATCAATATCATAATGGTTCATGCCTTGTTTCAGTATTCTAAATCTACTTTTCCAAGCTCCAAATAAATGTATTATAACTGTAGTCACACCTTTGTCTATATATACAATATAAATTATGTATTGGAAAATGTTTACCTGTAAAACAGTACAGTTGAATTTGTATATGTGGTCAAGGACACGTGGATCTCAAGAGACACGTTAGATAGGAATTCTAAATGAATTATACTGAAAATAAGTAATAATAAGACAAGTAAAGTAATGATTAGCTTGAGCCTTGTGTCATCTTCTGGGCAAAGCTATGATAACTTGTATGTAAGCACATAAATCGAAATAATATGAGCAAGTATCTTGTAATAACTAGAATGTAATGATTTACAATGGAACAATGTGCCCTATTTATACATAAGCTACATGGGTACACATCCCACGAAATATGTTCTCATTAATACAAGAGAATGAATGTTGTAATAATTGGACAATCAATATCTCAACAAATCTCATTAAAGCACCATTGGAAGATATATGACCGGTTTTAGTAATGGATGTCCGTTGCAATTCAAATGGCTCTCAACCTTCTGTATTTCTAGTATCAGCCATGCTTGTGTCGCTCCCGGTACCAAGCGTATCTAGTTGGTAGTGCCTTAGGCTAACGTGGTCCTAACTCGGCATCGTGCTCCACGTGTCATACTATAATTTGTACAACTATCTTATATAAACTTTGCCCTATATAGATTGTCCACGTACTTTCCGAGTAAACTTAATACTCTGGTGGGAAATTTGAATCGTAATGATTACAAAACTTGTCAAACGTCACATTCATTCAATGTTTCTGAAACGACGACAACAGAACCATCGCTCTAATTGACGTGAACTGCAACAATGATGGTGCACGTCTTTTCACCTCCAAAATGTTATATTTTTTTTATCATAAACAGGAGGCCAAATCTTTCACAAAAGGCAACCATAAACTTTGCAAGATTTCTTGAAAACTGTTTTTTCCTTCCTTCTTAAAAACTTTTTCAAACACTGTCCCTCACCAAATCTTCTCCTTCTCACTCATCTAAGGGCAATGACAACCCTCCAAGCCACCGCCATGGGAAAGAACTCATTTCTCCTACAACTCAAAAAATTGACTTACACTCTACTGCTGTCGAATTTGACTTTTTAGGAGATCTCCGTGTTCAAAACAACTACGAACATGTTGAGAATTTTGAATCTAAAATAACAGCCAAGGTTCTTCCTGAAGTCATAGAGGATTATGGTTTTTCATCTGACATAGTTGTTAGAACAGTCGATCGAGTGCACTGTCATGTTGAAAGGTTTCCATGACATATACTTATTCATTCACTATTCGTTTCAAACTCCTAATTCTGAATATTATCGAGGAAATTTGCCGTCGATATAGGATTTGCTTAGGTCAAGTTGCTCTGCAAATTTGGAGATTATTCTACTGCATTCAGATGTTTGCCAACAATGCCAATGCTCTGTTCACTAGCGACCACCTTTTCCTCCTCTATTACCCTACGATTTTTCGAGGTGAAATTATCCATCTATACCCTTGCAGAATCCACAGCCTCATTAATGTGGAGGATGATTTCGATCGAGGTTGGTTGACCCGCTTTATTTTAATCAAGATCGACCAAATCCATCAACCTTCTTCAGATCCTTTTCTGAAAGAGTGGAATCCTTCCCGTGAGACAAACTTATTAGCTTGATTTTCAAAAAAAAGTAAAATTCCTTTCTAATACAAGTTTTATAACTTTTCAGCTGTTTTAGTTAAGCCGCAACTGATTGAATTGATTTTTGAGCGGATGGTAAGTCTTCTTCATGCCTCTCCCAACATCACCAGGTCATGGAAGAGTATTACCTTCGAGTGGTGAAAGGGAGAATACCACGCTAAGGTTTAGCTCCAACTCTTCCTTTTATACGATTTCATCTCGGATTTATGGAGACTCTTTTTCAGCATCTTTTATCCACTCGCGGGCTCCCGGTATGAAAGTGTGCAACCCAAAAAGTGCCATCTCATGTGGCTGCTCTGTCGAACATCCTCCAGTCTACTTCTAGTAACCGGAAACAGAAAGCTTGAGATAAGGTTCCCAAGACCCTGGTGGGAATTAGGTTCCCGGGTGAGAAACCTCCACCGACTCACGGAGTACTAGAAAGAGTTGCATGCAGAGGATAAGGCGGGTGTTATTCAGGTTGATGATGAGGAAAATGTGATCAATGAAAGCACCAGACCCAGCAGTCCCCGGCAGGATGCTCCGGAGGTGAGAACATCGGTTCCCTCTGAGAACCCTTCTAAGGACAGCTCAATCCCTACTTCTGGAACTAAGGCTGGGACATCTGGTTCTTACCCCTGAAAATATCCCCATGCTACCCTCGAGGCATCCGTTGCACATCTTATAGATTTGTTCCTACATATAGAATACTCATTCATTTTAACCATTTTTTACAAACTTACACTCCTTTACCGGTCGCAATTTTTGCATTCAGGGTCATGCCTCTACTCTCTCCACTGCGGATTTGGCTAAAGTGATGGGACCTTCCCCTGAAGAAAATAAATTGAAGGAAGAAATCCAGCATCTCAGGGCAGAGTTGAAGGCCTCCAAGCTGATCTTAGAGATTCGAACTCTCTTCAAGTATCCCTCCAGCTTCGTTTGCAGGATGCTATTGACTCTATTGGGGACTGGGAGAATTCTTTTCAGGCCTTAACAACCACTTACATGACCCTTCAAGAGAGGACAACAAGATTATCAGTCGATTTAGCGGAAACCCAAGGTTAGCTGCCTGCCTCCGAGCACACCATTAATGAGCTCCAAGATAAATACCAAAGATAGAAGCTTTTGAGAGACTTGGATATCCTAAAGAGTCATATGGACACCCTTGAAGAGGCCAGCAAGCCTGGGATTGATATCCCTTTTGAACTCCTGGACGTAGAAATTGACCTCCACGATACTGAGTTGTAGTTGGAAGCTCCACGAGGAGATAGAGAGGATTCAGATGCGGAAGGTGGTGGAGAGGTTGGTAATGATGGTGACCCCCCCCCTAACTGATCTATTTGATCTTCTTGTTTTTGTTGGGAACACTTGAAACACCCCCGATAGACCATGGAGCGGGCATGCCGTAACCTTTCGAGCGAGTTTATTTTCAGTTTTAGTTTTTATTACCGGGTCACCTTTGGGCCCAATTTTGTAACCGGATCTATTTTGGTCCGGAAAAAATATGAATGAAGAACTTTCCCATTTGAAATTATGTGCAAGATATTCATCCTTTATTTATTTTTAATTCCAAAAGCAAGTGTTAGTTACAAACTTTACTGCTTTGCTTTATAAATCAGAATCTAACTTTGAGGTTCATTTTACCGGAACATGCTAAGCCTTGAAAGTTTAAAAACTTTCCGACAACCTTAATTTAGTTTCAAAGATGTATTTTCCTTTTTATCTTTAAATCGAGGCTTCTCATGGCCTTCAAAGTTAGTTCTGGACTTAACTTGGTTCCGAACAACTTAAACCATCGGTACTTTCTGTATGTGGAGCCTTAACTTTTTTATTAAAGTTTTAATAAGAGAGGGTCCTTATTTTTAATGGTGTTGTAGAAGAGGACGTCTCCTGTTCATTATGGCACAGAATCTTCGACATGTTTAAGATAATAACATATGTTTTATGCTCGTGATGGCAAAAATTTATTAATCATAACTAGGAAATTTTTTATTAAATTTTTTATTAATTCCTCTAACTTACAAATGTGAAGACAAGTTCAAGAGTAATCTGGCTGCCATCTAATGTGGTCAGTCCGACTACATATAATCTGAATATCCGGACAGTCCCAGTATCGAATGCTTTCCTTCAAAGCATTAAAATTTTCATAAAATTTTCCCCATTCCATTCAGAATTCTGGGTGTATATGCCCCCCGGTATCTGGGAGTTCATGTTGTTAAGACTCGATTCTGGATAGCTCTCCACGGTAGCAATATAACTAACACGCTTATTTTGTGATGTTGTCTCATTAAAAACCTTGCCGGAAAAACCCCAATTGGGACTAAAACCGAACGAAGGAAAAAGAGTGCGGCACATGTTCAATCTTACTACACATAATACTTTTTCAAATAACTTACATAGCAATTACTAGAAAGTTTGTTTCCTTGTTAATTTTTGAGCTGATAAGCTCCTTTACCGGCGATGCAGGTGACCGTGTACGACCCTTCCCAGTTTGACCTAGTTTTCTTGCGTTTTGCTCTCAGGTACTCTGGTTTACCTTTCGGAGTATCAAGTCCCCGAGTTTAACATGTCGGAGATTTGTGCGCCAGTTGTAGCAACATTCCATTCTTTGCTTTTGGGCTACCAATCAAATGTATGCCAAATCTCGACGTTCTTCGAGCAAATCCAAGTGCACATATATTGACTCTACATTTGATTTATCATAATTTTAGAGATATCTCAAGCTGGAAATTCCATTTTCTATCGGGATCAAGGCCTCTGCACTGTATACCAAGAAAAAAGAAGTTTCTCCGATACTCATTTTTGCCGTGGTTCAATATGCCCATAATATCTCCGACAGCATAGACGGACAGTTTCCCTTAGCAGCTTCTAGTTTCTTCTTCGAATTCTGGATTATAGTCTTATTTATTGACTTCACTTGGCCATTTGCGTTGGGATGACAGGGAGTATAGGTGATCCGCTTGATGTTCAATCCATCTAGGAACTCTGTGACTTTGGCTCCAATAAAATTCTGGCCATTATCACAAGCTATCTCCTTCGGGATGCCAAAATGACAAATAATATGTTGCCAAATGAAGTCCTTCACCTCTTTCTCCCGTATCTTTGTATAAGCTGTAGGTTCAACCCACTTAGAGAAATAATCAGTCATATATATAATCTGACATATCTGTCATGGTGTCGCTGGAAAGGATTCAACAATGTCCATCCCCCACTTTATGAACGGACACAGGGGTACTACCGGATGCAGTTATTCTCCTGGTCAGTGTAACAGTTGTGCATGGCGTTGACACTTATCGCATTTCTTTATAAATATTTTTTTATCTTATTCAATCCGAAGCCAATAATAACCACCCCTCATGAACTTCCTCATTATGGATTCCGCTCCCGAATGGTTTCCACAGATACCTTCATGGACTTCCCTCATCACGTAATCATCTTCGTCGAAGCCCACACACCAAGCTAAGGGACTATAAAAACACCTACAATAGTTCAAGAATTAATTTCTCCAGTCTCAAGTTAGGCTGGTTGAATTTATCTCATCATATCCGATGTGATCCAGCGCCGAATGCAACAACAGAACAACTGACTCAGTTTTAGAACCTTCGTCCTCCGTGCCGGAGCCTAAGTTTGCGAGTGCATCTGCCTTTATATTTTCTTCTCGGGGAATATGCACCACCGTCCATTCTTGGAAATGAGACAAAAGCTTCAAGGCCTTTTCAAGGTATGTTGACATGCATTCTTTTTTGGCTTCAAACACTCCGTGGATTTGGCTCACTACCAGCAGTGAGTCACATTTAACTTCAATGATTTGTGAGCCTAATCCTTGAGCCAGTTCTAAACCTACAACCAAAGCCTCATACTCTGGTTCATTGTTAGTAAATGAATGGTTGTGTATTGCTTGCCTTAAAGTTTCACCGGTAGGAGTTCGCAATACCACTCCTAGACCGGTCTCCTTGATATTAAAGGCACCATCTGTATAAAGTGTCCAGATCTCGGGAGGCAGTCCCCGAGACTAAGATAGCCTCATTCCACCTGGGGGTTACTCCAGACTGAAATCGACCACAAAGTTTACAAGGACTTGCGACTTTATCACAGTCTGGGGTTGATATTCAATGTCAAATTCACTTAGTTCTACCGCCAATTTAGCCGCTCGGGCTTATGCAACACATTTTTAGGAGGAAATGTAGTTACTACGGTAATTGGGTGACATTAGAAATATGGTCAAAGCTTTCGTGATGACATTACTAAGGAAAAACCAGTCTTTTGAGTAACGGGTACCGGGTTTTAGCCCCTGACATTACTCTACTTATGTAATAAATAGGAAATTGTGTACTTTTTTCCTTCCGTACCAACACTTTACTTACCGCTGTATCTGAGACCGCTAAATATATCAATAGTTATTCTTTGTCCTTAGGCTTTGACCTGAGCGAATGGCTAGATAAGTAAGTTTTCAAGTCCCGTAAGGCTTTTTGGCATTCGGGAGCCCAAACAAAGTCATTCTTCTTATTCAAAAGTGAAAAGAACCTATGTCAATTTTCTGATGACCGGGAGATAAAACCTACTCAAGGCCGCCACTCGCCCACTCAACCCTTGTACTACTTTAACATCTTCAAGTGTGTCCGGTATATCTTTAATAACCTTTATTTTGTCAGGATTTATCTCGATCCCTCTCTGAGAAACCAAGAAACCTAAAAACTTTCCGAAGCCTACCCCGAAAACATATTCCTCAGCACCTCAAAAGTTTCCTGCAAGTGACTTAAATGGCTTTTTACATGAAGACTCTTTATAAGCACATCGTCTATAAATACTTCCATTGTTTTTCAGATTTGTTTTTCAAACATTTTATTTACTAACCATTGATATGCGGTCTCGATATTTTTTAGTCCAAAAGGCATAACGTTATAACAATAAGTACCGAAAGTAATTAAAAAGATGTTTTTTCTTGGTCCTACAAGTGCATCCTTATTTGATTATACTCGGAGTACGCATAGAGAAAACTTATGATCTCGTGTCCGGCCATAGCATCGATCATCTGATCTATGTTCGATAGCGGAAATGAGTCTTTATGACTACGTTTTCTAATCAGTCTGGATATTTTACTTTTCAGATAGACCCTATACTAAGTAATGTAGCTACCTCTTATTTAACAAACTTGTTGTGGAGTTCGGCGATTGACCATTTTTTCTACCGTACCGGAGGGAAACTGAGATCCAAGCCCAAATTATGAGTTGTGACTTATAGATGAATGTTTGTCATATCTTCATGAGACATGCAAAGCAACTAACGTTAGACATAAGATATTTAAGAATAAAATCCATGTGCCCCGGGGTTAGCACGGTGCCTAGGTATACCTTCCTATTAGGGGTTTCCAGATGTAGTGCAATATGCTCTAGTTTCTCTATAGTGCACTTGGTGGCATCTGATTCATCCGGTATCTAAAAATATCTGGGTACTTGGTACTGATCTGAAAACTCCTCCTCCGAATAGGTCAATTATGTTCCCATCGACGGAACCTGGTGAACATCTTCTAGTATCAGTTCTGCTTCCTGTAATTGCTATTTAGGGTTTGCTACCTCCTCTGGTTCCTTTATGGCGTACATTTCCCTTGCAGCTGGTTGTTCACCCCGGATTTTCTGAATTCCATCTGGTGTAGGGAATTTCACCAACATATGTTGTGTTGATGGGACCGTCTTCATATCATATATCCACGACCTTCTGAATATTGTATTATACCTCATGTCTACGTCGATGACATAAAATTTTATCAACTTAATTACCCCCATCGCTTCTATCGATAGATCTACTTCCTCTTTTGTGGTTTCACTTGACATATTTAATCTTGGCAGAATTTTGGCGGTCGAAACTATCTTGTCTTTCATATTTATTTCTTCCATCACCTTCAGCCGGATTATATTAACTGAACTCCCGGGATCAATTAGAACTCTCTTCACCTGGAAGCAATCAATATGTATCGTGATCACCAGTGCATTATTGTGAGGGAAACTCACACCAGTGACATCTTCTCCGGTGAACATGATAGTATGTTCATCAGGTATCTCCCGGAATCTTTTTTCCCAGGTACAGAGATTTTCATCTTCTTAGCCGCAGTGAAAGATGTAGCGGCAATCATTGACCCACCATAAATCATGTTTATAACATGGGGTGGTGCAACCGGATTTGACTTATTTTACGCAGGTGGTCCCCCCTCATAATTATTACAAGCCCTTTCGCTCAAATACTCTTAAAGGTGGCCCCTGCTTATCATTCATGCCACCTCTTCTCGTAGATGTCTGTAGTCTGTAGTTTTACGCCCGTGTGTGCCGTGGTAATCATACCAAACAGACTTGTCTCTTTTTCTAGGATTTGATTGCAGTGGTTTTGGTGGTCGGGACACCGGATGTGTTCTCAGCACCGCTACCATTCGCTCTTCATCTATACTGAAGTTGTACTCGGATAATTGTGGGTACCTGGTACCCTTATTAGAGTTAGATGAATTTCCTTTATCAGAATTCACCAATCCCTGATTGTTTCGTCCAGAACCTCCTTTGTTATTTGATTTTTTAAAAGAGCAAAAACCCTGTCCACCCCTAATTCCGGGGGTAGGATAAGGTTGGTAATGATTTTTTGAGGAATTCCGGTTCCTTTATCTGACTTGGCAAAGATACTCCCGGCCCTAGTTCTGAGCACATCATCTTCAATCCGAATCTTGAACTCATACCGATTGTGCACATCTTCCCAAGTTATCGCCTGGAACTCCAAGAGATTTTCTTTGAGCTTCCGGGAGGTATCCGAACTTGCCGGATTCAAACCTTTTGTGAAAGCCTCCACAACCCATTTGTCCGGGACTGCCGGTAACAATATCCGTTCATTCTGGAATCGTGTAACAAAGTCCCTAAGGAGCTCTGAATCTCCTTGAGCAATACGAAAGATATCCGTCTTGTGTGTTTTCACTTTTCAGGCCCCCATATGAGCCTTTATGAACAAGTCGGCGAGCTGGGCGAACGAACCGATTGAATGCTCATGGAGTTGTGAATATCATGTCAAAGCTCCCTTAACAAGTGTTTCAGCAATCATTTTTATCAAAACCGATTCTAATTCTTATTATTTTAGATCATTTCTTTTCACGACCATCGTATAGGCCATGATATGCTCCTATGGATTAGTAGTTCCATCATATTTGGCCACAAAAGACATTTTGAACCTTTTGAGGATTAGTTCGAGCGCAACTTCTGGCTTATACGCCAATTGAATATATTTCTTTGCGTACGGACCGTCAACCACAAAAGGAGCCCCCGATATCTGGCTGAACTGGCGCCGGAACTCCTGGGCGGTTTTTTTCCACCTTCTCTGCATTGGTATCAACTTTGCTCGTCATGTCATTCATGAATTTCAAGACCTTTTTATGAAACAAATTTTCAGGGGCAGCTTCACTCTCTGACCATCGTTTCCTGATCTGCCTTGATCAATACCGATTTCTCCATTTGCATTTGGTGGAGGCACTGATTCCCATGTTGGAGTACTACCGACATTTTTAGACATGATCTCCTTTTGAAATCGCTTCAGACGCTCTAACTCCCCACTCATTGCGGCGTTTTGCGCCCAAAGATTATGTATAGCTTCTTCAGGTGTTTCGTCAGTGGGAACATCCTCATGTCTAGTCTGTCCGTCTCCGAATGTGACTCCATCTATAAACATTGGGTCTTTGAGTCTTGTGGTTCGTATCGGCAAATCATCCGGCCTAAAATTGTTTGTGTTTTCCCCGATGTAGCGACTGCTTTCACCTATTCCTGTCATCTGACTGATCTGAACAAAGAATAAGACTTAAATTAAAAATTAGATTAGTAGAGGGGTCACTTGTGACACCACAATTGTTCAGGCACCACGGTGGGCGCCAAACTGTTTACCCGTAAAATAGTATAGTTGAATTTGTATACGTGATCAAGGACACATGGATCTCAAGTGACACGTTAGATAGAAATTCTAGATGAATTATATTGAAAACAAGTAATAATAAGACAAAGTAAAGTAATGATTAGCTTGAGCCTTGTGTCAGCTTCTGGGCAAAGCTACGATAACTTGTATGTAAGCACATAAATTGAGAGAATATGAGCAAGTATTTTGTAATAACTAGAATGTGATGATTTACGATGGAACAAGGTACCATATTTATAGATGAGCTACACGGTACACAACCCACGAAATATGCTCTCATTAATACATGAGAATGAATGTTGTAATAATTGGACAATCAATATCTCAATAAATGCCATTAAAGCACCATTAGAAGACGTATGACCAATTTTAGTAACGGTTGTCCGTTGCAATTCAAACGGCTCTCAACCTTCTGTATTACCGGTACCAGCCATGCTTGTGTCGTTCCCGGTACCACGCGTATCTAGTCGGTAGTGCCTTAGGCTGACGTGGTCCTGACTCAGCACCATGCTCCATGTGTCATACTATAATTCGTACAACTATCTTATACGAAATTTGCCCTATACAGACAATTATATCAATACAATATAAAGTTGATCAATTGGTATATATCTACTAATTTATGGATTTTTTTTTTATAAAATATAAACTTATGCGTCAAGTTTTATATTTTAAAAAGTTTGACATGAAATTGAAGTTGAAGTTATTCACAAATTGCATAATCAAACGTGATTTCAAATCAAATTAATTTGAAAATGCATCGCCAAACGCCTATTAAAACAAAAAAAAAAAAAAAAAATTATTACACAAAATCAATTGACCCGTTTTGTTCACAGAAGTCCACCCAAGTTACTTTTCAGGTAACGAACTATTGAGGCCTTTACGTTGTTATGTCCTACCAGACTTCAATATTGTCTCTTCTTGTTTTGCTACTATTCTCGCAATTTCCACCCAAAAAAACAAGCGGTCCAATTAGATCCCAATTTTTCCGATTTCGATGCTTCTTATAAATACCAACAACAACTACCTATCTTTCTCCCCCATCTTCTCCAAAAAACACAATTTGCCTGTTTCTACAAGCCAAACAACCCCTTCTCCACCACCCAAATCACCATTATCTCAGTCCAATAATACAAAGAAAAAATTACCCTTTCTCTCTTTATCCAAATCTTTGCGAAATACACAGAGTAATATTAAGGACGAGAAAATGGTGAATTTCATGATGGATAAATATATTGTTCCTAGTTTCATTGTTTCTCTATTGGGGTTCCTTCTTCTTTATATTTTGCGACCAAGAACCCCTAATTACAAGAAAAAAGACCCTAAATCTGACACCCACAACGTAATTACAAGCAACTGTAAATCAAAGAAAGGGAGCAATGATACGGATGTTATTATTGTTGGAGCTGGGGTTGCTGGTGCTGCTCTTGCTCATACCCTTGGCAAGGTCTATTTCCCAATTTCTCGCTTTTTATGTACTATTTTCATATTTCTATTTCCAAAAGCAAAATCTTTTCTATAAGAAAGAAAATTCTCTTATTGGTGAGGTAATATTTTTGGTTTAGAAAGAGGGATGAATGAAGAATTTATTTGTTTGCATATATAAAAAATTCTAACTTTTAGCTTCTCTCTAGGTCTTTTAAATGTGAATTACTTGCATGTATAGATATACTAGATAGTAATCCCTCTGTCTTAATTTACTCAGGCACTTACGCTTATCAAGAGTTAATTGGACTAACTTCTAGAGTTAAACTAGAGTAGATTAACTCATTTTTTCAGAAGATGGAAATTTTGAGATGATGAAAACCATAGGAAAGTACTATAAGTTGCATTTTTCTCATATCAAAATGGTGTAAAAAACGTTCGAAGTTTGAATCTGAGAAGGGAAAAGGCCAAGCATTTCGGGAAGAGGGAGTAGACTTATAGTATTTTCTTTAATCCAACATACTGGCGCTGTCAATTTTGTTATCTTGATGGTAAGTTGTGATCTTTAATGGCCTGTGTAGAAACTAGGAGTCTTTAGCTGTCATGGAAAATTTGGGATTTGATTCCTAAAACTTGTGTCCGTGATCAGGACACAAGAAAATCTGTCTTTTGAGCTTTTACCAATTGTCCTGATCCTCCCCCTTCCCCTGCCCCTAAATATTTCTTTTTGGCCACTGCTGCAGGAAGGGCGAAAAGTTCAGGTCATTGAAAGGGATTTGACAGAGCCTGACCGGATTGTTGGCGAGTTGCTACAGCCTGGGGGTTATCTTAAATTGATTGAGTTGGGCCTTGAAGGTTTGTCTTAAGAAAATGAAATAAGTTCTAGTTTTAACTGAATTAGGACATATAATTTACTTTTCGATGTACTGTACTAAGTGTGCTTAATGTTTTTTGCTCTTGACCTTTGTCATTGGGATGCAGATTGTGTTGAGGATATTGATGCCCAGCGGGTGGTTGGATATGCTCTTTTCAAGGATGGAAAGAGTACAAATGTTTCCTATCCCTTGGAAAATTTCCATTCGGATGTGGCTGGGAGAAGCTTCCACAATGGACGTTTTATACAAAAGATGAGAGAAAAAGCAGCTACTCTTCCCAAGTAAGCTTTCACAAGCAGTCTATTTATTACAACTGTTCTTCTTGACGCATTTCATGTCTTGTATTTGTAATTATCCTTGTACTTAACATAGTTGCAAATAATCAACTGGCTGCTCTTTTTATGTACAGTGTACGATTGGAGCAAGGCACAGTAACATCCCTGATTGAAGAAAATGGATCCATTAAGGGTGTTCAGTACAAAACGAAGACTGGTCAAGAACTTAAAGCACATGCTCCTCTCACAGTAGTTTGTGATGGGTGCTTTTCAAACTTGCGACGCTCTCTTTGCGACCCTAAGGTGAAATTAATACCACTAAACATGTCAGTTGATCTGTTTCTTTAGCATCATATGCATGCATCAGGTCAAGTAAACAGTATGCCTTCATATAGCTGTTGATATATGTCTCTAGGGGTAGCAATATTAGCCCATGAAAGCATGACCCACGCAACCCGCTCGAGTTTGGGTTGGTCAATGACCCGCCCGTTTATTAGCTCACCCATTTTAGCCCAACCCATTTCAACTCATCTAAAAATTGAACTGATATGTAACCCAAATTGATCCATAGATACCTTCTCAAAATACTTTCAAAAAGAGATTTTTTATTTGATATGTAATATATAGCCATAATAAAGAAATAAAATAATTTTATTAGGTACTTAAAAATTTATAAAAGACAAATAAAGAAATTAAAACTTAGTAAGGATTGGTTTGGTTGGGTTATGACCCGCCTTTTAGCCCAGTTTAGCCCAACCCATTTCAGACCTGCCATTTATTGTCTCAGCCATTTTAAACCGCCCAAATTCAGCCCAACCCACCCATTTGACACCCCTACAACCTGTGCTGAGTTTGGCATATTTAGATCTTGAAATCATTGTAAGTGTGCTTATTGACATTTGCAGGTTGATATTCCGTCTTGCTTTGTTGGTCTGGTATTGGAATTGGAGAACGATCGACTTCCATACCCAAACCATGGACATGTTATTCTGGCAGATCCTTCTCCCATCTTATTTTATCCTATCAGTAGCACGGAAATTCGCTGCTTGGTCGATGTACCTGGTCAAAAGCTTCCTTCTCTTGCTAATGGTGATATGGCAAATTATTTGAAGACTATGGTGGCTCCGCAGGTACCTATATCTTCCCTGCATGGTACTAATTTTTAAAACTTTAGAATATACACAGCCGGTATATTAAGACTGTCCTTGTTTTTTCTAGGGATAATTACATTTTTGACCGCCCTAAAAACTAATAGCCGGCAAATGTATATTGTTTGTATACATAAATATGCATATAATATACATAATCAGTGTATTTGTTTTGTATGTTTTGGCTAGCGCCCATAATTAATTTTGACCGACGGCCAAAAATGTCCATTTTCTCAACCTCACATCTAACTGCCTGTTTCTGAAGATACATATTTGTTCCTTCCCTATGTACATTCGTGATTGACCTATACATTTATTCAGCTCCCACCTGAGCTACATGATGCATTTCTATCTGCAATTGATAAGGGGCACATTAGAACTATGCCAAATAGGAGCATGCCAGCTGCTCCCTATCCTACACCTGGAGCTCTGTTGCTAGGTGATTCTTTCAACATGCGCCATCCTTTAACTGGTGGGGGAATGACCGTTGCGCTTTCAGACATTTCAGTGTTAAGGAATCTCCTTATGCCATTGCAAGACCTGAATGATGCAGATGAGTTATGTAAATATCTGGAGTCCTTTTATACTTTGCGCAAGGTAAAGCTAAGCATATGTTGTCTGGTTTACTCTTATAATCAGTTTTGACACATTCGTAATATGTGTTATGGCTTATTTAGAAAAGAATCATATGTTATTTGTAGTGGGGTTAATATCTAAAAACACATGTCACTTTTTGAGAGCTATTCCCTCTAAAAGAATACAAACAAATAGAACTGAAAGTCTGGACGGAAAGAAGGGCCTCATTTTCTGACTTAATTAGCCTGTTACTCATTCTTGTATTGGTCTCTGTTTGCAGCCAGTGGCTTCCACGATAAATACTTTGGCTGGAGCTCTGTATAAGGTGTTCTGTGCTTCTCCTGATCAAGCAAGGAGAGAGATGCGAGAGGCATGTTTTGACTATTTGAGCCTTGGAGGCACTTGTTCAACAGGACCCGTAGCTCTACTCTCTGGTCTTAATCCTAGCCCGCTTAGCTTGGTGCTACATTTCTTTGCAGTGGCCATTTATGGAGTTGGTCGTTTATTTGTACCTTTTCCTTCTCCAAAGAGGTTGTGGATCGGTGCTAGATTAATCTCGGTATGTACCTTAAATGCGAGATTCAAACTGTCTTCGTTGACTCTTTGAACATGTGCTGTATTGCACTTCGTTCCAGTTAAAATTTCTGCGTGTTAAAAAGTCTGACCATTGTGGTGTGTATGCTCTTTTTTTTTCCCCTTTTCAGGCTGCATCAGGCATCATATTTCCCATTATAAAGGCAGAAGGGATCCGGCAAATGTTCTTCCCAACAACAATACCAGCATATCACAGAGCTCCACCTGTAAACAAGGGGTCGGAAATTTGTTGAAGTTTTGTTCCATGAATAGCATTAACATTATGTAGTTCCTTTCTCAAAGCAAGAAATGTAAGTTCCAATCTCCTCCTCCTCCCTCCCACCACAACTGTCTAAAATAAAAAGAATAAAGAGAGACTAAACCATATTGTAGGCATATCATACCAATTAAGGAACCTCAAGTACCTATACGTTGAAAACCAGTCGACTCCTTTACCCTGTAAAAATGAATATTGTAGCTTTTTCACTATATATCTAGACAGTACAATTGGTACCTCGTTTGTAGTTCTGAGTGAGATCACGTTCAAGTATTATCAGTTTGTTAAAGGTCTGCCTTTTTGTTCTCAACTTCAATATGTTCTTTAAATACCACATCTTCAGTTTATAAGAACCCTTTAAGTTATTTTATATCTCAGACCCCATGCAATTAACCTCACTAGTAG
Organism: Anisodus tanguticus; assembly: GCA_034509755.1. Lineage (NCBI taxonomy): Eukaryota > Viridiplantae > Streptophyta > Magnoliopsida > Solanales > Solanaceae > Anisodus > Anisodus tanguticus. The sequence goes on from CM067556.1 coordinate 27,917,066, forward strand.
CATCACTAGTGTCCTCATGAGGGCATTCGAAGAACCACGCTATAAAGATTGAGTTTATTTAGTTCAAGCGGATGGTAATTGATGAACGGAATAACAGTGCTATGCTTTGCATAAAGCAAATGGCTTAATTGACTTTACAAACATTCATTTAAGGATTTGTAATCAGCTGGTTAACCATGTAACTTGTACTAGCATTTATGTTTAGTGTGTCCTTTGAAATGACAAAATTCACGTTATGCATTATTCTTGCCACCATTTTAACCTCTGTTTGAATCCAGCCTGCATCTTTCCACTCCTTTAGTAGACAGAGAAGAAAATGAAGTTGGAAGACTCTAGGTTCCTTCACATTATCAAACTCATTCTCATATATCGATTTCACACGACATAATTCTTTGAACCGATTAATTGAACGGAGATAATAACATCTGGAGTATCTGAAGGATGGAAATAAAGATTCACTTGTTCTTTTAGCATTGACCATTAGTTCATGCCAGTGTTTTAAGAGGCGGGAGCGAGAGGTGAGGCGTTTTAAGCAGCATGGGCCGAGGCGTAAGCCTCGAGACACGGGGCGTAAGCCCCACGGATCTGCAGGGCGTATGTCTCATGTATGTTCAATTTTATAATTTTATTACTAAAAAATAAGCAAAAGTAAAATTTTCATTACAATTTTGCAAATAAATTCAAATAAGTCGCCAATAATTTAAAAAAAATTATTATGATTATTATTTGAGAAAGGTAACAACACAAAAAATGATAATAGCCTAGATATTATTTAACATGTAATCTTCATTCACTCATCATCAATCTCCAGATCTATTGATCCTTTTCACCCTCAACTAATAGTTGTACTAATTTTATTTATATATTCAAAGAAGAAGGGCAAAAAGTGTAAGAGCAATGACAAAAAAATGGATAAAGTTACTTCAGGAACATAGTACTATGAAATTTCTATCATATTAATTTCAGATATAATTATCTAAAAAAGCTATTTATGACAGTGTTATTTTCTATGAGAGTTGCTTTATTAAGAAAAGCAGTTACACGAAACAAGAAGAAATTAGAAAGATTTGCGTGAAACTACACGTAGCAACCCAAATCCTAGCACTGGCGAGGCTACTGCAGTTAATCCAGTGTGATGTGCTTGAGCTAGATCACAAACAACAAAGCTATGATAGCTCAATCAAATGAAGAACCATCGAAGTGTAGAAGGAGAGATGAGGAGAAGTAGAGCAATGAGATATATATCTGTATTAGCTGAAAAATGATATTACGAAGATATCAACTAGCTTAATGGACGATGCTGAGCTAACTACTTTTAACTAATCACTAACTAATTTTACTTAATTAGGATGTCTCTTACTCAATAGGCCATTTTTGGGGGCACTTTTTTCCAGTAGTTTATGCTCTTCTGCGGTCGGAGGCAGATGCAGCCTATACTTAATGCGTTCAATTGGACCCAATATTTTTTATAGAGCATAGACATAAATTTGTGCATCAAACCAAATGAACTCATAATTTTGAAAGTATCATGGCTTTAGTGCTAAAAAAGCTTAAAGTATAATACTGAAGTCATCAAATTCAAATCCTGAATTTCACCTCAATCACCAATAGCATCAAAAAATTGACAAACATCTTGCTTTCCGTATAGGCAAAAATGCGGGCTGAAATTCCAGACATGTGTGTCTAACCAAAAAATAATAATTTGTTCTTCGAATTTCAACAATTCAATACATGATTCAACACTCAGATCTACTCTAAATAAGCTCATATTTGAAACATAAGTTTTATATATCATAAACAACAAACACCAGTCATCAATTTGTCAAAAAACACAACAAATTTAACAAATCCAGTTAACACCATTTAATTTTTTTCAAGTATGCACTTCCGTCATGCATACATGACAGAACTACATGTAAAAATTGGCTAAAATTTCAGACACGTAAGTCTGAACAAGAAGAAGCGAGAAGAAGCACTCACTGTTATCTGAAAATTATCTAACATGTGGGTATTCGTGAAAAAAAATACAAGATGAATATTACTTAAAATTCGCGATCAACCCCATGTTTACAATTGAAACGTATGTCGGAGTCTCCTTGCTTCTGAGCCATCAAACATCTTACTATTCAAGAACGACCTATTCATTATTTGTGATATTTAGTAGATTTTCATGAACTTTAATAGTTCACCTCCCATAAAAAGGAAAGGGAAACATGGAAAGACAATTGGAATGCATTTTTTGACTTTTGAGCAATTCAAATTGTCAAAAAATGACTTGCATCTTTATGTCCATAAAATTCATTAACATTTTACATTTATGGGCTTTAAACTTCAATACTTAGGCTGAAATCTATCATCACAGAGAAGATAATCTAGTGTGATTCCCATTATGTGTGATTCATTGTTATCTTTTATTTCCATCTGAAAATATTGCTTAATATTTCAGGCAAATTTGCATCGTCAATATATTAGTTTTCAATTAGTTTAATCCTAATTATTGGTATATTAGTTCCATTAAAGTTGAAATATAAACTTCCATACAATAATACGATTCAAAACTGTATTTACAAGAAGCAAATTAAAGACTCGTCCACAGAGACTTTAACGGTTCGAACTAAGAACAAGTATATACCACACATGAAATATATACCTGCGACCGAAAGTAATTGATAGAATACCGTGTATATCCCTATGATATACACGGTTTTGACTAGTCTTGTACCATAAATAGAAGTTGTAAATTATGTTATATAATTACCATAATTGTAGAATTCTTGTACAAGTAGAACTAGGATATTAGAAGTTTAGTAGGAATATGATTTTTCATATTTGAAGATTGTAACTTGTATATATACCTATTCATTCAATAAGAATAATCAAGGGATTAATTCTTTCATGATATCAGAAGTCTAGGTCTAGACTACCTCCCTTCCCAAATTTCTTCCGCTACTCTCAGCTCAAATTCCGAGAACCCTTCTCGGTTTCCGACCGACTTCTTCCTCCTCCCTTCCCATATTTTCTTCCTAATCCCTAATTCTCCTATTGTTCTTTCGTTATGTCTACGTCAAAGAACCTGTTTCATCCAGCCCTTACCGTTTCCTACATCAAGAACCACATCCCTATTGTTCTTGAGATGGAAAATGTCCAATACGCGACATGGACAGAATTATTAAAAATTCACGCACGTTCGCATCAAGTCCTACATCACATAATTCCCTTGACACCTGGCACAGAGGAGGTGCCTAACCCCGAGAAATATCTTACGTTATGGACGATACTTGATGCTACCGTTCTCCAGTAGATTTATTTCACTATTTCTACCGACCCCCTACAAACGATCATTGAGCCCGACACTACAACAATGGAAACTTGGAATAGGGTGCGTGATACATTCTAAGATAACAAGAATTCCCGTGCTGTCACCCTCGAGCAGGAATTTTCACATGTCCGCGTGGTAGATTTTCCTAACGTTTCGACCTATTGTAAAAGACTGAAGGAATTGGCAGACCAACTCTGTAATGTTGGTGCACCAGTTACCAATGATCGTCTTGTTCTCCTAATGGTTGCAGGCCTATCTGAGGCCTATAATGGCGTTGGCACACTACTTTGTCAAAGTTACCCTCTACCACCTTTTTATCAGGCCCATTCCATGCTCACGTTAGAAGAAGCCGACTTATCTAAAAAGGCGGCTACAGGTGCAAATTCCATCGCCATGATGACCACGTCAGACGACCCTCACTTATTCTCCGAGAATTATGTCCAACACCGCAACAACGGTGGTGGCAAAAATAGTCTAAATCGTAAAAATATTGGCAAAAACCGCGGTGGCAATCGCGGTGATAATGGGGGTGGCCGAAACAATGGTGGCAGGGGAAATGGGCCGCAGGAAACTGGTACCAGCAGTGGGGGCCCTGGGTGTGGAACTGGGCCAGTGGCTATTGGCCTAACAATCCCTATTTTCCTCCCACCTCTTACCCGGGTAACTGGGCCCAGTTCCTACAATAGGCCAGGCCCAGTTTCTCGGGTTCACATACTGGCAGCAGATTCACTTCTGGGCCAGGGCCGCAGGCAGGTTTGCTTGGGCCTCGGCCTCCGCAGGCGTTCCAGGCAGTGGGCCCACACAAACTCCGACAGATATTGAGGCCGCAATGCACACACTTAGATTAAATTCTCTAGACGTGAATTGGTATATGGACACCGAAGCCACTTCTCACATGATGTCTAACCAAGGTATTCTCTCATTTTATTTCAATTTGAGCAAAAATCATGGTATTATTGTTGGTAATGGAAATTCAATTCCAATTTGCGGTTATGGACATACAACTTTGTCTTCCCCACATCCACCTCTAGTTTTAAAAAATAACCTTCTTGCCCCTAACTTAATTAAAAATTTGGTGTTTGTCCGCAAATTCACCACTGATAATTGAGTTTCTGTTAATTTTGACCCCTTTGGGTTTTCTGTGAAGGATTTCAAAATGGGGATACCTCTAATGAGATGCAATAGTAGGGGAGAGCTTTATCCTATCACAAATACCACCACTTCCGTGAGTCAAGCCATACCGTCTACTTTTGCCGCCATTGCTCCTTCCTTGTTGCATGTCTGTTTGGGTCATTCGAGATCGTTTATTATTTTTTTCTTTGCATAAAATAATTTTATTTCTGATAAGGGTACGCGTAGTACTCCACTTTGTCCTTCTTGTCCGTTAGGGAAATATGTTAAATTACCATTTGTAGCCTCTACTTCTAGTACTTTGATGCCGTTTGACATTATTCATAGTGATTTATGGACATCCCCCGTGTTAAGTTCTATGGGCCATCGTTATTATATCCTATTTTTGGATGATTATTCTAAATTTTGTGGACCTTTCCTTTATCGAAAAAGTCTCATGTTTTTCCACATTCTTAAAATTTAGAGCATTCATCCGTACTCAATTCGAACGGAAATTAAAAGTATTCAATGTGATAATGGCAAGGAATATGATAATGGGTTGTTTTGGGAATTTTTTGATGCTAATGACATAGTTTTTCATTTTTCTTGTCCTCATACGTCCTCACAAAATGGGAAAATCGAATGAAAAATTCGTACCATTAATAATATTGTCTGAACTTTATTAGCCCATGCTTCTGTACCCCCTTCTTTTTGGCATCATATACTACAAATGGTTACTTACCTCCTTAACGTACTTCCTACCAAAGGATTAGCATCTCAATCTCCCCTTAAAGTTCTCTATAATAAGGATCATTCATATTGTCATCTTAGGGTCTTTGGGTGTTTATGCTATCCACTTTTTTCATCAACTACAATTAATAAACTTCAGGCCCGTTCTACCGCTTGTGTGTTTTTGGGTTATTCGTCTAATCATCGTGGTTACAAATGTTTTGATTCATCATCTAATAAAATTATAATTAGTCACCATGTTATTTTTTATGAAACCCAATTTCTTTTTACTAAAGTGAGTAGTCCCGTACTGAGTTCATATAATTTTTTAGATGACGAGGTCTCACCATATATTATCCACCATTTTTTCGACTTGTCCCGTGACCAAACTACGCCAGCAGGCCCACAGTCTACCGCAACCACTATTCTGCCTAGTGGGCCGATGACACGGTCCAGTATTGATCTCGGTACTGTTACAATATTTCAGCCCAATCTCGAGCCTATTACTGTTCCTGTTCTAGTTGTTGGGCCAGCAGGCTTACTGCCTGCTGGCCAGTCCGTCCCTATTCCACACATTGCCCAAAATCCATCCAATTCATCCTCTAGTCAAGGGCCCGTTACTCGTAGTCAAAGGAGTATTTTAAAACCAAAATGGCATTTTAATCTCAATTCTAATGTCCTTAAATTCGCCCTCCCACGTAACCATGTGTCCGCATTAAATGACCCGAATTGGAAATTGGCTATGACTGACGAATATAATATTGTTATTGAAAATAAGAAGTGGGAGTTGGTGTCCCGTCCTTCTGGTGTTAATATTATTCGGTCTATGTAGATTTTTACTCATAAAGAAAATTCCGATGGTTCTTTTGAGAGGCATAAGACTCGTCTAAGTGATGGTAAAACTTAATAGTTTGGCATGGATTATGGTGAATCATTTAGTCCTGTGGTCAAACCAACTACTATTCGTACTGTTCTTAGTTTGACTCTCTCAAAAGCATGGTCCATTCATCAGTTGGATGTGAAAAATATATTTTTACACGGTGATCTTAAGGAGACAGTTTATATGTATCAGCCTTTGGGTTTTTGAGATCCCAATCATCCTCATCGTGTCTGTTTGCTGAAGAAGTCCTTGTATGGACTTAAGCAGGCCCCACGGGCTTGGTATAAAAGGTTTGCAGATTATGTATATTCTATTATTTTTTCTCATAGCTGGTCTAATCATTCTCTCTTTATATATCATCGTGGTACTTCTCTGGCATTCATTTTGTTGTATCTCGATGATATTATATTGACTGCTTCGTCTGATAATCTGCGCAAGTCTATCATGAAACTTCTCAGTTCCGAATTTGCTATGAAAGACTTGGGGCCCTTGAGTTATTTCTTGGGGATTGCTGTCACTCGCCATTCAAGTGGTCTATTTTTATCACAAAAGAAGTATGCCGCTGAGATCATTGAAAGAGTTGGTATGTCATCGCGTAAGTCTACTTCTACTCCGGTTGCTACTAACCTGAAGTTGAGTGCTACATCTGGCACTAAGTTCGAGGATCCCACCCACTATCGCAGCCTTGCAGGGGCACTTCAGTATCTTACCTTCACAAGGCCTGATATTACTTATGCAGTTCAACATGTGTGTTTGTTTATGCATGATCCACGTATTGAGCATATGAATGCGCTCAAACACATTATACGATACATCCAGGGCACACTTGATTATGGCTTTCATTTATATCCTATATATGTTTCTACACTTGTGTCTTATACAGATGCTGATTGGGGTAGATGTCCTGATTGATGAGCAAGGCATTCATCATTTTCTTCAATGTGCGGTTCTTACGTTCCACCACACTGTTTGAATGAGGTTAGTATGGAGCCTTCGTTTGATGAACAATGCCTGATTGGGCATAATATTCCTCAAATGGCGCTATGTATTCTCCCCATCTATCGCTGCGAATGGATTTAATCCACATGCTTAGTTGGTTCTCAACTTCTGCTTTGTAACGTCGGAACGCTTCAAAGGCTTCATCTTTACTTTTCAACAAGTAAAGGTAACAATACCTTGTGCTATCATCAATGAATGTCACAAAGTACTTATTTCCTCCCCTAGTTTGTGCAAACTTCAAATCATATATATCTGTGTGAATAAGTTCTAGAGGAGCGGTATTCCTTTCGACGGATCGAAAAGGAATCTTTGTGAGTTTTGCCTCTACGCACACCTCACACTTATGTTGAGGGTTTACATTGATAGACGGAAACAACTCCAACTTTACCAACCTTTGGATGGACTTGTAGTTGACATGTCCTAAAATATGATGCCATAAATTAGAGGACTCAAGCAAGTAAGAAGAATCTTCAATATTATTGCTTGAACGTAATACAGACATGGCGTTAACTTTGAAGAGTCCTTCACAGACGAATCCTCTTCCCACAAACGTTCCATTCTTAGTGATTACAAATTTATTGGACTCAAACACTAGGCTAAAACCAGCATTAACCAATAAATGACCTGAAATTAAATTTCTTCTAATCTCAGGAACATGCATCACCTCCTTTAGAGTGAGCTCCTTTTCAAAAGTCATATTCAGGACTACCTTTCCTACCCCCAGCACGTCAAAGGAAGTGTTGTTGCCCATGAATTGCTTCTTGTTTGTAATCGGTGTATTGTGGAGAAGACATCTCTATTGGAACAGATGTGTCTTGTTGCACCTGTGTCCATCCATCATTGCATGAGATTCTCAACAAGGTTTACTTCTAGCATCACCGCTGAGAACTCCTCAATTATGTCATCCAGAAACTTGTCTTTGACGACGTTAACATGTGACTTTCCCTTAGCCTTGGCCTTCTCTTGTTGCTCAGTCTTGAGCTTGTGGCAGTCCTTGATCATGTGACCTGGTTTCCCACAGTGGTGACAGTTTCCTTTGAACTTCTCCGCTGCTTGGGTCTTGCCATCTTTCTGGAACTTGCGCTTTTATCTTGGGTTCCCTTTGGCCTCAGCCAGATTTGCCTTTGCCTCAGCGGGTTGTTTACCCCTAGGTAAGGCCTTCTTATTATCTTCCTGAATTTGGAGTTTGATAATAAGTTCTTCAAATGTCATTTTATTTGTTTTGAGTTTAAGTAACTCATAAACTCATTCCACGAGTGAGGTAACTTTTTAATCAGTGATGCAATAAAAAACTGCTCATTTGGTTTCATACCTTCCAAATCCAGGTGATGTAGAATCATTTGAAATTCCTGGACTTGGGACATCATTGTTTTACTATCCACCATTTGAAATTTTAGAAATTTTCCAACGATGAATTTCTTTGTACCTGCATCTTGTGCGTTGTACTTCTTTTGCAGTTTCTCCCATAACTCTTTGGCAATGCCTACGGTGTAATACACTATGTAGAGAGGGTCTGACAAGTAGTTCAATATGTAATTCTTACACATGAAATCACTATGACTCCATGCATCAAGAACCATCTTCATGCCATTAATGACATGGATACCTAGGCCCCCTTCAGTCGTTTCAGAAGACGAAGGGTCCATTTCATCTCCAGCTTGTGGAGGATCTTCTGTTAGGAACGTGTCATTCCCATAACAGTCAGATAAAATAACATCTTCTGTTGTCATCTCTTGAAGTTTGAGCCCATGAACTTTTCAGGGCGTTCATGGTAGAATCCAGCGGGTGGAGGAACGACAACGTTCCCTTGAGCGGCAGTAAAGGCGTTGGATAAGCCTTGAGCAACCGGAAATGGCATTAGGTGTGCCTTGAGCAGTGGGGAAGGCAGAGGGATTGCCTTGAGTAGCAGCAGCAGCAGAATCAAAAGCAATTTGTTCTCTTCCAGTCATCTTTCTAAGTACTTAGAACAAAATCTTGTCTTAAAATTGTTGGGATACAATTGTTGCAGGGAACAGGAAGTAAGTAACTATTACAATGGTAAGAAATGATAAACTAAATATTACAATAAACTGGAAATCAAGAACTTAACAAACTGCTTGTGTGATTTGTTGAGTCAAGTGATGGCACTCTTTCTTTAAGACAAGATTGTCCCGTATATCTCATTTTACGTTGTTGGGCAATAGTCTCCCAAGATACAACAACAACTTAACAACTGAGCAAAGAAAACTCAAGTGTTACTCTTGAAGAACTTTGAGTATAGTAACTTTGCTAGAGAGGAAGAAGATTAATTCTGAAAATTCTGGAGTATTTTCTAAGTGTTGTGTAGTCTTCTTCAATTGAGCCAAAGACCTCAATTTATAGGGTAAGGAGAAGACCCCTCAACTAGCCAACTAATGACCTTCAATAGCCATGTAATGACACTTAATTGAGGGGTTACATTCAACCAAATAATGGTTGAATTCATGTGCCAAGTAATGGAGAATCAATGCTCCAAAATCAGCCCAAAGGTCAGAACTTTCCAATTTCCCGTCGCAGCATTCTGCCTCCGAAGTGCCGCGGCTCTGTGAATTAGCGTAATGGCTCCAGTAACTGAAGACCCAATTAGTGCCGCAGAGATCCCTGGGAGGCACCGCGGCGCTCCGGTGCCTCGGCTCCCACGGGGCTACGCCGCGGCCCTTCGCTGCTACGCGGCGATTTCCGACACGTTTCATCTTACACTTCTTCCTTCTTTTACCAAAGTGGAATACATTGTCATTTGGCCAATAACCGTCCATAATTCTATGTCTCAAATGTATTACATACGTATCAATATCTCTTTCACTAATGAAATTTGCGATACTTGGCACTACGTGTGCACGTGTGTGAAAACGACGTTTCCGACGTGCGGGCCTCAATTGTTCGAGTCATAAATTAATGGGATATACTTAATTCCACTTTAGTAAATTTCCAACATTATTCACTTTCAATCTTGATGCTCTTGAAAACTGCATAAACATGAGTGTAGAAGCTGGACAGATCCAGTGTCATCCTGCTAAACAACAAAATATCATCAGCAAAATCAAGCTGCACAATATGCATCTTTTCACATTTGGGGTGATAATTAAAGTTAGATTCTTTTGAAGTATCGTGAGGCATCTTGTGAGATATTCTATGACTAATACAAATAAGTAAGGGGATAGAGGATCCCCTTGACTTAACCCTTTCTTAGCCTCAAATGGTGAACATGGCCTTCCATTCAGCATTATTGAGTAGGACACCATCTTGATGCACCCCATTACCCACTTCACATATTTCCCAGGGAAAGCCAAACCATACAGAACCTGTTCTAAGAAGTTCCAATCCAAGGAATCATAAGCTTTCTACATAACTATCTTCATCATACACCTTGGGACAACCCCTTCCTTCCATAGCACTTTATTAGCTCATGACTTATGATGATATTATCTGTAATTGCCCTGCCTGGAACAAAAGCCGATTGGCAAGTATCTACCACATCAGCCATAACCATTTGCAACCTACTAGTCAGTGTTGGAAATTTACCTTTGGCGAGGAGGTGCGTCCACCCATATTTAATGAATTAAACACTAGTGTTCCGCATGTTGGAGGCTTTGTCTCTTCTCACATGAATAATCTACTAAGTAAGTAGATAACCGTAGGGCCAAGAATCGTCAAATTTCGTTGAGAAATGAAAGAGATATTGGTCCACGAAGTAAGGTGTTTGAGGCATGGAAATATGGTGTGGGACAAATCTACCACATCGGTGGAAAAATGAAGAATTGCTCTCTTTATAAGTCTCTAAAGTGGTTAAGGGTTTGGGACCCCAAGGGGTATCCCATGTGTTTAAAGGAGGGAGGACCTAGATGTGCTTGGGTTCAAGGCTAAGCCCACACGCGCGCGCCGCCGCCGCCCGCCCTTCCGGTGTGGGCTGTGGGCTGTGGGGACTTTCTGATATTATCTTTTTGGACCCCAAATTGCTTAATATTTATAATTTGGTCCCTAGAGTTTCGGAAAGTTGAATTTGGAACGACGGAAGGCAGCAACTTTCGGTCTACCGTTGGAGTTGATTTTTGCGGCATTAATCAACCAAGTATTGGCTGATTAACTCCTCCATATACTTGGCTGATTAACTCCTCCATAATCAGCCCTCCTTCAATGTCCATGAACAGCCTCACTAATGGCCTTAAACCTGCCATTAACAACCCTCACTAATGGCTATTAACAACATTGTTTGTGGCAGTTGAGGAGTCCCTCCTCCATGCTATATATTGATGCCTCTTTGGTTTAATAACGTGACGGAAAATAACACATGCAGTCATGAAAAACAGTGAGGAAAGACACACATATACACAACAGAGACACACTATATACACAGAGACAAAACGGAAGAGAAAGTCAGTCCAAAAATGTTAGACGAAAACAGAAACTCTTCCTTCCTTTTCCATTTCTTCAGCAAGTCGATTCGTATTTGTTTTCTTCGTCAGACTCAACCTATTTGCTTTGTAGTGTTGAGATTAAAGTGTTGTTTTATCTTGGGAGACTATTGCCCATTAATGTAAAAGCATATATATACAGGGCAATCTTGTCTTAAGGACAGAGTCCAATCACTCGACTCAGCACACAGTTGTAACCATCCAGATTTAGTGTTTCTTGATTTCAGGTTATCAAGATTCAAGACTCAACAAGCTTGCGGCAGTTCCACGAATATGCAGGCTAGAAAGATGCTATTTGCTGCTATTCTATCTATTTGTGCATCAAGTTCTGAACATTGGACTACTTGTTTATCCTTTCGAACACTTGTAATATTTATTTACTTCCCGTACTGCTTTACAATAGTAGACGACAGTCAGCACCTTTGATATGATTTTATACAAAACTGTGCAGTAAGATATTGGCCGAAATTCCTTAATAGACACTGGATGCATAACTGTAGGGACAAGTGTCACTGATATACAGTTTATAGGCTTATACATAACACCAGTCTCAAAGTATTGTAGTACTTCCTCCCTTGTAATAGGCACAATTAGCTTCCTCTGTTGCTCAGCAGTCAAGATATGTCCATCCCTAATTATATTAGGATCAATAACTAGCAAGGTCCTTTCAGCTTGTCCCAGGAGGCCTTTATAGAAGCCAAGAACTTCAGCAGTGATTTCCTCAGGTTTATGCAATCGTATACCTTGCTCATTTACTAGTGTGCTGATATGGTTCTGTGAAGACAAAGCCGACTTAGTGTTATGCTGAACTGAAGCACGCTATAAGAGTCTGTTCATTAAATTTTTAACCCTTCATTTGATCAGTCACAGTGTCACACGCCCAGTTAAGTCAATTAAATGAGAAATGGTTTCGATTTTTATTATCCTCTCATCACCTTTAATTAATTAAATCAGTTATTTTAGATTCATAACCTTTCCTTCCAAGTCAACCGTTGACTTTATGGTTAACAACTTAAAATTCCACGATCATAAATGAAGGAAATATTTTCCATCATATTTCATTCCTTGAATACAATATTATATACATCAATATAACACCTAATTTAGGTTATAATTATGATTGAATAACCTAAGAATATTTACAATTTAAATATACAATATTTGATTGGATTATGGAAATAATCCTTTATTATTTCCATAATCTATCATTCCTCCGCAGTCATAGTGGGAGGCTTCCGTACGCTGAGACTGTCCCTGAAGTCATCAAAGAGTACCCGCGGAAGACCTTTTGTGAATATATCAGCAATCTGATATCGGGACGGGACATTGAGAACACGGACTTGTCCACAGACAACCTTTTCATGGACAAATAAAATATATATCTCTATATGTTTGGTGCGTTGATGTTGAATGGGATTTCCGGATAGATATATCGCACTCACGTTATCACAATAAACCACAGTAACCTTTTTGATTGGACACTGGAGCTCCAATAATATATTACGGAGCCAACATGATTCAGAAACAACATTCACTACCCCTCTATATTCTGCTTCAGCACTAAACCGAGATAGCGTGGGTTGGCGTTTCAACGACCACAAGATCAAATTGTCTCCGAGAAATACACAATACCCTGAGGTAACGTCTAGTATCTTGGCATCCACCCCAATAAGTATCAGTGTAAGATATAAAATTGGAAGTGGTTGACTTGTATAGATGTAAGTCAAATTCAAGAGTACTCTGAATATACCACAAAATGTGTTTGAGTGCTCCCATATGTTCTTCCTTCGGAGCATGCATATGTAAGCACACTTGTTGAACTGCATATGAGATATCTGGTCTCGTAAAAGTGAGTTACTATAACGTCTCTGCTAAACTGCGGTAATGTGTCGGATCACCGTATGGTGTCCCTGAAGAGTTACTTAACTTAGCCTTGGTATCCACCGGTGTAGGTGAAGGCTTACAGGAGGACATGTCGGCTTTGTCGATGATTTCCTCAGCATATTTTCTTTGACACAGAAATAGTCCACCTGCATGTTAAGTCACAGCAATGCCCAAAAAATAGTTCAAAGGGTCCAAATCTTTCATAGCAAATTAAGATGCACGTAGAGACATAATAGATTGTCGAAGAGAATCAGATGATATTGTGAGGATGATGTCATCAACATAGAGAAGAATGTATGCCATGTCACTCTATTTTTTGATAAATAAACAAAGACTGGTCGAATTTGCTATGCGAGAAACCCAGAGTGGAGAATAACTCAGCAAACTTTTTATACCATGCCCGGGGGCCTGTTTGAGCCAATATAAAGACTTTTTCAATAAGAAAATATAATCTGGATGACTAGGATCTCGGAAACCCATAGGATGGTGCATGTAAACTGTTTGTTGGAGGTGACCGTGTAGAAACATATTTTTTACATCCAGTTGGTAAATGGACCATGATTTTGACAGCGCCAAACTTAGAACTGTCCGGATAGTTGCTGGTTTGAAAATCGGGCTAAAGGTTTCATCACAATCCATACCAACCTGTTGAGACCTGCCATCACAAAAAAGACGGGCTTTGTGCCTCTCAAAAGAATCGTCATAATTTTTTTATGAAAAAAATCCACATGCACCGAATTATATTCACATTAGAAGGATGGAGCACTAACTCCCACGTCTTATTTTTAATAAGAGCATCAATTTATCTATCATGACGGCTTTCCAATTCGGGTCCGATAGTGCAACTTTCGGATTACGGGGAATCGGGGATAGTTTGACAGAGGATTTCAGATTAAATTGACGCTTGGGATGAAAAATCTCATGCATGGTACGAGTTTCGATGGACCGAGTAGGGGCTAAAATGGACTTCTGGGTTTTTTGGACCATGGGGATGTTGGGGGATGAATTTTAGGCCTGGTGGGTAGTGGGCCAGCACTGGCACTTGGCCGTGGAAGAGGGAGCAATGGGCTTCCTCGGTTGGGTTGGAGTTACCGAGCCATTGGACAGGGCCACGAGTGGGGAATAAGGGGCAGTGGACTCCCTTATATTGGCTGGCCCAATTTGGTTATTGGACTGGATCGACTAGAAGAGAGAGGGAGCAGTGGGCTCCCATATTTGGACTGGCCTATTCCGACCATGGAGTTGGGCCGAGGTAGGAGGAGAGAGAGCAGTGGGCTCCCTCATTTGGGCCTGATTTTCTGGGCTATTAAAATGGCATTGCAATAGGGTATGTAGTCCAGTGCCCAAAAAATCATACGAGGCGTGGAAGACGTGTGTATGTCGGAAAATGAAAATTTGGACTCATCCAAAATAACGTGACGAGATATGATAATTTTCCTAATAGACATATCATAACACTTATAACCCCGATAATTTTGTGGGTATCCTAAAAAATACACTGAGTGGAACGGGCTTGAAGTTTATTTATTTGTGTGGATGGAAAGAGAGGATAACATAAACATCCAAAAACCCTCAAATGTGCGTAGGAAAGAACACGATGATAAAGGATGTGTGTGGGTGAGACATTTGAAAGTATCTTGCTAGGGATAATGTTTAAAAGGTAGGTGACCATTTGAAGATCATGATGCCAAAATGATGGTGGCACAGATGAATGGGCAAGAAGAGTTCGAATCAAATTATTTGTTGCTCGTATTTTGCGTTTAACTTTCCCATTTTGAGGAGAAGTGTGCGGAGAAGAGAGATGAAATTTCATACCATTCTGGTGACAAAATTCTTTAAATTGGTCATTTGTGAATTCGCTCCCATTGTCACATTGAAAACATTTGATAGACTTCTCAAATTGGATTTGGATGAAAGTACTAAATTATTTAAAAATAATGTACACCTGTGATTTTTTTCCAATGGGAAATATCCCTAGAAAATTAGAGTGATCATCCAAAATAAGTATATAATACTTATGACCCACCGAACATAAAACCAGGGATGTCCACAAGTCACTGTGCAAGATATCAAATGGCATAATAGTGTTTGAAGTAGATAAAGAAAAAGGTAATTTAACATGTTTCCCAAACACGCAAGACTGACAAACATAAGAATCTAAAGATGGTTTACAATCAATAAACTTATTTTTCCTAAGGGAGTTTAGCACAGGTGCTTCCGGGTGTCCCAAATGACTATGCCATAGAGTAGGAGATAAAGCAGCAAAAGTTGATGGAGAGGTGGCTTGGTTTTTGGTGGTGGTGGTGATAGGATACAAATCCCCAGTGCTATCACATCTCATTAGTGGCATCCCGTCTGAAAATCCTTCACAAAAAAAAGAGAGGACTCAATGATTATTCGTTCGCCGAAACCACCCAAACGGATCAAAATCAATAGAAACATTGTTGCCAGTAGTGAAACGACGCACACATACCAAGTTTTTAATAAGTTTGGGTGCATGTAAGACATTGTTTAATTGTAAATATGGGTAAGGGGATGGGATTTGGATTACCCAATACCATGAATTGAAATTTCTTATCCACTTCCAACCACAATATTTTTATTACTACTCATATTAAAATAAGATGAGAGAGTACCTTGAGATGCTGTCATGTGAGAGGTTGCCCCCGTGTCCATGTACCAGTTGTCGTCGGGAGCTTTGAGTCCCATGGTTTGCATGTCTTGCTCGATGCCTGTCGGAACATAACCTGATGGAGATGGTCCATGGGCTGCAAATGCTTATTGTGGACAAATACCAAGAATTTTGGGCTTCCGAGTGGTAGTGGTGGCCTGGCCCACTGTGCCATAGGGTACGGGTAGGGAGGGGCAGCCCACTATTGCGGCTACCAGACCCACTGCGGGTACTGGCCCCACTGCACGCCGCCTAGCTAGTGTTGCTGCTGCCAGTGGGGTCGATTCTGCCCTTGCTGGCCGCGGTTGTTGCCGCCACCGGCTGGTTGTCCGCCACCACGACCTCATCCCTTTCCACCATTATTTTTTCCTTTGTTATTGTTGCGATTTTGACCCCATTTTGGTCCATTATTGTTTCGATTTGTACCACTGCCCGAACCAGAATTTTGAGGACCAAAATCATCGATATATGTATTGGTTGAAAGAAGGGTGGTGCCGACATTGCCGCCATCGTTGCCTATTTTTATTTTAGGGTTTCTTGAAGAATCAATCTCAAACGAGTCTCATAGAATGGTGGTAACAGATTACTTTGTTGAATTAACGTAGCAACACCATCATATTGTTCATTCGTCACCGGTGCACCGACATTTGATAGTGGATTGGAAAATCATCCAATTTGACATTGGTGAATTGATTTTCTAGATAACTTCCCAAGAAGTTTTGTTATCTTGAAAATTATTTTTGCAAATGCTCCCATTCTTGTTGCGCTGTCGAATCCGGTTCCAATATGGTGTGCAAAAGATCGTTTGATATGGTGTCGTAAATCTATTGAAGGACTATAGCATCCAAGTGAAACCATAGTGCCATATCGATGTTTTTCTCCATGACACCGGGTTGAGGTTTGGGAGGAAGAATATGGTCGATGACTTGGTATGCATGACAATGGATTTTTAATAACTCCGCCCAAGATGAATATTGCCCTTTTCCATCTCGAGAATCACATGAATGAAGTTCTTGACGCTGTTAATAGCAAGAGCGGGATGAAATTTTTGTTGGTCGGCCATTGTTGGAGTGTAATGCAAAAATCAAGAAGGAAGAGAGGTAGGGTTTTTGGCAAAGGGAAGAACCCTAGGGCTTTTAGAAGGGAAATTCAAAAAAGAGAAGTAGGTTTTCGGTGGGAGGAGTGGATGGGTGGGATGTAGGGTGTGGCCGGCGGCATAGGGCTAGGGTTTAATTTTTGGCTCTTGATACCATGAAGGAAATATTTTCCATCATACTTCATTCCTTGAATACAATATTATATACATCAATACAAGACCTAATTTAGGCTATAATTATGATTGAATATCCTAAAAATATACTAAGATTATTTACAACTTAAATATACAATATTTGATTGGATTATGGATGATTTCCATAATCTATCAATAAAATTACAGAAATGGATCATGAGTTGTGCTGGATATGTAAATCAATACGGAAAGTAAATAAATATTACAAGTATACGAAAGGATAAACAAACAAGTCAATATTCAGAACTGTCGCAAGCTTGAAGAGTCTTGAATCTTGATAACCTGAAATCAAGAAACATTAAATCTGGATTATTACAACTGTGAGCTGAGTCGAGAGATGGCTCTCTGTATTTAAGACAAAATTGCCCCGTATATATGTTTTTACGTTAACGGGCAATAGTCTCCCAAGATAAAACAACAACTAATCAACACTACAAAGCAAATAGGTTGATTCTGACGAAGAAAACAAAACACAAAATGACTTGCTGAAGAACGGAAAAAGAAGGAAGAGTTTTGAGTTTTTTGTTCACTGTTTGAACCCAAGCACATCTAGGTCCTCCCTCCTTCAAACACATGTGTTACCCCTTGGGGTCCCAAACCCTTAGCCTATTTTGAGACTTATAAAGAGAACAATTCTTCCATTTCCCACCGATGTGGTAGATTTGTCCCACACCATATTTCCATGCCTCAAACACCTTACTTCGTGGACCAATATCTCTTTCATTTCTCAATGAAATTTGACGATTCATGGCCCTACGGTCATCTACTCACTTAGTAGATTATGCACGTGTGAAGAGACAAAGCCTCCAACATACGGAACCCTAGTGTTTAAGTCATTAAATACGGGTGGACGCACCTCTCCACCAAAGGAAAATTTCCAACAATCCCATCTTGAAAGAAATTTTGGCGCACACACAAGGTGCCTACTTTCAGCAATCTTTCAGCGAAAAGATATTGCATCAGGAGAGGTAGCTTCTTCTTTGAACCTTCCCTAGTTGAATACCACCGACTTACTTACTGCGCGGTGAACGTGATATCTTGAACCGTCAGTGTTTAATGTAAGCCAAGACAATGATACCAACACAATAACTCTCCTTATTCGTTTTCTTCTTATTGTTTTGTCCGTTGTGGCCATGGACACACTTGGATTTTTAAGTGCATTCATTTGAGGCGGCCTGTCCTTGCACTTAAATAGGTGATCTCCTACAAGGTATCCTGCTATACCCCACTTCACAAGTGTTAGGAATCATTAAAAGTTTCTCCAACCTTAACCTCAACCGTTTGAGGATCGTTAAAGGTTTGGAAGCTTATCATTTACCCACCATGCAGGTAGCACTTTAATGTCTATCACGGGAACAACTTTGGATTCATGTTTCCCTATAGAAATCATCATCCGAAGTGCTCTTGCTTCCACCGAAGCGCTCAACTGAACCGTTTGCAGCTTAGTTTTTCCATTGAACCAAATTCTTGGGATCTCCAGTCAGTATGGTTGGGTTACCACCGTAAAGGTTTGTATTGTTTGGGTTTTAAGCCCATTCCCCTAGACATGCAGAACACTTGATCTTCGGGTAGTCCCTTAGTTAAAGAGTCAGCTATATCCTTTGATTAGTAATCAAGAAAGTGACACCCGTGATGATCAACTGCCATACAGTCTTATGTCTCCGACAGATCCTGACACATATGTCCAGATTCCGTCATCTGTGTCCTTCCTAAAGCCGACCAGCTAGCCATAGTGTATAACTGCTGAAGGCACGGGTTTCTCCCAATAAGGGACGTCCTCTAAAGAGTCATGAAGTTACTCAACTTCTTTCATGCTTTGTATAAAGCGATAAACTCCGATTCCATCATGAATCGTCCGATGCAAGTTTTCTTAGAGGATTTTCCAAGACCCACCATACACATTTACTTGTGGCTTTGGTATTCTTCACATCTGATGTCCAGTTTGCATCACTGTGTTCTCCTAGAACCGCTGGACATCCAGAATACCATAATCCGTAGATAAGCGAATATTTCAGTTATCGTTATATTCGACTAAACGCCTTCTATTGATCATTTATTAAAATCATCAGTGAACCTTAGTTCAACTGATCTGCTTTGTAGGCCGATACCAGGTCGGTTGTAGTGTGTACAATACATTGAACTACATGTGACCTGCACATATCGCTCCTTGTCTATGGGTGCACCATGACTCCACTTAGTTCTATGATTCATATCCATTGGTGGCTTCAACGAGACTGTTAATTATCTCACAACTAAGTTTGGAGTTAGACCAGTCCGTTAGATGTCTTAGAAATCCAATTCCTAAGATGTCATCTGTGATGCCCATATCTTTTGTTTCAATATAACTTCCACTCTCAGACTATTGATTTTCCAACTGTTATCTTTCTAACTTCAGAGTCAATGTTTCTGTGGTCAGATTCATTATTTCTGTTTTATCTGAAACTTCCAGGACCAAAATGTAAACATTTCAGGGACCAAAATGAAAGTTCAGGAAGAAGCCCAACAGTCCAGCAAACCAACTCTGATCCTCCCCTTCCAACTCTCCAGTTAGGAAGGTTGTTTCAATATCCATGCCACGCAAGACTGCAATGGCCCTGGATGTTAAGCTATTCATAGGGAATCACATGTACAAGTAGTTGAGGCCTTATACTCGTCAGTAGATCCATCTACTTTGTACTCACTTTTGAGTATTCTTTTTCACAACCCAAAGGTTCTTTTCCCTTAGGAAGATCAACCATTACACAAGTATGGTTCTATATGATGGAATTTATTTCTCTCTTTAGCTTCTTTCCAAAGTAGAGCTTCTGGAGATGACAATTATTTGTTAATTGTCCATGGTTCGTTCTCAACCATACAAGCTAGAAGGCCTGGAACAAGTCTTTGTCCCCTCTTTGGTCCGTCTCGGTTCAACATGTAGAATCCCTGAGTTCTGTAGATCTGGAATATTAAGTTCCGGATAGACAACAACTTCCGAGTCCTGTAGATATGGAATGTCTAGTTCCAGACAGTCAGGCCCTCAGGGGTTCTTGTTAACCTCGAGTAATTACTTCTTTTTCCTTCTCAATGAAAGTTATCCTCAAAGAATTCATCATTCTTTGACACCAAGAGGCGATAAGCACTACTGTTATTTGCGGATTAAGTGGAAATGCAATTTATAGTCTTAGGTCCAACTTGACCTGTTTCGGTATTCCAACCTCTACCAAGCCACCCCACATCACAACATTTGTATGTGAGATACTTTCCATGTCTCACACGGAGGGTTATCCTTATCCTTATGCGTATTTCTGTTGAGAATCGCATTAACGGTAAGGCTCGCCTTGCCCCGCATATTTTGGGCGTACGGCTATGCACTTGGCTAACACCGTTGGACTGAGGTGAGTAATGAGCAGTCGTTTGATGAACGATGCTTCACATTCTCCCCCTCTATCACTACGAATTCCTCAATCCGTAGGCTTAATTAATTTTCAACTTCTGCTTTGTAGCGCTTATCCGCTTCAACAACTTCATATTTGCTTTTCAACAAACAAAGGTTACAATACGTTGTACCATCATCAATGAAGGTCATAACGTACTTGTCTCCCCCCTCTATTTTGTATAAACTTCAAATCACCCAAGTATGTGTGACTAAGTTCTAGAGGAGCGGTGCTTCTTTGCTATTCCTTTGACGGAATGGAAAGATGATTTTTCCTCTTCGTCTACCTTACATTTATTTTGAGGATTTATGTCGACAGAAGGCAACAATCTCAACTTCGTTAGCTTTTGAATGACTTTCTATTTAACGTGTCTTAATCTATGATGGCATAGATGCACGGATTACAAATATATAATTCATTTGGCTATAGATATATTGTACCATTCTTAGTTATTACAGACCTGTTGGACTAGTCTCAAACCAGCTTGACCAACAGCGTCCCTTAAACCAAGTTTGGGACATGTATCACCTCATTTTAGAGTGATTCCATTCCATGAAGTCCTATTGAGGACAACCTTTCCAACCCCTTCTACTTTAGAGGTGGTGTTGCTTCACATGAACAACCTCTTGCCCGTGGTTAGGGCGTAATCGGATCATATATGATCTGGATACTCTGGCCCACTCCAGTTGCTTTGGCAGACTAAGTGTCCAATTTCTTTTCTGCCTTTCTTTAGGCCTTCAGATCATTTAAGACCTGGAAACTCTGGCCTACCACACTAGGTGTCCATTACTTTTCCTATGAAATGAATTCTGGCCCAACTCCAGTCGCCCGTAGGCTTTGTATGACTGAGTGTCCAATATCATCCTATCAAAGGAATTTTGGGCCCACTCCAGTCGCCCGTAGGCTTTGTATGACTGAGTGTCCAATATCATCCTATGAAGGATCTTCTGCCAAATAGTGTGACAGGCTCAACGTCTTTAGCTTTTAGTCTTCTTCCCTTATGATTGGTGCCCAGACAATTCTTGGCGCTTACTTAAGAGTGGTAACAATTTTCGCATAGTCAGTGGATCTTTCTCCCTCGTATGTGCGAACATACTTCACACACTTTTAATAATTACACTTAAAAGAACGTATCTTTTTAAGTCGTTTACAAAATCCAATCTTTAAACGGGAAGGAAGATGAGATTAAACTTATGATTTTAAAGCGTAAGGAATATAAATTATTTCGGAAAACATTTTCATATTCCTCCTTACTTTAAGCCCTTTTTAATCAGACATCATTTAATCTTATTTTTGACAAGGAAGGAAAATTACTTATCCCAATTTCGGATTCTGGCCCACTTCAGTCACTTTAATGGACTGAGTGTCCATTTCCTCTTACCATAATTCAGATCCTTTGTCTGGGACAGATATAGGCCTTCTGCTACAAGATAGAACCACATCTTCAGCCTTCTCCTCTTGTCCCATTTGACATCCTCAGCCTCTCATGGGCGCTTGTTCCCACCACTCTCGGGAGCGGTGACACTATGAACACCTTGACTTTCAACAGCATAATCAAAAGTCTCTTGAAACTCCAGGGACCAAACAGTAAATACTAAGCAGTTTGGGGTCCAAAAAGATAATATCAAAAGAATCTCACAGCCCACAGCCCACGACCGAGACCCGGACCGGGCAAGTGGTGGTGGCGCGCGTGTGGGCTTAGCCTTGAACCCAAACACACCTAGGTCCTCCCTCCTTCAAACACATGGGTTACCCCTTGGGGTCCCAAACCCTTAGCCAATTTTGAGACTTATAAAGAGAACAATTCTTCCTTTTTCCACCGATGTGGTAGATTTGTCTCACACCATATTTCCATGCCTCAAACACCTTACTTCGTAGACCAATATCTCTTTCATTTCTCAATGAAATTTGACGATTATTGGCCCTACGGTCATCTACTAACTTAGTAGATTATGCACGTGTGAAGAGACAAAGCCTCCAACATACGGAACCCTAGTGTTTAAGTCATTAAATACGGGTGGACGCACCTTCCCACCAAAGACAAATTTCTAACAAGTTGTTCCGTACGTAGCAATAGTGTTATAGTAATATTTGTGTAGTTAAAAGATTTTTAAAATTTGTGATCTTATGTATGTTATAATATGTGTGTGTTATAAAAACTTCTCATTAAGAATAAAATAGAAGGTTCAAGTAAAATTATTTTTAAATG